>JAZDUA010000318.1:1015000-1715000 GCA_038098605.1 Gryllus longicercus | reverse complement strand
GATAAACACTCCGGCGCGCGTGTCGTCACCATGGCGACGGCGTCGCGGCGCTAAGCGCGCGGCGCCCGTGCGTCGATCGCACACTTCGCGGCTCGCCGCCTCTCGCACCTCTGATCAGCGCCCCCTCGCTCCCCGCCCCGCCCCGCCCCGCCCATGCGCGCGGCCCTCGCCTGAGTATCCCTCTCCCAACCCGGCTGCGGCTCGCCCCGGCTCTGGGACCCCGCTCTCGGCTTCGACCCCGCCCCACCTCCATCCACAGTCGGCCACCCCCTACTTTGCGCTCCCCCGCCCCATCTCCTTGACTCATGCCGTACTGACTGCCTAACCCGGCGGGTGCTGGAATGTTCACTGTGAAGATTGATTATAATTAGCTAGTCTTGCACGTATCTGATTTCATTCTCTGGCACGTTCATTGCGTTTGACATCTCTGCGAGTCAGATTTTGGTATTCGCAGAGGAAGAACTATCGTCCAGAATTTATCTGGAAATTATTTTTATTCTCTTATGTGTTTAGTAATTACGAATTAAAATTCTTAACTACACATCCTTTAAAATTAATATAGTTAATCACTCTAACTCATATTTTTATTATCCATTAGCATTACTATTACTCTGAAGTTGAATTATATCCTTGAGGACAGCAACATTAAAAAAAATAATGCGATGAAACGAGGAAAAGGGAAACTGTATGTCAAGCATAAACCATGGTGCAACTATTGTCATTCTCAAATTGTATCGCCGATAACGATATTATCTTTCACCAATACCAAAAATTATAGGATGCTTCCACATCGTCGAGCCATTCTTGAAAAACGTCACCCCTCAGTCCAACTCGACACATTCTCAGCCGCGGGCTTTGCCGCCTGAACTTTGAAACATCGGGCGCAGACGTGTGCCGCAAACGAGCGAACGTCGGAGAATCACGCCAGCGCGCAGGCGGCGCAGTGGCGCAGTGGAGAGGTCTTTGTCAGAGCCACCCACTTCCGCGCCCGCCCCCGGCCCCGCACCCGTCCCCGCCCCATCCCCGCGCCCGGCCCCCGGCTCCCGCCCCCGGCCCGCGCCCGCGCCGCCCGCGCCGCCGCCGGCGGCGGCGGCGGCGGCGACATCGGTGCGAGCGAGGATCGCGGAGTCTGACTGGCGCGCCAGCCGAGCGCGAAACCCGCGCCGCGCGCCCGCGAGCCGCACACGACTGCTCGGCGCTGCGGAGCGAACCGGGCGAGCGGGGGCGGCTGCCGGAGAAACTATGAGGGTGGTGAAGGGGAAACGAAGACGAGAAGCATGTATCTGAATCGAGTGAACCGTTGTGTGGTTAATGTTACGTTAAAGTGAGAAGTTGCGTCAAGAACTTTTGCTTTTGTTAGTGAAGGACGATTGACTTTATTACAGCAGTGGCTCAATAAAGTAAATTTTAATAAAGTACAAAAGTAGTGTAAACTTGTATTTGTATAGCGTGTTCGTGATGTTTATTAGCTATTTGGGCTTTTTGAAGAAAAAAAAAAAAAGAAAATGCTTCATTGGCTTATGAGGGCTTGTCACGCAGATGAATTGCACCTGGATAAAATAGTCGAATAGTCAGTGTCGAAAAGAGTCGAATCAGTGTCATTTGTATGAAACTTCCAGTGATGTTAACTCAGTTTAGAAGCTTTGTTTTTTGTATAATGTTTCCACTTCGTAACGTAGTTAAGTCTGCAGGAGCATTCTATCAGCCGGCTGCTCTGATCGATATTTTCCCCTTGGTTTCTTCAAATATTTCCAGGCGAATGCCGTATCGGTACCCTAACAAACGGCCCACGGACCATATCCAATTTTTTTCCATTTCCAGGTCCTATCCTCTCCCCTAACACACACTTACATGCACTACACTACCACGCATGTCGAAAACGTAGAGCTCGTCCCGGGTAGGGTGGTTCCCCGGTGTGGGGAGATACCTGTATAAGGAAATCCCTCCCGAGACGTTTAGCTCGCCACCGGATCCCGCTATCCAGTGTGGTAAAACACCGCCACATCCCTGGTTAAAACATTTACTATACTAACGGCACTAATGACCGAACACATCAATCAATTAATAAACTCCGGAGAAATTGAAAAAATTAAGCTCTTAGCGTTAACTATGCGATGCTTAATGTTTCATAATTCCGCCCGCATTAAGGTATGTTTCGTGTATGTTACTTGTACTTTATATATTCGTACGATATTATCGTACGATAGCAAATTTTCTTCTCGTTAGTGTTGACAATTAATTTGATCGTTAGGTAGCCTCTGACTCGTAACTTTTGCCAGTATTGACTCCTGTTTGAAAATTTATAAGACGCATGGGTTTCCAAATTTCTTTCCGCAGAAATGGCATCATCAGAGGCACAATTTTTTTTACCTCGCTGTGCGGAGCGTTGCGTGACGAGTGACAGGGTCTGGACGGTAATTTAGGATCTTCCCCTGGCGGGCGCCATCGAACAAAATCTGAAGGCGGCCCGTTGCGTCCACGTCGCAGAATGGGCAGCGGAGTTCCCTTGACAACGCGAAGGTTTGAGGCCGTCTTGATGGAAGAGTAATTTGCAAGCGGCGGGCACGCCCTGCGCATTCTACAGCGTTGATAACAAGATATTACTTATTCCCAAAAAGTACTGTTATGGGTACTGCTGTTTTGAAAGCAACAATTTTTTTTATGAGTAGTACATAAAAAGACTTTAACAATAAATATTTTAAATTTACGTGTTGTGAAAGATCATTCAAGGGAAATCCTATTGTTCCAAGCTTGTTAGGCAAGCTTCCACTCGGTGAATTCATTGTGTGTATATATTTATTCACAATAAGGTACCCGTTGACATTAAATTGTCTTGCTGTTCGTTCTTAGTGGGTGATTTAAGTAAAAATGTTAGTATTTTGCTGATAATTAATCATAAATATTAAGAAAATCATTGTACATTTATCATATTTAATGTAAAGCAATCCGTTCTTTATCCAAGCCTTTCTGAAGCATAGTAGTAGCTCACCTTGGTAATGTTCTGACTGTGCTCGTTATTAATTTATTATTATTATTATTATTATTATTATTATTATTATTATTATTATTATTATTATTATTATTATTATTATTTCTGTATCGGCCATTCGTGACCAATATCATCCGAGGCCCCGTAGGAATTAACGTGTGTAATAATGGAGATCTGGTTGATATAGCTGTATCCATTGATAAGACAAAGTTGTTACGCTTTGAATTATGAATAGTGAGGTAATAGGGTGATGGTGACGGGACGATCACAAATATAGCTATGCCTATGCAAGACTCGAACCTGCGGCCTCCTCGGCGCGGACGGTGGCTGCCGCAACCGTCTGCGACACGATGCCGGTTATTATTAATGTTGTTACTATATTATTGTATTGTTACTTTTTTCGAATAAATGTTTTGGAAATATTTTAAAACGTATTAACATTTTATAACTTAACAAAGCAATTATATTCAATTCTTGGTCACTATTTCGGGACAGGTTCATACGAGACTAGCAACATGAGACTTTTCATACTCCCCACACATTGCTCCAACTCGATTTTTTCCCTCGGAAGCAGCGTGGAGTTTCTGGGATCCGAACGGCGGCGCTGAGGCAGCAGACGCCACGCGATTGGCGGTTGGCGTCGCGCTGACAGGTGGCGGCGTCGGATGGAATGGCAGCTACACCCGCCTTTGACCCCCCCCTTCCCCGGCCACGCCCCTGCCCCTGCCTCCCCCCACGGGGAATCGCGAGAGGCGCGCGTTGCTGCATTCTTAATTCCCCGTTTCCACCCACACACATAATTCCTCCCACCTCGCCCCGCCCTGCCCCGCCCGGCTCTCTCCCTGGATGCCACACACGCAAGCGACTTCAAATTGTCTGACGGCAACCGCGTTTTAAATTGACAAAGGTTGGTTTTTTGGACTTCCGTTCGAGTGTAGGTGTCTACGGACGAAGCGAGAAGGGGAGTTTTCGGAACGCTGAAATTTTTAACCAGCGTTCGAGGATTCATGTGGTTTAGAGGGGATAGTTTCAAAATAAAATGTTGTGCACATATTGAATTGAGCGTCTGGCGATGGACAAGTCCTATAGCTTTAAGCACCAACAATGTACAAGTAAACGCGTCTTTGCACCCCGCTTTAAATTAATTTTCACGTAATCGGTTACCCTTTGCTAATATGTAAGCCAGACGTCAATTCTTATGAAGAATTATCCTAGGTATTTCATTGGTGTATCCTTAAACTGCCCTTTCCTTGAGTCTTTAATAATAATAGTTGCGATTTTACATTTTTCACGTCGTCAGTTAAATTACATTCTTGCTTATTCATTTTTCCCTCTGAAGTCTAAGAATCATTCTGGCAATTTAACTTGCCATGTCATAGTTGCTGTATGGATGACTGACTATTTATTCGACTCAGTTCACCCAAACAAGTTAATTCTTTTTAAATGTTTGTGATGACACTTTACTTACGTTTCGTTGCGCCGTTCCGAAAAAAAAATAACGCATCAAATCTCTGTCCTCTTTTGTTTGGGCGGTTTTCCTCCAATTCGCTCGGCCAACTGGTAACGCGAGCCACGCAACAGTGAAGCCCTGAGGTGGCGCGGTCGGTCCCGGCCCGCCCCCTGTCCTCGCCCCTGCCCCCGCGCCGCCCTCTGTGGTGACCGGGCGTCGCGCGCCAACTCCCGCTAACGAGGCGAGCGCTACGACGCGGTCGTCGGCCGTCGACGCTCCCTCCCGCCTCTCCCTCGCCCACCTCCCCTTTGGCCCAGCCTCGTCTGTCCTCTGCACTAACGCGAATTAACCTGCACCGCCCCACCCCACCCCCACCCCCCATCCGACACGTCCTACCCTGCCCTTCCTTGTCCTGCTCCCCGCATCTCTTGACCTGCCATTCCTCTGTCCTTTACTTACGCTCGCATCCCTTCCTCACCCTAGCTGATTGCCTCGTTCCTGTCTCCACCTCTACCTCCCGCCTTACCCTTTCCATTTCGTCCCCGTCCTCCTCCGGCTCCCATTCCATTTCTTTCTGTGCTATCCCACCCGATTCCTTCCCCTTCTTCGCGTTTCTAATTCTTCCCGTTCCAGTTCGCACTATTCAGTCCCCGGTGTCTGCAACGCTCCACCTGACGCCGAATTGTCCTTAACTAGTTTCATCCTGCTCAGCCTCGTCAATTCACAAATTGCTTCTGTTCAGTTGCCTCATTCCTGTTCGTGCACGTGATGTTTTTCCTGCCACGTCCTCTCCTGCTTGTCCTGTTTTATATTGACCTTGTCACTTTTGTTAGATATTTTTGCTTTGTGGTCCTATATCGTTGTAACCGGACATACTTCATATTGTCCTACCCAGTGTGACAGAATATGCTGCCCTGTTTTCTGTCAACGGTTTCCGTCATGCAATGTCTGATTTCGCAATTCGGGTGCTATTTTAGCGAATTATTCCCGTGGGTTTAATTCTTTGTTCCCTCCCATTCCTAATTGACCCAGATCGTTCGTGATTATTCTGTATCTTACCATTTGATTTTTTGTCTGCATTATCACGTTTTATAATTTTGATCCTGTGTTGTATAAAGTAATATAAGCAAGGACAATAAGAATATATAAAAGTTGCCGTATTAAATTTTCTGTTTGAGTTTGCGCACCAGAGAAATAAGGGGGAAACAAACAGGTTCTTGGGCGTAATAGTTGGCGACTTCCATTTCCTCAGTAGACGTTGTCGCTGAGTGGAGAGGCGCTTGTTTTTTGCGAAGAAACTGCATCCAAAGGCTGCGCTCGTTTGTCGCGCATTTCCTCGTTCGCAGCGCCTACGCTTGCGCCGTCGTCTGCTGTTTTGCGCTCATTGTGCCGCGGCCGCCTCCGGGAGCGAGGGGCATCGGGGGCGGGGGGGGGGGGGGGGGCGGGTGCCGATGAGCGGAGAATGGAAAAATTGGATTTCGCTCAACTCATCGGGGGCCGTCGGCAAATCTTATTTGGCTGCTTGGGCCTCGCCCTTCTTCCTCGTCGCAGCCGCCGCCGCCGCCGCCGCCGCCCCTTGGAGGGGGCGCCCGCGGTTCGCTTTCTCTTTCGTCATTAATGGGGAGGGCGGGCGATGCACTGGATGGCGAGGCGTTGAGAGTTTAGGACTGGTGCGTCCGTGTAGTATGTAAATCTTTGCTTGTATCCATTTGAACGGAGTAATTTTAATTTTTACTGCTAGTACGATATTAATGCATTTTTTTAAAATTTAATTTCCTACTTAATCTTCATTCATTCGAATGGTACTGTGTGAAAATTTTTCTCCTAAGTCCTTTTCCTTTTCCTTCCTTGATCCTTTGTCCTAAAGGGCTTTAATATTTTGTTTCCATTTCAGGAAAAGTAGTGTCGTCAAACGCGCATGTAAAATCAGTCATTCTAAAGATGTTTATTTTGTATTGTTTTAGTGAAATTTTTTATTGGGTGTTTGTGAGATTATAATACATTAATTATGTGAAAATAATATTAGTTTACTATACAATTTTTTACGGATTTTAGATTTTTAAGTGAAAGAATACTTTTACCGAGTTTCAAGATTTTAATTAATAAAATACAAACATTTCTTGTAACTTCTACAATCCAAGTCGCTGTAAACGTTTCTCCTGTCATTCATTTCGTTTCACGGGTGTCGTAAGTCTCACGTCTCCATTTGACCTCTCGGAGCGAGAATAAACCAGTTCATTTTCTCAGTTGGTAACAGCGAATACTAATCACACTTCATGAATCTCCTCGCCCAACGATTCACAGTATACCCCCAACTGTTCACTTGCGCAACAAAATGTGAAAATTACCACCATAACTGATATTAACAAAGCTCTCCTCTCCTCTCCTTTGTTCGTATATCGCCAACTCTTAGTCCCGTGCGCCCTTTCCCCTTCCACCCATCTCCGCGTGGCTTTGTTAATTCCATAAGGATCTAGAGCTTGGCGCCGGGGCGCCGTTATTCTCCCGCTCGGGCGCGATTCCTGCGGTGGGGGCGGGGGCGGGGACGGGCGGAGGTGGCGAGGCCCCGCAAAGGAGACCTAACGCCCTTTACGCCCCGCCATCGCCCACCAACGGCCCGCCCGCCCCCGCGGGCGCCGTCCGGGAAAAATACGGTTTCATTTCGCGCAGGGATTACTTAGTTGTTGTAACAAACGACGCCGCGTAAATTGGCCCCGCTATCCTCAAGGCTTTTCGCGCAGGGGTAGCTCACGCCCCTTTCGAGATCGTTTTCTCCCCCTTCGCCGCTTCTCGTCTCGACGTGTTCTCTTGGCCGTGCAATGTTTTTATTTTTTTTATTTTCTTTATGCTTTTCGTCATTCCTAATATTCCAACTACTTCTATATTCTGTTTCGTCTGAATTTTAATTTTGCCTTTTTTTCTATTTTCTTTTTTCTTTTCTTTCTATTCATTTTTTATTTTTTATTTCTATTCATTTTTTATTTTTTATTTCTATTCATTTTTTATTTTTTATTTCTATTCATTTTTTATTTTTATTTCTATTCATTTTTTTATTTTTTATTTCTATTTATTTTTTATTTTTTATTTCTATTTATTTTTTTCTTGTTTCTTTCTATTTATTTTTTCCTTGTTTCTTTCTATTCATTTCCCCTTTTTTTCTTTCTTTCTTCCCCAGACTCTCACTCCCCGTTTGCTCCCTTTATTCCAGAACTTTCTCATCAGCCTCCTTGAAACTGTTGCAAATCCCTTACCCAAGCAGTTCCTGCTGCAGGAGCACCTTCGGCCCAAGAAGCGAAATTAGTCGAACTGGCGTTTTTCACGGACGTGAAATACAGCGACGTTAATATACGCTGTAGTTTCCTTTTAATTAAACTGTTATGTGCCCATACATTCCAAACTCCGACGAAATGTAGCATTCTCCTGGCACTGGCGTTTCTCTGATCTCCCCCTAATCCCGCTTCTTTTCCGAACGGCCGAGGTTTTCTATTAACGGTGTTTACAGATGAACGAAACCGGAAACCGGCTGTGTGCATGTTATCTTGTGGGCCCAAAAGGGGTTGAAATACACAAAGTGCTTTAATTTTCAGTTGCGTCCAATTTGTAAGAGCAAGGCAATTTCTGTATGCGCTTGAAACATTCGAAAACAGTCAATCAACTCCACAACTAAGGCCAACCCGAAGTTCAAATATACTGACGAACCCGCATTCTAGAAGTATTTTTGAAGTGAACAATAAATTGTTGCCTAAATTCCAGCATGTTTGAATTAATTTCCCATTCAACTCTTCTTGCGGCGAGGCTTAGGACTACAAAGTAAAACGGCCTGGTTTTCCTCCTACAGAGAAGCCAGCTTCCCTTTGCCTCGCCCTTTCTGTGCTGAGCCTTCTCAAAGCGCAGGGCCGACTGCTTGCTGTACCCAACAGGCGTCTGCGTAATCTTCTGTGCTACTACTCTCATTCCCTTCTATCGTCTTGCCATCCCTACCGCGTCTTCCCCGATCTGACGTCTGCAACTATCTTCTACCCCGTCTCTTGCCAACTAGCCGCTCGTTGCCACTCTCTTTGGCCCCCGACTGCTACCACCTCCCGTCACCCCGTTACTGATACAGCCACAAACACCATCTTTCGTCTTCTTGCTAACACCCGGCCCTCCATAATGCCTTAAAGGGCGTCGCTTCTTCCCTCTTCCTGCACCAATATCGTCACCGCCCGCCTTCAACGTTCTCACATATTCCCACTCATTTCTGCCGCTTTCGCCCACACCACCACATCGTTTCTTCCTCTTCCCCCTTTCCCCCGCTCCTCTCTCTGCAGCGTCAGCAGCCGCCGCCTTCCTCCACTGTTTCTTCGCTAATTCCAGTGAACGCCTCTCCTCTACTTAGTTGAACAGTTCGCGTAAATTAATTTAACTTTATCTATAGCGCGGACCGTAACTTTGATGACGCGGAGGGCGGGATGGGGATGGGGCGGGGCGCGGGTGGGAGGGCGGGGTGCGGTGCCCGCTGCGGTGCGCCGCAAAACGCGGTGCACAGCACCGGGCGTGCCCACGAAACTCGCCGCTCGCCGCATAGGGCGGGATCGTGCCAGAATAACGGGGGATTTTGTTTGCTATCGCTAGTGAATGAACTGAAAGATTGGTTTCTGACATTCTCACAATGTATCACATCAGACATTCTCCTTACGGTCCATCAACGTGGGTCGATCGCTCAAGAATATCAAAATTTGTATTAATGAATGTCCTGCCCTTGTGGCAATTCATTAACACTACACACTACTGGTATTGTGTATAGCTTTTAAGGTCCATCGTTATTGAAGCACATGTTATACTTCAGAAATGCATAGGTAGTAGTGTATTTTTACTATGTCGCACATATCATTTTGAAACTCTAAATTATAAATGTGTAAGTCCACAATTCTCTACAAATAAGTGTGCATGTTTACGATGAGATTACGTCGTTTGCAAGTCATAATTCTGCAGAAATGAAATTGAATATTTCTGCTCGCATACTGTACGGTTTTAAGATTAATATTTTGCAATATCTTAATCCACTGAGATAACATACACTCCATTCTCCTTCAACCAGCAACTTTATAAATGCAGGAGACAGTAAAAGCGTTGGCAGGTTTCGCCGTAGAACGACGCCAGGGAAGTTGGGCGGACGGTAGGAGGGGAAGTCCACCACTCGAAGACCGAATTGTTTTCTCGCGAGTTCATTGGAGGCGCCGCCACGGGGCGGTCTTCCCATACATATTCATTGGCAATTTCTGCCAAGTCGACTGCGAGTCTCACCGTGTGGACGATGGCTGTTCGCTCAGGTCCGTTTCTCCCCACCAGAGCTTCCTTCTTTTCACTCGCGCTTTAATTGCCAGCCTTAGTTTAGTCTGTGCGATGTAACCTTTGAATGACCACAGGCGTTTCTCGAGTCTCCTCGTAAATATTCCATTGGTATGAATTCATTTCCATTTGCTTTCCGCTTTCGTAAGAGAGTTCTCAATTAAAATGCAGGTAATAACAGTGAGGTTCTTGGGTTTTACGTTCAGAAGTCAAAATATTTATATTCAAATTGTAAACAACACGAGTCGTAAATGGGGGAAATATTTGCTGGTCATCAGAGTATTTTATGCAACGACAATAATGCTTTTAATTTTTTCAGAAACGTTTCTTCGGTAACAAATTTAATAGTTCGTACAGCCTAAACCTGACGGCAGAGGGTTTTGCCTTTGAAATTTTTAATAATCATATAGGAGAGTTATTCTCTGCATTATGTATGGAATATTTTCAAATATAAACTTCATTTTTATCGAATTACGGACTAAATGAATGCATATACTGCAATCTGAACAATAATTTTGGAACTATAATTGGCGCATCAGTCGATTTTCAAAGAAGGAAAGGATCAATTTGTTTCTTTCAGATTAATGTAATGAACATAATAGTACTTGGTATACCATCAGCATAGGTATCCACAAGGGATATCAAATTTCCTCCTTCAGTCCTCTTCCCGCACCACAATCTACACTGTTCAATAGCGCTGTTATTTGTGACTTCCTTCTTCTCGCTGTACATATTTCAAGCTTCTGGAGTCGTTTACTGCATTCTTTTCTGCACTGTCAGGTACACGATCACTGAGAACTTTTGTATTTTTATTACTTGATGTAGACGTATAATAGAGGATGCACACGTAAGCTTCCGCGGCTCGATTCCATAAATTTTGGCTATCCGGGAGACGCCCTGAGGAAGCCTGCGACATGTCAGGAACGTCGGAACGTCGGCCTCTCAGCCAACAACGCGGCGTCTTCCGAATAGCCAAGAATTTACGTGTAATGGAGGTTTTGTTGTTCTCACTTAGAAATAATACATATTGAATAATAATTTTAGTTGCGTATTACAACATTTTATAGTGGTTACAGTTAAAATACCTTCAATTCTATTTCCTAAACACTCCTTAGGAATGTGAAATGGAAAATTTTTAGTGATCTTTGATGACTGAACATAATGTTATTTTTTAGAAATATTTTTGTGTAAGTTGCATTTTTTCTTTTGTACGCGACTGTTTCTTTCCTTCAGCCGTTGTGATTTATGTGTTCTAATCAATCTGTATTCCCGTTGACATACACCGATGGCTTCCGTATATGTGGATGGACGCCCTGTGTAAACGTAACGGTTCATGAGTCGTTCGATTGGATAAATAGACGCCGCAAACAAAGGAGTCGCACCCAGTGTTAGCTCAGATGAGAGCCATTTGCTTGCTTGGCTCTTGCATGACATATGCGGACCTTTACTTTCGCCTGTGGGAGTTGAGATGGGGTGGGCGTCACTGATACAAGAGTTTGTCGTACATGTTTTATCTCTATTTAATGACATACATTCCACTCCAAAGAAGATCCAGTGACTCTCTGATATCCAAAAATGATTTGTATTAGTTGCTTTATTACATCGGCTAATCGACGGACATTTTTTAAACTATTGCATTATCTTTTTTACAGGTGTGTCACTGTCCATTGTGTTTTGCTACAAATAGTGGATTGTTTACTATACTCCACCACTCTCCTACTTTTAGAATTTCAGGTGAAACTTTAAAAACACTTTTCTCTAACGGACTCTCCTCTAACAGGCATTTTAAAATTCCCCATCTATTCTCGATTAGTTTTAACGAGTTTTGAACTTTTTTCTAACAAACATTCGCCGTAACAGACGATGCAAGCAATCATCTCAATATTTTAACTTGAGTTTGTCGATTAATTTCGACTGTAATTGTTTTCTGATATGTAACCCGAGTTCTCTTTTCATCTCTTGACTTTTTGTTAGCTAACGAATATTTCTAAAGGACAAAGTCTCAGTTCCTTTTTTGTCCATTAAAGGGAAGATAGTGTAACTGGTTTGGAAACGGAACACACTTCCCTGCACATTGTTGGCAGAAGTTGTAATATATTCTATAAACACCCTGAACGCACATACATACTGTTATACATTTTTAGTTTTGTTTCTTTGAAGCCTCTGTAATTGCAGTTTGCTTAGGTCCAGGAGTTTGAAATTCAATGAAAATTGAGACTTTGAGATTCTGAAATTTGTGAAATCTGAGTGTAATTGAAGTTGTACAATCGCACATTTTCTCATGTTTTGAAAAAATAATAATAATAATAGTAATAATAATAATAATAATAATAATAATAAACTTTGCTCTTATTTTCTTTCTCTGAGACTTTGCTTGTTGTTTCTTGCTTAGCAGCTTAGATTATATTTGTAACTATTGCACATAACAGAGTGTAAAGTTCATTATCCTTATTTCTTTTTTTGTGTTACAGGTAAGACTGACTTTCGTGCTAAAACAGCCGCACTTGTTTGTGGCATCAGAGTTGAACGGACTTAAATCGTGAGTGAAGTGTATCCTTACTACTAGCACTAAAAATGTTCATGGCATTCGGTAGTCTGTATTCCGAAATTCACATTTTGTTGGATAATTGGTTACATTTATTTAAATATAACTTTATCATTTATTTAAATATTATTTTTATCATTTTTTAATTCAAAATTTAAATTAACAAGCTAAAAACAATTTTAATCTTTTAAAAATAATATTATGTTTTACTTTGGACGTGAAGCGCACGTGGTAAAAGACATTCTTTCGCCGAATGGGTTTGCTGCCTATCATGTTCCTTCCAGAATTATTAGAATGGCTAGCTGATGAGAATAAACCCAAAGGATCTGCTAAATTCCAGCTGAAATGGAATATATATATATATATATATATATATATATATATATATATATATATATATATATATATATATATATTGTGACGTACCTGATTGTCGGTACTTTCCACTGCAAATATCAAGGTTATAAAGGACGGGTGTCTTACTCGTGAATGGGTCTTCAGAGGGAATTGATAATACATTGGTAAATCAAAGTAATAAATTAGTATAAACACAAACACAATTTATTCATGAATCAACGTCTAATACACCTGATTAAATACATAAAACCTCGATGTCTTGGTACCAAGATTCTAGTTACCATGTAATCTTATCATACCTGGGGCCCCATTAAGTAATTCGACTGTCGCAGCTGCTCGCCCTCGGCGACGGCGACTGTTGACCTTCACCGCAGCTCGGCGTCCCCAGGCGGTTGGTGACGCAGACACGTGCCTCGCCGGTCTGCAGTGGCGGCAACGAGAATTCCTCGGCCGCGATTCGGGATGTTTCCGCTTTCAGTTCCACACACACACACACACTCACAGCATCTCCTGGATGTCCATTTCGTTCTATCATATACTTGGATGACGTCGCAGCACTCTTTCTCAGTTCATTTCTGCTCCCCTCTTGCAACCGTCGAGCACGTGGTTACACTCCGTGCCGGCATCCATTACACTACCCACTATTCTATTGTTCTTTCCACTGCATTCCTTATCACGAACGCAATTTAGAGTATCTATGGGCTAATCTCTCCCGACTTCCACGTTACCGGCTTCTAATCAGCGATTCTATAAACCTAACATTGTTTCACGTTCTTCGTCTTTGGTAATGTCCTGCTCCGCTTACAGCTAACCGTCTTTTTCCGGCCACTTTCTTCCACTCGCTCTCAGCAACTGTCCTCAACGGCCGTCTCCCGGCTACTGCCTTCAACCGTCGCGCTCGACTCCTAACGGCCGAAATCCCCCCCTCTCTCGCTAGGCCACGGCGGAGGCGACGTCCACTCTTCCCCCCACCGTTTGTCCTCGCACCTGCCGCTATGCCGCGCAGTTCAAAATGAGTAGTAATTATACTCCTGTACTTCTTGTCTTTAATTACGTATGGAAACGCTTCCGCGTTTCAATATATATATATATATATATATATATATATATATATATATATATATATATATATATATATATGCGCCATCGAGTGATTGAAACTTAAATGGGATTTAAAATAATTTTGAGATAGTGTATTTTTAAACATAAAATTCGTACGTTTCAATGTTTTAACATGAAAATATGTTTAGGGTACAATGAGCAATATTATAATTTTTCGTAACAGTTGCAAATAATAAGAGAAAGTATGTGCTGTTATTAATATTTATCAAAATCTACTATTATATAGAACGCTGCCGTGCCGTCCATACAAATATACATGCATTTAAAATAAATCCACGAATCGTAAAGTCAAAATGACGACGTGATATGATGGAAGGCAGGCCACCGCCGCAGCGCGCAAGCATTCAATTTGGCGGCGCTTGAAGAGGCGGCGGCGGCGGCGTCGCGTGGCCCCGCGGGACGCTACAGTAATTGCCTGCCGCTGCGCTGCGTGGCTCCGCCCCGCGAGGCGATTCCCCCGCGCCGCTGACCGCACTCACCTGCGTCGCCCGGCGCCGCACCCCAATTGGCCCCCGCGGGGGCTGACACGGGTTTTGACAAAAGTTTGGATGTAAACTTTGATGAGGAGCCATATTAAATTTTAAATCGTAAACTCGTTTGTTTGAACTTAACTTTTCAATTGAGAGGCTTTTTTTCTCATGGAATTTTAGCTTTTAATTAGAACTTTCATTGTGCAGCTGGTTTACAGAGTCGATTTTTTACGTTATTCATTTTGGTTTTTGCATTTACAGCATTTCATTCTCTCGTGATATTATTTTTCATCAACATTTTGCATATGAAATCACTAGTATGTTGGTACATTATTTATACATATTACCTTCGAAAATTGAAAACTTCTTAGAAATTTGTTGCTAATTAACTTGATTCAATAAGCATTTTTTCTAATATACCCTCAAATATGTTAAGTTTCCGTTTTTGTTTTTTAACCGTATTTCTTACATCTATCTCTTCCTCCTATTTCCTCATGAATTGTTCCACTTGCGGATTCCATCTCGAAGCGATTCCAGCGCCAAATAGAGAACCCTCGACGGCTCGCCTCTGAAGTGGAGCGGTGCACCGTGTGGACCAATGTCGCCCCCTCCCCTCTCCCCTCTCCGCGGTCCCGCTTCAGGCGTTGAGGCGCGGGGCCCGGGCGGCGGTGCCGTCGCGTTTTTCACACTGGCCTGCCTGCCCCGCCTGTTCTCTTCCGCCCAGGCGAGATTGGAGCCGCACGCGGCGGAAATGGGGTCCGAGTGGGCCAGCGCTGCCCTCTCACCTCGCTCACCCCCCACCCCACCCACGATCACCGTGCCTCCTTCCCCGTTCGCGCCCCACGCACGTCCCCGCCCTTCCCTTTCCCTCCCAACCTCACACACCCATCTCAATCACGCCTCCTCCCAGCCCTGCCCAGTCCCTTCCCTCCCAAGCCCCCACGCCCAATATAAATCAAGCTCCTCCCACCATCAATCAGGCCCTCCCTCTTCACAACCCTCTCCCGCTCCGTTCACTCTCAGCTCTCACAGCCCCAACCCACCCCGCTCTCGTACGCCAGCTCCAGGCCCCACCCCCACCTCCCGTCCTCCTCGGTCTCCCACCTCCTGGTCTTCGCCCCCTGCCCTCTCGGTGGGTGGCGTGGGGAGGCCGGCCCAGCGACGCGACGGTGGTGGCGGCGGCGGCGGCGGCGACGAGTGGACAAGCAAACAAACAAGCGGACGAGCGCGCGAGCAAATAAACGGGCAACGCCGCCCAATTGGGGCGCAGCCTCTCGAATCGCAATCGCCGCCCCCGCCCCGCCCCCGTCGGGCGCGTCTCTGGCCTGACCAGCCAACCGCGCCACCGCCACCGCCGCCTCTGCTGCGCTGACCCTCCCGCCCTTCGTGGTCCTAGGGCGGAACTCGCTTTGGTGGACAGTCGCTGTTTCCCGACGCCCCCTTCTTCTGCGTTACGATCGAAACGCATTACACTCGCGCGGTGCACTTGCTTTTTGTAACGTTATCTTTTAATATAATTTTTGATAATATTTTTGCACTTTCAAAAAGCAGGATATCTTGCGGTATGTTGACATAGTCTGCGTAAAAGACTATTCTAAAAATAATTAATATTGAAAAATATTAAGGAAATGTCCTACAAGGTTTAGAGTAGTAAATTAAATTGCACAGATTTTATAATCTGTTTGATTCTACACAAAACTCAAGGTTCTTTGATCATTAATAGCTCAGAGAGCAGGCATTCAATGCAGCTAAACCCGAAATAGTTCGTAAAAATAGGTCTAGAAAAGTTTCATTTTCTAGAATGTGACCTGATAAGTACTTTGTGCCTCAAATGTAGGTTTTGAAGGGTCGTTAATGTAACATTTCAGAGGTACACTTTATTGAACGCACGGGAGAACTGTCTAAATATCTGTTTATAGGCCATGGTAGCCTTTGGTGTAATATAATAGATATTCGTCAATATACCAACAAATGTTTCTCGTGATCACTTTGAAAAGGTTCATTTATAATAGACTACTGTTAGACTCCTGGGCAAATGGTTAGCGCATAAATAGCGGCCTTGCCACTTCGGTACTTGTGGTTGTTTCCCTGTTAATCGATGAGAAATTTGCGCTGAACAAGACAAGCTTTTATTAAGATTTCTAATTACACTCTAGTTTCTCCCGTCTCTAATTCCACTATGATTTCCTTGTTTACTTCGTCGATGTTATCTACTCATTAGATCACTCATAGGTTTCAATGAATAGCTAAATTCCTCTAAATAACCGTGCATAAATACGAAAAAGGGTTCCTCACAAGATAAATAATATATACGATATTTATTGGAAGCGTAGACCTTCGTTGCTCTACGTTTTTTTTATATTTCTTGTGCATTCTGTAAGATTTCTTTTGTTCACCTGATTTTAAAACTTCTGATGTATGAGAGTTTATTGATTCCGCAATTCGTGGTTTCTTTAATCATTCCCACCTCTTAGATAATTTAATTCCCCTGCAGAATACGAGGTGTACTCCCGTCGTCGATTGATCAGTAACTTAGTTTCCCCTTTCTCCTTCATTGCGATCTTATGTTCTGTTCAGGCAGCTCCCCTCAGGATTTCTAATTTCGTTGCTTGTTCTTCAGATCCGTTTTCGCGCTGGTGTCGCTGCGGTGTAGGCCATTATTCTCCAACTCCAGCCTCCCTTGGGGCGCTCTGCCTTCCTAGCACCTCTGCTTCTACCGCTATCGTCTCCACCTCCACACTCGCTTCCACCGCGTCCACTGTCGCTGCCTCTAACACACGTCACTGCCGCCACCGTCGCCTCCCCTCCCCCCTCCAACCTCTCTCCTACTGTTGCCACCACCACCACCACCGACGTCACTGCCGCCACCGTCGCCTCCTCCCCTCCTCCCTCACCCTCAGCCGCTCCTGCCAGAGCAGCCGTCCCCGCCTCTGCTCCGCCTCAGTCCCTGACTTAGCCCCCGCCCCCTACCAGCGTCCCCGTTCTCGCCTCCGCCATCCCCACTCCGCTGCGCCGCGCCCCGACGGCTACGGGAAACGCCCGCGGCGGCTCCCGCGGGACAGCGACGGCGGGGCGCGGTGCCACGCGAGACTCGGCCGCGGGCGCCAGCTGGCGCGCGAGAGAAAAACGCAAACAAATCTTGGCGCGGGAATTTACGGCCGTACACCGCATTCGTTTCCATCCCCCGCCAGACAGCTCCCCCACACTGCCCCTGCCTCCGCCCCGCCCGCCTTTGGGACGGCCGCGCTCTCCACGGATTTCTCTCGCCTGCCGCACCCTGGCCGCGTGGCGCGCGCCCCGATTGCCACGGAGGCACAGTGGACGTGTACGGTAACGGTGGACGTGTACGGTAACGGTGGACGTGTACGGTAACGGTGGACGTGTACGGTAACGGTGGACGTGTACGGTAACGGTGGACGTGTACCGTAACGGTGGACGTGTACCGTAACGGTGGACGTGTACCGTAACGGTGGACGTGTACCGTAACGGTGGACGTGTACCGTAACGGTGGACGTGTACCGTAACGGTGGACGTGATGACGCTTCATCATATTACATGTTCAGTCCACCCTCTAGATACTTTTCAAACACTTTTTGTTTTGCTCTGACGAATCAATGGGATGTTTTAAAACTGCTAATTCCAGGGGAGTAGAATGAAGTACTTTAAGCTACGCAACTTATTATTCGAATTTCTCTCGTAGACACCTTCGTAAGAGTTTCTTCTTTTCACCTTCCTCTCCATTTCGTATCCATTTCCTATGCTCCTCTTCGTATCCTTAGCTGCCCTTATATCGCATCTCCGTCCTCCAATGTGTCTTGCTTACTCATGCGGAGTATTCTAAAGTTTTGCCCGTTTCTCCACCTGTATATTTACTTACGTGTGGTTTGCTCTTACCCTTTTAACACCTTCAGCGGTTTCCTCGCCCTCCCCCTTTCCTGCTGTTTGCCGTCACTGTGCTACCTTCTCGTGTCTCTCCTGACGCTTCCCACCCCCACCCCCAACCGCCCACCTCCACCCGCGCCTCCTAGAGAGCGACTCCAGCGGCGCTGCTGGGGCGCCCCGCCCGACCGCTCCCCCTGCTCCCCTCCACCGCCCCCGCCACCCGCGCGCGACGTGGTTGCAGGGCCTGCCTCTGCGCCTCGGTGCCACCTGCGTACAGCCCCGCCCCCGCCCACGCGCCGCCGCGCGGTCGATTTCGTTCTTCTCCCCCGACGCCCTGCCGCCCACGCCGTGCTCCCCGGCCTCCTCCGCTCTGCCGCCGACCTTTCCTGGGCGTCCCACGTTGAATCAATAATTCGAAATTGGTAGCATTTCGCTGCAAGACGGTGTGATACGGAAGGTGTCTGTATGTATAGGGTTTCTTCTAGATGCCTTGTCAGAATAGATACGTAAATTTAGGATCTAGTATATGCGTCATATTGTGTTGAACTAAATTTGTGACACTTTCAAGAATAATATAATTTTGAGTTTGGAAGGATACAAATATGTTGCCTTCCGAGTTTTTCTACATCTAAAAGAATGTTTATTTTGTTTTTATTTTTATTTCGTTACTGAGTCACCATTATTTAATACTCAGAAAATACTGACACTTCATTTTTTTTTTTTTGTTCTGTAAACTTTTTGACACGACATTCCATACCGTTTTGTCGTGACGGTAGCGATATCCACGTTTGAAATACATTCTCCAGTGTGATTAATGTTCCCCTCAGAGCCTGTTTAACATCTACGGCATTTCAAGTCATCATCAGTTCATACATGTTTCCTAACGCCAAAAAGCCTTGAATGTTTGCATCGGAATCACTAGGACCACATCCAGCGCCACTGAAAGATCACCGACAGCACCTTGGTCCCCACCAGCACCACGATTTTTCTTACCTAACCCTTCCATTCGCCTTGCTTTCCATTCTCCGTGCCGCCCTCCTCCCGTCTCCCACGGCGCCGTCCCCCTCCCACCCCGCCCGCGTTTCCGCCCGGAGCACTAACGCGCGCGGGTGTTTTACGAGGCCCGGGCCGGGGCGGGCGCGGCGGTTCTTTCGCGTCCCCGAGCACTGCCCGCCGCCGCCCTCGCCGCCCTCGCCGTCCTCGCCGCCAGCGCCCGAGGACACGTAGCGGGAGGACGGCTCCGCCGGGAGCGCGTATTTAACTTTAAAAGCCCGCCGCCCGCTCGCGGGTGAGCCGCGCAGCGGGGAGAGGGACGTCGGGGAAGGGGGCAGCGTTACCTCTCGTGTGTAATGAAAATGGGGAAAATGAAGCACATATTACTAGCTCCTTTGGCATTAACCGTTTCAATATCTGCTGCCGCAGAAAATGTCTCTTAACCCGGTTTGAGCTTTATTACATTTCTGTCGTAACTTTCAAGGAAACTATGAAATGTTCAACGAGAGCAGCATATTAATTTTTAAAACGTTTGAGATAAATTGCAGTTTTTACACAGTTGGTAGTGCAATGTGCGTAGAGGAAAATTTTATATTGCAAGTAAGTGACCCCTCTACAAATTAAATGAAATATATATATTGTAACACCTCCACTCATCTCCCGGCGACTGGGATCGTCGGAAAATGCGCGGTTAGCGGCCCGGTTATAGATCAGTCGGTCCTATTCCCTTAACTCGTTTAAAAAACTAGCCAATTGTAACCATTTCCTTTGCTCATTTAAACTTAGGTGGTGGAAGGAATTGTTAACGAAATTAATGGATATTCAAAATAAACAATTTGATCACTGGTAAAAATACAAAGTTTATTCCTGGATAAACAGTACCAGGGAAGTTACATTAATAAAATGAAAGAAAGGAAAGATTGAATAAAAGAAAAAATAAAGATTAAAATTAAAAGGAAAGCTTACAACTAGAGAAGAGTACAAAATTATTTTATAGTTAGATTTACAGAGTTGTCCCTGAGGACCTTTCTTGTGCCTTGGCGCGGCACCGCTTTGACAATACTTCAAAAGGTTTATTGCCCCCAGTTACATTGCCTGAGAGCCTTCCGTGGCAGGTTCGCTCAATAAACCCGGGCGGGCACGGCGGAGTTTGTAGGCGACCTTCGCTGGAATGCGTTCGGTCGCGCCCCCTCACCAGCTGGGCGGCTGGCAGCGGCTCGCGGCGTCTGCGGCAGTCCGTGACGTCAGCAGAGGGGTCGTCTGGAGGCTGCTTCGGCGGAGCTTGTAGATAACCGTGGTATATCGCCCCCGATCGCAGGTGCGGAGCACACAACAATGTCTCCCTCTGAACTATGCAAATCCTCTCAAATACAAATTCAGAAGTTACGAAATCCTTTAGCGAATACGCAATTACAAAGGATTCGCCAATTTACTTTTGAAGTGCTTTTGCACTTCCTCTAAAATTCTCACTGAGAATTCAAGTCTATCACCCCAGTGATTTCAAGTAAGTGCTTTCAGAGGCGCACTCGCCTCTCCCCGCGAATAGCTCCCACCCCAGAGAAGTTTCTCAACCAAGTCCTTTCAGCCCACTGCCTTCAGAGGCGCACTCACCTCTCCCCGCGAATGGCTCCCACCCCAGAGAAGTCTCTCTACCAACTAAAATGTTGTTTCTCATAAATGCACGAAGTTAACTTTTATCCCCACCCTTTCTCCTCATATGTTCTTGCTCCCTACAACGATCGCGCCGCTATTGGCTACAGGTGATGGCGTTGTACACTAAATTTGGCCAATAAGCTCCAGCGGAGTATAGGAATTTTCCACTCTCTGTTTCTGTCGGAACATGGGTGTCCTTCTCTACCGTCTCGAAAGTAGGCCACGTCTGTGAAGGGGCTTCCCGGCTACTGAATTATTGCTTTGGGTTTCCCCGATCACGATGACAGGCGTTTCGAAAGTATTCCAGATGGGGCTGCAGCTGGGCGCCTTACAATTTACCCTTTCTTCGGCCGTTGGGTGGGGTGTCATAAACATCCGAAATGGGTCAGGGGATCGTGGCTGTTGCAAGAAGGGGAGCTGCGCGCGTGACGCGTATGTTTTTCTTCAGTAAAAACTTTCTTAGGTCTACTTTACTCAATTTAATTTATCTTAATAATTCTGTACCGCTACAATATATATGCAGGTTAATATTTCTATATAATTCTTAAATTCTATAAATTTGAAATGAAAAGAATTTCAGAATTGTTTTCATTTCAAATTTATAGAATTTAAGAATTATATAGAAATATTAACCTGCATACGTTGGTAGGTGCTTTTTAAATATTTTCTTATGTCCTTAGTTATTAACACATTGATTAAATCAAAATATATCAGTGTTTCTCCCTTAATGTCGTTTAAAATCTTTCTCCCAGTATGTTCCTTAATTATTCCGACAAAAAAAGCATATGGATATCTCATTATTTGAGAAAGTTTACTGCAATCAGTGCTTCATGCTTCAACACTGCTCGACCACCTATGCGTGGATGGAGTAGTTGATAACGGACGAGACAGCGCTCGGTTTCCCTACTTCCAGTTGCGCGGTTTCGCTTCCTCTTGGGTGTCGGAGCCGCCGCGCCGAGCTGTGTCGCAGTCGACCTCACCCCTGCTCTCTCCCGTCAGCGATGCGCCCCTGTTGATAGCAAAAATTCCTTCTTTCTTGAAAATAAATTTTTTCGAAAATCCATTTCACCAAACGTCTTCAAAAAACGCGACTTTTGTCAGAATGATTGAGACACATTTGTAGTTTTAATAAGTAAAAAAATCACGATTATTTAATTAACAACTTCAATATGTGAAACGTTCCGGAAAGCTGATTGAAAATAAAATCAAACTTTGCATTGTTTCTGAAAATGAGAGTAAGCAATTCAACATCTCTTCTTGACTGTACATTGGGATGGGAAAGCTACTATTACCTCCACCATCATCGCTCCACCACTCTCGCTATCATTATATAAGCTACGGGGAAATTATTTGTTTTTATGTTGTTTAGCTCGTGACAGCGTACACATTCGCGCTAAATATAAATCCGGTCCTCAAGAATCTCCCTTAGAACACAAGGAGAGCCTCCCCTATCAAATTTTTGCTCCGCTCACCCGGCGACTGGGAGGGCGCGAGTGGCCGGGGCACGCCAGTCGAGGCACGTGCGCGGTCGTATATCTTGCCAGGGAGTCCTTGTAAACGCTACCAGACGAAACTGCCGTCCGTACTGCCCCCCCCCCCCCAAACTCGCTTCTTCCCCGCCCCCGCACGCTCCCTTTGCCCGCACACTTCTCCCTGGCCCACCCCGCGGCCGACCGCCCCGGCCGCTGCTGGCCGCCCGGAGTCCACCGCGCCGGCAGCGAGACGGTCAGAGAAGTGGCCCTCGTCCACTTTAACGACTCATTAAAGCTCCCCGGAGACCCGGCCAGCGCCGGGGAAACGGAGGGAGGGAGGGCGGGCCACGTCGTTGAAATACCGAAATGCGGCGCGGGGCTGCTCCTCGTCCGCAACTGACCTGCTCTCCCTGTCACCCCTTCCCTTTGTGCCCATTCTTCCCTGTAATGACAACGTAAAGCTGCTTTAATGTTTTCTTGTTCATAATGCACTTGATCGCAGCATTGTCTTCTATGGCGTAGCCTCTATTCGAGTACATCATGTAGCTAAATTATGAATTAAATAGATATTAAAATCGCTCGTTTTTTTACAATTATGACTTTACGGAGCATCACTTGTTCCTAAATGACTAGTTTACTTGGAACCTCTTGTTAATGTTCAATCAATATGTGTTTGTCCAGGGAACTCCAGAACCCATTAAATTATTTCATTTATACCATTAAATTATTTTATTTAACACATTGTTTATGTACATTCTAATAATCATGAGTAATCATTAGTTGAAGCTTATATTATTTCACTTTATGTGAAAATGTTAATATATTTTACGAGTTTTCAGAGGTAACTTTTCTGTTTCTTAAAATTGCACGAAATGATTTTGTCTTATCCGTCGTTAAATTCACACAAGCGGGCCTAAGACACGCTTTTCAGTAATATTTGGATATGTACTCTTCTAATGTAAAAAGTCTGCTAACGTAAGCATATTTTATAAATCAGTTAAGCAGATAATAACAACCCCAGATATTTTTAAAGTTAAAAGGAACCGGAGGGAATGACAAATGAGCATATGATCCAGTTAATGGTTCTTCGTCCATAAACGACGCTATCTAAAACCTTCGTTCTGAATAGTGGAGTCTGTGGCCGGAATCTCGATCAACTTTTTCACGGCCCTTCAACTGCGGAAGTTAGTTATGATCTCCCACCCTTGAAGTATACCTCCGTATGACGTCACCGTGACCGTCAGCAGATCCCGAAGCTCCGAGGCCTCTCAGCTTCACTTTCTGCGCTCGAATCGATAGCCCCGGCAGCATTGTGCGCCTCCGCCCACAGCGTCCCCAGCCCCGGCCCCTCAACCCCCCCCCCCGCTCCACCCTTACTCATCCGGCACAGTCCCTCCCTACCCTTACTACCCCCGCATCACCCCGCCCCCGCCCCCGCCCCCGCCCCCGGCCACACATACCCGCCCCGCACCCCCGCCCGCACCCCACGCACCCCCGCACCCCCCGCACTCCCCGCACTCCCCACGCACCCCCGCTGTCGCTATCGCCGCCTCAACATCAACTGATATGGATGCCCTGTACCATGTTCAGCAAAGAAAAAATGGAAATCTGAGGTAAAACGTGTTAATTAAAATGCACAAATTTTGCAAACTTACAGGTGAGTAAACGGGAAACAGACATGCTTCAAACTAGGCAAACGCTTTTCTCACTCATTTAATTTTAATGTCTTTATGTGTAATTGGCAGTAAAAAATGGCGAAAAATAGTAATTCGAACATCGGTCATTACGGATACGTAAACGCAAATATCCACAAACAGTTTCTGCGTATATGCGAATAACTACTCCAGCAAGAAAAGAGTTTTCATCTATACGAACCACCTCCTAAATGAGCTTTCTGCCTACGAATCTCCGATGAAGTTCTTTAATTAGTACCTTCAATCTATCGTGAGATAAGTAATCAAACATACAGAACTTCAACGTGGCTGTCCTGTGAAAATATGAAATGATGACTTAGACGATTATATGGCGCTCGTTATTGCCTTCTAATCCAAAAAACTAAATAAAAGTTCTATTTTAACTTGCAACCAATTCGGGGAGCAGATACCGTCATGGTTGTCCCTTTTTAGATGAGCTTGTTTCAATTAAAAATATAATAGTGTATTTTTCGACTATATTAATTTTCAAATAATGGAATGAGTATTGTACAGCCAACTCGGAGTAAAAAGAAAACGGGATGAAAAGAATTTTCAAATTTAACTGTAAATGGAAAAATTGGTGGGTAATTTGAACATCAGCGACCATGGAAAAGTAAACGGAATACTTCAAAAAGATTATAAAATATCAGTTTAATTAGTCTTATATTTTTTTTATTTTAAGATGCAAAATACGTATTTTAATCGTTTGTTTCGTTCGTAATCGTGTTTAAAAAGCGCTGCTTAATCTCGGAAGATTCAACGTGTGAGGGCGTGATTCTACCCACTGTGCGACTTGCGACGCGACAGCGCAATTGGGCGGAGCAACGCTGCGGTTCGCGCAACCCGCTAATCCTGCAGCGCGCCCCTCCTCCTCTCCTCTCCACTCCACTCCGCTCCCACCGCGCTTTTCTCCTTTCCGATTAGCTCCGCTCGCAAGAGCTCATCGCTCCACACCCGCCAACGCGCTCGCTTAGCTGCCTTCTCTTTTCGACCCCCCGAGTCGGAACACCGCTCCAGCACGTAGTCGCCCTCTGCTTCCGCGCTGGTACCCTCGGTAGCCACAAGACGGTGTTCTTCAATTCGGTTAGGCTTTATGTTACGTGGCGAGGCTCAGTCTATCACACCTGCTCTTCCACCTGGCCGGAATTTCACTAGTCTCCTTTCGCCATCTAGCAGCGAAAGAAGGTATCACACGGGCGACAATTACATAGTCGTTGATTATAATTTAACTCGGAACCTTCTTTTAGGATAGAGGATCTTTTTACATACTGTAAATGTACAACATGGGACAGCTGGCTTTACTTCTCTTCCGAAGGAATGCGCGTGAAGTATTTTTCTCTCTTAAGCTCTTCGCCTTTGAGACCGAGAACTTTGGTATAACAGTCCGAAATGCTAATCTCTGCACCAATGAATCCGCCAAGTAATTGGGCGTTTCGGGAAAGATGAAAAAGGGAAGGGCGGAAATAAATGGCGTTGGAGGTGATAGTGGTGACAAGAAGATCGCGGCATGTGAGGAGGGATTGCCGTGAGGATGAAACTGATAATGGAGGTACGAGGGTACAGCAATTTTGGAAGTCAACAAATCACTTTCGAGAAAGACTTGTTCTCTCATCGCGGTGCACTGATAATTGTATGTCAGTCAAAGCTTCATCGTTCATCCGAGTACCATAACAAGAAAAAGGAAAAGCAATTCCCGAATCAGACGTAGCGTCGGCATGAGTTTCCACAATGTCAACCACTTGGTCTGCGTTGTGGTATTATTTGACAATAAAAATGATTTTACAAACAGCTGTTTTTGCAAAATCTATTTATGCCTCAGGATACATTTTTTTGCGTAAAGTACGCTGTCAGCTCCCCCAGCAGCGCACGATCTCTCCCCGAACCTCTTTCTTCGTAAAATTTCCTTGCTTTTTTTTTAACGCGCAAGTTTGCGGCAGCTCAGATTGCTTCTCGAACAGCACACTTGGCGGCGAGCATTTTTTCTTCGGGCGGTTGGCAGCGAGCCTTCGCGCGCCGCCGAAATGCGGCCGCCTACGCAACTCATTATCGGCTCCTTCCAGTCGATCGCCCACCGCCCCCCCCCCCCCCGTCTCCTCGTGGCCGCGTCCCTTGCTCATTACGCGCGAGGAGAGAGAAAAAACGCCTTCGGTTCCGGCTTTTTGCGCGACGGATTAATTAGTTCCCGTTCGCCGCCCGCCCGTCCGTCCGTCCGTCCGTCCGTCCGCGCGCCTTGGCGCCGACCGCCTCTGCAAAAGACCCTGTGTGAGGAGCGTGACTGCCGTAGAGGTACTTTGGAAATATGTGAGCTGATTTTTGCTGCTTTTTTAGTCTCTGTCGTGTTGAGTGTACTTTTTCTCGACCGTGAGTTGGTGTGAAGCTTCATGGTTATTCAAGATGTTTTTACCTAAACGAGTTGTTTTACTTGACGATTGCACTAATGTGAAGTGGATTACTCGCGTACTCATTTGTATTGTTTTACGTATTCTGTGGCCCTCGAGCCAAGAGCTTAAGGCTTTCTACTATATAATTTGACGATTTTTTTAAAAGTAAACAGAGTAGATACTGCCTTTTTCATTTCGTGTTGTCAAATGCAGTCTAGACTTGTATTATGTGTGTTGTAAATATTATTTGATATTTTCTGTGCACATTACCTCTTCTGCCATTTTCCTTACCACTTATGTGATCACTCTTTCTAAAACACTTAACATTATTTTTAGTTCACAATCCGATATTCTACTAGATTTTCCGTTTCCCTTCTTGAGTCTCGTTTATATGGTACTCCTGCATTTTACGGTTTAATCTGATTGTTGCTTGTTCCACATTAATAGTATTTTGCTTTGGTTCTTTAGATATGCTCTTTATTTAATTTGTTTTTGAACTTTTCCCCCTACTTGTATTTTTCCTTCCTCCAAACTCCCTGCCCCCTTATCATGATTTTCTTGTCTTGTTCGCCTTCTTGAGTCCTTCCCAGTGTCTTCTGAGTGTTTGCATAAGCATTCTTGCCTCGTGAACGTCTTTTTACAACGTTTTCTCTCCATCTTAATGACTTACTTTATGTAACTCATCTCCTTCTTTTTATTTTAATTTGCCTTTTTGTCCAATCTCTGTTAAGCACACACTTGCAAACTTGTTACATTACAGGTTTGGCCCACGCTCTATAACCATCGTGTATTCTTTTTGTTCTATTTCTTCCTATGCATCGTTGCCATTTTCCTCTCTTCGGCAGCTTGTTATTGGCGGGCTCTCTAGGCGCCCCCGCCAGCAGCCCCCGCCCCCCGTCGCCACTACCTCTCCGTCGCTCCCATCCACGGCGTCTGACGTAATTACCAGCGGCGGCGGTGGCGGCAGCGGCAGCGTTGCTCGAGCGCCGGAGCTTAAGGCGACGGGGTATAATTAAAACTTGTAATTAACAGTAACCGCTCGCTCGTGCGCTCCAAGAATTGTTTGTTCTTCACGGCCCGCGGGGCACGGGTCTCGCCCGCGACGCGCGCCAGCCCCGCCGCCGCCCAACCTCGTCCGCTCGCAACGAATCTCCCTGCGAGGCGCCGCGGCGCAGAGCGGCGCGGAAGGAGGTGCTAATTGATTTCTAGCGATGTTTAACTGGTGTGATAATTAGCTTTCGATGTGTTCTCGGAAATTCTGGAAATGTTAATTTGTTATTTTTGTGAGTGCTGTCAAAGGTTCGTTTAATCTATGTTGCTAATTTGCAATGCGCGCAGAAATTGAAGGAACACTATGCTGAATCCGGCCATGCGAGAGGTGACGAAGGTTACGTTTGCTACCCAGACACTCGGAAAAAATCCGAAAACAATGAAACAGTTTCGAGTTTGATAGACAAGTGCAAATATTGGATTGTGTAAATCCACCTATTCTCATATATAGCGTACCGACTGATTTCTCATATGCATTGTCTCAGCTTATAATACAGTTGGCGTTATGCTACAGCAAGCATCCAAGGAAGAGGCCACCTTCCTTTAATTATTTGCTATTCACGTGTTGCACTAAAGATCAGCATTTCGTTTATATTATTGATATCTAAAGAAACGTTGTACTGTATGTATTTTTATACTAAAATTATATTGACGCAATATTTGTGAAGACTGTTAAAATGTTTAATTTATTGCGGTAGTATAAAAGAATATTTTATTTGATCTTGTGCAGCGTACGCGCTATTTTTTGGAAAACCATTTTGTGTGATTTTGTTCAGCAACGCTTTCGCTGCTGAAGAATTGTAAATAACTCTTCAAAAGGTCACACATTTGATAATTATTAATAAAAAAGGACATAATTGCAAATGTAAAATTCCTGAAGTTCGACCGAAAATTTTGTTAGGTATCTACTTAGTTTAAGATATTTTCGCTTTCGTTTACTCAGAAGTAGCTTACTTACCACCACCACCATTCAGGTGTTATTCCAAGTCATTCGGGTGAAGTATGTAGAACATATCTGGTACAGCGATAGTAGATACAAAAAACAGCACCGTGTTGCACCACAATCCGATTGTCAAGAAAATGTTCAACATCCATACCCTATTGAAAGTACACGTTTGCGTTCATTCACCAATGTAAAATGGCTTGTAAGATCCTATTTTTGAGAAACAAAAATGCCAATAAGTGGAAATATATCCCTTATTTAAACCCTAAACAAAAAGGGGGAAAATGTTGTGTAGAAGACTCGGTGACGAAATTCACTCACGAAGTAAACCTCTAGTACTCCTATGAAATAGTACGAGCTTGAGTTCCAAATTTTGCCAAAAAGAAAAATTCTAATTATTTTAGAGGTCGCCTCCTGAGTTCTTTTGTGTCAAGAATCTTATTTCTGATCTGCTACTTTTCAAATGGAGCCTCGGGTATTGGGGTTCATCATTGACACTAAAAACGAAGGGCTTTGCGGAGGTGGGTACCCGGTTACCTCCGCCCGCGAGGCCGCAATGAAGGGGACGGCGCTGTGCTGGACGGCGTTTCCCGGCCCGTCCCACACCTTCCCACGCTGGCCGTCGCCGCCGCCGCCGCCGCCGCGCGAAGTCCCGTCCGCCGTTCCACTACAGGGCGATTGTTCCACGCGGGTCAACACGCAAACATTTGACCTCCGCCGCCGCCGGCCGCGCCCCACGGCTGGCAGCCACTGCGCCGGACGCTGTCCCTGCGCCTGGGCGATTGAATTATTTCGCGTTTCCGTGCGCGTCAACTGCTGCGCTCATTAGTCCTGCAAAGGCAGTGCATGTTATTACGGGAGGCGTCTGTGCTCTTCCGCCGATGGGTGGTGATATCCGGCGCCGAACTACATGTCGACTAGCGGGGTATCCCCGTCCAGGAATCTCCTACCGACCGAGCACCGCCCCAGCCGGGGCTAGTTATAATCTGTCGACATTTGTTGTAGTGTGGTGCTTGTTAGGGTTTAAGTGTGTGTGGGTGTGTTTGTGTAAGGGGGCGATGATAGGAAGAGGAAGGGTACATTGCGCGCGGTCCGTGACCCGTTTGTTAGGGTACTGCTCTGGCATTCGCCTGGTGTTGTCCGGAGAAACCACGGAAAACTAGAGATCATAGTAGACGGTTGCTAGAATTTACGACCAGTCTGCGGATGAATTTGATCCAGCAATCTAGTTGGTGTTAAAAATCCTGCCTGGGCGAGAGCTGCCTCGCGCTTCGGGAGCACTCAAGGAGGGGACGCTTCCAATACTACACGCTAACTCTAACGGGCTTAAAAAATACTTGTTAATATCTTTTTTTTCAATTTTAACATTGTGAGGTTTTGGCAAATGTTGAGTTAATGACTATTCTGGATAAGTTTTCCGAGCTGTTCTGAAATTATGCCTCATTTTGCGCGAGGCAGATACGTTGTTTTTTCTCTCTTCCTCGCCATATTGCACACTATTTTGCCACTAACTTTGCGCAAATGAACAACAAAATAGCAAGGAGGTCGCGTTTTCAGCAGCTCAGTTAGATTTTATTTTGACCAATTATATTTCTTTAATTAGGGTTTTTCGTGAGAATGGAAGGGAAAATACTAATGAATGCTACTGAGAGAGATCGCTGATTTGTGACAAACTTGCCCTTCGTTAACTTTCAAGACTTCAGGGAAAATTAGAACGAATGCTTACATAATTTTGGCAGAATTCCTTTTGAACATGATACTAATCTCGCCAAACGTAGGATTGAAAAATAGGCGAAAATTATTAAAAATGCAGGAACGTTCTGTAAACCTTAGATGCAATGCTTTGTGAACTTGGTGTGGATTAAATGAGTATTATATGGTACTAGACTTTAATAATGTTTGTTATGCATGAAAGTCTAAAATTAGAGACTACTTATCTTCATAAATTCCTTCTTTTTTCGAATTAAGTTTTGTGGTGAATAAACTTACTATGTCATCGAGAATACAATTATCAATGTATTGAGAAAAAAAAGAGAAAAAGTAGGTCTAGGTTTTGAATGAACTACTTTCTCGAAAATCAATTTTTATTGTCAGTAATGAAGAAAATAATCAACATTTTTTATAATAATCAACATTTACACTAACCTTGTTTAGTGATTTCATTACAATGTCGAAATTGGCTAGAAACTATCGAGCGAGAGCGGTCTTCGTAGAGGGAATAGAGCGAGACTCAATGTTGGCGTCGTAGATTAGTGTTGGAACTGTTTGCAAGGGGCGGGGCGGTTAGAACGTAGGAGGAATGGGCAACGGTTAATCGAGTGGCGAGGTGCCGTGTGGTTTCCAGGGCGCGAAGATCAGCCCAGCAAACCTAATTCCGCGCGTCCCTGCAATTAATAAACGGTTTGTCGAGGCCTGAATGAGGCATCAAAGACAATACTGTCGTAGACTGGGATAAGGTATTCTCCTGAGGGTGTCGGAGTGGATTAATTACTTTTCCGCTGGACTTAAACGTTATGTTTTATTAAAATTCGATAGTTACAGTTCAACTGTAAGTTATGGTGTTCAGGCTATCAGAAAGTTGGCTCTCATAACACTGAAACTTCATTCTTAAATGGAAATTCTAACCGAGAATGGAGCCGTAGAGGGCCAAACCACGTTCTGCTCTGATCATCAATTTACTCGAACTCTTTAAACACTTAATTTTGACTTAAAATATTGCCCTTAGGCATCCAGTCTTAATTTATAAATAATTTATTTTCGATACCAACTGTATGCCAGGTTAGTTTGACTACTTTCATCTACATGCCTCAGTAAAAAAAGTCTTCCGATGTAATGTAACATTTGTAAAATAAATAGTAGACAATCATTACTTTACATTTTTGGCGCACTCTTGAACAGTTTCCATTCTTAACTAATTCAAGTAAGTAATGCTAAATATGCGATATAAAACTAAATTAGTAAATCTGATTGCACCCTTTCTGTGACAATCGTGTATAGTTTCTGTTTAATTCTACAAGGTTCGTATACAGTCGTGTGCTTCAACCTGCCTTCTCCAGACGACTGCCTCTGTTGAGATGAATTGACGTAGAAATAAGGCCTCCGTAGGAGCGAGTAAATAAAAATAGCTTTGTTTGACTTCCCCGTCCCATGCCATCTCGACTCCCTCCTCCCTAGTGCTTCCTTTCCGCCAACGCAGAAGTTGGATGGGAAGAAGGGAGCGTGACGGGCGAAACAGCCGGCAACTTTTGTATCGGCGGAATACAGGCGCTATTGTGTGGCAGAAATACACTTGATTGACACAAAAAGAAAAAAAGCCAGAAAGTCGAAGTTGGGAGAAGAGGGAGGAGGGGGATGGGGGCTGTTACAGACGACGTTATGAGAGTTCTGGCGAGGGCGGAGTGAGGATGGAGGCGGGCCATGGGAGAGGACGGGCGGAGGCGGAAGCTGAGTGTTGCTTTCGGTGGAATGCTCCTTCCGTTCTGGAGGTGAAAGCGACTGCTATGCGTTATTGCATAGCTTGGAGAAATATGATGTAGGCCATTGTTGTACTGTTGATGAGACGGGAACGTCAGACGCAAATAGTCCATATTGGCCGTTCTTCTTCCTCTACAGAAATCGTTACCAAAGTTGCGGGCTAGAACACAAAATGCTTGCCACAGTGACACGCGTATAAAGTCTCAAATCGGATTTTTCTAAAGTGTTGGCCCACTTTCGGCCTTACAGACTCAACCATATTAATGTTGACTGACTTTCATTCAATTTTTAAGATTTTTGGCCGTCCTTATTTCGAAGCTGATCATTTTTTATTCATTTGAGATACAATACAATTTCAGAAAATTTTATTTCGGTAACTTCAATTCATTGAAGATTTAATATTTAGTCATTCCCTTTCAACTTACATTGAACTTATGGATGTGTGAGATAAGGGTCACTTGGGTGTAGTATAAAATGTAAGTGTCCTACTCATTTCTCAGTAGGCGACTTAAGCTTGTATGTTCCCCTTTTGGGGTACGAGATCAGTGGTGGTTTGCTTTTGCCTTCTACTAAAAATTCTGGAAGGGGTGAAGAGAGAATGGTTTTGGAAGCGATGATGGTTTAGTTCCAATGTTCCGGCTGAGGTGGCTCAGGGTATCGACTGATTTCACTGCAGCGCCTGTGACCGGGAGGTCCTAGGGTTCGAATGCCGTTGGTGTCAAGATTTTCGGCACTGGTATGATAGCTAGTTCGAATTCAGCCGCTGTCTGAAGGAGAATTCTAGCGGCGGATGCTCAGATTGGTACTTTCTGTGGTTTCTTCAAGCAACATCAGGCAAATGCCGGCACAAATGGACCACGAAACCGCGCGTGATCATTCCTTCTTCTTCTTTGTCATATCTTCGCCTCTTACCCAATTACACTTACTGCACTACCACACATGTTGGGAGACCAGTCGTGAGCTTGAAGCTTGACCTAGTTGTGGCTGTGCCCCGCTGGTAGGAGATACATGAATGGGGAAAACCCGGAAGCGCTCGTATAGTTCGGCACTGTAACTCACTATCCAACGGAAAGAATTCCACCATCTCCTGTGATAAATACATGCATTGCACTTCCCCGTCTTAAGATAGCATTTGATGGAAACACGAAATAATTAATCAGTGAATCAAATTGCATTTGTGGTAGTGTGAGAAGCCTACCCTGCCTCAATCACATGATGAAAACTCCCCTGTTTTCCACGGTATTCGAACCCGCTCACTCCGACTCCGCACGCATGAATGGCACCCCAATTCCGTGTGCCACTCAGATGGTTGGTGCGATCACATTTTCGGTAATTAATGGCGGTTGTAATTTATATCGTCGAGACCAACACCGTTGGAGCGGAAATACCAGCGGCCCTCCTCAACCCGTCCTCCTGGCCGTTTCGCGGACCTGTTGGCACACCCGTCATGGGGTGGCGGGAGCGGTGCTAGCTTGCGAACAGCGCGCGGTTGCGCTACACGAGATTTCGCTCAGAACGTCTTGGGGAGGCGCGGGCGGCGCGCCGCGAAGGGAGGACGTGCGGTGGTGGTGGCGGCGGCGGCGGTGGCGGAGGAGGAGGAAGAGAGGGATTGCGGCGAAGCCGACACACAGTGAAGTTGTAGGAGGTTTTAGAGGTGGATGCGATGGCGGCGGCCGCGGGGCGGGCCGAGGTTGCGGTGGCGGGCCGCAACGGGAACGCAGCGGACGGGGCAGCGGCAGTCGTTTGCTGCGTTGCCCTGTGTTCTGGGGGAGCTGGAATTACGGTCAGCGGCAACAGCGTTCCCTCTGCTGAATGGGACGACCCAGTGTTAGTCCTGATGCTAGAGGATATTCGACAGGAGCTGACATTTTCGACATGGATAGAAATTCAGCCAATGCCTTGAGGATAATTCGAAAAATACCAGGCGAATGACGGAGCAGTACCCTTACAATGAACCATGGACAGCCCGCTGCTTTGCTTTCATTTGTCTTGCCCGCTTACTCGCACACGCGTACTCGCTACATGCAGTGTACTACCACACATATTGGTTGATAAGTCAGGATCGTAGAGCTCTGGAGCTTATATCTCTGGACCGTAAGTCAGGATCGTAGAGCTCTGGACCATCGTACTTTAAATATCTCAATATGTTCATTTCCATAACTTCTGTAATCTCTGCTTCATTTATGTAGCTTTTGCTAAGATTATTCCGTGCTCACTTTGGGTTTATTCTAGTGGTGTATACAATATAACGGTTGAATGAGAGTATACAATTGTAAGATGATTGAGGTTATTAATTTTCCCTGTCCATTAAGTAATTCTATTGTTTTTTGTTTCTTTCAGGTAAGGTTACGGACCATTTCGACGCTACCTCACTGTCGTGGAAGCAGAATCTGCAGTAATTGTGAGAAAATCAAGGGCATGCTGCCCGCGTGTATGCTGAAATAGCGATGGGACGGCTGCAAAGTTGAGGCAGATGTTTTGCTATGATCGCTTTTACATATAAATTGTTTGTTTGATACAGCTGAGTCCGTTAAGACGTCAGATTGAAATGTTTTGTGACGATTATATTCTTTTAAATAGCCTCTGAAAACGACGCATACAATAATGGAAAAATGTTGAATCATATGAAATTTTATGGTTGGCTTTGAGTTTATAGTATAGTACGTATGTATTAAATTCTAAAAAAACGTAATTTTTTCGACTGTTCTCTGTATTATTTTTCTAAGTTCGCATTTATTTATACTCGCATTATTGTTTATTTTCGATTTTTTTCTCTCCGAGTGCATCTCCTTCTTCTGATTCGGTCACTTCGTTTGGCTCTGAATTTCCTATACGGCTGTTCTTCTATCATCCCTTCATCTTTGAAGCGTCTTTATCATTACTACGCGTTGCCTTTTTTGGTTTTGACCAGTGATGCGCACGATTGCTTCGTCTTTCCAATCACTAACGTCCACCGCTTTCCATTTATTGGTATATCCCTTCATTAGCCCGTCCGACTGGCCTTCTGGCCGTTGCTGTCGGGGTTCTCTGGGCGATGAATATGAAATACGCTGGCGGAGATGGATGTTAAACTGTCAGGAGCGGATGGGCTGGGGCGAGACTTAACGTCACCGCTCTGAATAAACTGGGAAGCACTACAGCGGCGCGGCGGTGGTGGCGGAAGGGGGGGGGGGGGTTGAAGTCAATTTTGCAATCAATGTAAATAAAAGCTGGGCAGCGACGGGGAAAACAGAAAATCAGTAAACAAAGTTCGCCGCTTCTGAGTTTTATCATCAATTATTTTTTAGTTTGGGGCTTTTTGAGAGGGATTACTAATGTAATCCGCTTCACGGGCGCCGTAATTACGAGCCAACGCGGCGGGCGAAGCGCATGAGCGAGAAGCGTGTGTTGGCAACGGGTGCACCTTCTTCTGAAGGAAACGTTTTGCTCGTCAACGTTATGAATGTGAATGAAGACTCGAGAACTCTTTGCTTCTTCACGCCTGATTCTAGATTAAAGTGTAGAAGATAATTTTCCTTTGTTTAACAATGAGAGAGGAATGTGGGTATGCACCACAAAAATCAAATAACGTATGAAACTACGTAGAAGTAAAGGGTGTCTATTTTTGTAAAGGAGGATATACTGAAGTTCATTATAAATGTATGAGATTTTAATAATCCTTTTGGTAAAAATGCAATGATTTCAACGTATTTGTAAGTAAACAACCAATTTCCTGTTCATATAATTTCGAAAGTGGATCTAGTTACAATGTCATTAAGCAAACATCTCGCTCTTTTTGACAAAATTGTAAAAGCCACGTAATGTGATATTCATACATTTAAGATGATTCATACATGTAAGTACTATCGTATTTTTTTATTCCGCGCTTTATTCACACCAGATAGGCATGAAGTTCATTTCTCTTCAAGCTCGTATAATATGTGCATTTTCGATATCGCTTTAGCCAACACTGGCATCTTTCAATAGTTTTCATTTGTATTTAATGACATAGAGAAGTTATTGGAGTATTGGTAAGTCACATGTCATGTTACAGGCACATGCATTAATAAAAGGGTGAAAATTTATCAATGCTATATAGTATGAAATAGTATGAAACAAAACAAATGGAATGTCGAGAGATTCGAATAATTACCGTAACACATTAGTTACATAAAATAAGACTAACATGAAACAACAAATTGCTAGAATGAAACAATATAAACTATTATCGATGGTAGAATGCACTAATGAGGTAAATCTGAATTAATATTCAGTACCTTAATTATGAAAATGATTCTGTAGCAAAATAATATAAACAATTATTTGAAAGACATAAGTCAAAATATTATTGTTTTTCAGAGTCAATTATTGTTAATAGTGATCGAAAAGTATAATAGTTTTCATGTTATTCTGAAATAGCCTAAATGTGTCAACAGTAATTAAGATAATTGAACACTTTTTTGAATATGCTTTTAAATTTATCAATGAGCGTAAATGTGTAAATAAAAATTGTAAAAATAACGATTTATGGAGAAAATGTACAGATTACATCGCATTTTTATCTAACGTCGCCCCATAAAGTTAACATTGACTAGCAAAGGTTTACATTTGATAGAGGAACCACGTAATTATACACTTACCTCGAAAGATCATTAAGGAACTGATAACTGTGGGGAAATAAATTAGTATTATTTTTGGACTAGGTCTCATTTACAATAGTTTTAGTACTAGGCGCGTAGTCCAGTAGTAGTACGTAGTATTATTGAAGTAAATGACACAGAAAAAATTCTTGCCTATTATAGAGACTTCCTCTGATAATATTTTTTGCACCGCCGATGATTCTTCCAGTAATCCTCTCCTGACTGAGGTGGACAGTAAATGGGATCAACCCACATTCTAACATCTATACATAATTTACATTATACTAAAAGTTTTCGCCGTTGAAGAAAAAACTAATCTTTCGTAATTTTCCGTCGAAAGATCCTGGATGCTGAAGGAACATAAATCATTACTTATAGTCAAGTTTTCCTCTACCGCCGTTGAACAATATTTCGCGCGAAATCTAACATCTAGGTAAATGGCATATAAGAGCGTTTCCTCGTCTTATATTTGAAGAGTGCTCGCCGCTAAATTAGTCCCTGGTGGCGCCAAAGTGGAGAGAGACTGCTGGGCGCTTCTCAGAACTTGTCGAAACAGAGAAGCAGCAACAGTGCTCACGAATTAGCGCGACCGTTCCGGGCCCGCGGTTGAGTAGTTTCGCGCGAAGGCCGGGCGGCGCGCTGGGCTGTGCGTGGGCCACTTGATTTTAACGACGTCGAAATTTCCGCGATTCATCACAAAGGATGAACTAGGGTGTCTCTCTCACTCAGGTATTGTGCGAATCCAGTAGCGCATGTTTCATCGAGGTGAAGCAACAGGAGGGAACAATGTTCTCGTTAAGCAAATGAATAGGGGAACGTTTACTGTGTGCCCGGAAAGTTTCAGATGTAATCGAAGGTAATCGCTTTGGGAGCATCAGACACATCTTTCTCGGATTTTCAAAGCTCTCACAGGAACGATTTGCATAAGCATAATCAGAAGTAATGTGGGTGAATCAATGGTTAGACATTGCTCGTTTCTGGAATTTTCCCAGATTTCGCAGGATCGATACGCATGAATACGAAGTAATATCATCATTGCTGAGAATTGTGAATGGGATGGATTATTTCTTTTTGCTTATCTTTAATAATAATAATAATATAATTATTATAATAATAATATTTGAAGAGTGTGTATAATTACACAACTATACATTACCCGGTATCCATACTATAGAACACCTATCGATTTCGTCTATTAAGGTATGATAAATCGTGATAATATTCTGACCGAAAAGTATCGTAAAAGTCTGCTCCGGAGACTATCTTGGTAATTTCATCTATGTTAAGTGTCAAATTTGTTAATTGCATTATTCTGTTTTCAAGCCTTTCTATTCAATTTTGCTATCTATTTTTAGCATTATTTCTTTTCTTTTATGTCGGGCCATTCTACCTATCCTCGAGATACCTTGAGAAATTTTGACCGAATATATACAGTAGGTATATAATAGATCTGCTTCTTGCACCTCTCGCGCTGTGCTTACATTTCTATTAAATTAATGATTAAAAAAATGATACCTTATTTTATTGTGGTGAGGGTCAGGCCTACCCGTCGGCCTCTCGACGCAAATAGCTAGACGCTTCCTTCGTCATCTAGCAGAAATAGGAGGAATAAATTGAGGACGACGAAACAAGCGTTTTGAATTTAACACAAAAGCTTTTTTGTCTTTAGGATATTTTACATAAACAATCTACAGCATGGAACAGACGGCTTTACTAGGATTTTTTTCTCTTAAAAAATCAACGATCTGGTTTGAACCTGTGAACGTAGGTATGTGTCAGATACGCAAACCGTCACAATTAGGCCATCGAAGCACGACTTACGTCTCTGGCGGCGGCGGCGGCGGCGGCGACGGCGGCGGCGGCGGCGGCGGTGGTGGTGGTGGTGGTGGTGGTGGTGGTGGTGGTGGTGGTGGTGGTGGTCACGTCCCTACCCCGAGCGCTTGGATAGCGCCCGACGTAGCGAAGGGGGTGGCAGCGACTCGGAAAGCCACTCTGAGGCGCGAGCAGGGCCCTGCTCCAGAGACGACGGCCGGGTGGATGGGCGCCCTCCCTGGGAGGAGAAGGGGCCGCGTACCCGGACAGAAGCACCAAAGCTATCGTTCAGCGCATCGCCCCTCCCACCGCGAACTGCCCGTGTGCGAACTTGCGTCTCTCGCCTCGATTCCCCCATAACCGTTCATATAAGGACCGCTCTCCGTCGTTCACTCAACACCGTTCGCTTCTCATCGCAAGTGCATTCTCTGCTCACGCCGTCGAACCTCCCATTTTTCATTACTCATTCACTTCTCCCTTTTCAGCGCTTCCCAACCTCATGAACAATTTTCGCGTAATTTTACCCATTCCTAATTTGTCCCAGTATTTCATTCCCCCAACCTCCCTCCGACACGTCGTGTCCTAACCTTTCTCGCCGTATGTCAATTCCAACTTTAAACAACACTCCCAAGCCGTGCCTCACTCGGTCTCCCGCGCAGTCTCCCCCCCCCCCCACCTCTCGTAAGCACCCCCTCTCCCGAGCACTTCCTCACCCCTTGTTCTGGAGATGCGCTAGGCACGCCGTTGTTCCTCGCCGCTCCCTCCCCCCTCTCCCCGTCCCCTGGTCGCCGTCGCGATATTCACTGGAGGCAGCGGCGGCGGTGGCCGTCTCTGCGGAGAAGGCGCCCCGCGCCAGCAGCACGGGCCGCCGCGTCGCGTCGTGGCGGCGCACAAATGAAGTTTTAATTGCCGAAGTTGGCGGCGCCATCGCCACTCGAGTGGCCCGGGACAATCCCTGCGGCCCCGCCTCTCCCCCTCCCCGTCTCTCGTGCTCGCGTTGGAGGAGGGAGGGGGGGTCGGTGGCGGGCGGCGCTGCGTTATCACCTCGATGGAGCGCGCCCTCGGGACGTGGGGACGTCGCCCGCACCGCCGGCACAATGGCGGCGACGGGGTTGGCGATAGCGGCTCTGGGGACCGCTGGGGGGGGGAGTATGTGGTTAGGATGGCGAACGGGCAGTCGGTGGCGCTGGTTGCCAGCGAGGCTGCGGTCAAGAAACTGTCTTCGCAGTTGGGCGAGAAATAATTCTGAAACACACACACACACACACACACACACGTGCGTTACATTGCCACATCTCGGGAGCTGAGACATTGACCCGGCTGCGGCGGTGCCCAATTGGACGAGATACCTGGAAGACGGAACCTGTGTGTTCACGTGTTGTTCGGCGCCAGATCGGACATTTTGGCTCGGAGGGAACACCGCCACATCTCAGGACATAACATGCACTACACTAAAGGGATGAATTGCAATAGCAATTGATGCGTTCAGAAACAAAATAATCACATTCCAGCGAGGCGCATCACCGACAATCTAAGCGACCTAATCGACGCCCGGAAACAAATACTCATCTTTGAAGGTTAAGTCAAAATTAATGCTTTACGTAAAAGTGAATTTTACAAAATCCGTTGATATTCGTTAGATTTTCAATATGGTAAAGTAGATTGAGAATTCTGCGATGATTTGCAAAAATCCATATCGTGACTCCCTCTTTTTTGATATGTAAAGTGATATCATCGAATTTTCCTGAAACGTTCGGGAAACAAACGGTATTAACTCGACTCAATGCTGCATAGTTCACAGATCCGCTTAAATCTGCAGTGTGCATTCTCCAAAGCAAACACGTTACGAAGCTTGCGGCGTTCAACGCTACTGATGCAGATGCCTCGCGCGTAATTTGCTTCGCTAATGAATGCAGACCGTGGGATAGGAAAACTTTACACAGAATATTTACACCTCGTTGGTGCAGGCAGGCTTCACCTCAAGATTCGAATCTCTATCTCTCCTTAGTCTTTGAGTAAAGATCTACTTCGGTTCCTTGGCTCCCTCCTCCTTTAACTGCACGCCGGGGATTTTGGACCCTTCGAATGGAACAATTACATAATAATCCTAATGGCATGCAAATACGACGCGAGACCGGTATCAGAGGGGATTGAGAAATGAGCCACGGGCCATTAGAGAGACAATGCGTTCGGAGAATGGAGAAAAGTCGTGGGGAGGGGGGGGGCAGAGGAGACGAACAAGCTCAATTGCAAAATTGGATGGATAGGCAGCGGCTCAGCTTGATACGACTGACGAGCGCTTATCTTTGTGCTACGTGCCGCGACCGAATCTGGTGGCATAGAGGCGACAGGAGCAGGTGTTGCAGCAGTGCTGAATGTCTGAAAAGAATAAATGCATTTGCTGGATGACTGCAGTAAATATATTCATGAAGGTGAAGGAGAAAATCTGAGTGAACAATGATGAACACGATCATCTATTGAATATCATTTTAAGCTGTAAATATGTACTTTTTGTCATAAATGTTAAGAAATATTAAAGGAATGAAAGCAATGAATATTCTTAAAAAATGAAAGAATGTTATTTCGTTAAATATTTTATTAGAGTGTTTGTTAGTAAAGCATATGACGTAAACTTATCATTCTCAAGTTTTTGAAATATAATATTTAGATACTTAACTGAGTGAATACTACACTGAACTAATCTATTATCTGAAAAAATAAAGAAATGAGGGTTAATATTAATATTATTAGAAGTGATGAACGCCCAAGAGCTAAAAGAAGAGCCGAGAGAATTGAAAAAATAAATTCACAGGTTTCATTGTGCTGCAGATGACAATAAATTAGGGTTAGTTTAGGGTTTGTGACTTGTGATTTTTTGCAGGTGTTGAGAATTCGATGAGCCCACTTGAACTTTTGTGGCGTGGTCATTGTGCCTGGTACTTTTCTCACAAAGTCATACTTCAAAGTCAATTTATATAGGTTTTAGGCGACGGTGTTTAAAGAATGTTCATGTGAAGTGGCTCAGGTTCTCCCTCTTTCCATCATGAAGTACTCTCGTTGCTGGATGCAATCAAGCGAGGGCTTGGCACCCATTCCGTTTCCTCCCTCTCCATTCACCCTCAACCTGATTAATCTAGATAATCGATATTGATGGCGCTCTCTATGATGCAACTACTCTTCAATTGTTTTTGTTACTATATCATTCCCTTCTTTAGATGGATTCTCTTATCTACTTTACCGAGTTATGCCCTCCCTCCCTTCTCTTCTTACGCTCGGTTTGGTCTTCTTTCTTTCCAATTTCTCCGCCTCTCCCCCTCATCTCTGTGACTTTAATTTCCACCTCCCTGAGGACGCCAACCGCTTTTCGGCACGCGTCCTCAGAAGGGCCACAGGCGTTTTAAGCTGATTGCTTTTGGGGTATTTGCTCACCATCTTCGTGCGCATCTACCTTAATTCACGCTCCTACCTTAATTTCGGGACCATCGATTATATCTTCCTTGTAATCTTACTTCACGAAATTGCATTTAGTGCAAACGGAATGAACACGAAAAAGCTCCATTTTTTGTGAATATTTTTGTGGTTTACCTCTGAACTTCTAGGATTCAGTCCTGTATCAGACCTCTCTTGAAAGCTAATCACACGTTTTAATTATTGAATAGAGTAATTTATAAAATGCTAAAGCGCCTCTGGTGACGTAGGTCATTCGTATTTCGAAAATGACAAAATCTCGTATGACTGAAAACCACATTTTATCGATAATGTGTTATTTTACACTGAAATAGTTTACCATGGTAGATATTACGAAAGACCGGATTATCGTGCAGTAAAACTCTCTAAAACTTGCAGTCAAAACACACAAACGTGCAAAAACATGCAATAAAAATATCATTTATTTGCAAAACGGTGTCATGTAGCCTAAAAATTCTAGTTAATCCACTTATCTTATTTTACATTTTGGATGTGAGAATGAAGATGAATGAAATATTATAATTTCAGTGTTTTAAGTATAATTTAGTTTGTGTATTTTGTTTTAAAAAATCGTATTTGATGTTTAAATAGTATTCACACAGAAATTTCAATTAGTACAAAAAAAAGGAAGTACAAAAATTGAAAAATACAAAAAACCTTCAGAAACCAAAAATAATTAGGTTATATTAGAAATGTGCTCAATAGTTTTCATTACAATTTACAATTATGTACATTTTCAAGTTAGTTTCTGAGAAATTACAAGATCACAGGAAAAACTTCATTCTAAATATTCTGTGCCGAGCCTTACTCTGACGTACGTGTCCATGCAGCTAAAAGCTAATCACACTGCATCCATTTTCCCTCGTATCTCGTAGGGTAACATCTGTTCCGAGATATTCGATGAATTTGAAACGCAGTGCAACTTGCCACTAAGCTTTGCGCCCGGACGTAAGGTCAAATGTGACTCGCGAATGCAGTCTCGTGTTGGTAAGTTCAGCGAAGACTGACCAAACGGATGTATCATCCGTTTGGGAATATAGACCCCGATCATAACGTTGGTTCAGTGGCCGCAACCAAGGGCCGTGGACCGAGCTCGTGGCAACACCACATAAACCCCCAACTTCCAAGTGCAATCTCTTTCAGAAATTTCAATTAGACAATAGGCACCGTCAAAGGTATAGACGCTCAATTCATAGTACAACAGAATGCAGAATTGGTACATATGAAGTGGCACAAGGGTTTCACAGAACACCTGAATGCACACCTAAGTTAAGTAGTAAAACTCTTTTCTTGAAGAAAAGCTATAAAATAGGTAAATTAAAACAAGTTGATCATTTTATGCAATAAAACTTTCAATCTTGCAAATTGGTCCAGTAAAATCACAAAAGGTGCAATTTTCAGCGAACATTACCAAAAACGTGCAATTTCGTGCAGTAACGTGCAGTTTCGTGCGAAATAAAACACTTAACAAAATTACGTCCGTTTCATGATTCAAATTTATGTCAAGGTTTCATTAAGTTTCCAGTTCGCAAATAAAACATGCAGTTACGTGGAAATCCTGTCTTTAGATATGACAGAAGAGATGATTTTTATTATTTATAAGGAAGGAAATAAAAATTTTCTTATGTAGTGTAACTGAAAAATATTCAAAAAACCAAACCTTAAGAAATAATTTACTCTACTTCAAAATTGACTTGAGTTAAAAAAGCATTTAAACGTTTTCAGCACATCGTGTAAAGAAGACATTTGATTTCCCAGTTTAAAGCGCTTTAGTCGAGGTCGAACAGTAGTTTCTACCGGGAAGCCTTTCGCAAGCTTTGTCGTCGAATCTGGCCCGGTCCACTTGCCTCGGCAGTCGCGTCGCCGCGTCTCGCTATAAGCGATTTCCAGGCAATTTCGCCCGTGGTCGCCCGCGGAGCCCCGTCAGAAATTAAAAGGGGGTTGCGGGAAGGCTGCGTTCGAGCCAGGGCCTCTGTGATCCCGAGGCTCAAACAAAGGCGGGGGCGACCGCAGGCACAAGAAGAAGGGGGCGACGGAGACGAGGCGCTGGCGGGGAATGGAGGAAGAGGACTGGTAGAAGCTGGGCTGTAGCGGGGAAAAGGCGAGGAGAGAGAGCGAAGCTGGTGGTGGGAAATGGGTGAATGAGTGAGGTGAAGCGGGGACCGAATGGATCGTGGCGGAGAATGGAGCGGAGAGGAGGCTGGGGAGATGGCACAGGACGAAGCTGGCGGAGGGACGGCTGAAGTTTCGACGCGAACCCGGCCGGCGACGTTCGACTGACAGGTAATTAGCCGCCCACGTAAGACGGACGTGCGGGGGGTGGGGGGGGTAGGCGGAGCGGCGGCCACTGACAGCGCGCGGGACAAACAGCGCTCTGCAATCGACAATCGATACCGCCGCCGCCGCCGCCGCTGCCCGTCTGAAGAGTGACGGGGGAGGGTCAGGGGGAGAGTGGCGTTGGCGGTGACGGCGGCGGGGCTTTTGGAAAGATGAGAATGCGGTTGACAATGGCGCGGACTGATGTGGACAATAACGTCACTCGCACAATCGTCTGTGGCGTTTCAGAAGACGGCGGAGTAAGGTGGTTTTTGTAAGGACGAAACGTACGCGTCGACGTGCGCTCCTTTGTGTTGTCGCCTGCGGTAAGCCGATTGAAATAGCCCGATATCCTGCATGAATGGCACACAATTGGAACGTGTATTGCGGTTGTAAACGTCGAATTGCGGAAGATGAAGTGGAACGTGACTTATTCGTAGAGAAGACTTACAGCTGGACACAAAAAAAAAATCAAACGCGAATATTTTTAAAATGTTAGTGATGACAAGATGGACTGAGGAGTGGATGTTGGCAGCAAACAAGACCCGAGGCTTATTTGCCGTAGCTAATAAAGTATTTACTACAGAGATATTATACAAAGTTACTTGCTGATATTTGTATTGTGACGTTTCAATGCATGGTTATTCACATTCGTGATCACAGAAACGACAGTGAGTGATAATATCATGTAAAGAATATCAGTGAGAGTTGGTTCATCCACCGCTCATGTTCACCTACCCTCTCATTATTTTTGACATCCTCCTCTTCTCCCTTCTCTTATCCTTCGCTTGGTTCTTCCTTTTCTTTATTCTCCCTCTGCAGCTTCTCATCCCTCTGCTCTTCCCTTCTCCTCCTCCGTTCTTCTCTCCGGTGAAACTTTGTCCTTTCCCACCTCAGACTCCTATTCCGTGAAGTCGGAGTCCACTGTCCTACTTCTACGTGCCGTTCTACCTCTATAGGGAGCCCGACCGTCTTCTACCCCTAGGAGGGCGAGGCAGCGAGGTGTGTAGGGACGGCGGACGCGAGTCGAGAGGGGGCTTAAGCGCGAGAACCCCGAGCGCCCGCCGCGCCAATGTGATGCGGGGGCGGCGTTTGAGGGCGGGGCGCTTAGCGGAACCGGGCGGGGGGGAAGGAGTCTATACCTGGCACCTGGTGCGTGTTTGCGCAGGGAACCCCTATCGATTGAGCCACGCCCCCGCCACGCCCCTCCGCGCCCCGCCCCGACGCTTTCCAAGCAGAGTGCCTCGAGAGCCTCCGTTTCAATCCCCCCCACGCCCCCGCCTCTGCCCACTCCGGGAAAATCCCCCCTCCATTCCATTCTCTTCTAAAAATGGGCCGTGTGCACACGGTCCTGTCGTTACGTTTTGTGTGCGTGATTCTTTTGTGTGCGTCTCGATGGGTTTATTCAAATAAAGTGTAAGTTATTCCTAAAAGTCTCGTTGAATATCGAGAAATATCTTTTTCAGTGTAAATGTCACCTGTTCTAAAAGTAATTGTGATTAAATTATATAATTTGTTGACGTTAGTTAAACATTTTTTGTTTTACTTTCATTGAATTTACGATCTTAATATCTGGTATTTAATGAAGACTACTCGGTGCGCCTTATTATTCTTGGGAACACTTCAATATTACTTCTTGTTAAGGAAGTCTTTATGGAGGCGAATATCTTATTTTCCTCCTCTTGCTCTAAATAACGAATTTGCAACTTGACTGCTAGTTCTTGGAATATCCCCTTCGAGACCTCCGCCCTCTTAACATCTTGCACTTCATACCTCCAGCGGCAGCCACCTCCGTCGCCGCAGCAACTTGCCAGCGAACTTCGCGCTCCGCCAACGATCGGAGCGTGACGGTGGGGGGGGGGGGGGTGCGCAGGAGGACAGGTATTGAATTCCCGCAGGAAAGAAGACGTATGCCCGCCCGCCCGGCCGTCGGTGGAGCGGGGCGCTCGCGCGAGCGGAAGTTTCGGAAGAAATCGCGCGCGCCCGCGCCAACGTGATTTACCACTGCACGCCACGGCGCACCGGCGGCCTCGCCCTGCCCCGCTGATTAATTATTCTCCCGTCGGCCACGGAGGGGGAGGGGAAGGGAGGGGAAGGGAGGGGGAGGGAAGGGGAAGGAGAGCGCAGGGAAGCGCGCCCTGCGACGCGACGCGCCCCCCGCACCCGGCTGCACACGTCCTAATCGTTTACACGTGGCCTCGCAGCACTCATCCTCATCGCCAGCTTCTTCTTTCTTCTTCTTTATTATCATTCTCCTCCTCCTCCTCCTCCTCCAGCTTGTTTCTCATTGACCTGCCTCCGCTCGCTCCCCATCTTCCCCCTCCTCCTCCACATACTTCTCATCTTCCTCCCCTTCTCTTCTCATCCTTCTCCTCGTCATCGTTATCCTCTTTCTTTTCCTCTGCTCATGATTCTCCTTCCGGTTTCCCTCTCCTCGTCCTTCCTTCCCTCCTAGTTCTCCTTCGGTCTCGTCCTCCTGTTTGCTCCCATCCCACCTTACCGGAATCATAATGACAAATACCATTGTACTACCTTCACCCACCATCACAATAGTAATTCCGTCCCTTTTTTTCTTTTACCGTTTATCCTTTCTCCTGTTCGTGTTACATTTTACCTCAAGTTCCATGTATTCTCCCTCCATGACTTCCTTCAACCTTTAATAAGTTATTTTTCTACTATTTACTTTTAAAGTAGATTTTCAACAGTCATTTATTTGTAACAATTGAGAACCGGAAGACATAAAGTTCACGACGGACTAAGCTGACAGAAGAGATGTCAATGCTTCCGTCTCGCCTATCCACAGATTTCATCTTCTGCATTGCCACCTGCTAGCGCCTGCGACCTCCTCCGTCCAGCACTTCTCCCCACCATTTAGTCTGCTTCTCTTTTACGTTCGTCCTCTGTGCCGCACCTTCTTCCCTGCCTCCTTCCACTGGCGGTTTGCCACCCACCTGGCTTCGCCCCGCCCCACCACGCCACGCCACGCCTCGCACCCCGGCCTCGTCGTCTGTCTCGCGCTCTAATTACTTACCTGTCGGGTTAGCGCGAGGGCTGCCTGCCTGCGCGAGGCTCAGCGCAGCAGAGGACGAGGAGGGGGAGGGCGACAGGCTGACGCCTGGTTTGTCTCGTCGACTCGACGTACGCGGCTGCCGAGCGTGTTGGGAGCGGATGCAAAGTAATTTCCAAATGTTGACAGGTTTTATCGTGCGAATGAAAAGGTGCTGGAAGAGGGAGATGGGACAATTGAAGCCTGTATGACCTGAGGATTAGCGAAGGTTTAGTTCGGGGTTGTCAAACGAGTAACTTTTGGCCCTGAGACAAAAGTTGACTTGTGAAATAAATCAAAATAATTCCAAATAATCGTAATCCTTAATGCATTTCTAATCTCTGCATTTAATAACAACAAAAATATTCTTGACTTTTTTCGGTGTCTCATGTTTGAAATTATTATTTTCCAATGATGCAGACCTTATAACAATGGTAATAAGGAATTACATTTCACCTTGCGTTTTGTAAATATTTTCACCCCAAATCGGAACCCGTTTCAAATTGCAATAATGAATATGAATGAAGGCTATCTAATTTATAGGGCTTTTGGCGTACCACATCCTGAAATACCAGTAACTCAGCGATTTTATTTTCAAATAAAATACACAAAATATGTCTCCGAACGTCTGACATTGGTAATTCGAGTGCCACATAAAATCTTACGCAAGTGAACCCAGTATTGTTGAACTACAAGGAGTATCGTGTTCGAATTGGCATTGCTGGAATCAGTGGAATTTCTACTATAAATACTGTAATCAGTGCAAGTTCAAACGTGCACGAACTAAATCGCGTTCCTTAATATATATTCACTTTCACTATAAGATACCACTTTTAATACATTTTTTTCATCTTTACGAGCTCACGTAGCCCTCTGAATTACCTTCGACGTGTGTGTCAATGTATCCCCAGTGATAGTGTAACATAGACATCTGTTACTTACATAGCTGTCAGAAGTCAAGCTGACAGGATTTAAAAGTTTCTCAGATCCATGAACAGTGGAATACCTTAGTAATTTCAAGTTGAAATAAGAAATGTAAGACGAGAAATATGTGGTTACAAATAACTTATTTTTTGAGAAAACAATATTTCTCAAGAGTGGTTGGAGCACTTGGCAGGTAGTTAACTGGGCATTCAATAGGTAGCATTCAGAAGAACAAGATGTTCACAGTGCCTCTCACTGTCTGTGAACTCCTAGACTAGGTGACAGTGAACGGACAAGCAATATTAACGAAAGCCTCGAGCCTCAATCTCAGCAGACGCTTTACTTGCGTTTTCCGCCCGGCCGCGCAGATTTCATCTCCAGACGCAAATGCGTTTCTTGTCGCTGCTAGCGGCGCCGTGCTGCGGGCGTCTTCTCCTACCTCTTCCGCTTCTTTCCTTCTGCCGAGGCACATTTTGCGTTATTTATTTCGCGTCTTCATTTCACACTTGGGGGCGTCCTGTGAATGCGGGCTTGCATTCCCACGTCGTGGGCGGGAGCGCCCTTCTTTCTTCGCCCTCTTTCGCCCTCCACGCCGGCGCTGCCGCCTTGTTAGTCTTGCAGTGTTAACGGAAGCGTACAGTATTCCCCGCCGCCCGGCCCGCCTCCGTGGCTGCGCTCGCCAGCCTCCGCCCTCCCCCGCCCCCACACGTCTACAAACGCCTCCCTATTTCCTCGCCTTTCTTTTCCCCAGTCGGCGCCACGTTAAAGTGGAGACTTACGGGATACACTCTTGATTTTATTCACCACTAGGCAAAGAAGTCTGCCAAAGCAGGTGTTCTGTGAAGCCGTGAAACAAACCACATCTTATACCAATAAGGAATTTTATATATATAATGAGCCACTTCTTGTGGAAGAAACAAGTGGTGCTAAAACTGCACGTACATTCTTTGCCGTACTTCACGCATGGGTATTCTTCCCAAACTTATGCGAAGTACTAAAATTTGCGAAAAATTGTTTATGTTCTTACTTCAAAATCTATTTTTAAGGAACAGATTTCATTAAGAGAAAAAATCACTCTTTTGATATTTTTCTTGTAAAAAGACTCCGAAAAATTTTGAAGTTTTGCATTTTCGAAAAATGGGTTTTTTTAACGAACATGAGACCTGCACCGTTCTCTTAGACGTCCTTCACAATATCCAACAAGAAAATATAAACAAATCGATGGATTTTTTTTAAATGTTTGAAAATGTTTCAGGGACTTCGTGTGCAGTACTCTCCTAAATTAAAATATTGGTTTCATAATTCAAGGAGCCTCGACATCAGCCAGATTGGTTAGGGAATATCAATTGTGGAGAAAATCGGCTGAACGGTTCAGCCACTTGAGTTGTTTACAGACGGACGGTCAGACACGTTTTGCAGACGGTGAAGGATATCCACATAGCTTTTTGTTACGGCCTTCTAGTATAAACTCATAGTGGTCTAGTATAAACTCATAGTGGTAGAGATCCTGTGCGTCAAAGAACTTCAATCATAACTTTGCCTCTGCTAGTGTCCTTAGACATTTTTGTTTCCTAGGAGATGTTTTGGATTTCCACTCCATGACTGTCATTTAGGCACCGAGTGGTACAAATAGCACCAAGTTTCATCTCCAGTAATTATGGGGTTCAAAAAATTATTTTGATCAGCAATTCCGATCAGATCTCCAGCAAGAATCATGATGGTTTCTTTGCTTTCAGGAGACAACATTTTTGGAACCAATTTTAGCGATATGTAATGCATGTTCAAATGTCTGTGAATAATGATGTGAACACTTCCAATTGAAGTTCAGACCTCTGTTGATATCTCCTTAACACTCATTCTTCCATCAATCCACACAACAATACGAACATGCTCAAAGGTTGCTTCATTTGTCGCAGTTGTGTGTCGCCCGCTCCGCGGGTTGTCTTTTACGCTATCGCATCCTCTCTGAAACGTTCATACCACGTGCTTTCTTTTCATTGATGCATCTGCATACGCTTCTTCGAGCATTCTTAATGTCTCTGACGGATATTTGTGTAATAAAACACAAAATAAAGCGTTGCTCTCTAGCCGATATTATCAAATGCGACAAACACACGGGAATAACAACAAAAACCGGTTGCTAAGCAAACCCCAAAATCGTTACTAAGATGTAAATTCTGCTCAAGTGACGTCATGAATGTTACCATCATCTAATAAAGAAAAATGTCTAGCGAATACATATTAAATAAATTATTTTTGGATCCCGGGAACTTTTTGCAACTAGTATGTATATTTAATAAAACTCTGCATGAAGATCTTGGTTCATTAATGCCCAGCGTCCTCATTTGAGAACCCACGTTTCTGATATAATGTTTGCTTTGCACTAATTTATGAATTTTATATCATCAAAACATAATTATTAATTATCTTAATAATTATCCTAAACTATAAATAAGCAAGATTTGGAATGAAAATAGTTTACATTAGCTTAGTGTTGAATTAAATTTTACCTCTTCAACTTTACGTGGCAGACTGTGTAGGAACACTATTGGAAAAAACGTTGCAATGTTTATTAACTAATAAATATCTATGTATAAATTTCGTCAATGGTAATGAGAAGAAATTGAAGTATTTCTCGAACTTGAAATTCTTCCTTGTATATCGACAAAAGCTGCTCGGTAGTGTACACTTTTTATTAATTTTTTAAATAACAAGTGCAAGTTGATGTATGAACCTTCAGCGAGAAAACCTTGATATTCCTATAATTAGTTGGCACAATAGCTCTCTTTTAGCAAATGACAATGATACATTGCGTCTGAACGTAAATTTTCGTTCATCTATCACTTTTAAAAGCGCCATAAACCTTAATGTTTTTAGAAGTAGCTAGCCATTTAATATTCTTGTTTTTTAGCCCTCACGAGTTATGTTTGATAAATCTCAGTCAGTTAAGTGGCTACAAGGTCAGAGCGATGTATAAAGTACTTCCCGAAAGGGAATCCGTATAAAATGTTGAGCATCCGTGAACTTTTGCATTTTTAATTTCCAGAAAGGGTACCGTTTTAAGTAAACGAAGGCCATGAAACTTAATTGCGAGGATTCAACTGCCATATGACTGAAAGAATCGTTAAAGGTATGCGCAAGTGAAACGTATGTTCCCCGTTTCATTAATGCTGTTTTAAATGTTCTGCGAGAGTATATGCATGAAACCTTGATAAACAAGACCGATTACAGTTTTCAATTATTCTTTGTTAGTGCGGTACTCCAGAGGGCATTTTTTTAATTTTTTCCTGCATTAAGACATCAACTTGAAGCTTTTCACTTCTGAATTGTTAGCCACACGAACATTCTAGCTCTCGCTAATCATAATAAACACGAAACGACTATGAATCACTTTCATCTCATAGCTGCGTAGAGCCAGATTGGTTAAACAACACACTCCTCTATAGAAGCTCATTATCATTTACTTTTTATTCTTAAGAATCCTCGACTTTTTTGTCCAAATAATTTATGTAATTTAATTTATTTTCAGGAATAATTCTTCCTGCATGAGTTAAAGAATAGCTGGAATTGATTCCTATATTGATAAACCTCAGAGTGCAAACTACATTGTCATGCCAAGTACATTGTGCATTTGACATTCATACAGGTTCTTTACTATCGTGCCAACAACACCTCATTTAACTACAAATAATTAATATTTTGAAGGGTCATTATGATTTGTAATTGATATTTCTATATATGGGCATGCAAAGGAATTATTTTTTGCTGGATAATATATCAAAACCCTTTGTGAATAGGTAATTATTAATTATAACTCCATTGAAACCGGCACAACCTTTCGTGTGTTTTTTCAGCCTTGAGTGACACAACCACATACAGAATGTTTTTACTACATTAATTATGGATGTCACGAATTTCATATTTTTTCTCTGAAATTAGAAATCTGAAGCTTCTGATATCTAAATTTTACATTTTGCTTTGAATTCATATTCTACTAAATATAAATACTAAAATTATAAATACTAATACTAAATATAAATTATTCTTGATATTTTTGTTACTCATGTTATATTGGAAATACACATACATTTTTATCAACTTGCTGCAAGTTAGCATTTTAAGAAAATATTTATGTTCTTATGATTTCATTGATGAAATCTCAAAGATCGTGGGCGAAGTATATTCTTCCAAATAAAATATTTATGATGGTGATGTAATCAAATCACTAAAGGAAGTGGTTTGTAGAAATACTAGCTGGACTACTGCAAATATTCTTATTTGAAAATCATTGTTTTGAAAGTAAAAATAGCTGTTTATTGTAACCAAACTTAGAATGGCCAATACTGATTTGTGCGTTACATCATTCGGCACCACCCAGAACTAAGTCTCTAAAAATGAAATCGGTTATAAAACAGCCCTTGTTTTGTTAATTATGACCCTAATAAACATTAATCATGCCTTATAAAATGTATACAAAAAAAATAAAAATAAAAACTCACTAAAAGTGCCGGCCTACATAGCGTATTTCCTGAGGTTGAAATATAAGGCTATGGGTTCGAATCATTTTATTAGCGATTGTGAGGTAGACGTCGAGGGTAAAACCTATGACTCACATCATCATTCATTTATTTAAAATCGCACTGGGATAAAACAAAACCTTAAACCACCCAAGGGCCAGCGAAATCGACCGGCTTTTCACAACTGAATCATTTACTTCTTCCTTTGCTACTCGTCATGTAGGTTTGAAACTTCGTACAAAGAGATTTCAACCACAGGTTCCTAGAGGTGTGTCGTGTGCGCTCCGAGCAACGGCGCTATCGTCTTTCTCATCAAAGCGTGGCGTCGCCCCCACCCCTTCGGGCCCTCTGGGGCCTGCGTGTCCTCTAACCCCCCAACTCTGACCTCGTGCCCCGCACGGGCTCACCCGGCCGTGAGTAATCGCTTCGTTAGCCATCGGCCGCACCGGCTCAGCCCGCCCCTCCCCTCCCCTCCTCCTTCCTCTCCCCTCCCCCTTCCCCTCCCCTCCCCCTCCCCCTTCCCCACCATCACCCAAAACCCTCCCTTGCCGCTTCGACGAGCGCGGGCATGAGCCCCTAGCGTCGTGTCATGTCGCAAGGGCTGCGAAAACGATCACCGCGCGCTCACTCGACTGCGTTACTGGAGCTCACCCGCCCTCCTCGGAGAGAGTTCCCAGGAAATGAGCAGGGGATGGCCACGAGAGGGGGGGGATTGTGCGTAGACGGCCATGTCAATGGACGAGCTCGGGGAAGGAAAACGTCCCCCGTGGATATGTCAGAGGGTTGGTTTGGGTGATCTTACTAAACTTTAACTTAAACAACTTATTTCTGCTTAGTTTCTCATCGTTACTGGAAATAAACATTCTCAATATATTAACTACAAGGATCAGAGCAATAAGTTACCCGATTAACATGACATCGACTAGCTGTACAGCATTTTCAGAATGAATATACGTGTTCCACAAATAAGTCGGTAAATTTTACGTTTTTTGAAGCATCGAATGTAGAATCTTTTACGTTCTTATTCAGCAACAATATTGTAACTGTGTCCCGAGGTGAAGTAAGTCATAATTCTGTCGTTTGTCTTATATATGTAAGAATTACTGATATTGAATTGGCCTTAAAGTAAATTCAAATACTTCATTTCTAGTGTTGATACTACTTGATTAGTTGAATCCTTTAATACTTTAGTCCTTTAATACAGTCTCATTCGATACAAATAAACGATTCAATGAAAAGCGTAGTACTCATTCACTAACTTGTTCTTTCGGGACCGTGTCCCTCCCCTCTTCTCTCGTCCAACAGCACCGCGTCCTGTTTGGTCTCACGCCATTCAAGCTCCAACGCCGTGGGGAATGCCAACCGTGCAGTGGCGCCTGGTCGGTCTGCCTATTTATAAGGAAAGTTCGCTTGTTAACCGCGTCGGTGCAAGGCGGTGGAGCGGGCGCAGCAATTCTGCCCGCGACGTCGCCGCCAGAGGCAGCGATGCAGATGCAGCATGGAGACTCCGGCGGTCGGCGAGAGCTGAGAGGAAAGAAAAGAGGTCGAAGTTCGGGAGGGTGAATTGACGCTGGTGTTAAAGGGTCATAAATATTAGATGTGATGTATTGTTATAGATTTTCGAGACTATTGTCGTTCTGGCGAGGCGTTGTTAGCAGTCTTTATTAACATTTATATTGTCTCAATCAGTTTGCGATGATGTAACCATTACAGAAGAGAATACGTATGCGGTGTGAGAACGAAAAGTGTGGATGGGATAGGAGAATGCAGAATATACGAGTGCCGCATGGGTTGGGTTGAAATGCGAAGACAATTTAGTTGAGCAAGTTATACTGAGTAGAAAAAAAAATGTTTCGTAGAAATCAACCAATAGTGACATAAATAGGATAGCTTCCGTCAGAAGTGGTAATAGGTCCTTTCAGGATTTGGAGCTCAATGGTACTGATGACGCAAGAAGAGCGGTTCTTCACTTTCACGTATTCCGATAGCTTCCCGTGGTCAACTTCCAATTCCTTTACCTACCACTCCAAAAAGGCATAGCTGAGTGCATCCCGCTCGGTTTTATTCGTGATTACGAGGAAGAGCTCGCACCAGAATCAGTGCTTTTCGCTTTCATATTTGAAGAACATTAAATAGAAAAATAAAATGTGATCCTTTTAACGTTGTTTATTATGTATAACTAGAGTAAGGAAAGCTTGTCATTTTGGAATTAAACTGTACCGAATGTGCTTAATTTATTGAATCTGATTCCTACGTATGCCATGGGCTGCTCTTAATAAGAGGGACAAGGTGCCTAAGGTCTTCCCTTAAAAAGATGCAGAATTGAAATAAATGTATTTTAGATGGATTGCATACACAGTTCCGAAGATCCTGCCACCTTCACTTGTTTCGGCTTTTTTTCAACTCGTGCGAGAACATCTATTTGCTTTGCTATGAGTGGGAACTGAAACTGTTTCATCTTCCCCCTCTCTAATTCCACTGGCCGGGATGCAATCGGACTAAACGTTAGGATGTATCCAAAAGTGAAAGGAGATTATCTGGAAAGTTGGTAAGTGGGGAAACCTGACCCCGTGATGCCATCGGGCTATGCCTTGTAGCCAAGAAAGAAAGGGAATTATCTTGAAAGCGGGTAAACCTGACCCCACGATGTCATAGGGCTATGCTTTGTAGCCAAGAAATACAGGGTATTGTGTGGGAAGCGAATGTGAGGAAAATTTGACAGTGGGATGCACTGGGGCGATCCGGCAGAGGCGAAGATGCTGGGCGGGAGAAGCGGGGTGGGGGGGCAGTGTAGTCGCGGTCCTGCGCAGCGACTCGAGAGCGGCTGACAAACCCACCCGCGCGCGGCCCCGGAGGCGACGGCGAATGCACTGCGCTCTTGTTTTATTTCGTCGTGCCAAGTTTAAATTGAATTTATCGGCGCCCGATGCGTCACGGCGCGTAATGAACCGCTCCGCCCCCGCCCACCGCCTCAGCTGCCCCCTCCCACGCAGCCACTGAGCCCTCCCGCTGGGCCTTCGCCTGGCGCTCCCCTCCCCCGCGCCACCGTGACTGCCCCATCTTCGCACTGCCGGCGTCCAAGCTGCGCCTCCTGATTCAGACTATGTTGTTCAGCCATTGACGTGGCCTTCATGTTTTACGCAGATTGTCCCAACTAGGCCCGGAAATTCTGTTACCTTTTGTTAAATGTTAAATTATCAATTCATATTGTTTTGCTCTAGTACAGAGGTGATCTAGTTCCGTGTAAGAGCTTTATTTTTTACAGTGTTGACAGTTACAAGTTCCGCGTTACTTGCCCAGTCCATTCCTTGTAAAAACATATTTCATCTTATTATTATTATTATTATTATTATTATTATTATTATTATTATTATTATTATTATTATTATTATTATTACCGTATATACCATTACTGACCACGCTACACGATTAACGTATGTAATTCTTCCAGGATCAGGTTTTCAGCTGTATCCTTGGATTACAACAAGGTTGTTACGCCTTGTAGTGTGAATTATGAGATGATAGGATGATGATAGGTGAAGGGGAGATCACAAATATGACCATGTCTACGCAGGACTCTAACCTGCAGCCTCCTCGGCACAGACGACGGCTGCCGCAACCGTCTGCGCCACGGGGCCGACATATTTCATCTTATACATACTAAACCATTCTAAACCTTTTAGAGAAATCATTTTAAAGCAATTCTTATAGGGATTGGATTCATTGTTTGCGTTCTTAAAACAACTTCTTTACTTATTGTAATCAAGCTATGTATTGTGTGTTATCAGTCGAATCTATGTAAAATGTTAGTGTTAAGATTGTGTAAGGTTGTCAACACCTTATGAAATTCGGTTAATTTTTCTTTCCGGAATATGTGTAAATAACTTCATTAGGACAATTTGCAGTGTGATGAAAAATTATGTTCCGGAGAAGGCAAATTCGTAATACAAAGTTAGTTTTCCTTGAATGTATCAACATGAAATGTCAAGAGATTGAAATGATTTTTGACCAAACTGAATCGGTAAACTTAAATTATCAACGCGTCAATTCGAATATTAAATTTCTTGCTGTACGCAAGCACTATACCTAATTTAGTTTACTTGTGTCCCGTCCTACACTCAGACTTTCAAAAGAATCAATAAGCTCCCCTCTTTCTGTTGTAGCCCAATTCCCCTGCGTGTTCACCCCCCTCAGTATTTTGCTCGAAGTCTCCTCCAAACGTCCTTCGCTTCCTCGAGTAGCTATGCCATTCCTCTATTGAAAATTTCACAGCGTAGTCGCTGATCTTTTCCTCTTGTCTCAGTTGTCTTTCCATTATTTTTGTAAGTACTAATTTAAAGTGTGGTACTTAGCCTCTTGTCGCAATCGTAATAAAATAGATAATTATGACGTTTCTTGTGTGACGTGTGTGATAAAACTGTTGCATTCGTATTAAATCGTAGATATTTTGGACGTTTAGGCTGTCTGTTTTATTATGTAGATAAATACTTTGTATGGTTAAATATTAATTATAAATGATATAATGTTGATGAAAATGACTAACTTTCTGGAACACGTATATTCAAACATGCAAGTTTATGATTTTCGTCATCTATATAATCGGACACATTCTACTAGATAACACATCAAATCGATTAAGGAAGGCCGAAATCACGACGTTAATTTGAATCGCAGTGGTGTACATAACTTTCTCTATTCCTATCTCTACGCTGCATTTAAAAACCGAGGTTTTAAAAAAATCAATAACTGCTCCCTTCTCGCCAGCCACTTCTCATCCTCTTCGAGTTTACCCCCGCGCCCCGCCTTCAACTTCCGCCCGCGCTTCCTGTGTCCCCTCCGCCTCCGAGGACGCGCCGCGCCGGGGGGGGGGGAGGGGACGCGACCGCAAATTGAAATGGGCCATCATTTACCTAGGGCCACGGCGAAAATTCTCCCGCGCGCCGTGACTGATGGCCGGGCTGAATTGCGCGCGGGGCGTCGAGGCGCGGCGGCGCCGGGGGAGGGGGGAGTGGAAGCGGGGGCGGGGGTGCGAGACGACGCCGACAAGTTGGACGGGAGTCCATTACCGCGCGGGTGGAGGCGGGCTGCGGAGGGGCGGGGGCAGGGGCGGCGTGAGCTGTGGGCGACCGGGAAAAAAACGGTGCTGCCTTCGCGAGGTGAATTACCGCGGGCGAGGACCTCTCGCTTCCGGCTGTATGCCGAGCCTCCGCCCCCTCCCCCGGCCCCCGCCCCCCGCCCCCGCCCCGCCCCCTGAGCCTGCCGCACCGCGCTCGCCCCGAGGGCAAGGTGCAGCGCTGGAGGAGTTGCAAACCGAGGGTGTCGGGAACCTCATGATTTGTGTGGAGCACCTTTACTTCGTGGGTTTCGCAATGAACTGGAAGATGGAGGAGCGGGGATATGCAATGGTCTCGGAATAAATGGTAAGACTTCGGCATGTAGCGGATGGAATATATCACTTTTTGCCTGTGAACATGTGGTGAGAAATCTCGAGTGACGAACCTACTCATGTGATATTTGCCCTTGATTGGTAGACGACCATCTTGTCCTGGTATTTGACAGGTAAAATTTCTTTTTTTCGCAACGTGTGAGACATTCCGTAGCTGAAAACGCACAAATAATTATTGTTCATTATGATAATGATCAGTTGTGATTGTTATGTGTAATTGAGAGTGCAACACTCTTTTGCTGTGATTATGTTTTCAACTTAGTGCGCTAATTCGTATTCTATCTTGCTTATTTTGACAGTTTTAAGACTGTCAAATTGTGAGGATTCACATTTTGTCACGCTCTACTGTTGCTCATAATTCGTAGCATTTGGGGACTTTTTACATTGTTGCAGTTCTCTCTACCTTCACTTCCCAAATACACATTGAAATAAACTTTGCACATATAAGTACTAAATAGTGAAGTTTGAATATAAGAATAATTTTGTGTGGATCAGTCGCCTTCACATTGTCACATTTCGATTTTACGAACGCATTCTCATTGAGTTTTATTGTTACAGCTTATTGTTAAAAAAATCAATGTTCTGGAAAATCTAGCGTGTAATTGTAAAAAAGTACAATCGATAACTGGTATCCTGCTCCGGCAACTTTCTTTGCTGTAATAAGACTTTCTTGAGAAATATTTTATTCTCTTTTTACCGAGAACGATTCAGCATTTCTTCTTGTATCTCCTCTTTAATTTTCTGAGCTGTGCAGTTCACAAAGTTGTGTATCTTTTTGTAGAACTTCAATGTATTTCATTATACATTCATTATATTTTTATGCTAGGCAGTTTTATCTTTTGCATAATTTTGAATTTATTTCGGACAGAAGTGCAATTAACTTACATACGCATCGTTTTTGTCGTGGCACACGAGTTCTACCGCTCTCATATGTTAGAACTTCTGGTTTGCCAGGAATACACGAGTTAATACAATAACACAGTAGTTTTCAGGTAACAGTAAAAGCACGTAATGGAACATGCTGTACTCGAAGTAATGCAGACACATAGCAGTTGAAAACACATTCTAATTTAGCTTCTTTCGTACAATTGCACTAAGCTTTCTTCCATTCTCATTTTCTCTTTTTGCGAAACAAATTGGTAAAATGCAGTGTAATTTAGTATATACTACATTAATCTGTTACGAAGTCGTGTAATATACTGTAAATATAAATTTGCATTAATGTTTGTTTGGCTTACAAAAATTCAATTTCGAAAAATGTAATACATTAAATGTATTGAAGCAAATGATATAAAATATTTTTAAAAATGTGTCTTAAGTCACAGTTCGATTTAGACTGACAAGCTGTTCATAATAGTAAAATTTATACTTTACGCTAAATTATAAGATGAACTCTTTTTACATATGTGTAATTTCCATTACGAGGCGTCGCTATTATTGTGTGCAACCAATTATTTTCAAGAAGACATTAAGAATAAGAGGTTTTATATTCTGCACAAAAATAAGTGTATCCAACATCTCTTCTGCATTGTCTGCAGCACTTACAATTTTTTTGACAGAGTTATTATTCTTGAATTTTAAAAACGCACATACACATTTTTTGTATACTATTCTTCCCTTAAAAATTCTAGCGTGTCTACTCGAAACGGAACCAAGAATGCGGCTGTGCGTCGGAAGAGTAAATAAAGTACGCTCAGACATCCCGCCTACTCCCTAAATTGGGCCATAATTCCCGTAGTCGTCGTCCTCCTCTCCCTTGCACATCCAAGACCAGCTCGAGCCAAGTCATTATTCATAATATTCATTTGCTGGAATAAAATAAGCGTGCCCGCCTGCCCTGGAGCAACACTCTTCGCCTTTATCAGCGCTGCACTATTTGGGAGCAGAAAAATGTTACACGCCGCGCCCAACTTCGCCGCCCCCGCTGCCCGGCGTCATTCCCCCTCCCCCCCTCCCTCTCGCGCATTAGAATTAATTCGTTTCGGGGGAAATTTACGTAATGTGTGTTTTGTGTGTGCGAGCGTGCGCCCCCGGCGAGGGAAACTTATGCTGGCCGTAAAGGAGCGATGCGATAAAAATGCGCATAAATTGCACGCCCCGGAGACCTCGCTCGCCGCCCCCGCGCCCCCTCTCGCCTCGAGGACGGAGACCGGGGCAAGGCGAGGACTGGGAAGGTAGGAAGATGGGGAAAGACGCGAGGAACGCTGACAGAAGGGATGGAGTGCAGAGGGCGCAGATGCCGAGTTTGGGAAGGATGAGGATGAGACGGGCAGTAGGAAGATTGGGGGATCAGAATGGGAATGAGTGCAGTAAACAACAGACCGTAGAGATGAGAATCTAGAAGTGTAATGGTTAAGGATATTTGATGACGTATGAGGGGGGGGAGTGCGTGATGAGACCGGAATATACACCATAGAAGGACATTTTTAGGGAAAACGCAGAAAATTCACGCGAAAAGGTAGAAAATTGATTTATTTTTATTATAAAAGGAAAAAATCATTAGTAAATAATTTCGAGCGTGTAGATCAATACAAGGTACAAGAAAAACAATGTGATCATCAATGTAGGGGAAACTAGATAGAACTGTAGGTAAGAATGTGTGTTGTTAAATTGCATTGGTAGGATATAATGAAGATGGAAAATAAATAAAATAGGGCGTTGTTGTGTAACAAGAGCCGAGAAGAGAATGAAGTAAAAAGCAACGGACTACTTAGCGGTGATTGGTAGTGTACCTTGGACAAAAAGTTCATAAAGATGATATCTGTCCTGAAAAGGGAAGCTGCATGTATACAAAGACGGACGAGGGAGCGGAAAGAAGTTGGAACCCGCATGGTAACGGGAAGTGCAGACATTCCGTAGGAGAGGAAAAACTGTGCGGACCGGACCACGCCGGGGCCAGCGCGGGGCCCACGGCGACGACAGCCCACGGCTTAACTAGAGCGTGGCGGCGCCCGCCCTCCCAACCCAGCACCGACGCCCAGCAGCTCTCACTGCGCCCAAGTGGGCCAAAAGTACTGAGATAAATAAACGCAACATGTGAACAGCAAATATTCAATGACAGCCAACCTATTCCTGGAGCCTTACTGATTTATTACTTCAGCTTGTCATAAGCAGAGTGTATGATAATGCATTAGGTATGCGCAGTTTGAGAATAAAGGAAACAACGCCATCAAATAATTGTATTTTTTGTCAACATTTTAACATGTTTTATTGTTTGTTTTGGACATGGAGTGTGATATAAGGAATGCTTTGTGAGATTGTAAGTAATAAAACAGTGCCAAACCTGTATGTAAAATCTCTTTTAATGAAACGTTTCATCACTTTAGAGGTTATCATAATCAAACCGCCTTATCAGCTATTTACGAATTCACTTTAACACGTTAAAAGCTCTTCAAAAGATAAACGCATTAAAAAGTATTCCAATCAAGAGAATTTTCCTTTTTGTCATCTTGAATTGAAAATATTTCTCTCCTTGTACAATGAAAACTATAACAAATACTTAACTGTCAGGGCTTAATATTAAATAATAGAAAATATTGGAAAGGATACAGAAGCCTGTTGTCGTTAGTTCCAGAGTCGAGTGAGTCTATAATTCTATGTTAACTAGTGAATAAATTTCTTTTATTCGTTAAAATTAGATCAAAAGTCGGTTAAGTCAAATTACTTCCTTTGTTGACTGGTGAATTCATTTTATTTATTCATCATAATGCTTGTTTAGAAAATGCATAGCTTGTGCTTCGCTCTGTGCCTGTGGTTTCGTTTCGTGCCACTGGGCGGCGCGGCGGGCGCCTGGCGGGCTTCTCCCGGAAGCTGGGCGCCGCGCCGGCGCCGCGGCGGCCTGGTGGCCGCCGTTGCTTTGTGGAATATGTAGAGTGAGCCGCTTGCGGCTTTGTCTACGGCCGGATGCTGACGGCGTAACCCCACCGAGATGAATAGCTAGACGCGGATACAGATGCGGATTACCTTCTGATTTTGAAGTGGGAATTTCTTGTGGAAGAGGTACATGTCTGGAGTGTTTGCATGTGTGTATGTGTATATAGCACACATATGTGTGTGTTGCTTTGTGGAATATGTAGAGTGAGCCGCTTGCGGCTTTGTCTACGGCCGGATGCTGACGGCGTAACCCCACCGAGATGAATAGCTAGACGCGGATACAGATGCGGATTACCTTCTGATTTTGAAGTGGGAATTTCTTGTGGAAGAGGTACATGTCTGGAGTGTTTGCATGTGTGTATGTGTATATAGCAGTTTTCATAACTTTTACGAATATTTTATATATGTGTGTAGGTTATGATATATTTATTTTACTTCCAAATAACTACGGTAGGTAATACTGAAATAAGTGTTTTGTTATTTGGGAATCCATTTGTGTTATACATGATTGCAAATCAGTTACCCTAGGTGTCCTCTCTACCAGTTATGGAACTCTTCATGAAATGGATTAATCGAGCAAAGACTTCAAAACATTATGTTGTATAGAGGAGGTCCAAAATTGCCTTCGGACATCAGAAAAGCAGCTGTGTTCTGAAACGATAAGCCAAACGTGATACTCTGTTCTTGCAAAATTGTCCGCGTATTCCCAACAGGGATTGAAATTGATGCGCTCCATGATACATTCGACCGGATACCCCCGTCAACGGCGCTTCGAAGGGGGGAAACTTCCCCGTTTCGAAGTGATGACCCTGGGGAAACGCCGAAAGTAACGCGCTTAGCGTAGACTGCGCGACCCAATTTCAGAACGTCGCGCCGTCTGCAGTATCGTGCGCCTGGCATCTGAAATGTCACACATCATACGGTGTGCGGCATCAACTTTTTTTAGCATGTTAATGAGGGTAATGCACTTTATCCTACGGCAGTGTTTCAGAAGTCCCTGTTTCTCCACAATGTGAGTATAATTTTTCTTCGATAATTTCGAAAGGTCGACGACTTCCAAATTACTTTCCGGAGAAAAGGCATCGTGGATACCACAACACGGATCAGAAAGCAATTTTGAATCATCCTGTACCTCCTGCCAAAAAGTAAAGATCGATTGAAGTCAATTACTCGATAATTAACTTCACTGCGCCTACCGGGAGAGAAACCCCTTTGCGAAATCCAGTAAACGAGCAAAGAAATGGGAGTTGAATAGTGTATCTCGTACGAAACAGAGAAGAACGATTCAACTCGATTACTCCGGTTGTTTCCGAATCAGGCGCCCTCCCGATCACTATGGCGCGCTCGCGCGCCGTGCGCCACGCGATGAGACGCGAGTGACGTTCGGACGCTGTGAGATGAACTGCTCCCCCGACGCTTCGCGGGCGGCGGCGGCGGCGGCGGCGGCGGCGGCGGCGGAGGGCGCCGGTTGATTAGCCGCAATCGATGGGCGCGCTAACGCCGTGCGCGTGATGGACGCGCGCGCGTGCGTGCATTGTGCGCGCAAATTGGATGCTCGTCCAGTGCCACGCGGCCGCCCCGGAGCGCAGGGGAGTTGGTGCCCGTGACTGTCGGCCGCCGCTCCTCGTGCCTTCTTCCTTCAGGCGGAGGTTCAGATGAGAGAGATGGGGGCTTAGATTTCCTGAAAATGAAATCCGCTGACATTTTTTTCATGGCTGTCTTTTATTATTCATGTTTAAGAACTGATTTCTGTCACTAAGTTTCACTTGTCGGGGGAAATGTTGTCCCGTAATACTTCCTCTAATCTAAAATGTAATTTTCTTAAAAAAACACAATCGTCGTCTTGGCATTTAAAAATATTCCCTCTCGCAGTTCGGTTTCACCTTTCTAACCTCATTTCTTAACGGTATCCTCTTGCTTTCCCAGGTTTTCTCATTCGCGTAAGATACGCATACCTTACAGCAGATTGTTTTCACTGGTCTAGCCTTTTACTTCTATTATTTGTTATAATACTTTTCAATGCGTTCTCCAAAAGTTTGACTATTCACGTCATGTGTTTCGCGTTCATGTTTGTATTTTTCATTGTCGGTTTGTAGTATTTCTTTACATCTACAACCGTACGTATCCGAATCTGCAATGCTCTGAAAACTTCGTGTTCTTCGCCTTTTATTTAAGACGAGTTAGTCGGCGAAGCGAAACTATCGTTTTACTTTAAATGTGAAAACACTGTTAGCCCCCAATAATCGTTCCGTGTGGATCGCGCACCCCATGACACGATCTCCCGTTCTCACTGCCCGGCGCCTCCGCCCCAGACGCCCAATCACCTTCGCCATCCCGTCATCCCCCACCCCATTTCCACCTCCACCCCCACTCTTACTCCCACCCCCGCGCGTTGGCGTCGCCCCGGCGACCGCTGGCGGCCGGCATGCGGCGACCGGGCGCTGCCCTAATCTTAATTAATTGCTGCTATCAATTAGGGCAATTACGCGGGCGCCCGCAGCCCGATTGCGCGCGCCCCTCCACTGCCTCCCCGCCCCGCGCCCGCATTGCGCGTCGACGCGAAAACAGCGATCGCTGCCCGCAGTGCTGCTCCGCGGAAGGTGTGGTTGCGTGAGGGAGGAGTCGTGTCGGGAAATATCATCATCAGAATATTAAGAATTGTGGTCTTACCATGTTGCATCCATGTAGAAGTATTTTTTTAAGTGAACCATTATAACTATTTTAGTAATAGAATTTTTTTCCTGAAATTATTTATATGAAATTAAAATTTATATTTTTGTCATTATTCTGATTCTTATTCAGAAAGTTTCGAAATCCATTTTTTTCTTTTCATTTTTGTTTATGCTAATTAATATAACAGAGGGGTAATAAGTGAAAGAAATCAACTAAAACATGGCCAACTTTTCGTTTCCCCTACATAACCTTTGGATGAATTTCACTTCGTTATTTCTCTTCTCCGCATTCTTTAAAATTCCTTGGTTTACTCTAAATTGTGTACATTAAATACTCTCAACCGCTTTGCATATTTCTCCTTTTTTGTTTCTTTCTATTTTGTTATATGTACTTTCTCTATTATTTCTGCCCCATTCTTCTTTCAATTTCGCACCTTATTTGCTCCTCTAGTTTGCCATATTATCGCGTGTTTGCCACTGTTTTTTTTCTCATTATCGAACGACTTAGCAGCTCCACGTCGCAAGACCCTCGCTGCTTCCTTCTCCTTCCTTCGTTCAGCTTCATCTACGGAGCGTAAATATTGATGGGCCGCGAAATGGCCTTGTGGAACACCCTTCTCGTGCCTCCATTTCCACCTTTATTCCGCCCTGGTGTGCTTAACGCCCGCCTACGCGTAGTTTCGTGCCCGCATGCCCAAATACTTCTCTCCCGCCTTATTCCTCTCTTTCGGTGCTCCATCCTCACCTTGATCGCCACCTTCATCTCGGCCCGCCGCCATTTTCTCCTCCTCCGCCGCCACCGCGGCTGCTTCCCCGGCGCCGCCGCCGCCTACGCACGTCAGCCGCACGCTCCGTTGATTTACAGCGGCGCTCTCCGGGATTAAAATTTCATGGCGCTTTATCAACATTTGCATGGACCGCCGCAGCCGCCCTCCCCCTCCCCAACCCCGCCCCACTGCCCCTCCAGTACCCCCTCCTTTGCCGCACGTGTGCGCTTCCGTGCTTGGCGCCAGGCGGGGGCGGCGGCGGCGGCGGCGATGACTTTCGGAGGCTGTGCTGCCCGCTTCCAACTCTTTGCTTATGGTTGCTGCCTCATAAAACGTGAACAAGAAGATTTCTATATTAACCATGCTCTAAAATCTCGTTCATCTTCCTTTCGCTTGTGTGTTAATTCAAATATGTTTAGCTGATGCTTTTGATGTATCACTCTCTCTGTGATACTGATTGCTAGTAACATCTTCGGGATGAATATAATTGTATTAAATGGTGGTATATCTTGGTTATTAATAGGGATTATTTCGGTTTATTTTTCTGTAGATTTTTTTCTTAAATCGATTAAAAAATGTTAGTGTTGCTGTATTCCAATATTATAATGATATTTTTGACAATTTAATATCCCATAAAATTGTATTTTCATTTGTTATGGTTCCATAATTTTCAGCAGCTTTCTTTTTTTTCTTTGACGAAATGCTTTGTTTCTTTTCATTAAAATGAATAAATTAAAAAATAGTTGTTATTGTGAAAGAAATATATTTTGTAGAACATAAATTGTAGATTTGTGAATATTCCTGAATCCTTTCAAATAAATTGATTTTATGTTTCAAACCGCGCGCGCTTGTGTGTGTGTGTGTGTGTGTGTGTATGGTTTTAATTCCAATCGGAGAATTTAACCTATTTAATTTCCATATAGGGACCGCTTACATGTGTTATTACCACGTTTATTACGATTTTTTGCCGTCGTAATATTAGATATGAAGACCTATTGTCATCCTATTATTCTGAATCTTCCTATGCCCATATTATTGCGTATGTCGTTGGTATACTATTCTTTCTATAATGAAATTTTCTTTTCGATTGTCATTTTCGATCATGGAATTTGGCGTGTTCTAAGAACATCCATTGTGGTCTACTTTGTGCAAAATTGTTATGGAAGCTATCCGTCTCTTCGGCGTCTGTGTGATAAATTTAAGTCGCATATTTTAAGATTTAGTGTAGCGATACAGATTTCCTCATACGTTTTAAACGAAATTCACCGGACCTAAAATTAAACAAACAGACTCGGCCACCCTGAGTTCTACTGGGAGGATAAACAGATGGCGACACGCGCGCAACTCCGCTTATCGGACAGCCATTTGCGCCCCCGGCCCATTAAGAAAGTCGTTATAAGGGTCAGTTGTCGAAAGATTCACTGAGAGAGGCACGTGGTCGCAAGACCAGCTGCGAAATTTCTAGAACGCCCGCTTACATCCGGGGAAACCCAGAGTGATAAATTCTTTCACCGGACAACGCCTGCCTTGTGCAAGCATGGCCGATGTTCTAGAAGGAATTAGAATAACCCTGTGCACTCGCAGCTGGCACAGAGAGCGGAAAGTTCCGTGGCTTCTCGCGCCGCGATTGGGTGAAAATAGTGCAATGCGCCACTACCTTTGGCCAATAGCGACACGACTATTATAAGGAGCTGGAGCATACGAGAAAATTGGGTGGGGGCAAAAGTTGACTTGATACAATTTCGACTGATAGAATATCAGAAGAGCTTGGGCATTAGACGGGGAGCAGTCGGGAGAGAATCTTCTCCGGGGGGGTAACTATTCGTCGGGGAGAGACCAGTGTGTCTCTGAAAGACTTGTAATTTTTGTCGGAAGGAGCCTGAGTTCTAGGCTGAGGGCAGTTGGGAGAGAAACTTATCTGGGGTGGGAATTATTCGGGCGAATGTGCCTATGTGGGACTTATATTATTTTGCTGCGAGTTTTGAGCATTGAGCCGGCTGCAGTAGACAGAGAAAATTCTCTGGGGTGGGAATTCGTCGTGAAGAGAGGCGAACGTTTCTCCGAAGGATTGCTAAACTGTCCGAAGTTGTGTTCGACAATTATTATCACGGAAATCAGAGAGACGCATGGTTGACCACTACGTTCCTGAGATTGAGATCGCCCGGCCACTCCGAGTTCTACCAGTTACTACCACTTCTACCAGTTACTACCAGTTCTACCAGTTCCGCTCCGAGTTCTGCCAGTTCTCCCAGACGCAGTTCAACGCCAGACGCCACCGCCCTTGGTGACGTCACCAGACGGCCGACCAGCTGACGTGCGTGTCTGAGAGGGTGCAAGGGCATCGCCCCGGCCGCGCCCTTTGTGAAGGTTGCCGCCGCCCCCTCGGCCGCGCCGCGCCCGTCTCCGGCCCACAGAAAAAACTTTCCCAAGGCAATATAATTCAGGGCATTCGCCCCTGTGTAAATTTTGTAATGCGGCGCCGCGCTATGGCGCATTGACTTGTAACTTTTGTTTTTTTACCATTGTAATGTTAATTATAATTCTTCCTAGTTTTTAAGCTTTACTCTGAATACTAACTTTTCATCTTCTTTTCTTTTTTTACCTAATTTTCTCATTTTTTTATTTACAAGTGTAACTTCCCTGGGGCATTTTAATTTTATTGCCCAGGAATAAAAGTAATTTTTACCAGTGATCAAAGTGTTTGTTTCATGTTACCAGTATCTGTTTAACGATTCCTTCCATCACCGACTGAGCTATTAACCGGGCCGCTAACCGGGCGTTCTCTCACGAGACGACCGGGGGGTGTTACATTAGGTCGTATTCATAGACCGATATTTGTAGAGATATAATGATAACGCATCATATCTCTAAATAGGTTTTGATATTGAAAAAATATTATTCAATTCCAAGGATTGGATAAGGTAATACTGTAAAATTGAATGTTGCTTCCATCTAGAATTTTTATGAAGGAAAGAATTAATGACGAACTACAGGTGAGAGAGGAATTATTGTTCAGATGGTAATTGACGTTTTGAAAAAATTACCAAATATTCTTTTATTAACGAGTATAATTGTAACATTGTCTCAACATTAAATCTCATCATAAATTTTCAACTTCCAGTAAACTTTAGGTTTCATTTTACTTAAATTATCCCGGATAGTTCACCCACTTTATTACTACCCTGCCGGCAGAATAATCCAGTTAGTGTTGCACGTCCATTAGTGTAGCGACCTAGTTTCTGCGGGCAGAGCACACCGCGCTGACTGAAGAGCCACTGATTACGTCGCTAGTTAGTCTGAGCTGGCGGAAGCGGAGCCGTCGCCTTGTGCGCGGGTCTCCGCCGCGAAGGGGGAGGCGGGCGGAGAGGGCGCGAGACAGAGGCGGTCAACGAGCCGCAAGTCCCATCCCGCGGGCTCCCGGGGGCGCCGGAAATGAAGGCGCCATGAGCCGCGGCGCCGCCACCACCTTCCGCTTCCTCCCAACTTCGCCGTCTGCGGGGCCCCTTTGCATCCGGGCGGTTGCGTCGCGCGCTGCTGCTGCCGCCGCCGCCATCTTGCGGCCGGCGGCGGCGGCGACGGCGTTCGGACACGGGCGTCGCTGCTTTGATGTTCTGTAATGCTGTGTGGGAGGAGTTGCGTTCATTATCGTGTGCAGGTAGATCTCGAATAAAGTGACGAGCAACTGAAAGGATGCTTCGTGGTCGCGAAGTTTGTGAATAGAATTAGACTCATCATTGCATGCCGTCTTGCCTCTAATGACAGGAGCGGAAGTAGTGTGGAGATTTCATACGTTTGTGACCCTGCACACCAAGCATGCTTATAAATATTTTAATTCTTATTCCTTCCGCAAATGCGATACGTAGGTAGTACAAGACGTGCGTTATTTTTGCAGCGCATGCCTATAAAGAAGCGAATTCGAGAGAAAATAGAGGATAAATTGAAACAGATATGGAGGCGAGCGTGAAATATTCAACCCCCAACTCGTTTCTTTCGACGGCGCATTGTATATTTGGAAACCGCACTCACGTCCTATCCCCCGCCGCAAGAACAAAGAGATTTTCGTTGCTCGTCGGTGATCTGAAGGGACGCCCAAATATCAAATTCGCGGCCGCGGGCGAGCGAGCGAGCGAGCGAGCGAGCGAGCGAGTGAGCGTGGCGTCAGAGCAGGAAATGGGGGAGCGGCTGGCGATGCGCGTCGGCGGCGAATGCGGAGGCGGAGGCGAAGGCGAAGGCGAAGGCGAAGGCGAAGGCGAAGGCGGAGGCGAAGGCGGAGGCGGAGGCGGAGGCGGAGGTGGAGGTGGAGTTGGTGGCGAAGGCGAACGGGAAGGGGACGCGACGAAGGGAGTAGGGGATGGCGTTGACGGGTAGGTTGAGGTGGCGTTGTTGGCCTTGGCGATGGCGGTAGTTACGACACAGGAGGTGGTGATGTCAGCGATGTTGGAGGCGAGGCGTTTGAAAGCGCGGGCGCTCGGGGCCGCGGTGGACGAGCGCGCCCCCCCCCCCCCCCGCCCCCGCCCCGCGCCGGGCGACGGCGGATTGATTTTACTTATTCATGGGCGCGGCCGGCGCCGACGCTTCTCCCTGGGGCACGCGCCCACTCCTTCGCCCTCGCCCTCGCCCTCGCCCTCGCTCCCTGCCCCGCCCGCCCGTCCCGCTTCCGGTCCCGCTCCCACTTGCCCTGCCCTTTCGCTGCCTGCCTCCTCGCTGCTCGCAGCTTCCGCGTGCGTCTTCTGACTGCGACTGCATTTTTCGCTATTCCGGTCGTTTTCATTCGCGGTTCGTTCATACGGTGAATGATTTCGTTTTATCAATAGTTTTCATGCACGGTTCTTGTTATATTCACATCCTGCTCTCTGTCTTGTCCGTATGCCTTTTTTTGGTTTGTGACCGTGTTTTTTTGTTGTTTTTTTTTAAATTTTCGTTCTTGTGGCATTTATTTCAGCTATTTTTTTAACTTTAATTTTCTTTCGGGAGCTGTTTCGCAATTTTTTTCTGTATCCACGTTGTATATTCAGTTTTAACATGAATGAATGATTAATTAATATTGTGTAATTATGATTCGTTTTCACTGCGCCGCCTAGGAGTTTAATTTAGAGTAGAAGTAACGTTCTCATTGATGGTTTATATCTTATAAAGCCATACAAATACTGTTTCTGTTGAATACCAGGATATAAGCCAGAATTTGAGTCATTCTACATCATATTTTTTCATCGTTAGTAACCAAAGGACACTTCCTGCTTATATCCATTAATTGATGAATTAAGGTAGATTAATTGCCAAGTACAGAATGTGCTTACGTTTTACTAGTAATGTATGATACGTTCCAGCGTTTCTATTTACTATATATAAATATAATATTGAAGATAAGGTTAAAGTCAAGAAAAATTAATAATCTGTTGTCTACAAAAGCACGAAATATTGATTGATAATGTTCACGTCCTCTAATTAACTCCAAAGTGGTTTCGTGAAGTATCCTTTCATAAAAAGGAAAGGAAGATAATTTGTTGTCAATATATTTTATTTTAGAGTAGCGGACTATTCGCCTTCAACTGCTGTACCTAGCTACTGTGGCAAAGAAAGTGACAGACATAGGCACCGTGGTTGTGGGATCGCGCACGATGTCTACGGACGAGAAAAGAAGAGCAGAAATTTAGAACGGAAGGTGCGAGCGGTGGAGGGCGTTAGGTGATAGGCGGGGCGTCGCCCAGCGAGAGGGCTCAGGCCAACGGACGGATGGACGGACGGTTGGACAGACAGGCGGGCGAGCGAGCGAAGGGATGGTCTGCCCTCGTCCGATGGAGTTAGGGCGGCCGCCACGCAGGCGGCTGAGAACGGACGCGAGAGCGGCGGAACTGCCGGCCGCACGGCAGCGAGTAACGGCCGGGTTCATGGAGGAGCCATAAATACGCCACACGCCCTCCCCGCTTCCATCCTGCCGCTCCCCTCTCCCCTTCGCCTCCCCTCTCCCCATCCCTCCCCTCGCCCCTTCCCACCCCTCCCCTCGCCCCTTCCCACCCCTCTCCTCGCCCCTTCCCACCCCTCTCCTCGCCCCTTCCCACCCCTCTCCTCGCCCCTTCTCTCCCCTCTCCTCGCCCCTTCCCACCCCTCTCTTCGCCCCTTCCCACCCCTCTCCTCGCCCCTTCCCACCCCCTCTCCTCGCCCCTTCTCTCCCCTCTCCTCGCCCCTTCCCCCCTCCCCGAGGTGTGGCACCCTACCTTCGCCCCAGGCAGCTCGCCAGTAGCTGTGTCGTGGCTTGGAGCGCCCTCAGGAAAACTTTCCGCCTTCTTTTTTTTTACTGTAGTAATTAGCTCCTACTCGAGAGTGGAAAGTGTGTTTCTAGTAAAGAACCATCACCAAAAGATTTATACTGGCGTAAACTAACTGATATCACTGGCGCGCTCAGTATTTCATTTATGCACCATCTCTGTGCGTAACCTCGTGTCGTTTTGTCAACTTACCAACTCGTCATAGGTAGATTTTTGGTAGCATGATTTATCCACGTTGTCTAACAGAACTGAAGGGTATAAACCCACATTGACATTCGACATGTTCCAGCGAATCCGCTTTGTATCAGATCTGCATCACTCGTTGCACTTGTTATCTCTGGCCTGAAAATAAGCTGGTACACTAAAGGGTGAAGGGATTACGTCAAAAAATGTAATTTTGCCGTGTCATTGTCGATACGACGAGAACAAGCCACTTTCGAGAACTTAAATAAGCTTTAATGCAGAAGTTTGAAAATGACAGAAGCTTTTGTACCCAAATGAAGCATATTACAGCGAAATTATGTTTGCTCTACGACAAAGAAAATCATCAATATGAAATGCTAACTACTTTTTGCAAAAATTAAAAAAAAAACAGTGTTATTGAAAGACGAATGTTACTTTTTACAGATTTAATCTCACTTCACAAATCCTAGAAAGTATATCTTCTTCGACAAATTTCCATGAGGAACACCATTTGCTACTGCAGTTCTCCGCAGTGATTGTTTTAGAAATTCTGCCCAAGTTGTTCGATGCGTTGCTCTTTTACAACTCCCAGTATTTCCCCTTCGCTCTCGTTTCGGAGATCTATAAATTATTCGTCCTTCGAATAGTGATGTAGAATTCTAGAAGCAAATGATCATGTACATCCAGGATAGTTCTCGCTGCTACGTCACCCATGGCATCCATACCCATTATACCAACATTCTGCTCTCCATTCTGAACTACACCGCTTCTTTCCACATTTCAGTTTTCAGACACTGCACACACATCCAACCTTCCTGTTACCTGTTGTGGCCTCATCCACATTCACCACTTGTGTTCCCTCGTGTCCCGTCCTCCCGCTTCCGACCCCATTCCGTCCATCAGCAGCTCTCAGCGTCCGTGGCGCACCTGCCCTGTGGCCCTCGCGCCCCGCCCCCGCCCCCGCCCCCGCCCCCGCCGCGCTGCGTCCATCCGCAATCCGACGGGCAGCGGCGCAGGCGGTGCGGCCGCCAGAGCTGTCAAAACAGACGCGCGACCATCGCGTAAAAACAGAGCGGCTGCGGCGGTGTCCCTTCCCGCCACCCCCCTACGACCCCTCGCTCGCGCCCTCTTCCCCCCGGCCCCTCCCCCACGCCCCATTTCCCCTGCTCGCACACCGGCCCTGTCATCGGTGTTCCCACCGACCCTGCTGCCCCTGCTGACCTCGCTGATCCTGCTGTCCCCACCGTCCTCCTCCCCACCCCCACCCCCCCACCCCCGCATTCCGCCGTTCTCCCTGCTCGCACACCGGCCCTGCCGTCCTTGGCGTTCCCACCGACCCTACTGCCCCTGCCGTCCCCACCGTCCCCACCGTCCTCGCCGCTTCCACCGCCGCCTGTCACCCGTCGCGCACTGTGCTGTAATCCAGTTTTAAGTACGTTCGCTCTCGGCAGTAAGCGTGATTGATCGAGCCCGCGCCCTAATGCGCGGGTGATCGGCTTTGAGCTCCGCTAAGCCTCGCCGCCCCCCCCCTCCCCCGGGCCTTTATGCTCCGTGCGGCCGCCGCAGTCGCGCCTCTGCCTCTGCTGCCGCTATCGGGCCTCGAACCGCGCCCACTGGGATTAGAGCGGGCGCGCATTGTCCTGCGCGGGCGACCCAGCGCCATGGCACTCATCGGTTCCTGGCTCGGGTAGCGCGGGCCGGGTACGGGAGTGGGGCGTACGTCCAAAAGATCTTGCGTGCCTGCGTGTAGATTGCGTCTTGCACGTCAGACTTTTGTGGTGATCGAAATTGTCAAGTTAAAAGGAAAGTGAACTTAAGAATCTGTCATTTGCCACATTTCTCTCATCTTGTATTTTGTTGAAGTTTCCTTTCTGTTCGCAACCTCCTTCGCCTAATTGCATTTGCATCGTTTACATCTCGAAGCAATATTTATCTCAATGAATGGGCTGCGGTAGCGAAGTGTCAGAATTGCTGTTGCCTATGCAGCGTCAACGTCCGCGTATGTTGTAGGACTCGAGTCCGGGGGGAAGACGGTTTTTAGACTCCCAGCTGCCTCGCTGGGTCGAATTGGTCCACTTATACTGTCTGGACCAGAGTTCTTTCGACTGGTCACTCAGATAGTTTTCCCAGGTTTCTCCTATCAGAACTAGGCGATTGCACGAGGAATACCGTGACAAACTGGCTACAGACAGCGCGATCACCCTTTTCTCATCCCTGTTCGTCCTTGTCTCCTTCTCTCTCATTACATTCACACACTTACCACGCACTTAGCATGCATACACACTTACTTATGCACTGCCCCACCACACATGTTGGAAGCCCAGCCTGAAGCTTCGAGCTTGTCTCTGTCTTGTGCCCTCCTGGAGGAAATACCGCAAGCCCAGAAGGAAATCTCTCTGTTCGACTTGTAGCTCAGCGCCAGATCTCACGTTCCAGCGAGGGAGTAATATCACCATCGCAAACACAATAAATACACCACACTTACGGGAATATCGACTATAGTAGTTGTCATGTTTGAAAATATTAATCAACTCATTAGGTGCCTCATAACGATTATATTAAACGTTTATTAATAAAAACTATATCAAGTTGTAGTTCCTGTGTATTATCTCCGGATTGTAAGGCTCATTAATGGTTTACGACTCACTCCATTCAATCGAAAAGTAATGAAAATGAGTACCGGCAATGGGTGTCATCCGTTCTGTTTCGATGAATCCATGTAGAGCATGGATTTGTAAAGTAAAGGAACTACAGGGTCTCCATTTTCGAAAGGCGTGATTTTCGAAAGAATTATTTGCATGTGTATTGTAAAAATGTCTCACTGACGTGTATCTTCTAACATTTTCCCCTTGGAAGCAGTACTGAGTGTTTTTTTTCTGTGTTGCAGATGGCGGCACCTGCGCCCCGGGCATGTTTCGCTGCCCCGAAGGAAAGTGCATCCCCTCGCTATGGGTGTGCAACTACCAGAAGGACTGCGAGAAGGGCGAGGACGAGTTCCAGTCGTGTCGTAAGTATCCGCTTGTCCCTAATTTATTGCATTTCCTTTCTTCAGATGTCAATATCATTTTATTTTCAAAACGTCTCAAAAATAATGATACTAATAATGATAATAGTAATAGTAATAGTAATAATAATAATAATAATAATAATAATAATAATAATAATAATAATTCGGTATTGTGTAACCGAGGGACGCGCAAATTCAAGAATTGATGTCGTACTGCCCGTGGTGGCTCGCTGCAGTTGTCGACACACCACTCGTCTTTCACTAGCCCAGTGCAGCCACGCCCAGCCCAAACCCCTCGCCGTTTTCTCACCTTAAGTCGAGTTTCCTCAACAAGCATCGGGCCACACCGGTGGCCTACTGATAAGCTGTGGCCTGGAGAACGCAAAGAAGGCCGGCTACTTGGGCAGCCCCTCAGGACTAACCCTCACTTTTTTTTGTTTATGCCCTACTTTTAATTTATCGGATGTTATCAGTATCTACTTCAATCTACGCAGCCATATTTTTCGGCCACGTATATTCAAAGCATTAGAACAGTATTCGTTTATTTTTGACTTGGCTACAGGTTACTATATTTTGTTTTGTTCTTTCTGTATATAACATTATTTTAGGGGAAGTTATGACGTATAGAAAGAAGCATTACATGTTTGGAAAATAATTCCCGTAGGCTAAGTGAATCATGGTATTCTTGAAATGAGTAATGTAATTCATGAATAATAAAGTCATGAATATCGTCATGTCTCATAATAATAACTTTCTTCCTTTTGAGTGTATTGTTCAGCATGCAACCTATATGATATACTATGAAACAATGGCCCTCTTAGTTTAAAAGTTCAGTCGCCAGCAATAATTGAAAGAATCATGTAAAAGTTCGTAGTGACCTCAATGTTTTCTTAATGACACTGCCAGCGGCTCCGCTTCTACATTTGGCACCACAGATATATCCAATTTGCATTGAAATCTTGTGTGTCCTTAACTGCGTCTTCTTGGCGCTGTTGTCTCCCATCTGAGAGGGCGGCCATTCCATTCAATTCCCCCCGCAATCCCTTGCCAGAGCGAGCGTGCAGTGTTTCGCCTTCCGCGCTCCCCGCGCGACGCCCCGCGCGACGCCCCGCGCGACGCCCCGCGCGACGCCCCGCGCGACGCCCCGCGCGACGCCCCGCGCGACGCCCCGCGCGACGCCCCGCGCGACGCCCCGCGCGACGCCCCGCGCGACGCCCCGCGCGACGCCCCGCTCTCGTAACTCAGGCGGGGAGGAAAAGCGTCCGCCGCACAGGGGACCATATTCGCTTGCTCTGGCTCCCCTGCTCTTCGCGTAACTCTCCCGCCCGCCTTCCGTTCATGTCTCTCCTGCCAGCCTTCTCGCTCTCGCCTCTCCCGCCCGCTTCATGCTCTTGTCTTTCCCGTCCGCCTCCCGCTGTCTCTCTCACCCGCCTTCCCGCTCTTGCTCCTCTCGCCTGCTCTCCCGCTCTCGTCTCTCCCGCTTGTCTTCTCGCTATTGTCTCTCCCGCCCGCCTTCCCGCCCAATCTCTTTTCCGCCCTCTCTGCCTCTTCTTTCCCCACTCACGTCCACCTCCGACGCCCGCCTTTTTCATCCTAGCCGCTCTTCGAGATCCAACCCTATCATATCGCCTTACCTCCTTACCTCTCTCACTGCTACGTATCTCGACATTCCTTACATCTGCTCTTCCTCGCCTCTACTTCACATCCCTCGCCTCTTGAATTCCTCGGCGATATTCGTCTCGCCTACCACGTCTCCCCGCTTTATCCTCCCCTTCCCCGCCCACGCCAGCCCCCGCCAGCCCTCCCTCTTGCTTTCCCCGAGCGGGCCCACGCAGCGGGCTGTGGTGTTGGCACGACGCTCCCCGGCGCCAGAGCGAGGCGCTGCGCCAGTTTTGCGTGGCTCACGTGTGTCCTCTTTTCGCCTCTGTTCCTTTTCCGCGTCTTTTTTCGCTAAAGGTATTCTGCCTTCAGTATTTTTCATTCGGGCTTCGGTTTATTCGCTTTCGTCTATCTCCCTATGTTTTTTTGTCCTTTGGAAGAATCTCATGGATCCGAACGTCCTTCCTGTTTTTGATTAGATTATCATTCTCTTTCACGCTCTTTTTAACACTCCCTCTTTTTATTCTCATTTTCCTTAAATTATTTTGTTGCAATGCCCTAAACTATCCATTTTCGACCTTTTATTATTTTCTGTATTCTTTCCTTTTCTTCAACAGACTCCTTAAAAACTTCTCTTATTTACTCTCCTCGTTTCTTCAAATCTTTTGTAACTTTTCTTTTTATTGTAAATATTGATGCACACGCTACTCTTTTATTTTCTGTCGTGCGTTTATTCAACATTTTTCTTTATTTCTTATACTTCACTATTTTCATCTATCTTTATTTAACATTTAGACAAACCGGATGGTCCTTAAATATTTTTTTTTGTTTTTCGTTTTGGATGTTCTTTTCTTCTTCTTATTTCAACACATTTATAAGATAAGTATCCTGAACACGCATTTTCTTTTACCTTTTTTTTCTTCACCCTACAAACGTTCGTCCTCTCGACTCTTTCATACCACGTCGTTCGTTCTACTTTCCCCTCATTACCCTCAAGCCTCGTAGTTTTCCCAGCCGCTCCGGAGCCCCACCCGTCCCCCAGAGAGAACCGTGTGCGATCTCGCAAACATGACAGCGCTTGAAACAAATGAAAGAAAGCGGCGGCGGCGGCGCGCGCCCTGCCGGGAGCCCTGCGAGGCGCCTCCGCAGCTCATATGCATGAGAATCGCGCCCGGAGCCGCGCCGGCGTCTGCCTCGCGCGCATTGTGTGCCGCCTCCGCGGGAGGATTTTAGGAGGCCGTCGCCGGACCGCATTGTGCAGTAGGCAGCAGTATTTTGTCGGCATATTTTTGCAGTTACATTGTTCTGGCCTGAAAGGTGTTCAAGAGGAAGATAGTGATGTCGGCCAATTGATCTGCGTAAGTGCAGGAATTGTATCGTATGTGGCTTTGAGCCAAACGTTGAGAATGAGTGAAGTAATATAATGATTAGTAGAGAGGCAGAATTTTATCTTAAATTGAAAACTGTTTAGAATAGTTCTATAGACTGCTTTAAGGGGAGGTTGTACAGTCTATCTCTGTCATGAAAATTGTGTTGTGTTTAAGTAATATTTATCTCTAAAACTACTTTATGATTCTCTTCGAAATTTTACACACTATTTTATACAGCATGGTTGTCATCACGCAGTGTTTTTTTCATAATTATTCAACGTCATTTAATAATGTGTTGCCCAACATACTATTTTTGAAATATTTTTTTGAAAATATACGCATATATTGAGTTTTGAATAATTGAATTATTCTATAAAAAACAACAAATCACGGCAAATACATTATACATAAGTGGTGAAATTTATTTTTCAATAATTTAGTATAGTATTATTATCACTTTTGTTTGTTCACTGAATCTACTTCTTTTCGACATTTTTTTTGCCTCTTCTGTCGTTTAGCCCTGTGATTAAGTAGTAGTGTAGTGTAGTGTAGTAGTATCTTGTAGTGACTAGGACACTACAAAACACTTGGCGCGACTAGGCATTTAAATGACGTTTTCAAGCCCTTAGGAACAAAATATCTCGAAAATGTATATTTCACTCGGTTATGTGAATATTAAATAACACAAAAAATGAAACTCGAACATTTTTGTCCTGTAACGTGTATAACCTGCCATAAAAAGTAATACTCAAAGAATTAGTTATCCTGGCTGAAAATATCATCTTCTAATTTATATCCAGTTGCAGTAATTAACTGAGCTACTGAGGCGACGAGCTCGTTGAACAGTTTCTTTGGCCTGTTGTACATTTTCGAATACGATGACAATTACAAGTTGTTTTTTTTTAAACATGCATTTGGCATAAAATCACATTACCATTCTTGTGTTAAGAAACATTGTGTTAATGAATGCGCAAATGCAAAAGGTTCATTATTCAGTTAACCACAAAAACATAACCGTCTAGAAAAAAAAAACGATAAACATTCATCACCTCTCTACGAACGAATAATGTGTTCGCGATTTAAAAGTGATAAAAAAAAGTGGTAATAACCTGGAATCCCGCGAGTAAAGTGATTGCAATCTCCAGAATAAGGAAGGGAACGGCTGGGCCTATCGCTGGCTGCTTGCTTGCCGTTCGCCCGAGAGTTGCCGCTCCATTTGCGAGGAGCCGCGCCCTTCGCCCTTCCGCCCCCACCCCCGCGCTTCTGGCGCCCTTTCCTGAAATATATTCCTCCAGTCGAACAATTCTCATTTCTAAAAAGTTTTTTCTCTCTTTTTTTATTTCTCGCGATTTCTCTCAAGGAGTTTTGTGTGTGTGTGTGTGTGTGTGTGTGTGTGTAGGGAAGTCCACGTGAGTTTGCCTCGCGAGGAGTGCCACCTGCGCGATGAGACGGAGGCACTGCTGCCAACTGACGCGCAGCATCCCAATAGAACATGTTCTTTGATAGTTATTTTCGGCACCTCTGAAAATAGGGGGGAAAAGTTAGAAGGTATCTCACATTTGAAGGGTCGGATGTTCGTCTTTGTGTGGTGAAACAAAGAGAACATTTTGTGGGTAAAATATTTACTGGGCAACTCTTATTTATTATAACGCATTAAAAATGTATGTTAAATTGTTATTTCCGATAAATGAAAGTTGATTACCAATAAGATAATTTGGAACGTTACATCAATGTGACCGAAAAGTGACTTCGAAAAGCAAAGGTAAAAAACAATACAATATAGTTGAAAATTTAAAAATTAAAATTTAATTCTTTTTTTTGGGAAGTCGTTAAGGAAACCAGACGCATATATGCTCGTGAGAAAGGAATATAGTAGTGTAGATGAGTTTTGTGTTTGTACCAAAGCGACCGACTGCTCTTATGGATGGTTTTGCATGGTTTCTCCGATCAACACTAGGCGAATGCCGGAGCACTTTGGAAACGGGTAACGGACGGCGCACAATCTTTCCTTTCTCTTACTGGTCCTATCTTCACCCTATATGCTATCTATATCTTACACACACTTATACTTACATGCACTGCACTACCACACACGTCGGGAGATACAGCTTAGGCTTGTCCCGGCAAAGGCGGTGAGCCACTGATAGGAAGTACCTTGATGGATAGAAACACCGCAGCCAACTAGTAAGTCGGCGCCTAATATCGTTCTATGGCGAGATAAAACATTCACAAATCTTACTGGACTAATGACCGGAAACACGAAATAACTAATCACTTGTCTGTGCTTCGAGCTGAAGTCCTAAGTCTTAACCGTGGAATATAGTGAAGTCGTAGGCTTCCGCGGCCAGAGTCATGTGGGTGATCAGGGCTGTCCGGGTGACGCCGCGTCGAAGGCTGAGTTGCCGACGTTTCGACCATCCTGTCGTGGTCTTCCTCAGGGCTGGTATGCCTGAGGAAGACCACGACAGGATGGTCGAAACGTCGGCAACTCAGCCTTGGCGCTGCCCGTCGCCTTTCGCAATCTCCCTCCCATCATTTCCCACCTCCTTCTCGTTTTTCGTGTTCTCCATCACCTCCCCACGCCCTCTACCAGCCCTGAGGAAGACCACGACAGGATGGTCGAAACGTCGGCAACTCAGCCTTCGACGCGGCGTCACCCGGACAGCCCAGATTACCCACCGTGGAATATAGAATACATGTTCGTGAAATAGTTATGGAAGTAGCCCCGAGAAACGTACTAATACGAAATTTCCAGGAGGCATGCTTACTGATCTCCGTTTTGCCCCACCTCCTCCACACGGAGTGAGAGGGCTTTCAGGCCCAGGCGCAAAGTTAGCGCGCCGTCCAAGAGCAGATAAGGTGCGCGGGAGAAGGAAAGGCGAAGTAGCGTCGAAAACAAAGCGCCGTCTCCGATTTCGCCGGCCGATCCACTGGCGGTCGATTGCATCTCGCAACCTGGCTCCTCTCGCCAGGTGGGGCCTGCGGCGCGGCGCGGCGCGGCGCGGCGCGGCGCGGCTGGGGCGCAGGAGGGGGGAGGGCGAAACGAGAGCCTCAGAGCCATCGCACGGCGAGAGGAGGCGTTCGGCGAAACCGGAGAGCGCATCCCGCGCGTGGCGCTGCCCGTCGCCTTTCGCAATCTCCCTCCCATCATTCCCCACCCCCTTCTCGTTTTTCGTGTTCTCCATCTCCTCCAACGCATTTCATCATCTCTTCTAATCGACCTCATAATCACCTCGCTGTCCCCTCCTCCTGTACCTCTTTTTTGTTGTTCGTTGTATTCCTTTTCTTCCAGTTTCTCTCCTCATCGTACCGTTTTTTTTAATGTTTCTCTTAGACTTACTGTTCTACTTCATTACCCTTCACCTCCTCATGTTTCTCTGCAATTTCCTCCACCTTCTCCTTGTGTTGCTCTACAATTTTCGCTACCTCCTCTTCGTCCTTCTTGTGTTGTTCTTCAATTTCCCCCGCTACGTCCTCCTCTTTCTGCTGCTCTGCAATTTCCTCCATCTCCTCTTTCTCCTTGTGTAGCTCTAGAATTTCCTCCATCTCCTCTTTCTCCTTGTGTTGCTCTACAATTTCCTCCATCTTCTCTTCCTCCTGTTGCTCTACAATTTCCTGCACCTACTCCTCCTATTGCTCTGCAATTTCTTCCGGCAATTTTTCTTCTGTTTCTCTTTAATTTCGTGCTGTTTCTCCTCCTCTTCGTATTCTTCCTTCCTCTTCTATTATACATCCTCTTCCCCATTTCCTCCTCCCCCTCCGCTTCGCCTTCTTACTCTTCTTCCCCCCCCCTCTCTCTCTCTCTCTCTACCCGGCTTTTTTTCCTCTTGTCCGCGCCCCCCTCCGTGAGCCCCGCCGCTCACGCGGCCCCGAAGGAGCGCGGACGAATTCATAAAACTTGCGCGACGAGATCCGCCGATACGCTTCGCTGGCGCCGCCGCCGCCCAAGTTATTGGCGTCTCGGCGAAGAATTTGCTGCGCGTTAGGGGCCGCGGGCCTCCTTCAAAGGGGCGGCTCAGGTACGGAGAATTGAATTCTCGTCTCTCGATACATTTTACCCTCTTCAGTGAAGTAGGCTGCCAGTTGTGCTGGATGTTCAATTAATAACTTTCTTTCTGACTTTTTTTAGAAGGGATCTCTTTGTGATCGCATTCAAAAGCTTGCCTTTTTTATTGCGAATTTCTTTAGAATGTTCTCTACGACTGGGTTAATGTTAGGCATGTAAAATTCGAATTCTTAATTACCGAAACTTTTTCATTGATCATTTCTGCCTTTTTGTTATTGTTGCTATGGAAACGTGTTTCTTTTTATCTGCACTTATAAAATATTTTTCTCTTTTTCGTCGACAATGTTTGTCACGCAATAATTTTGTCATTTCAATATGCGTAATTATGTGTATTTTAATTTTCGTTAAATTTGGTAAACTTTTAATAGTGTTACCATTTCTCTTGTGTATCTTCCTTTGTGACTTTCCTGTACCTTAGCCTTTACCTGTGATACGTCTAAATAAGCTTCCCAACTCTCTTCAAAGTGAACTGCGACAATATTTAACCCAAATCAATACTATTTTTCTATGTCGATTATTTAACATTCAAAGTTGACAATAAACGTCAAGAGTATTAATTATATGCGGTTTGTTGTGGGGAACTTACGAACTAAACGAATGCTGATCTCCTCTTATATGGAGGGAATATTAATCTTCTTTGAATCTTATCTGCACGCGTAAAATACCACTATTCTTTCAATTACATCATAAGAAATGTTAACGACCAATTCATTATGATGTCAGAATGTTAAAAAGAAGCAGAAAAATTGGAACAATTCTCCCCACCACTTCCATACTTAAGCGTATTTGTATAATTCCATTCTTAAGCGTAGAAGTATTCTGACCTAATTAAAACACACTAAAAGGTTCTTTATCAAATGATAAATAATAAAAATGTAGTGTATTTTTAAGGTTGTAAAGTTATTCCCATGAAACGAGATAACAGGCATTAACTTTTTTTTTTTTTTTGTTATTTCAGCACCGCCCGATTGTGAGTCTGGGCAGTTGACGTGTAATCAGTACGTATGGAACAAGACGTACTGCATCCCACCTCACTACCGCTGCGATATGACAATCGACTGTGTCGACGGCAGCGACGAGGCGGAATGCAGTGAGTATTGATCACTTTTCTCTCTAACTTAATTTAATATTTATGCGCGTTTCTAATAAATAATTCGTAGTGTCTGGATCGCCAATTGACGGATTCATGGTTCAAACCCAAAGGGGACATATTTTTGAATGTGTTTTTCTACATTTTCACTATTCATCTGAAATTCGACAATATTCTCCCAGGTAAGAGACTCTTCTGCGCCTCAAATATAAAATTGTGTCTTGTCCACGAGAAAAGACAAATTTGTCTAAATTCTGAATTCTGAATGTCTCAGAATAAAGAAAACAAACTTATAGGGAAAATTAGGTGTGGAAGAGATCAACTTTGGCTTTTGGTGGGAAATCTCATACAACGAAGTTACGCATGAGACATTTGCCCCTGATGATAGGCTGCTCCTCTGCATTGAAAATGGATAGGTATATGAAAACATTGCCAAACACCAGGGCTTACTTAACAAGAATAAATGCGGAATTTCGTTATGAGATTTCCTATCACACCTTCACAGACATAAAGTTCAATTTCCAATTTTTAATTCGAAGTTTAATTTCCAAAAGCCAATTTAGATCCCTACAACCCCAAAAAGATTGCGACATTTATTCTGAGACATTCTATCTTCAAAAATTATCATTTTCACGTGTTTCAAGGCCCATTTATTTTTTAATATCCTCTCCACTTCGCTAATTAAATTAAAAACGTAGGTACTCATGTTGTTTGAAATTAACCGCATTTACGTAGTTCCATTGTGCAAGAGTTATTAATAAACACAGGTGTGCACAGCCTCAAACAAGAAGGGATGGCATCTATTTTTGGCATCGAACCATTGAATTTCTGTATTTAAATATGACATATTTTACTAGTAAATGGAAAAAAATATTCTATGGAAATATAACTTGAATAATGCAGCTATTAAATATAATTAATTTTATCTACAATAATTTACACGGTTTTCAGAGCAGTTTGACAGAATCTTCTCCAAATGACAAATAATTTACCTAAAGTTTTCCTTTAAAAATGTGAAAATGTGGGCTTCAATGACTGAACATATTTAAGGGGGGAAATGTGTTAAAAATTTAGGGTAAGGCACCTCTTTCATAAAGCATTGAGAAATATATATTTTAAAAAACGAAAGAAAAAAACGAATGTCCATATTCTTTTGACAAATGCCTACCTTCACGGAACGATGTCACCGTCCGGGGCCATTCGCGCTCGGTGGGCGGCGGCGGCGTTCGCGCCGGCCGTAAATCTGCGCGCGGCGACGGCCACGTCGAAAACGATGGCGGGCCGCGGCGCGTTTCATATTTACGAAGCAATAATCCGGCGATACGGGCGGCGGTCGTATCTGCCGATGTATTCCAATAGGCGCCGTATATCAGTTTTTATTAAAGCCCGCGCCGGAAGGCGGGCCGGCTCCGGCGGCGGAGTCGGGGGCCTCCGGGGTCCTCCAGGGGTTGCGGGAGCGCCGTTTTATGGAAATGCGCGCGCCCGTGTTTCTTGGCGATGTGTAATGTTGGTGCTTGGATCATTCAGCGAAAGCAGCGGAGAGGGCGGGGAGAGTAATGTGTTTTAAACTATCGGTGCTATTTGTCTCTGGTGGAGGTGTCTAAAAGTTCAGTTCATTGCCTGAACATCAACGAGAAGATTATCACACTGATAAAGTGGAGTAATTTGTAGCACATTGCGTATTCAAGGCATGTGTTATCTCTTCACTTTGACTATGTTCCAGTCTTCAGACTTAACGTGGTTGATGAGATTATAAAATTTTCACATTCTGTGTTTTTATATTTGTTCGAATTTCTGTTACAATGCAGAAAGTTTCAAACATTTGCCAAGAAAATCGGGAAAAATGACAAAGGCAACGTTGTGAAAAGCCTCGATGTTGCCAGAAATTTGACCATTTGCACTGGAGAATCTGAGATGGTTCTTGGCAGAGGTACTCAGTTCTCGAAGCGTTTGATGATCCGTCTTTTAGCAAAACTAAGAACTGAAACCCCATAGGTTGAAGAGCAGGGTGATTAGTTTTTTCTTAAATGTTTATGTTAAATTAGCATAGAAAGTATCATATTTTACTCAAAAAGCATCATTGAAAGTAATATTTTACTAAAAAATTATATAATTACTTTGTATTCATCGTGTTAAAAGTCACAAAGTTAGGCTACACATAATATTTTGACTGTTCAAAGAATTGGCTTCTCTAGCCGGGAATCGAATCCGGATCTCCCGGTATACGATAAGGTTATTTATCATTCAACGTGAAAAAGATCTTCTAATGTATTACATTTTCTTTCGATTATAACTATTAATTTCCTGTACTTTTCTAACCTACAATCTCCGCAAACTCCAGAGAAAATTATTTCCTAGCCATACGTGTGCATTAAAATTACTTTCATGAAAATTCTGTAGTATCTCAATCATTTATAAAAACGTCAAAGACCTGAAGGCCTTCCAGGCCCAAAGCTAAGGCTATCTAGGGCGCCTCATCCCTACGGTTGAGAAATACCGAAGCGAGCGATGGCCGCCGTCGCGCCGTCGCTCTTTCCCACCCCCTGCCCCGTGCCGCAACATGCGCCCATCTCGTAGCCCATCCCGGGGCTACGCCTTCCTTCCGCTCCTCGGCGCCCTCCGCCCGCTGAGGTATTCATCCGCCGAGTTATTGCCGCCCGCGGCAGTACGCGAGGGGCGGTGGGGATGAAGATGGAGCGGCTACGCGAGATAGAACGGTTTCGGCGACGGAACGCTGGGAGGAGGCTGCGAGGCCGGCGCAAGGCGATAAGGCGGGGCAGCGACAGAGGAGAGAACGAAAGGGAATGCTGAGTGATGTGGGTGTATGTGTGAGTGTGGGTGTGAAAGAGAGAGGGGGAGAGGGAGAGAAATGCATAAAGACGAAGAAAGCGCGATAGTAAATAAGGGAAATGACAATATGACGAAAAAGAAGAAAGATAAGAGCGGACAATAGGTATGAGGTAAATCAATCTGTTGAATGTTAATTAAACGTGTTTGTTATGTATTTTAATTAGTTTTGTGCAATCAATAAATATGCTTATTAAAATTCATCGGGAAAACAAGAATTGAATACAATGTCTTGATAAAAAGAGACAACAACCGTGAACAAGACTTCATGGTATATTGATCAGGACTCGAAAGAAAAAGTTTCGTAGCTACGAAATCCATTCACAGCAGCACTGAGAAATTATCATTAAAATACTCTTCAGGAGAATACAGGCGTAAAAATGCGAAGTATTTCTACTATATACTGCGATAACAAGAATCTATTCTGAAGGAAAATGTGTACAGCATTCTAGTAACGACGTGCATATGTTACTTCTTCAGGATCAAAATATTGCTATGTAGTGAAGTAGATGGTTAATTTGCGTATTTGCTCGACTTTTTTGAATGAAGACATGAAAGACGATGTACTGATTATTTCAGACGTCATCCCGCTAATTCGCGAACTAACCACAGTACTCTGCCTAAAGAAAAATGATTGTCCGTGCGTGTGGCATCTTGTATGTTTCCAAGAAGTATTTTTACATAAAATTACATAGAAAAAAATGAGTTATAGCAGTCAAGGTTGTTTTATGTAAGTCGCGAAGGTGACGCTCCAAATCAAAAATTTGTAGCGAAGCGTCAACTTTGGTGCTATCTAGAATTTCGATTAAGTGATATCATTCAAATATAAATTTAAGAGACACACATTTAAACTCAAAACTACTCATATTACCTCTCTCTCGCCGTGAAAACTTCCCACTACGTAGCAGTCTGATTGCTGTCTACCACGAACCTGCTATTTCTCATTTTAGCTACTCCAGCCACCTTATGTTGACTAATGTGCACTTCATCCGTTTAAATGCTGGAGTCTTGGAAATGTGTGTACTTCAGACTTATCCATCGTTTTCGGATAATGTTAATTGTAACCGACTAATTCGCAAATTAGCTGGATTCGGTCATTAGCCATATTAATAAAGGTATTATTATTATTATTATTATTATTATTATTATTATTATTATTATTATTATTATTATTATTATTATTAGCGGTAATAAGTACACCAAACAAGCCGGACGAAAGAAGTGTGAAAGATGGTGGTTAGAGGTAGAATGATGCAAGACTTAAAATCGTGTTTTTAGGACATTGTAGAGTACAGCATATTTGGTGAAGGGTAGTGACAGCAAAAATACAAGCAAACCTGGAGGCGAAACGGAGACGAGTTCAAGCAGGCCTTTGTTTCCATAAACATGGTAGAGAGCTGAACCCCTTCTCCCTTTTGTTTTTCGGGTATCTGTTATCAAGCCCTTTCATTCATCTCTAACCACACTGCCTGTGTTGCTTGTTTGCTCCAATTCTATTGTCACGGTTTTGGAATATTTTCTCGGAAAACAATGCCTACTGTTTTTAAATCAACAAAGGGACGTGTTGTATATAGAAGACATTCCCGAAGCAAAAACAATACGTTAAAATACAATAACTTAATATTTTATACAAAAAATGTACTTTTTACAATTGGGACCATTACAGGAATAATTAAAGATAAGTCACTTCCTATCAGGGTTGTATTGTAAAGTTGTGACACAGACATTAAACACCTTCATTTTGGAAACTTTTACAGATCTTTTAATTTCAAATTTTGTTTTATAAGATTGTAGACATAAGTTTTTATATAACCTCATAAAATACATTGTGTGAAAAATGGTATTCTTGCTAGCGACAAAGATATTCTATCGTTAGTCAATTATATGCACAATATTAGAACATAGGAATTATGGTACCTCAGAAACTTCCAGAAACATTTTTATTGAAAAACATAAGTCTTTCCAACAAAATATGACTGACAATGCGTGAATAAGATTTTCGCAAACTTGCAAATCTTCAAAAAATGTCTCAAAATTAACAAAGAAATAGTTGTAAGATCCGTGATAATAGAATGGTGGTTACGGATTAAATAAACCGCTAACGCACCTCAACTGTAAAAAAGAAAAAGGGCATACAGATGTCTATGGAGATTCGAACTACTATATCGATACATTACCTCATTGTATGGAACAGTTTAGTATGAGAATTTCTTACAAGACATCAAAAGTGCGTCGAAAATAATGGTAGACCACCACCACCCATTATATCTTCTATTATCTCTTCCATACGAAATACATCATTCACCCACAGGTATTTCCTATCCCTGTTATGTGACTGCCGAGGTGTAGCTACAAACGAAGCGCTACTTCCACTCGCACAGGCTGGTAATACGCCAGTCTGGAAACACTATACAGATTTTGCGACATGCAACCCGCAACACGCAGCTGCAAAGCAGCGTAGCGTAACTTACTATCTTCTTTCGTTGAATTTCAGGGTGCAACTATATCACCTTATGTAACGAAGAGTTTCGCTCTGAATCAAAATATTTATTCTGGAGAACTCGCTGAAATACATTTTTCATGATATTTGTGAAAGTATCACTTGTCAATACGACACAGATTTTTTTTAAAATGACAATTTAAAAAAATTACGTTGCCCAACTCGAAAAGCTAACGCACACCGTTACGTATAGAGTCCAGAAAAATATCGTCGGCTTACTGCACAAATATTGTATGTCCACTCACGGTTAACTTTGAGTTAGTCATTTTTGGAGACACCTCTTTCATATCTACCGAGAGGACAAAGATTGTTTGTCAACGTAAGAGGGATCATGTTTTGTTTTGTTTTGTTTTTCAAAACAACACGTTCCGTAAGAAACTGCACCTTTACAAACTTTTAAACTTGGTTTTCTCAATACTATGAATTCTGAGCGTACAATACCAAGTCATTGATATAGAAAGGAACGTCAAGATATGTACATAAATATTTAAAGGAAATTACAAGAATGTTTAACAAATATGTGAAAAGAGGTATAGCATGTAATATCAAAATGCACTCTTATTTATAGAACATAAAACTACTCAATATGAAATTACAAGAATATTTATTAAACCGACTTTAAAAACGTGATATTGCTTTCCGTACTGCATTAAATTTTTTAAGAGGACATTTCTCTTTTGCAATTATATCCATTGTACAAATGTGGCAACAATGACAGCAAACAATCACTGATACATTGCTAATGCTACAGGTCTGTGACAACCAATATCTCTCGTAAAATGCTATTAAAGATCAAGAAACGCCTCTGTTACTTTCCACACACCCACAAATGTAATATTATCATCGCTCCCGCGCATTTGTCGCGAGGTATACGCAGAGCAGACGGAGGATAACTCCAGATCGCGAGCATCTCATCGCGTTTCCCCGTATGGCGCCTCGCTTCGTCAGCACGCAGTACTCAATATGTGAAAAATAAAACATGAGGATTTAAAAACACTATTTTCGAAAATTCATTAATTTTTGGGTGAAATGCATTTCAAGAAAATTGGTAGAATAATAAAGTTTTTTTTAAAAAATTGGAAAATATACGCTAAATACGTAAAATGTGTAATATAGTACAACGTACGTAAAAAGGAAGTAACGAAAAATGTGGATATTCTGTTAGGATTGCCCTGACTTGTCAAGATCAAGATCATAGTTTTAAGACCTGAACATAGAAAGACAAAAAGTATGTATTAACATAAGAGTCCGAACTCTACTTATGAAACACCGGAAGAGTCAACCGAGCGGTCGCTGACGTGCTTCGCGGCGTTGCATCTTCTCCTTGGCCTCTGAGAGGAGGTAGAAGGTCTCGCTCAATGCGGCGGCGGCGCCGCCGACGCCGTGCGGAACGACTGCCGCGCGGCGCGGCGTGGCGCTTCTGCAGTTGCGCCCGACAGAGCGCGCCTCGCGGCTCTGCCCTCCCTCCACGCGCAGCGGCCGGAGGGGAGGCGGCGGAGCGCGCATGCGCAACACGGCATCCCGCTAGCGCTCGGCGACGCCTCGCGGCAGCGGGCTGCGACTAAGGCATTTGGCGCCACATGTGAAAGTTTTCGAAACTACTGTGAAAAAGGCAGCCACTTCATACCCAATAATTGTACACACAGAGTTGGGAGCAGATTACCTCACGTGTCTCGAGATTTTCTTTTCTCCCGTTTTACTATTATTGTAATCTTCTCTTTGTTGAATTTTCCCTACGTCTTGTTTCCCGTGCATTATTTCCATTTCTTTCGCCTCGTTATTAGCGCGGTAGTTTCGAGAGGGGTGCAGGCGTTGATGACACCGAAGCTTCTAATTCGAGCTAATTGCTCGAAACTCTGCTTCATGTATTAAATAAACGAACAATCATGAGGAAACGGGATATAGACCGCAGAACACGAACACCTGTTGTCAGTCGTCGGAGTGCAGGAGAGTCTAGAAACGCTACTCATCGGGTAGGCGGTGGCGGCGGAGACAGCAGTCACAAGCGGTCAGTGGCTCGAGGACGTGAGAGGCTTGCCAATGAAACATGCACACTCTCGCCGCCCAACTGCATCTTCTTCGCACTTTTCGTTAATAGATGTGCTTCTCCTTACAATCACTTAATCAAATTTTGAATTGGTCGGGTATAGTGGCGTTAGATGCGCACTTTGTTTTAATTTTTATCTTCTTTTCTACTTTTCTTAAAAATTATAAGTCTATTATGTTTACATGTACAGTAAAATCTGTCTAAACTGGAACCTGTACAATCCTGAAACCTGTCTTAACCGGAAAATTTTCTTGGCCCGTGAAGTTAAGTGGCATTTTACACAGCATAAAGTGAAATCTCTTCAACGGAACGGTTTTTCATGTCCTGCTGGGGTAAGAAAAACCTTCTTACAACGGAATTTCTGCGAATTTAATGCAATTGGCAGAGGGACACAAGATACTCTTCGTGGAATGAATGCATCTATAAATCTGTTTTAATTTTTCTGTCGTGAGATTCTGTCGTGGCTTCAGTTGTCAAGAAGCTTCAGTTGTCAGCGTAGAATTCGGCCTTGGGGTCGCTTGCCTTTCAAGGGGTAGGCCCAAAGGGAATTCACACCCTTCCAGCTCTCTGAGCATGGCAAGGTGCACGGGTATGGCTTGTATTCATGCGTCTACCGGCCACGCCGCTTTGGTCAAAGCCATGCGAGAGTGTCAGAAAGATAGTACTTTGTGTTGTGACGCATTATGCGTTGAAAGAGGCAGCGAGCAGTCGGGTGCAGCCACTAGGCAGTGAGGTGGTGTGTTTTTATGAGTTTTACAACCAGTTTAACAATGGTTGAAAAAAACATAGAACTCTAAATATTAAAATTTTCAACTTCAGAAAACAATTGAAAGGGTGTTAGCAAGTGGGAAAACCCAAAAGCAAACATTTGTAAATGAATATTGTAAAAAATCTATTTTAGCGCACAAGTTGTAAAGTTATTCCATTTAATTGTCAGAAATAAATTTAATATTCACTACTTAGTGAGTATTACATGTTAATATATTTTTATAATTATAATAGTCATGTAATTTACTGTAGTTTCAGAACAGAAATATCAATATAACTAGTGTCATAAAATGGACAACTCTGCATAAAACGAAAACCTCTTTTAACCGGAAAAAAATTTTGTCCCGTTTTAGACAGATTTTGCTGTGTTTTCACACTAAAATTCTGTAAAATTAAATATTAGTTTCCTACTTCCAAAATTAAAAATGTAAACAAATGGAAGTGGCTAGTCTAATCCCAGGTTTAGAGAGAGATACATCTCACCCCCACAGGACATGACAATAGGTGTGTTCAGGCGAAATATCACAAATGATACCTTTTACAGAATAATCACAGTGCATTTAAGTCAAAAACTTACCAAAATGCAAAATATAATGCGGAAAGAAAGTATAGAATTAATAATGTATAAAATAAATAAATTTTATAAAGCTAAAAATAAACTCTTAAAATAACAAGAAATGTTCCGTGTCAATAAAAAAAGTGGTCCCTTTATCGATAAGTCCTGCTACCAAATGATCCATAATGGAACATGATTTGTGGCGTTATATGTACGTGGCCTATTTAACCCTATGATAAATTCTTTATAAAACTCACAAAATGTTTATCGTTGAATCAGTTATGAAACCTGCCGAGGCATACGCAACTTATTTAATCTATACAATCTTAAAAGCAATACTACTTTTATTATAAGTACACAAGTTGTTAACAAATAAAGGACAAAAATTATTCAATTGTCACCACCCTGTCACTTTATTGGTGAGGCAATTATGTCAGAAATGTGTTCAGGCCTGTCAATGTTTCCCGTGATGTGACCATCTCAATCATTCAAATTGTGTAATTGTCCTTTGAACAATTTGACAAAATTATTGAAAAATTAACTCTTACATAGAATGTTTAAAAAATGCCAAGGTGAATTTCTCACATGTAACAAACAGCAGTTTAGTAACACAAATTAATTCTGTAGTTGACTGATCGCAACCTTCCAGATAGGTTTTTAAAAAAGACGCCAGCTTCTAATTTTAAACTCACTGGCTCGTCTAATCCAACGATCTGTCTAATCCCACCCCACCCCACCCCACTACCCTACGTTATCATTTTCTAATTGATTTTATTTCTTCTGTGTGTGTGTGTGTGTGTGTGTGTGTGTCTGTCACCTGGTCTTATCCCTCTGAGTACTCGCTAATATTTTATTCACATCCAACTTATTCTTCTTCGTTAACCCTTTCTTCTTGTATTTCTTCAAATTATTGACAGGATTATCCTTGCTTTATTTGTTTTCTTGCATTGTCTCCTAACAGTATTTCTCTTCTTCCATTTTTCTTTATTCTACGCTGTTTTTTTCTCGTCATATTGCTCTTCTTTCTTAAGTTTTGTTTCCTTATTTTATCTTTGTCATTTACGATTGCTCTGTCATTAGACTCGTACATAATCATTTGTCTCTTCCAAATCAAGCCTTTCCCTTGTTTGGTTACGGCGGGCGAAGGGTATAGAAATTAGGCGTGGCTCGAAATGTCATGTCCGTCTGGCCGCCTCCGCACAGCGGGTGCATGGCCTTCGCCGGCGGTGGAGGCGGCTCGGCTGGAGCCACACCAAAGCCGACTCGCCTGTATTTACTTTCCGCCGGCGACCGCGACCATGCCTGCGTGACCCTTCCTTCCCTCCGGCTGAGCCTGCCCGCCTCTTCATCCCAGTCCACCACGCCCCCGTCGCCACGCCCCCGTCGCCACGCCCCCGTCGCCACGCCCCCGTCGCCACACCCCCGTCGCCACGCCCCGTCGTCAACCCTTCTTCGCCACGCACCCCCTCGCCACGGTCCCCTGCCCTTTCACATATTCTTCGCCCCCTTTCCTTAATTAAACCCGCTCTCATCGCCTTTATCTCGTTTTCTGCTGCAAGAATTCCTCCCTCTCCATCTTCTTTCTCTGCAACCGCCCTTTTGGTTTCTTCCCATTGGTGACTCCCGCAATCTTAAGACGTATAACCGCCCAGAATTCAGTTTCCGTTTTCAGGTTCACTTTACCCCCCTTCTCCCTAGGTCCTGGACTCGTTGTCCTTTTATGTAGTATCTTTGTAGCTGATATGTGTTCTCGTGTGACTCATACCTATAATTAGTCCCTTTGTTAACACCGTAATTACTTATCTGTGTCTTCTCCGTCTCATTTTCAGTTATTTACAATTTTGTTTACTATAACGTTTGCTCTGTCAGTCTCGATACCGAGGCCTTGGCTCGAAGTGTCGCAGGTTCCAATCCCGCCCCCCTGCCGTGGAAGTTTGTGTGTATTTATGTTGTTTGTATGTCCCCTTAACGTTACCCTAAAAATATAAGCCAGGTGGTCGCTAGTGACCAGAGCAGTTACAAAGCGACCTTAAATGGCTTTTTTTAAATGGCTAATAATCGTAGCTGGAATTATTTACTTTCTCTGTGTGAAAACTGTTGTTTGAATAAGTTCGTTCGCGTAGATAATTGATATCAATGGCCGTAGAACAATTTGGTCATCAGTCGTAGCACAAAACGTACTGACATTGGACAATTAACTTCAAAGACCTGTGTGCATACTATATGTGGATTTCGATTACCATCCCTTACTCATTGTGACAACAAATACTCGTTTGAAGACGCGTGTCGCTCACCCCTCGAATACGTGATTCCGTCATACGACCGCCGCCCACACACTGGCGTTGTCCTATTGCATTCGGAAACGGCTTCCAATCTCGTTCTCTTCCTTTTTACATTTAATCTCTGGGAATATAATGTCGCGCACGTCCCACGCCTCCGTATCGACCTGTCCCACTAACAGCGGAATTTACTGGGGGGGGGATTTAAAAATATAAATCAGAGGGTGGCGGCAGCGTTGGCGGTAGCTTCAGCGACCGAAAAGCCGCCCCTAAGCCACCCAATCGGCAGGTACAGCGCGCCCACGGCTGCGCCGCTGTCCCTCTCTAACAGTAGCGCGTGGGCATTTCGCGTCGAGCCGCCTGTGAAGTGCTTAATTTTTTTTTTATTTAACGTTGAAACAAAAGCAAGCCCGCCGGTCCGGATGGCCGAAATCGGTAAGGCAGTAGTGCCGCAGCGATCTCGGACCGAAGGATCGCGGGTTCGAGTCCCGCCTCGAGCAAGGTTGTATTGTGTTCGTCCTTTCACACCTCTATCATATCGTGTCATCCTCACAGTTATCATACAGTTACAAGCAATAGTGGTCGCTAATGACCTAGAAGTTGATGCGACCTTAAATTTAAAAAAAAGAAAACAAGCGCGTAGGTTCATATCCTGTGAAGTAATTCGTGGTGTAGGGAAATTTGCTACTGAACTGGCATCTCAGACAGCAACTCCTCGTAAACTCTCATATTGTCTCCCGACAATTCCCATTCTGTTTCCATACGTTTATAATGTTTCAGTTAACTTTTGTTTTGTGCCCTCTGCCTTCATTATTTCCCTTCTATCCTATTTCCATATTGATTATTTATCACTCACTTCAGCCTTTTCTTTCTCTGCAGCTTATGATACATTGCCCTTCAATACTTGTTCACTTTACTGTATTCCTTTCATTCATTTTTATTTTCCCGTATACGTATGTATATACGGAGTATGTAAGCAAATTTATGTAATGTTGCAGAAAATCTATTTCGATGGAAATACACGTATTTTGGTCCCCTAATACCGAAAAAGTGGTTATTTTCAAAAAGTTCGTCTATCCCTCTGTGAACACCACTAGCGCCTAAACCATGCGAAGGATTTTTTTCCAAATTGAAAAAATCCCTGTTCATCTGGCTCGAGTCGAAGCTTCGATGTTTTGAAAAAAAATCTTTAAAAGTTTAGAGTACTTTACACGAAACTCGCCGAACATTTTCAAAATTTTCTGAGAAACGGTTCCAATTTTTTCTTTAAATTTCTTGTAAAACTAGAATAGTATATACTTGTAAACGTGACATTTCGAAAATTTCAAAAGTATGAATTTTTGGTGGCTTCTTACAATTACAAAATTAGAGACTTTTCCTTGAAATAAAATTTGTTGGTCATAATTAGTTCTTTTATTAAGTTCTTGCATTTTTTGAAAATGTTAGTAATTTTCGCACTATATTGTGTGCAATATTTGCATTTTTTTAATTTCCAGTTTTAGATTCAATCTAAAGCCTCGTCTTAATCTCCTTAAAAAAAATGTCACAACACAGTGACATGACGTCAGGATAGGCAACCCGCTCGCCATTGGAACTCTTGGGAATGGGCAACTACTTATATTCAGTCATGTACTGTATAATTCTGATTTAATTCCACCCTTTTTGTAATTTTTGTGTTATGTGTCTGAATATTGTCTTTGTATCCATTTCGTTTGTGTATTTAGCATTATCTTATTTACAGATAATTATTGTACAGACGCTAATAACCTGTTATTGAGTTCGTAAACTCTCATCCACCCCACACATATTTTTAAAGCAAGAAACAAGTTCACTTGAAATTTAAAAAAATGTTAATGCAAAATAGTAGCACTACTTTGGATGATTCAATCAATAGGTGGTACTAGTTGTTTGAAGAAATTGAATATAATTACAAATAAATGTTAGCTTTGGGGGTGAGGAGCGTGGTCCTTGTAGACTCGTTCCTGCCCCACACAAAAAGATAGGTTACCTTTATCTATGCTGTGCACGTTGTCTACGCGTTGTTTACAAGTAGACGTGGTGCGGTACTTAACGCGTAGACGCACCTCATGGTTTCAACCCGCGAACTCCGATAAAACAGTATGGACAATATACTCGGATATCTGGTTCTATTCGTCCAGTGAATGTTTTACAAAATTTTGCTATTACGTAACTGTTCGTCTCGAATGGTGATATATCTCGCGCAATGAACATGTCGATAATCAATTTGCAATATAAATAATAATAATAATAATAATAATAATAATAATAATATTATTATAATAATAATAATAATAATAATAATAATAATAATAATAATAATAATAATAATAATAATAATAATAATAATAATAATAATAATAATAATAATAATAATAATAATAATAATAATAATAATAATAATAATAATAATGTGCGTGTTTTCTTCGCCTTGTTGCAGCCTACCACAAGTGCCAGCCGGGGGACTTCCACTGTTCGGAGGGGGACAGCGGCGGGGGCGGCGGCGGCAGCAGCGGCGCGGGCAGTAGCGGCGTGGGCGGGGGCGTGGGCGGCGGGCCCGGGACGAGCGTGAGCGGCAGCGGGCTGTGCCTGCCGCGGACCAAGCGCTGCGACGGCTACTTCGACTGCCGCAACCGGCGCGACGAGGAGAACTGCCCCGCGGGCCACGGCGCCTCGTGCGCCCTCGACCAGTTCCGCTGCGCCGACGGCCAGCGCTGCATCGACACGTCGCAGCGCTGCAACCACCGCAACGACTGCAGCGACAAGAGCGACGAGGAGAACTGCAGTGAGTAGCGCGCGCCGCGCGACCTAGTGGGTTGTCGATGTAACTAATGACAATTCCTTGCGAGAAAAATGTTACAAAAACTTCTGGGGCTTGTAAAGGGGTCAACATGTTTGCTTCTGGACACAAAAAATATAGTGGCAAAAAAAGTAAGGCCGTTAAATCTTGTAATGGGCTTACTCTTGTGACGTTTACCCCTGAATGATAAGCAACTCGTCTTGCACTTCGTAGTGTTCGGTAGGCACTCGAAATCTCTTCAACTGCGACAGAATGACGTCTGTCAAAGATTATTGCCCAATGAATTGCCCGTCAATGGGATACACGTTTCAAAGAAACTTCATTATGAGATTTCCAAATGTTTATTTGTGAAATGAGATCTTCTTTTATTTGCCTCTCAAGTTAGTAATATTTATTCTGAGATATTCTGTATATATGTATTTATCGACAAAACACTGTTAATGATGTAAGACGTTTGTAAGGGAAAGCCAATTTACTGTCTAGAAGAAAGGCAAGAGACAAACGTGAGATTTTCTCAATAGATAAAGGGAAATGAGACGAAAAGCCCTAACGGGATTGGAGTAGTGACTGTAAAGCTGTTTACAATGTTATTGAGGCTTATTTGTGTTTTAGATTTATACAATGTAAAATATAACTAATGTGTTAGAATTGTTATTATAAAATAAACATTATTTTCATTTTTGATACTAGGTAGACTTTAGCAGTATTTGAGCAGCAAAAAAGCATGACATTTTAATTTGTTAGTGGATTTTAATTGTTTAATATCTGGTAACTCGTTATAAAACATACAAGTATTATTTGTAGATTTTAGAGCGTACGGTATGTCCTGGGGGATGAATGTTTTTAAAGTTTGATTTTATTTATGTGCGTAAAATAGTTCATCTATTGGAGACATTGCAATTTTTAAGATTTCAATCAATCAACTATCATTCCGTTCGTAATCAATCATCCACCCGCAGATGATCACTCCATCTTTTTATTAAGTGTAAATCAAAGGCAAACCATCGCCCTGGAAACCGGATGACAAAAAGGCGTAAGCCTGGTCCTTGGCTCAGGCTCAAAAACGAGGAAGGCACTCGTTACCCAGCCTAATTTCCCCTCGCGGTCTCCTAATCGCTGCCGTGGCCCGCAGACTTCCCGGCGTGCCACGTGGGCCAATTCCGCTGCGCCAACGCGCTGTGCATCCCGGCCAGCTTCCGCTGCGACGGCTACCGCGACTGCCTGGACGGCACGGACGAGCAGAACTGCTCGGCCATCGCGTGCCCCGAGAACAAGTTCCTGTGCCCGCGCGGCAACGCCGACGGCAGCCCCCGCTGCATCGCCCGCTCCCAGCTCTGCGACGGCAAGTACGACTGCAACGACACGGCCGACGAGGAGACGGCCTGCTGTGAGTACCCCCCCCCTATTTATTCAGTTTTGCTTGCTTCTTATTTTTTCTTAAATCAGTAGGAACAATGGTGGTGTGTGTAGAAGGGGATAGGGATAAATTTATTTCCCCAAAACAGGACAAGGGACCATCTCCACTTTTCCTCAGTGGATGAGGAGAAACTGACCGAAATACAAACGAAAAGAATGAAAATATGTCATTGGTTCATAATTACAATGATATTACAAATTATAATAGTTAAAATAGGCTGCTGGGTAATAATGTTTAAAATATAATTTACCAATTTATTAAACGAACAAAAATATAGTTGTCAATTTTTAAGGGATTCTCTGTCTGTTCTAAGTCTGTTTAGTAACCCGGTCAATAAAATAAAATTTTCGTTTTTAAAAATTATACAATGCTTGTATTATCAATAATTATACATTTTTACAAAAATTAAAATAATTTTCCAGCATTTGAGGTTTACTTGCTGGCTCGGTTGAACCTGAGAAATTTGTGTTCAGACGTGGCCTAAATAGTAATGTACGGAAATTCGGAACATACTTTCAACAAAGTTTTAAACATGTTATTGCGATGTTGTTTTTATAGTGAACATTTCGAGGAGATACTTTTCCCATTACAAACTAAATGAAGTCCTTTTTTCATTATATTTTTAATAGCTGATGATACAGTCTTAACTTTCTTCTTGAAGATTTTCAAAGATTTGTACTACCTGCTATTACGAAGGGCATCAAATAGGCAGGGACGTGAATACAGTGGGGCTTTCTTAGGAGTTGATGAAGTTTTCTTCTCCTCGCACGTTTCAAAATCAATAAAGTTTTAGATTAGGCTTTCGGACTAGTTACAAGCTCCTGATTCACTCGTTTTATCTGTGCCCTGTTGTGTAATTGGCCTCAATTATCCCACTCACTATAACCGCTGAGGAGAGAAAATTTCCTCGGTTAATCCACTGTGTTTATTCAAACTATTTACAAAGTTTTCTCTCTTTCATTCTTTTCACGTTAGTTTCCACTCGTGAGACCGATATGGAGTTATCCGATAAATATTTAGAATGGAAATGAAATCTCCAACTTGTAATTGAATCGCTGACAGGAAAAAAGAAGAAAATTCGTGCACCTATGTTTCGAGAAAACTAAAAAAAAACTTACTGACGCTTATAATATTGTTGCTACAGTTTTTCTATGCTTTACAATCTTCGAAATGTATAAACTAATTTTGTTTCCCGCAGCGAGAAGTAGCTGTCCTTCGTTGGGATGCGAGTACAAGTGTCAAGCGTCGCTCACGGGCGGCGCCTGTTACTGTCCGGAAGGCCGCAAGATCGCCAACGACAGCCGGACATGCATCGGTAAGTAACGTCCTTCAATCACTTTGCTTGCTTCACAGCCTCCCCCTCTTCCTCAGCCTCCTCCTCCTCCTCCTCTTTCCTCAGCCTCCTCCTCCTCTTTCCTCAGCCTCCTCCTCCTCCTCCTCCTCCTCCTCCTCTTTCCTCAGCCTCCTCCTCCTCCTCTTTCCTCAGCCTCCTCCTCCTCCTCCTCCTCCTCCTCCTCAGCTTCCTCCTCCTCCTCCTCCTCCTCAGCTTCCTCCTCCTCCTCCTCTTTCCTCAGCTTCCTCCTCCTCCTCCTCCTCTTTCCCCAGCTTCCTCCTCCTCCTCCTCCTCCCTCAGCTTCCTCCTTGTCCTCCTCTTTCCTCAGCCTCCTCCTCCTCCTCCTCCTCCTCCTCCTCTTTCCTCAGCCTCCTCCTCCTCCTCCTCCTCTTTCCTCAGCCTCCTCCTCCTCCTCCTCTTTCCTCAGCCTCCTCCTCCTCCTCCTCCTCTTTCCTCAGCCTCCTCCTCCTCCTCCTCTTTCCTCAGCCTCCTCCTCCTCCTCCTCCTCCTCCTCCTCCTCTTTCCTCAGCCTCCTCCTCCTCCTCCTCCTCCTCCTCCTCCTCTTTCCTCAGCCTCCTCCTCCTCCTCCTCCTCCTCCTCCTCCTCCTCCTCTTTCCTCAGCCTCCTCCTCCTCCTCCTCCTCCTCTTTCCTCAGCCTCCTCCTCCTCCTCCTCCTCTTTCCTCAGCCTCCTCCTCCTCCTCCTCCTCCTCCTCCTCTTTCCTCAGCCTCCTCCTCCTCCTCCTCCTCCTCCTCTTTCCTCAGCCTCCTCCTCCTCCTCCTCCTCCTCCTCCTCCTCTTTCCTCAGCCTCCTCCTCCTTCCGTATACTACGCTTACAAAAATGACGCCGGGATGGATTTCTCTAAATTCTCTTTATTTTCGAAAATTACAGAAGTTTATAGTTTTTCGGCGTCTTTCAACAACTACATTATGGAAAGTGAATATATTTTTCTTAATGAAATATGTTCTTACGTGTAATTTTCATTAAAGCTTATGAAATTTCGAAAATTGATTTTTTTAAGTGTCGGGAATGTTTGTATGGCAACTCGGCATTTGGAGTGAAGACATACAAAATCTAAGTTTAAGTGCCAGGGTGGGCAAAAGCACTTCGTGGATTGGTGACACACTTGGGGTTCAAGTAGTATTAATATATTTCGTAACCGTTACAAAATAGTACGAGAAAGTACATGCTGTTGTAGCTCTGCTAGTTTCTTTAGAAGTATGCTGCCCAAGTTCGTTCAGAGGAGGCATACTTTTTGAACTAGATAGTAGTTCTTATTCTTCTCTAAAGGGAACTCTTTAGCAATCGAATATGTAGCTACGGTACTACATCAACTTAGTACTTTATACAACGCAATTCATTCCTAGGCACTTTGTTTCAGGTAAAGTGCATTTATATTCCGGTTAAGGCGGATCATAGAAAACATTGAAAAAGTCACTTGCAAATCAACCGCTCAGATATCGCAGCCAATTTTGCTTGTGTATGGCAAACAGAAAACTATTAAACTGTGATGAAAAGAGAAATGGTTTGTGTTCGCTTTTTTATTATTATTAATTTCCACCTCTGACACTTCGTTTTCTTTATTGACCTTCATTTATTTTCTTGTTTATCGTAAAAAAAACTGTTAAAACTGTTTATGATACGGGAAGAAGTTCAGCAAACTTTTTCTTGAGCTCCAGTATCACTACCCCATTCTTTTACAACACATATTTGAATTATGTTGAATTAATGAAAGTTCCCGTGTAACCTTCTTTAGGTTTGAACCATGATGTAAACAAGAGAGCTTAGGCTTCCGCGGCTTCAGTCAGTAGCTTATTGGCTGTCCGGGAGACGCCGCGACCTAGGCACAGATGCCAACATTTCGGCCGCAAAATGCCCTGAAGAAGGTCGCAGAATGGCGGCCGAAACGTTGGCACCTGTGCCTTGGTCGCGGCGTCTCCCAGGCAGCCAAGTAGCTTACGATGCAAAGAACTTCACGGTAAATATATTTACATCATGGCTCGAATTAACCCTCGTGGAGAGCATGTCATTCTCTTCAGACCTCTACCACCGGCTGAGGTGACTCGGAGCATTAGCAGTCCCTACAGTGCCTCTGACCGGAAGGTCCTAGTTTCTCTAGGCGAACGCCCGAGCAGTTCCCTAACGGGCCATGGGCCGCGCGCGATCTTTCCTTCCTCTCCTTGTCCTATCCCCGCTCCCAATTTATACAATTACACTTACGTGTACTACGCTACTTCACATGTCGGAAGACCAGTTGAAAGCTTAGAGCTTGCCTGGATTGGGGAGGTGCTCCGCTAATGCGTGATATCTGGATGGGGAAACCGACGTGTTGGTCGGTCGCCGGATATTACCAACCTGCGGGGAAAGAATATCACTACTTCCTGTGATAGAGCATGCACTACATTTATGGGAAATTATAAAATCCGTTGATTTGCCCGGAAATACGCGAAATAATCAATCAAACAATCAATTTACGCAATATTTATAGAGAATCGAATTATACAGAAGCAGTTGTCTGACGGCCTTCTTTTCCTTCTCCCCACAGACCGGGACGAGTGCGCCGAGTGGGGCTACTGCGAGCAACTGTGCACCAACACGGATGGCTCTTACGAGTGCGCCTGCGCCAACGGTTACACCTTGCAAGACCGCAAGCATTGCATAGCACCCAACGCCAGCGCCCTGCAGCTTCTCTTCGCACACGATCACGCAGTGTGGCGCATGAACGCCCGTGGCGAACATAAACAGCTTCTCACCAACGCCACGGGCGCCAGCGGCGTCGATTTCCACTACGAGCGCGACCTGCTCTTCTGGTCAGATGTGAAGACGCGCAAGGTCAGTAGAATTATCGAACATACCGGCATTCACATTGAAGTGAAAGAAATGAATGAAAATAATGAAATGTACGAAATTATTGTTTACTTAATTTGATCGGTCTACTAATTATAAATTAAACGAACCATGATCTTTGAGATGTTATCTAAATGGAACAAGAGACCAATATTAAATTTTGACAATCTCATTGGTATTACTCGCGCAACTTTTCTTGAGCGATGGATTGAAGAAATGCGGGTAGAGTGGGGAATGCGGGTAGTTACGGAATCGGCCAATAGATTTTATGAAGCAATTCCAATCTCTGGAGATCAGTCATGCCTTCGCAACGTTCTCAATAATTTGCATTCTAACTTTTTAAGGAGTTAGAGGTATCTCCTGTGATAGATATTTACCTGCTTCAGTCATTTCTTTAGTTTTTTGGAGGAAATAACAGATAGATGTTCTTGTTTCCAAAAGAAAATTGTTTCAATTTTGCGCCAGTGAAGATGTGTTTGAAATGTTGTCATCAGTGCTCACTGCGAGCATTCACCTTCATCTGTTTATTGGACCAGAGAGGGGGAAGCAAGGTCATCGTTCAAGAAAAGTTGCGCGAGCAATACAAATCAAGTCAACAGGAGAGAATATCGCATTAATAGACTAGAAATATACAACAATGATGTGACTGAAGGTCACTTCAGGTGACCTTCAGACTGAAGGTGACTGAAGACCTTCAGTCACATCATTGTTGTATATTTATTTTCATTTTAAAAGCTACATTCTTGTTTGAACGTTTACACTTTTTATAACTAAGATTGAGAGGCTGCCAGGTAAATATTTTTCAAAAATTTCACATTTGTCACAATCACTGGTGCAGTGCAGGGAATTGAGATGAGATTAGCAAAGACAAATGTGCAGTATTTTACACATAAACTACCCATAGTAGTATTCACAAATGTGAAAGTTTCATCACAGATCTTTTTTTAAATGGTCAAGGGCTAAAACAATGGTGTAAAGTTAGAGCAAAGTCCACATTACTGGAATATATAATTTTTTAAATTTTTTTCAGCTTCCCATTCTTCACACGTACATTGTATTTGATTGTACATTGCTTTTTTTTTCTTCCCCTTCATTATATCATTTTGTACAAAATTGCTTTTTCTACATTAAGTTTAATATCAAATAATTGAGTTTACACAAACAAGTATAATTTATAAAATATTTTCATTGGCCATCAATACTATTTACTGTTAAGAAAGAGAATTAACACATTTTTCATTTAGTTAACTAAGTATGCTCATTAATTTCATGAAAATTTTTTATTAACTCTATGTTAATAGCACACATGCAATTAAAATTCCACTGTGCTATTAAAACTCCACACCTATCAATAAGAATTCAGAATAGGAGTCATATCGTTTAATTAAGAAACTATAATACAGACTTAGCCAAGATATTTTGATCAGCCATGAAATATGAACAAAAATGTATATCACAAGATGATATACCTACAACAAATCATGTAAACAACGAATGAATAAAACTAAATTGGCAAAATCAACATTAAGCTAGCTGACCAATGGCACAACATAAAATATTTAAGATGAATAAATTAAATGTTTTACATGTTATTCATTTGGACTTAGGATTACAATTGAGTTCACCCCTTCTAAAATGGACCCTATATCAAAACTGTGTCAGGAGTGACTAGTAATTTTTACTTCCCAATATTTATACATGTTGTATTCTCTCTCATACCTGTCTTTACTTTTCATGGGAAATGTTGTTTTCGTGGCTTTGTCAGCTTCTTCTAATATTTTATCTGCAATATCTTCAGTACCTTCCATTCGCAAATATTTCTTGCAAACAAACACAATGCAAGATCCACTATAATAGATATTTTTCAGAAGCTATACAATGCCATAAAAATAATGTATGCCTCAAATGATTAATATTGCTTAAATTTCTCAAAATTTAAATTATTCTTAAATAGAAACAAAAAACTTTGTGGATAAAGAGGGTATAATTTCACTCATGGCGTAGAAGAAAACTCGCTCCTATCATCACTTGTTTCCTTTAACATACTACTCGTGCAATTATATCCCTGTTTATCCACTCGTTTCATTAATTACTATAAGCTGTAAATACTTTAAAAAAATAGAAGAATAATTATTTTAACATACTAAGACAGATGATAATGGAAGATTGTATTTGGATGATTACAGGTTCACAGGCAATCTCTTATGGGTGAAGGTCATCAAGCAACCCCAATTGACATCACTTTGCCAGCAACTTGGTCTCCTATTGCAATTGCAGTAGATTGGATTGGAGATAAACTCTATGTTGCGGATTCCATTGGGCAAAAAATAGACGTTTTTGAAATATCTCGTGAAGGAAATGCAATTGTGTTGGGAAGCAATTTGACAAGTCCCTCTGACATAGCCCTGGATCCTACTGTAGGGTAAGATGACTTGAATACTTGCCTGTGAATTCAGAAATTGAACAATAAAGGAACAAGGTAGACGAATGTTTAACATTTTTCATTATTTTTGTTGCAGCTACATGTTCATTGCTGATAGTAACCAAGTACTACGAGCTAATATGGATGGTACTGGTGCTCGTGCTATAGTCTCAGAGGCAGCTTATAAAGCATCAGGTGTTGCTGTTGATACAATTGCAAGAAGAGTCTTTTGGTGTGATTCTCTTCTAGACTATATTGAAACTGTGGATTATGATGGTCGAAATAGATTCCTTGTTTTAAGAGGTAAGAGACTTAGTTTATTCCTTTAGTATTACTTGTTTCATATTTTTTAAATTATGTACTGGAATTTTACAGTCATGATTTTCAAGAGTTCACAATTTTTATTGTAAAGACATTGATTTATAACAATTTTACAAGGAGAGGCATCATGTTGGAAAACGAGTTTCAGACAGTGAGAAGTGGTAGGATCACATGTCAGTATTCATATGACAACATGCTCTCGTGGCTCAGTGGCGAAGTAGCTTGCCTTTCACCACTGAGGTTCCGGTTTCGATTCTCGTAGAATCCCCATAGAACCTCATGTGAAATTTGTTACAACAAAACGAGTTTACATGCTTTACAGGGGTTAGTCCAAACTCTGAGAAGTGTCTTAAACCCTACCCCAATCCTAATACCTTCCCAATTCTGGCCACTGAGTAGTGACGCTGGGGCATGTGGTAGGAGGTGCGTACACGGAGATGCTACTTGGTGGTCCTCTTGAAAACTGACTGCGATGAGACGTGATGGATATTCTGTTGAAATATTAATGGAGAATTACTCCTGCCCTAATATTAATGGAGGATTACTCCGAAAGCATAAAGCGCTCAACGCCCCCTGGGGCTTGGAGACGCATTGCATTAATTGAAGATGCAACAATTTTTTTTAAAAAACATACCATAGCCTAATAGCCAGAAATAAAGTTAAATATATCATTCTATTCTCAATTAGACTGTTGGTGTAATGGTTAAAGTCCTTGGCTCACAGGCTGAAGGTCTTGCATTTGTATCCATGAAATTAATTTTTCCTATCAAAATTATTAATTGGAGCGTCTGTTTTAAAAATAGACTAACTAAAATTTTAAAATGGCCCACAGTACAGAAACGACTACATGGAGGCATGCTTCAAGACATTGAAAAGTGTATTTTCATAAAAATGGCTAGCTATTATGCACTAATATTTTGGCATATCAATACACTCAATATTCAACAATTATATGTGATCCTGTTACAAACTCAGAGTTCTCAATTCATAGCTTTTCCTTGTAAGGCAAAATAATGCATATATTTGTAAGGTAGAAGTTCTATAATTTCAGAATCAAACTGGAAAATAATATCAGATCTTTTACTTAATTTATAATACAAGAAACCTTTTTACTCATAAGCAATGTTACATTAAAATGTTAATTAATGAACTACATTGATTTCTCTTTCATAAATAATCTAAGGCTTCAGTATTTCCTTGCTGAATTCAATTTCTCAAAATTAATCAAAAGAATTTTTTTGGTTTCAGGTCAGCTAGTCCCTTCTCCATCACGATTAACATTATTTGGAAACAATATTTATTGGTCAGATGGTACAAAACAGGGTATTATGAAAGTTGAGAAATATACTGGAGGAGGCCCTGCAAACATTGACAACATATATAGAAACAGAGATGTTCGAGAACCTAGAGCAGTGAAGGCTGTGCACAGTTTATTGCAACCAAAAGGTGTGTTTCTATTACCTTACAGAAGCTTATCAATTATACCAGTTTTGTGTAATTTTGGTTCAGATTTAGATGAGTAGGAGCCCCGAAGTGAAAATATTTGGGGAGGTCCATTTAAAACAAAAAGTTATTTCCATCGCATTTTTTATAAATATGCTTTAATATTGTTTACTTAATTGTGTTCACATTTAATAAACTAAAAGTTGTAAAATAACATAAATTACTCAAATTTGCTTTTTGATTTGATTTAATTTTATGAACTTATGGACAGGACCCTAATTGTACAGAAAGATAATATAATGTACAACACTCATGAATAGCAGATAATCTTCTCCCCCTACATCACATACAGTTTTTACTGTTTTTTCGACTGAATACATCTAAATCTAAATATATATGGCAAGAGTATGGTTTGATACATAATTATGGAATGCAATAAAATTCATTGAATTATCTTTCAATTTTACTAATTGTATTTCTACAATTTAATTACAACATTCCAAAATATTCCAATATGGCATGGGTTATCCATGAAATATGAAATACAAAATATATTTATTTAATAAATACGTTTAAAAAAATGGACAAATATGAAACCCCTTGTGCCAGCCGAAAGGTGATAGCCCCTACCACCCAGTTTAAATCTGTCCCTTTGTAGAGATATTTAAAAGTAAAGCAATGAAGATTATTGTGGAAAGTATGTGGTGTTTGATATGAAATAAAGATCTGTTGATTTAATATATATTTACTTTCGAAAAAGTAGTAGGGAAATTATATTTTGCTCCAAAATCTTTGTAAATATTGAATTCTATTTGTTATTTACCTTGTCAATTTGGAAATAAATTTAATACTTTTTGTATGTTTTTAATTAGTTTCCAGTCCATGTGCTGCTAACAATGGAGGATGTCAACATATGTGCATAGTCACAGCTGGAGATGGTCTGGGTGTCCTAGCTTATCGTTGTGCCTGTCATATTGGTTGGAGACTTGCCACTGACCAACGCAATTGCAATTGTAAGATTCTTTCCATATCTAAGACCCCTTTCTTTTTTTTTTTCTTTTTTTTTCTTTTCTCTATGATCTCTGTGATATTCATTCTTTCTTTATTCTCTATTCATAATTTGCGTTTTTCTTCACAGTGGTAAATGAGTTCCTAATGTATTCCCAACAACGTTTCATTAAGGGAAAGGTGCTAGATCCAGTGATAGAAGGTTTTAGTGATGCTATGTTGCCTGTGGTGTCACGAAGAGCTAGATTTGTAGGATTAGATTTTGATGCTGAAGATGAATTTATTTATTACTCTGATGTACTGCAAGATGTGATTCATCGTATTCATAGAAACGGAACAGGTGAGCACAAATTAATATAATGTTGTATTTCTGCATTTATCTGAATCTTTTGCTATTTGAAAAGTTTAAAACTACAATTGTGTTATCTTATGTAAATAATAATAATAATAATAATAATAATAATAATAATAATAATAATAATAATAATAATAATAATACTTTTTTTTATAAAAAGTGGAATGTATATTTCTAATCAAAGATTTTTATTTTTTTATCTGTAGGTCGTGAAATAGTATTAGCATCACAAAATGAAGGAGTTGAAGGTCTTGCTGTTGACTGGATGTCAAAGAACTTGTATTATATTGATAGCCGTAAAGGAACTTTAAATGTTCTTAGCACTCGCAATGTAACAAATCGCAGAACATTATTAAAGAATCTTAAGCGACCAAGGGCCATTGTTGTCCACCCAAACAAAGGGTATGTACTCCTTGAAATATTTTTCTGGATTTTCAAAGAAACGTTTTTAAATTGTCATGGATAAAAAATTCTTTTGTTATCATTGACCATTTTTATGTGGATACATAGTGTATCTGCTCAGATTTGAACACATTTTACCTGGTGATGTGAGCAACAAGCTTACAAAACATGATGTTGTTATGGTTTAAACTTCAGTAAAGGCGAATGCTAAATTTCATTGTCTCTGAAAACAAATTTTATTGAAAATTAATGTTAGGCAATAGGTTTTAAATTATCAAGATGAGAAAACAAAAATAAACTTGTTTATAACTGGATTCCAGATATTTTGTTATAGAATATAAAAATGTTTTGATCATTGAACAAATAAAATAAACATTTTGATGTTTGTTCACATAAAACATTTCATTTATCTATATTATTTATTTCCTTTCACAGACTTATTCATGCATGTTTGTGATTTGAGCAACTAAGTCCTCATTTTAGTTATTATTAAGTTTCCATTTCTGTTTGTTCAGGTATATTTTCTTCTCAGAGTGGGATCGACCAGCTAACATTAGTCGTGCTCATACTGATGGCACTAATTTAATGGTATTTCGTAATGTTACTCTTGGTTGGCCCAATGGATTATCGGTGGACTTTGACACAGATCGTCTTTATTGGTGTGATGCTTTACTAGATCATGTACAGCACTCAAAACTTGATGGAACAGATGTAAAGACAGTCAGTTCTCGCTTAATCAGACATCCTTTTTCAATTGTTATTTATAAAGGTGAGAACTGCATCACATTTTTTCAGAAAACAAAATAGAGGGCAATACTAATGACTACAACTTTGAATAAGTATAAATATTATATTTATATATATAATTTTATTATTATTTTCTGTAATGATATATAATTTTTTGAAATCTTATTTCACAGAGTTTATGTACATAACTGATTGGCGGTTGGATGCTATAATTAAACTTCACAAACTGACTGGAGAAGTAGAAGAAGTTCTTGTTAGAGAACCTCAAACAAATAGATTGTATGGTGTCAAAGTATACAGTAAACAAGTCCAAAGCACAGACCAGCATCATCCTTGTGCATTTAATAACGGTGGATGTCAAAAGTTTTGCTTTGCTGTGCCACAGAATAATACTCCTGGACTTCAAGTGAGTAATGCAAATTTTGAGCGGAACTGTGAAGCAAATAATATTAATAACAACAACTACTATCAAATATACTTCAAAAATTGAATGTGTCAGGATGTATGATATGTATAATGATTACACTTACATCATAATAATATTCATTTTGAAATTTATTTCTATATGATTTTTTTTCCTTCTTCTATAGGTGAAATGTGGTTGTCCATATGGGGAGACTCTTGATGACTCAAACAAAATGTGTAAAGCTGACCCAAATGCAGAACCTCCTGTGGCTGCATGTCCCAATGCTTGGGACTTCACATGTAACAATCAGAGATGTATACCAAAGGCCTGGGTATGTGATGGAGATGACGATTGCTTTGACAATTCTGATGAAGAACAAAATTGCACAAGTAAGTTTGTCGTTCAAAAAAATAAATTAAAATTATAATTTTTGGAGACATTTTCAATGTTTAATAGAGAACATGCTAAATGAGTGTCAGTCTAAAAGCCAACAGAATAAATTTCTTAACAAACAATACTTAATTATTTTTCATTAGTATTGAATCTAAACACTCCATCATTCAACAGTGTGATCCGTGAATGAAGTTGAAAAAAGGCCACCCATTTGGTGTACTTGCAAATAAAGGTGAAGAAAGATCAATAATAATGTAATTCAGATAAAAACAAAAAATACAGATTGGGATATAATACTAACTTGAACAATTTAAAATATTTATCAGTGCAATCAGTTCTGGTACTATTCTAGAGAATACTCGAAGATGTTTCAGTATGGTAATTCTATTGTTTTCTTACTTTCCAGAACCTACTTGTGGTCCAGGAGAATTTCAATGCACTTCAGGTAGATGTATCCCAGCCAGTTTCAAATGTGATGCAGAAAATGACTGTGGTGACTATTCCGATGAAACTGGATGTAAAAATGTGACATGCTCTGTTTCACAATTTGCATGCTCCAATGGCCGCTGTATTCCTAACACTTGGAAGTGTGATTCAGAAAATGATTGTGGTGATGGTTCTGATGAAGGAGACTTCTGTGCAGAAAAAACTTGTGCATATTTCCAGGTACTATAATTTCTCTCACAATTGAGAAAATTAAAATTACATATGGTATAGTTAAAAATTAATTAACTTTTTCCTGCTTTAGTTTTTGATTTTGAATAGACTGATGACCAGAAGTGACATTTCTATTTGTTTATTTATTTTGGTTTTCAGTTTACATGTCCACGTTCAGGCCACTGTATACCTCAGTCATGGGTATGTGATGGTGATAATGATTGTTTTGATAATCAAGATGAAGAAGGATGTCCTCCAAAATCTTGTTCACCAAACCAGTTCAAATGTGCCGATTTAAAACAATGTATTCAAGAAACTTACAAATGTGATGGAATACCAGATTGCAATGATGGCAGTGATGAACAAGGATGTCGTAAGTATAAATTTAATTCAACAAACAAGTTACTTTTCATTTGTCAGAATTAATTGATTTACTGTGAAAAAGTCTTATCTCATAAAATCAATGTTTTTCTTTTGAATAAAATGCTTTTAGTATTTGCAGTTTTATTGGTTTGAAATATTTCAGCTTCTGTGGCACCTGATCAATGTGATAGTGAAAAATTTCAATGCCAGAAGTCAGGTATTTGTATTCCAAAGAATTGGTACTGCGATGGAACTCCAGACTGTGATGATGAATCTGATGAACCAAAAACATGTGGACAGGTAAGAAATCTTATCAATCTGCTTAGTATTAATATAATATTACTTATTCTTTGTAATATCCTAGTTAAATTAAAAATTGTGGTTAAGTAACTACACCAACTTCAATATTATTGTATTGTCTAAGCCAGAAAAGGGCAGATTTGTTGTTGAAATATGTTTTTAGTTATACAATGTTATCATTGAATTAGTATAATAATTAATGAACTATCATTTCTGAATTCATAGCTTATAATTGGTTTATTTATTTTTTCAGATTGAATGTGGTTCTGGTTTCTTTAAATGCAATAATTCACAATGTGTGTTTAAAGCCTATATATGTGATGGTAAAGATGATTGTGGGGATAATTCTGATGAAGATGCACGTCATGCATGTGGACCCCCTCCGTTCAAGTAAGTTACTAGAAATCACTTACATTTCCTCCTATTGTTCTGTAACTCATAGTTTCACTTCCTTTTAAAATCTGGAATGATAAATCAATCTATTCAATTGCCAGAAAAATTAAAAGTAAATTCTGTCAATTCAAGAAGAATTTCCAGAACTCAAAAGCAATTTGATTTTTTTAGATGTGGATCTGGTGAATGGCAGTGTCCTCTGGTAACAAATCGTTGTGTAAACATTTCATCTGTTTGTGATGGAAAACAAGACTGCCCCAATGGGGCAGATGAAGGTCCAGGTTGCAGTTTAGCACAGTGTGACCACCAAGCAGGACTGTGCTCCAATGAATGTCATGAAACACCTCTTGTAAGTGGAAAAGTATATCACTTCTCAAGATGTGAACATTTTTTAAATTTTTATCTTGCAATAGTCTACAAGTCTTGAAGTAAGTTGTGTGTCTATCTATACAGATGTTGTATACTGTTTTATTACTCGTAATAAACTGAGTTACTTTGATTTAGAAAATTTTGCAGATTATGCCTTGAATTCTGAATAGTTTCTTAATTGTATTTGTACAAAATAGCTTAATAAACATCTAGATATTGGTATTGCTGACTTCTGCTTTATGTTATAAACAAAATTAAGTATATCTATTTATATGGGCAGGGAGCCATTTGCACATGTCCGCATGGAGAAGTTTTAAGTAAAAATGATTCCCGCACTTGTGAAGACTTGGACGAATGTGATCCTCCAGGACACTGTTCTCAGCAGTGTATAAATACCAAAGGAAGCTACTATTGTCGCTGTGTACCTGGATATATATTAGAACCTGACAAGCACACATGCAAAGCAGTCAGTGAGTATTAATGATGTTTTAATGAATTAGTTAAATCTGGATTATATAAGTGTAATTCATGTGCACATTTATAGAAAGGATTTATGTATTATCACATTTATATCTGTTTTTCTCTGTTTTACAGATCATTCATCTGCATTCTTGATCATTTCAAATCGACATTCCATTTTGATTGCGGACCTAAAAGAACAGGGTTTGGAACGGGTCCCTATAATTGTGGAGAATGTAGTAGCAACTGCATCAAACATGCATACAGGCACCATGTTCTGGTCAGATATGAAATTAAAGAAAATTTCCCGGTTAGATCGTGGGAGTGAACCTCGTGAAGTAAGTTGATTCTGTGTCTTCCTCATTTACATATAACTTTTCTTAACCTTCAGTATTTAAAAAAATATTTGTATTGTTTGGCAGGTTATATCAAATGGATTGGACCTTGTAGAAGGATTGGCATATGATTGGATAGCTGGAAATCTATATTGGTTGGATTCTCGCCTAAATACAATAGAAGTTGCTTCAGAAAATGGAACAAATAGAATGGTGTTACTCAAAGAAAATATTACGCAACCAAGAGGAATGGCTTTGGATCCCAGTAAGGGGTATGTGTGAGAGAATAAAACAATTTTTTAATAAAGTTGTTGTTATTATTATTAATATTATTGTTATTATTATTATTATTATTATTATTATTATTATTATTATTATTATTTATAAGATGGTGTACTAAGATGATGTTTTTTCAATTTTACATAAAAGAAAATTCATAAAGAACTGCTGAATACAAGAACAATATTCTGTTGAGGTCTATGAAGTTAATAGACAAAATGTCTACAATATTTTATACTTCGACATTTTTTGAATAGAAAGAAATAAACTTACTCTATCTATAAAATGCAAGTAATAGAAATTGTTATTTTTACATTTTATTTAGTAAAGATACATTTCTTTCCAGAGCACGTTGGCTCTTCTGGACTGACTGGGGAGAAAATCCGAGAGTGGAACGTGTTGGAATGGATGGAAGTAGTCGCAAAACAATTATTAGTACCAAAATCTATTGGCCCAATGGTCTCACATTGGACATAGCCACTCAGCGAGTTTATTTTGCTGACTCGAAACTTGACTTCATTGATTTCTGTTACTACAATGGCACAGGTCGCCAGCAAGTCTTAGCAAGCAGCCACTATTTGCTTCATCCACATTCTCTGACATTGTTTGAAGACACATTGTATTGGACTGATCGACAACTAAATAGAGTTCTCTCTGCACACAAGTACAATGGAGTGAATCAGTCAGTGGTTTCACATCTTATTTCGCAGCCCCTTAGTATTCATGTGCATCATCCTTCTCTACAACCAATGGAAATTAACCCTTGTGCAAAAGCAACTTGCTCACAACTTTGTCTTCTTTCTCCCACTTCATCCACTGGTTATTCTTGCAAGTGTAGACCAGGGTTCCGTATGTCAGATGATGGAAAGTGTTCAGAAGGTATGAATAAAACTGACTCCTCTTATTTTGTACAGTGTAATTCATCAGTACTGTATTAATTGTTATATAATTATAAAAAGATGCTTAATATAGTTATATTAAATTAATAATTATATTATATTAAATTATGCTTCTTTAATTTCTGTTTCTCAGAGGAAACCCCATTCTTAATGGTCATTAAAGGGTCACAAATTGTCGACGTTAGTCTGACACCAGAGGATAAGACAAGTGGATATTTGACTCCTATTATTGGCATTGATAAGGGTCTACAGATTGATTTTGATAGAAAAACTGAAACTATCTTTTGGGTACAAGGAAAGGAAGATGATGAAGAAAATGTAAGTCTGTTTGTAAATGTCTTATTGTGAGCACAAGAACTTGGTTACAAATAATTGTTTTATTATTTTGCAGTGCACTATTTTTACTACCCCATATGGAGGAGGGAACAAAACAGAGTTTCTCAATAGTGAGGACTCAGGAATAGTTGGCGCTCCATACACAATAGCTTTTGATTGGATTGGTCGAAATCTGTATATAGGTAACCGTCTGGCATCAAATTTCGAAGCAGTGAAAGTAGATGGTAAAATGAAACTTCGGTCTATAATCCTGGCCAATGATGCTCGTAATGTGTCTGTAGCACGTCCCAAGTCAATGTGTCTTGATCCATATGATGGGTAAGTTAGCGTGGATAAATTTACTGGGAGATAGCTCCGGTAGTCACTACATTAAATGTAACAATAATTTTTGCATTGTACATTTTTTGTTTTTACAGAAAGTTGTACTGGGCTGATGAAGGTGGATTCGGTGTACCAGCAAAAATTGGTAAAGTGAATATGAATGGATCAAATCCAATATTACTTCTAGTTGTTGAGCGACCAGAAGCAATAACCATTGATCTGGATAAGAAGTTGCTGTATTTCAGTACTTTGTACCATACTGCTGTACGTAACTCTTTTTTATTAGTGTTGTTATTCTAATACTGTAAACTATTCTTCTTTGAAATCTTAATTAATTTAACCCTACAAGAAAATGAGTAAAAGCATCTTAGCATACTAATGAATCTTGTTATAATTTGTAATCTAATATAATATGATTATATTATTTATATTCCAATTTTACTGTAATAAATTATTATGAACAATTTTAAATTCAAAATATATTGAATGAAGTTTTAAATATATGTTTTAAAATACTTTCTTTCATGATTCTAAAAATGTGTATGCTATTAATTTTCCTGAACCTGGTCATAGTTTTAGGAAAGGAAATGCTCAATTTAGTTAGAATATTATAAAAATGATAGAAAGTTTTTTTATGTGTTTATAACTATTGATATGTAATGTCTTACTCTTTGTTATTAGATTTACGAGATGGATATAAATGGACAAAATAAACGCCAAATACTGGGTGAAGGTGATAATATTGCCCTTCCCAAAACACTTGCAGTAATGGACAGAAATTTGTACTACATGGATCCTAAGTATGATAAGATTGAAAGAGTTGGATTACCAGGAGGAGATAATCCAAAAATGATCATGCATAATGAGCCAGACTTAAAAACATTTACAATTTTTCGGAAACGAGCAGGTAATTTTATGATTTGAAGATGGATATGTTCACGTTTTATAACAATGTTACTGCACAATATAAGTAAACAAAGTCTAATGTGATTATATGTAATAAGTTATATATCCAATAATAAGGTCAGTAATTGTGATGTATATTACAAAAGTTTGTATAATAATTTCAAATAATAGTGTATTCTCTTTCTAAGATAATCATTAAAAAAAATATAAGTAAGTTGTATATGCTGATCAAGATTAATATAAATGCATTAATTAAACAGAATTTGTATTACTGAAATTTTTTCAATACATTTTACCTTGTTTTTTTTCAGTCACTGGAAGGCATCCATGTCTTGTTCACAATGGAGGTTGTGCTCATCTCTGCATACCTAATGGTGGAGAAACAAGAGTGTGCAGTTGTTCAGTAGGATTCAGAAAAGAAGATGAAGTTACCTGTTCAACATACAAAACATTTGCTGTAGTATCCCAATTAGAGATAACTCGTGGATACAGTTTAAAGGATTCATCAGAAGCTATGGTGCCGATTACTGGTCCTGGTAATGAATATTTTAAAAATATGCTACTTATTGATATATATTCAACATATTTGTTGTGGTTTCTTAATACACTCAATTTCTTAGATATCATGTATGTGCTTCCCTAAAAACACTTTTTGGTTGATCTATTCAGTTTAATTATTTGTCTCATCAGGTCATCACATATTCCATGTTGATGTACACTATGCAGCAACTTGGATTTACTGGGTCGAGTTTAATCGTGGCATGTGGAATGGAATCTATCGAATTCGTCCCAATGGCACAGATCTTCAACCTATCATCAAAGACGGAATTGGATCAAATGGAATTCGTGGTTTAGCTATTGATTGGATTGCAGGAAATTTATACTTCACTAATGTCTTCCCCCATGAAAATTACTTGGAGGTTTGTTGGATTGATGGATCCAATCGTAAAGTCCTTGTGAAGACCACAACTGATGCTCCTCGAGAGTTGGCTGTAAATCCCATTAAAAGGTTTGTTACTGAATATTTTTGTGAAAGAGATTACAATACCTAACATGACTGGGATATCAGAGAAAAAATTATAATACACTAAATCATTACGCTGTGGAAAAATGTTGACAACCATCTTTCTTTAGGTTATTATATTGGATTGATTATGGGCAGTATCCAAGAATAGGCAAGGCTTTCTTGGATGGATCAAATTGGACTTCAATTGTGACAACTGGAATCAGCAATCCAAGAGATATAACTGTAGATATGCAGACTCATAATGTGTATTGGGTGGATTCAAAACTTGATATGATTCAAAAGGTTTCTTACAACGGAGGCAATCGAGCAGTAAGAGAAGTTAAATTACTATAAAAATATGAAATTATTTGATTAACATTAAAATTGTTTGATTAACATTAAATTGTTACTGATTTTTTTAAACGGGATTAATGATCTAAAGAAAATATATTTTTCTAGGTAATACGAAGAAATTTGCCCAATCCAATGGGTATAGCAGTCAATAGAGGAGATGTGTATTGGGTGGACCGAAATCTGAATACAGTGTTCAAAGCTTCCAAATTACCAGGAAATATCTCTGCACCTACACCTGTACGAACAAATTTACCCAACCTGCGGGACATTGCAATTTTTGATGTTGCAAGTCAGCCAACTGATGAATCAAATCCATGTCTTCGTCTGGGAAATGGTGGTTGTGATCAATTATGTTTCTCTTTTCCGACATCGGGAGACTTTGGATTTCCAAGATCTAAGTGTGACTGTGCTACTGGTCAGCCCTCTGGAGACAGAGGACAAAAATGTACAAATGTTGATGAATACTTAGTATTCTCAACCAGAACAGAAATTCGCAGTATCAACCTGGATCCACAGTCTACCACAGTACCTTTCCAACCTGTGGTAAGCATTATTCTGATGTTCTCCTTAAATCTTTAGATAGATCATTTTATTCACTCTTCTTTATTTATTCATGAAGGGTTGCAACTAATAATAATATTATAGAATGTTTTAAAATTAGTTGAAATACAATCATTTTAATGTAAATGATAAGTGATTGTACACAATAAATGACATCATTCACAATTAAATATAATAATTCAAAACCTTTGGTTCAGTCTACTCAGACATATCCATTTATATTAATAAATATCGCAATTTGTATATAGTAATATCACTCCATTCAATTCAAGACAAAAAAATTAAGTTATGTGATAAAAATTTCATTTTAATCATAGAATTATAAAATTCATAGTCACAATGCAACTAATTATTGCAACCTGACCCTAGTATATTAAGCATTACATCTAGAAATAAGATTAATTTGATATTGTGAACAATCTGTACAGTCTATACCATTATCAGTTGCTGCAAGTAATTTTCTTGAAAATTATCATGAATTCTAATTTACTTTTTATTGTTTATTAAGAAATGGTTTTCTGTTCAAAAAATTATAACCTCTATATTTTTTATCTCCTTTTGGTTTTCTAACTGCATTAATATCAAACACACACATTTATTGAATATAAAAAAAATTAAAACTATGGTAGACACACATGCACCATGCACATCATTCACACACACATGCAACACATACTTATGTTGCCTTTGTATTTTTCTGTGTGTTTGTTATGATGAAATTGGAGTTTTCAATACTAGCAAATGAATATTAGGAAAGAAAGTGTGTTAGTTTACTTTACTTTGCATGTGGATTATTTTTCATAGTAATTTGTATGTGTTTATGTGTAAATATCAGTTTTCAATTACTATTTCTTCATACATTATTAATTTTTTTTAACATGGGTGGGCTTATTTTGGGCTGGAGAAAATATATTCAACCCTGGAAGAATTATTCTCAATATTTATTCTTTGCTTTAGACAATAAAACTGTTGCAATGAAAACGTATTTTAAAGGAGTGAAGAACAGAAAAGAAATATTGATTGTCGTTTACTTCTTATTGAATATTTAAAAATCTCTCGATACATTTTATTATGTATGAAAGTTATGTAGTTGATATATTTTATCTTGTATAAGACCAAGCTGTTTAATTTGTTGATAAGTGTGTTTTGAAAAGATTGTGTAAGATTCATAATTATTTACAAGAGAAAGGGGAAACCCTTTAAATATCTTTTTGAAACTACTCAAAGATGTTTGCATTCTCCTTCTAAAATTTGGAATCCTTAACCACTGAGTTATTTCATTTTCATGTAATGTGAAGAAACTTTTAGAAATAAATAATAGCCTAATATCATTCTATACAAACTCAATCTTTCTGTTAAATGGAATGCATATGTTAATTTTTTTTTAATTGAATTTTTATTTGTATTTCAATATGTATTGGTGAATTATAAGTTGAAGAGATTTATCATCATTTACATTTACATTAACATTAACATTATCATTATCATTATTTTGAATGTCTAATTAACATTTTCTTAGTTTTTTATTGCATTTCAGAATAACTTAACAAATGTTGTCGGTGTTGATTTTGATTATGCTGATCGGAGGTTACTCTTCACTCAAATTCGTCCATGGGCAAAAATTGCTTGGATCTCCAGTGTGCAGACTACTGGTGAAATACATAACATTATTAACCGAGGAATAAATCCAGAAGGCATAGCTTATGACTGGACTCAAAAGAAAGTGTATTGGACAGACTCCTCAAATAACAGTATTTATGCCATGAACATGGATGGTTCTGATTTGGTGATGATTGCAAGAGTAGAGCGCCCACGAGCTATAGTAGTTGATCCTTGCAATGGGTAGGTAGAATTATTAAAAAATGTCTCACAAATATTTCATTGTAACTATCGTCCATAATTACATTTTTTATTACTTCAATTATTTTTAGATCTTTGTACTACACTGACTGGGGACGCTTTGGTACATCAGGCAAGATCTTCCGAACCACTATGGCTGGTTCACTGAAGAGGGCAATCATTGATAAAGATTTATCGCAACCAAGTGGTCTGGCAATTGATTATGAGGATCGTATGTTATACTGGACTGATGCTGTAAGGGAGAAAATAGAAAGGTCAACTCTTAATGGCACAAATAGAGAGGTGAATGTCAATTTAAAATTGTTCATTTTTAAATTTTGACCTGCATTTTCTGCAAGAAGCATTCTTTTTCCCCCTTTATCTTTCTTCTTTCTCTCTTTTTCTTTCTTTGCCTCCTCCTTTCTCTCTTTTTCTTTTTATTGTTTCTTGTTCCTTTCTTTTTTTCTAAAAGGAAGTTTGGCTGAGTAAACATTCATGAATCTAAATTAACATTTAGCCCTCGTAATTATTTGTGTTACATTCCCATGAACTCTTTGTTTAAATTCCACTGACACCACCAACAAGATGCCCTTGTAACGCATTGTCATTTTCCACATTTTAGTGCAAAAACAACAAGACACATTTTATTTGAGAAATGATGTCAGCGTGTGTGATTAATTTTACCTCACCACAGTTAATATACTGTCAAAAATAACTGAAAGTACACAACAATAAACATGATATACTTGTTTGCACTCCATGTTCTTTTGGATGATGTCTTTTATTCTCAACAAAATTTCTGGAGAAGTCAAGATCGATCTAGGCTTTTCTATATTGTATCTCTGTTTCTATATTCAAGGCTGTAACCACCAAAATATTGAACTAGATATGAAAGGCATCTATTTAGTTTATATCAACAAAACTTCAACAAATTCATAGCCTCATAAACAGTTTAACAATCTATCTTGAATGAATATAAACAATGAATATGAAAAACGTAATTTACTGCGATGCCATGCACTCTCTGATGAACTTTACATGATAGAAAAAAAGAAAAATAATATGTCAAGTGGGATTCGACATTGAATGGAAGTCCCAATTTCTCATCTAAGCTCCACTCTTCCACAAAAGACTACATAAGTTTAATACCAATGTTTTTAAACCATTAGGGTTTTACTGCTTGTAGTTTGACTAAAGCTAAACATATATGTTCTAGGTTTTGATTGCTGCAACTATTTATCCTTTTGCGATAACTGTACATGGAAATTTTATGTACTGGACTGATCTTCAATTGAGAGGTGTATACCGAGCTGAGAAGCATACTGGTGCCAACATGGTAGAAATGGTGAAACGTTTAGAAGATTCACCTCGAGATATTCATGTGTTCTCAGCTTCCCGACAGGCGTGTACTGTGAATGCTTGCCACATCAACAATGGTGGTTGTCAACAATCATGTCATCCAGGACCTAATAAAACAGTAAGATTTTATTTATCCTTTATGAAAATGGAATATTTTTTTCCTGACAAGTAGCTGAAAGAAACCATTACATGCAAGTTAGTTGTTCATGAGCACAGTATATGTGTTGTATTGTTCATGAGCATAGTGTATAATACTAATGAGCAATTTCGATGTACATTAAAATGATGTTAAAACTTGCAAAAATAATAATAGTAATAATATTAATAATAATACGAATAGTAGTAATAGTAACAACAACAACAACAACAAATGAGTTGCATTCAAATTATGGAAATAGCACTGAACTTTCTAGCAAACAACTACTGATATATATGTTGAATATACATTTTCCTTCAAAATAATACTTCAATTCAGCCTATTGAGATGTAAAATGGTTTCTTTTTATTTTTTTCATGAAATAGGCAGAGTGCAAGTGTGATGACAAGACCAAACTAGTCAATGAGAATAGAATGTGTGTCCCCAAAAACATCACTTGCGATCAAAGTAAATTTGCCTGCCGCAACGGAAAATGTATTTCACGTATGTGGGCTTGTGATGGCGATGATGACTGCGGTGACAATAGTGATGAAGACACTAATTATTGCAGTAAGTACACATTCCATTGAAAAAATTAACTTATAATTAATTATTTTTATTTTCAGAACATTTTCTTAAATATAAGTTTTGATTACTCTCCTCTACAAAGACTAACTAAAGATAGCTGGATATTAAATTCAGATCCTCAATATTAATGGAACAATGTCATCTAGAACAAATACACTTTTAATTTATTTCTCTTTGCAAGTCTTCAATTACCTGAAGTATTTTTCTGTATTAATTAATTTCCTTATCATAATCAGTTATCTATTCGTTTACAGTTCTATTGTTTGTTGATACTAAATTAATTGTCACATTATTAATAAATTATTTGTTATACAGCATATCATTCATGCAGTCCAAATGAGTTTCGATGTGCTAATGGACGCTGCATCTTTCGATCTTGGAAGTGTGATCATGAAAATGATTGTCGTGATGGGTCTGATGAACTTGATTGTAATTATCCTGATTGTCTCGAAGGAGAGTTCACTTGTGCTAATCATCGATGTATACCGAAGTCACAGGTATGAGCATTCCAGTCAACATTCATTATTAAACCAAAAATATTGTGTTCATTCTTGGGAAATATTACCATATTCTTGCAAAAATGTCTAAAGGAACCATTAAAGTTGTAATTGTTAACAAACTTGAAAAAACTCATGGTTTAAGTGTTTAAATCTTGCCAGAGAGGAGCTCATTATTTTTATAAAGCAATCAAACCTTTAATTTTCTATCTGAAAATATTAATACCCTCTATGTATCACGTGTTTATAAAAAAGTAGAAAATAACATTTTTAAAAGTTGTATTTGATATCATTACTTATTCACTTTTTTTGTGTGAAAGGTATGCAATGGTGTTAATGACTGTAAGGACAACGTCACATCTGATGAAACCCATGACAGATGTCCCCGCAACACAACATGTCCTGTTCATCACTTGAAGTGTGAAAAAACTAACATATGTGTGGAACCATATTGGCTCTGTGATGGAGATAATGATTGTGGAGATAACAGTGATGAGGATGCTTTGCATTGTGCCCAAAGATCATGTCCTCAAAATAGTTTCAGGTACATACAGTGTAATACATTGAAAAATTATGTTGAATTTCTGTTATGTAAATATTTTTATTTCTCAAATTTTATTTGTTTATTTCATTTCATTTCATTCCATTTCATTAAGCATTTTTAATTATTTTGTTTGTTAAAAAAAATTTCAAATTGATAAAGACATTAAAATATTAAAAACTTTTTAAAACATTTTTATTTTAAAATGAGAACTGCAAGTATCTACCTTGTATATACCAGATTGATATCTATCTTTTCCATTTCCATTGTGTGAAGTAATGTTTGTCATTGTCATTTTAACATGCTGCCTCTGCTTCTTTCCCTCTTCCACTCTTTTGTTTCTCCAGTGAAGAGTTATTGGGCCAGGTTCTTTTCATCTTCATCTCCATCTTCATCTCCATCTCCATTTCCATTTCCATTTTGTATATTCATTATATATTAACATGCATTTTTTTATTCATGAATGTTTTCAAAATCGTATGTGCTGTCTCAGAGTATATAAGTTCACTTGAAAATGAGACACTGACTTTCAAAGAACCCTTGTGATAAAATAATAGTCACTGTATAAAAATCAATGTTTGTTTGTTCATATTTTATGGGCTGCCAATTCATCTGATTGTGATGTAACTTGATCAATTTATTGCTTCCACTTACATGAAGAATATAGGCATTGCATAATGGGAATGTGCATATGTCTGTCGCAAATAGACATGATGATTTCATGCATTTTATGATTTCATGCTGACTCGAGCACCCCTAAAGAAGCTCTATGTAAACCGCTGCACCCTTAAGTATGAAGTGCATCTTTGCTGCATATTTTGCCCCTGTGATTCTGAAATATCGCTCGGAATTATTACTTAGACGTTCCCTCGGATAAGCAAGTCTTCCTCCAAGACAGTATCATAGCGAAAAGCTTGCCCAAACTTGAGGGAAAACATTTCAACAATAGGATACGTGACAACCATCATTACTTTTTTTTGCCATTTATTACTATTTTTAGTCTCCAGTATTCTTTGCCTGATATTCTCATTTCACATTCTCCTGCAATCTTAAATTATTTAAAAGTTGCTCTTTGAAGTTTTCTTCTGTTGATGCTAGAAGGTCATCTGCATAAAATATAGTCTTTGTTCTTTTATGTTTCAAAACTTTCCATTTCTTAACCATTCGTTTTACATAAATATTAAACTGCAAGGGTGATAACACACCCCATTTCCCTTATAAATGTTCATGATAAATCTCTTACCCTTCTAAAAGGTACATTTAAATATATAACTGTTTTATTTGCAGGTGTCCTAATCACCGTTGCATTCCAGCAACATGGTATTGTGATGGAGATGATGATTGTGGAGATGGTTCAGATGAACCACCTGAATACTGCAAATCAGAAGGCAGAACATGTTTTGGTGATCTCTTTACTTGTGACAATGGTAACTGTATTCCTCGGATTTACATATGTGATGGTGATAACGATTGCCTTGACAACTCTGATGAGGATGAAAGACATCAGTGCAGTTAGTATATTTTGTTGTACCAAATTATTAGTTGAATCAAATGACAGATAACTTATAATGGTATTTGCTCTTGATATGATTTAGATGATCGGAAATGTGATGAAGAAACAGAATTCACCTGCGAAGAAAATAAACGATGGAGTCGAGCGCAATGTATACCTAAAAAATGGCTGTGTGATGGTGATCCTGACTGTGTCGATGGAGCTGATGAAAATTCTACCCTTCATCATTGTCCAAGCCCCACTCCCTGTGGAGAGGAACAGTTCACTTGCAGCAATGGACGATGTATCAATTATGTAAGTTTGTCAGAATTATTGACATAGACTAAGGATAAAATCAGATTGAAAAAAAGTATAAAATTGGCTATTTATTTGTTGGTGTATTAAAATGATATTAATTTGAATTTAAGTAGAGAATTTTCATATGAAAGTAGAGGAAATAAATATAGCATAGTCAAGTTTGCTGAAGTTTATTGCCAAACTTAAATCTAAATGAAGTGTTTATTAAAATAATAACATGATTCTAGGGCTGGGTATGTGATCATGACAATGATTGTGGTGATGGATCTGATGAAGGAAAAATGTGTAATAATAAATATAAAGAATGTAACAGTACCACAGAGTTCACATGTCAAAATTTCAAGTGTATTCGTCAGAATTATCACTGTGATGGAGAAGATGACTGTGGTGATGGATCTGATGAAGTTGGCTGTGCTGACAGTGAGTGTTTACTTATATGGACCTACATTTGTTGGACCTATTCTAAGAAATTAACCCTTTCATTATATTTAAAAATCTGGATTAGAGCCATTTGTAAAAGTTATTTTTAAGATTTTTTTTTGACTTTTTACATTAGTAACATGATGAAATTGTATTACAAGTAAATGTAGTGCAGATGAGAAATGTGTTGTTTGTTTTTTAGAAAAAGGGGAGAAACAATGCCCAGATGGTCAATTTAAGTGCAATAATGGAGCCTGCATTGACATGCAGTTAGTATGCAACAAAGTCTCCGACTGCAGTGATGACAGTGATGAACCTTTGCATTGTAATGTTGATGAATGTGCCAAAGTTGAAGTTCATCAATGTGGTCACAAATGTGTTGATACACTCACAGGATATTATTGTGAATGCAATCAGGGTTACAAGTAAGTTAAATAATACAGAAATTCCTTGTTCTGTTGCACAATTAAAGAAAAAACCTTCTACTAGTATATTTTTGTCCACAAACACTTATGTTATCTATTAACATAACAAATTTTAAAGCCTCATTTATGTGATAAACTTCTCAATGTTTAAAAATATTTTCATTTCTAGATTACTTGAAGATAAAAAGGCTTGCAGAGACATTGACGAATGTGTTGAAACACCAGGAGTATGCTCTCAGTATTGTTCAAACACCCCAGGATCTTATTATTGCAAATGTAATGATGCATTCTATGAGAGAGCAACAGATGAGCACACCTGTAAAAGACGAGATAACCTCACTGCATGGCTGGTATTCACCAATAAATATTACATAAGAAACATGTCTTTGGATGCTACACAGTATGCCCTTATGCACCAGGATCTTGTGAATGTAGTAGCACTTGATTTTGACATCAAGGAAGAAATGATTTATTTCTGTGATGTCAGTGCAAAAACAATTTTCAGGTACTTTTCAGCATTTTTCACTTTGCATGAGGATTTTATTATCTTTTTTGTTATGTTTTGTTTTTGCTTTTGTAGTCATTGTCCAAATTTAAAAGGAAATAAAAGATATAGGTGCATGGGAATTTCTAATAAAATAAGAAATTGTTCAATTTTTTCTCATGCAAGTTCCCATACCTGTGCCTCTGTTTAAGCTATGTAGACAAATAGACTAATATGGTATATTAAGAACTGTTGTATAGATCAAAGGGTTAGAGAAAATGTGAAAGATTTAAACTACAAGACAAGATCAAGAACATCTTGTTAACTAATGAAATACTAACTCAAAAAAACAGGCTGTACAGACTTAAATCTTCAATGTTAATTATGATGGTTACATTGCTATAAATAGGCATTTGAAGACTGATTTTTCTCCTGACAACTTTTATGCTTGATGTATAAAAGAAATTGTAATTATTCTGACCTTTTTGTGAATCAATCTTAATCATTTCAATACAGATCTCGCATTGATGGACCTACATCTGGACCTGGAGCCAAAGAACCTGTAATTCGGCATGACAGTCATGGTTTAGAAGGAATTGCTGTTGACTGGGTTGGTAGAAAATTGTATTGGCTGGATCGTCATAGTAAACATTTAGAAGTTGCTGAACTAAATGGAACAAATAGAAAGACACTCAAAGCTGGAATTCCTGATCCAAGGGCAATAGTTGTTCATCCTGGAACCGGTTATTTGTATTTCACAAGCTGGCATTTGCAGGTGAGTATTTGCAAATACACATTATCACATCTGTATTATATTTTTTTTAAAGATTAATTAATTTTTAAAGTTTGGGGTTTACTAAAAACCATTTTTAAATTTTGTTTAGAACTCTTAACAAAATTATTTAAAAAGAGGAGACCATTTATCAAAACTTTTAAAATTTTCCTTGGAATTTTATTTCATTTCTTCTCTACAAAATTTTCGTGCAATTTAATTTCTTTCAAGTGTCACATTTGAGAATTAATATTAAAATTTAAATTACACTCTTGTAGAATTTACACTAACCTGGCCAGCCAGTTTCGAATTCTTTTTAGTGCTTTTGTGAAGATTCGTTTCATCTCTGGCGGTATTTCAAAAATGACGTATTGCAATGGACACCCTTATGTTTGGTATTCTTGTTGCACATTTTGAATGTACTTCTTATGATGATTGTTTCACTAAAAAAAAAAAAAAAAACATGTTTGCAGGCTTACATTGGCAAAATTGGCATGGATGGCACCAACTTCACTCGCTTGCTGAAATGGGAAGATGACATAGCTTGGCCAAATGCCATCACTATTGATTATTTCACAAACAGATTGTATTGGGCAGATGCACATCTTGACTACATTGCATCAACTGATCTCGAGGGAAGACATCGCCACATCGTATTATCTGGATCTAAAGTGCCTCATGTTTTTGCACTCACGTTATTTGATGACGAACTCTTCTGGACTGATTGGAACCTAAAAGCTATTAACAAAGCACACAAGTTCACTGGAAAAGACATGACCATCCTACGGAATACAACTCATCGACCATATGATTTACATGTGTATCATCCTCTCAGACAACTCCCTTATCACAATCCATGTGGTACTGATAATGGAGGTTGTTCTCATCTGTGCCTAATATCTCCTCCAGCCACAAATAGCCCAGTTCTTGAAGGATATAGTGATATTGAGTTGACTGTTAATTACACATGTGCCTGCCCCAACCAATTTTATCTTTCATCTGACAATAAAACTTGTATTGCAAACTGTACTGATGGACAACATCGTTGTGGAGGCAAAGATGATAAATGTATACCATGGTTCTGGAAGTAAGTTAAAGTTCTTATTTATTTAAAAATATCTGTTTGTAGAGATTAGAATTTTAAGGATTACAGATCGTCAGAGGAGAAATGCATAAAATCATTAATAGAAGTTCTTAATGTTTTTTTTTTTTTTTTTTTTATTTTTTTTATTTTTTTTTTTGTAGGTGTGATGGTGAGAAAGATTGCAGAGATGGAACAGATGAACCATCCAGTTGTCCAAAGAGAGTATGTCGTCCAGGCTCTTTCCAATGTGCAAATTCTAATTGCACACCTTCAGCTACCATCTGTGATGGTGAAGATAATTGTGGTGATGGTTCCGATGAGAAGAATTGTCATTTGACCTGTGGCGAATTAGAATTCAAATGCCAATCTGTAGGAAGATGCGTTTTGCAAGCATGGAAATGTGATGGTGATGCGGATTGTAAAGATGGAAGTGATGAAGATCCTGCTATATGCCGTGAGTAATTCACAGAAGCTAAAAATACAATGCAGCTAATCTATTGGGTTCTCATTTACCTGTGTTATAATTATGTAGATATGATAGGATAAAGCACCCATAAGTATGTCTTGTAATGAAAAAATGGTGCAGTGTTAAAAATTAGAAAAAAATTAGTGGCTGCCAATTTTGTTGTCACTCAATCACTAGAACCCTTATAAAGCCCTTAGTACATAAATAACTTATACCCATCTAAGTAATTGCCAAATAGCGTGTCAAACTCTCAAATTATTTACATCTTACCAGATTACTCAGTGTTCCTGATTCCTTCCTGAGGATGGGACTGTTCATTGTCCCCCTTCATGATAGCCAACAAAATTCATCTTGACCTAAGTAAATTCCCACATGTGTGAAAATATAAAAAATGACTAGTAAACTATACTGTAAGTCAGAAATTATTTAACGTTAAAACTTGGCTTTGAGTGGTTGACGAAATCTTCGGCAAGTTTTCTGAATTATTTCTGTCCTTAATAAATTACAATTACTTCACTTATTTGCATGAGTAGTACTCAATTAAGTAACTCTTAGTGACTAGTGAGTATGTGTGCTCTGTTTGTCATCCAATTCATAATAAATGCATTTTGAAAAATTCTATTAATATTAAGTGTACTGTCATTCATTGCAATTCTTGTATGCAATAATTCAAGCACATGTGTGCATGCTTGAATTAAATTACTTTAAAGTAAATAAAACAATAAGTAATATTAATTAACTGATGCAATTATCTTGTTACAGACAATAGAGCATGTGATCCTGAGACTGAATATACTTGCAGAAATGGTCGTTGTATTCCCCAGCTGTGGGTTTGTGATTTCGATAATGATTGTGGTGATGATTCTGATGAACCAGCTTACATGTGCAGGTAAAATATTCTTCACATTTTCTGTAATAATGATTAGTTGAATTGACGTTTACTAATATTAATTTTAAAACTGTACAGGCAAAGAAATTGTACAAAAGGATGGCAACGATGCCCTGGCCATGCTAACTATCGGTGCATTCCAAAGTGGCTTTTCTGTGATGGTAAAGATGACTGTCGTGATGGAAGTGATGAATTGGCTGAAAATTGCCCCAAATGTCATGACACTGGAGACTTCCGGTGCAACAATAACCGATGCATTCCAAAGTATGTAAAAATGTAAAAGCTATTACAGGATATTTTTATGTGGTTTACTTAATGAATTTGGTGACATAGTGTGTTGTATTATCTGTACCTAAAAGTTTGTGAAGATCTGGGATTTCTAGAAACTTCATAAGTGCTTTGTGTTCACAAGTAATATGTTAAATTATGAAATACACCTGCATTACAAATATTAAAGATGTGGGATATAATTTTAAAAAATTGCATATAAGTAATTTTTAAAAAAATGAAAAGTTTTAAACAAAATGGCACTGATGTAATGTGATTTAGTGCATTGTGCTCTATCCTTGTGCCTTTCCTGATGTGGTCTGAAGGTTTTCATCTGGGCGTTTATTGTTTATTTCTTATTTTATTTATTGATGACTTCCCATCTATCTTTTCTCACAGTCGTGCTTTATTGTAGGCTGATGAGTCATCAGTGATGACTCTAAGATATACTCTAAGATCTCTGATGAGGATGCAACAAAATCCGAATAACTTGATTATATAGATAAATGTGTTGCTATTACTTTTCATGTAGTAGAGACCCTACTCATTACCAATATTTTCTGAATGGCTTCCCACGAGTGACTGTTAATAACATAAATAACATGAAATGGTCTTTGACAATAAATTCAATTTCATCCTACATAGATTTACGTCTGTTAATAATGCCCTGAGAACACTAGGTTTTTGTTATGAGAAATGCTAGTCATTTCACAAATGTTAATAATTTTGTGTTATTTTATCAGACCACTCTTGGAATACGAGTCTGTTATCTGGTCTCCTCGCACTCAATTTTTTATTGATATTATTGAGAGGATCCAGAAGAGATTCCTACTATAATTAGCATATGAGGGTTCATCCCGTTTAATTAATTAATTAATTAATTAATCTCTCTATGCATTACAAATAACACAGTAGTTAATGTGAATTAAAAATAAATACAAGCAGTAAATTAAGGAGGAATAAAGATAACAAACAACTAGAAATTAGTGTGAATGTTATTCGCAGATGACCAAGTTTTAATAAAAAGCTCAGAAAGACACGCTACAAAAAGCAGCCTTCAAGTAAGCAAAATAAGTAAAGAATATCAAATGAAAATATCGAGCCAGAAAACTAAAACACTAGCCTTCTATGACAAAGAACATCTTAGAGCCAAAATAGTAATAGAAAATTTAATATGTAAACAAAATTCAATAAATAAATGTAATTTTAAATTAACTTCTCTCCATAGCATGTCACAGACAGTTTTTAACTGTTTTTGGCGTAAATAAATAAATTATCTTGTACATAAATAAATAAATAAATAAATAATAAACAAACAATTTACCACTTGTAAATATCTTGGAAATTCAATTGGATTGAGCCATAAGGATACAGATGGGACAAATTCAAAAATAATATAGAAACAATGGAATAATAAAGAGACATTTTGGACATATGAGAAAAGAAACAATGATGAGAATCCATTATATTACATCAAAACCAATGCTGAAGTATGGTTCAGAATTGTGGATAATGGGCATAAAGGAAAACAGAAGTATAGAAGTAGCCCAGATAAAGTTTCTAAGGACAGTGTTCAGAGTAACAAGAAGGAACAAAATTCGAAATGAAACAATTAGGAAAGAACTGAAAACAGGAAACTCATCAGAAGAAATAAAAAATTACCTAAGGAAATGAAGAAAGCATGTGAAAAGAATGGTCAAATGATCTCTACCAAGGAAGACATTAAATTATAGACCGAATGACAAGAGGGATAGAGGTAGACCAACAAGATGATGGCACCAGCAGGAACACTTCACCACATGAAGGAATACTGCTTTACTACCCACTAACAGGACAGGAGCACCACTCCTAAACCAAGAGGGGGTGGTGATAGTGATGATGATGATGATGATGATGATGATGATGATGGCGATAACTTTTTTACATTCAGAACATTTTTGTACCTGTTTTGAATGAAAAGTTTCAGGGCTCAATCGATTAAGTAAAGGCCTGGAGCAAGTTTTCCTCCCCCCCCCCCTCCTACTGGGTGCCCCGGGGTTTAGGCACAAATATTGTTCAGACTCCAACAGATGTTCTGAAAAATGCTTTTTTGATATTAACTACTCTTGAAAAGTGTTTTCGATTAAAATCTTGACATTGATTTTTTTGGGGAAAGCGTTACGTAACTTTCTATATTACACATATGAAAAAGAGAAATTAGGTCACTGTTTGCATTTTAATAAATTGCTTTTGATGGAATTGAAAGAAAATATTAAATATTTTTCTGCTATGATGATCTATTTATCAGCCTTTCTTTGCAACTTATAAAAATTTCATCAAATTGTTTTCATTGTAATGTTTCTGATGCTATTTTGTAGGAGATGGCTATGTGATTTTGAAAATGACTGTGGAGACAATAGCGATGAAGAAGAATCAATGTGTCAAGGGGAATACAGAGAATGTTCAGAATCAGAATTTCGTTGCGGAAACAATAAATGTATTCCAAATCGCTGGCGTTGTGACCATGATGATGACTGTGGTGACAATTCAGATGAAATGAGTTGTGCTGATTACAAATGCAAGGTTAGAATAGAATTCATATTATGCATTCTTCCTTACCATTTATGTTGTAAATTTTTGTTCATTTTGTATGAATTATATATAATCTTTGTTACCGATTGCATTTAGTTTACTTTGTGAATTGTGAAAATCAGTTTTGTACTTCTAGCAAATGAGTTCTAGTTCATCTGTAACACTGTTTTCATATGTTTTTTATATTCTGTAATGATATCCGTAAAGAAACTATAATTAACTACCATGTTGCAGAATGGCACTTTCCAGTGCCGAAGTGGTCACTGTATAGCTTCCTACTTCCGTTGTGATGGTGGTCGTGATTGTCATGACATGAGTGATGAAATGAACTGTCCTCCCAGATACCCTGGTGGGCGTTATTGCCCAGAAAACATGTATGAATGTGATAATCACTTGTGTGTAGATCAGGGAGATCTGTGTGATGGGTCTGATGATTGTGGGGACAATTCAGATGAAAGTGTAGCACTTTGCAGTAAGTGTCACTGATTCAAGCAAAATGTGTTTTTTGTGTTAAAAATATACTATATTTAAAAATATACGATGATGATAATTTGAAATGTATTTTAATGATTTTTAATGTTTTTACAGCCAATTTCAATTGTGGCTCTTTGAAGAGATTTCAGTGTGATAATCATAAGTGCATTCCAGAAGCCTATCTGTGTGATGGAAATGATGATTGTGGTGATGGTAGTGATGAAAATAATATGACTAGATGTGGTGTTCAAACAAAAGCTTGTAATATAATCTTTGAATATCAGTGTGCAAATAAAAAATGTATTGACCATCTTCGTGTCTGTGATCTTGCTGACGACTGTGGGGATTTATCTGATGAATTAGGCTGCCGTAAGTCATATTCAATCTATTTTGCTTCTTGAAAAATTGTAAAGGAAATTTAAAGGTACACTACACATTTAATTATTACTTTTTTGCAGATCATGTAAAAACTTGTTCAGATACTGACAAAGGAGGTTGTCAACACAGTTGCATGAATGTGACTGGAGGTTATTTGTGCAAGTGTTTCAGTGGCTACATAACTTCCTCTGACAATAGAAAGAAGTGCATTGGTAAATGTCTATTTTTTATTTATTTTTATTTGAAAGACAGATAAATGTGAATGACAAATTCTAACTCGAACTAGAATTCAATATTCAGAATAAATGTGCAGTACTGATAGAGTATTGCAAAAATATTCAGCATTCACTAAAAGAGTGGAATGATTACAAGAGCTTCAGGATTTTGTTGTAAACTAGTCAAAACACCAAACAGTGGCGTTGTGGCATGGACGTGCACGTGCTGAACTACCAAATAAATGTCAAGTCTGTGGATGTCAGGCCAAGACCTAAACTTGGCTGTTGGGCAATTTCAATGAAAAAAAATGTTTTTATTTGTGTTTTAATGTGTCGCTCAATAAGCTGAGCAGCTTTTGATGTTGTAGATCAATAGTTTTATGTAAAGTTCTATTAAAGCAAGAAAATGTTGTCATTTTTGTCACATTTTGAAAGGCAAGATGAAAAAGAAACTTTAATTCACAAATACATTTAGTATGTACAATTAGTAAAATAAGTTCATCACAGTATAATTAAAATTACTTTAAGCTTTGCCTGTCTTAAAGCTTTTAAGTTTAAATGATTATTTGATATTCAGTATCACCCTGAATTTCTCAGACTATGATTTAATCTTATATGTTTATAATGAAAAATTGTCTTAAACTATGAGTGATGGGTTTTACTTTAAACCATTTCAAAATAATTGGGTAATGAATTAATAAATGTGTGGTGCGAGTATAACTAGTCAGATCATGCTTGCAGAATAAGCTTTTAAGTACACCTTTTAAAACCTACTAGAAAATTCTTTAAATTTATGAATTTAGTATTTAAATCAATAAATTAAATTATAAGACAATAACTACATGTTGTGTAACAATCAAACACCATCACTGCTGTTCAATGATTTTACAATATTCAATATTGTTAACCTCAATGGTGGTGTTTGGTTTCTACACAATATATAATTATTGTGTTAACAGTCCTATTGAAGGCTTAATAAAAGCTGAGATGTTCACAATTCAAAGAATTTGTTGAAATTTTATCTAAATTCAAGAAAATTCCCAATAGAAAGACTGAATATTTTAAGGGGTACATACTACCATTAATAGATATTAAAGTTGAATGTAAATCTACTATTTATCAAAAATTCATATATTTTACAGATGTAGATGAATGTCAAAGTGGAACACATCATTGTTCTCAAATCTGCACTAATTTGAATGGAACTTATGAATGCAGCTGCATGGATGGATTTACATTGTCTGATCAACAAAGTGGTGTTTGCAAGGCTGATGAAGAAGAGATCAGTTTAATATTTGCCAATGGCCCAGAAATTCGATATTATGAATTGGCTGCTCGTCATGAAACTGAAGTTATATCTGATGAGCGTAGAATCGAAGCCCTTGACTATGACCCTCACAATGAGATAGTGTTTTGGGCAGATTCATACAACAAAACAATCAAGAGATCATACATGCTTAATGCTCATAATGGAGATGTGAAAGCTGGTTATGCCCAAGATTTGAATATTAAAGGTAAAAGAGAATAGTAAATACTACTCCTATCACATATAATTTGATGATATTAACTTTTGTTATTTATATTTCATCTGTTCAGGCAACTCAAAACCAACGAGTATTGCTGTGGATTGGACATCACAAAATATATATTGGACTGAAACTGATAGGTCAGGAAGTAAACCAAGAGGAAAAGTAATGGTAGCAAAAAGTGATGGGCGATACCGTCGCTCTCTTATTTCATCTACTTTAGAATCACCAACATCTGTAGCCCTTGATCCAGAATATGGCCTAATGTATTGGGCAGATGCTGGAGTTGCTCCCAAAATTGAAATGGCTTGGATGGATGGAAGCAAAAGACGTCAACTTGTAACTGATGCAATACGCCATCCCACTGGCCTTACAATCGATTATGCCATGGAACATACTCTTTATTGGGCAGATGCCAAATTAAACACTATAGAAAAAATAAGGCCAGATGGTTCTGGAAGACATGTTATTTTGAAAGGATGTAAGTGCTTTACTAAATAATATTATTTGGTGAAATAATACATTATATGATAATTGATATTCTAATGACTTTCATTATGACATTTTCTATTTCAGCATTTTTACACCATCCAATTTCTCTAGATGTGTTTGAAAGCAGTTTGTTTTGGATAACTAGAGATACAGGAGAGCTAATTCGTCATGATAAATTTGGCCGAGGAGTTCCTGTTACAATAGCAAAAGAATTAGTCAATCCTTCTGGTGTTAAAGGTGCGTCATATCATTTTATTCAAACCAAATAACTGCCATAATATATTCAATTTTTCTTTTTCATTTTAGAAACTGAGAGATTTAATATGTCAGTTTTATTACTCAATATTTCATATATAAGAATGTTTGTAAATACAGTAGAACCCAATTATAAGAGAAACTCTTATAATGGTCAATATGGGCTGTCCCAACACCCAGTGTATAAATTATGGGAGTTTTATTTTTGCTAGAGATACACGTGTTGGAATTTTCCTTGAAATAGTGGACAGAATATTGTTTGCAGAGAAATTGCTTTTTACCCCACACGTAAGAGTCGGAAGTTGAAACAAGACCTTTTCCAACCCATCCACTTTCCCTATGCATTGTTTTGTGGAATATGCACTAGGGCATGGTCTCCATCAAGAGCTAATTCTTGATAATGTTCTTATCATGTTCAGCCGAACGGGAACAAGTGAAGGTTGTTGAATATTTGACTTTGCTCAAGGCCCTTCAGCTTAATTCATGATGCACTTTGAATTGAACTTTTCACCATTGTGGTGATATTGGCTTTAATTGAGTGGTAAATGGTGCTTTATATATTTTGAAAATGATACCTCAATTTAGTAATAATTTGGAAATAATCCCAAATGCAATGGTTTCAAAAGAAAATTGTCAGTTTCAGAAAAATTTGACATCGTATGTAAATTTGAGAATAGTGTGTATGTGAGATAGCCTTAGGGGAAGGTTAGTGAACTTACATTATCACATCTCACTTACAAGAGCTATTGACGGTAAGAGATAAAAATTGATGTCCCCAGATGTCTCTTAAAATGGTGTTGTATTATATATATGTTATATTCAATTTAGTAGATATTCTGAGCCTATATCACACAAAAGTAAAATTATGTTCAAAACAGTTTGGTGTAGTTACTCATGGATAAACTGGAAGTGTGATTCAAATCCGAATGAAAATGCACTACTATAGATAAAACTGATATTTATTTTAAAAATTGAAATACAGAATACAAAGTGACTTGTATGACAGATAGAAACAAACTAAACAGACAATGCAATCTCTTGTGGTTTCAAAAGCCGCAAATTGGTTGCATGCCAAAGTGTAGTTTGGATAGAATTATGGATTTCACCTCAAAAGTTAAGATAGTGCCTCTACCCATCAGAGAAACCCAATTATTACCTTGTCAAATTTAATTAATTTTCTTTGATTTCAAGTAGAAGTTCAAACTATATTTAATGATAGCTATATATGAAACTGTGACTTTCTGTCCTGATGACTGATGTTGCTATAGCAGGAGTGCAGTAGTGAGCTTGATTCAGCAAGTGTCATGTTTGCAAGTCCTATGTAGGAATGGTTATTTACCTGTGTGTTGTGGTGTGGTTGGCTTTCCCACCTTATCATGTATCACCTTTCCAACAATATCCTTTCATTCCTGGTTTGTCTTGGTGGTGCAGGAGCATGTATGTGAAGCATGAACAAATTGAACTCGGACAGTTCCATTCCTGATTCCCCTTGCTTTGTGGCATGATGAGTCAGACCTATACTTCACCCTAGAAGCATGGATCCTTCCTCTTCAGACATCATGTACAATACCCAGTACATGATATTCGCCAGCTGAGATGGCCTAACAGGATACCTTAGCCACCCACCTCAACCATGAAAAGAAAGATGGATATGGATCAATAGGCAACCTTCGAAAGTCTATGAAGGGGTGGGATCCAAGCTCACTAAATAGAATGGATAAAGCACAGGAAGCATGGGATAGGTCATTGTTCTGAAACCTGCAAAGTAAAGAGACCTGCAAGATGTCAGGGAGGGCAAGGTACTAATAATAGTAACATAGATTTAATAATAATTTATTGCACTTTACTAATGCAATTTTGTAAATGCTTGCCTCCATAACATCATAATTACACTTTATATTCTTGCCTCTTTATACAGCATTTCTTTTAACACACTTATAAATCCACCTTCTATTTACAATCCACCTGTAATATAACCTAACCAATGTTCTAGTCCTCTCACCTTCTCTCCTCTTACCAATTTCTCACCATCTACTCCTTGTCATCTTAGAAGAAATTGACCTGTTGTGTAGTTTCTTCCCCATCTTAAATCCCATCTTCTTTTGTTACCGTACCTCCCTTTTCATCTTTCCCCTCAACCTTTATATCCTCGCTGCTTTTCTAAAACATCTAACCTCATTTTACACCGCTCTCCCTCTCATCCAGAATTATCTTAACCTTATCCACAACATTACAGTTTTCATAATTCCATTCTTCTTCTTCTTTTCTACAATTTTCTAAGACAGGACTTCATGTTTCTACCTCCTTCTTGCATGCCCTACATATTCTCTCCTCCTCTTTGAGCCAATATCTGTATCCCAACATTTCCTTTCCAAATCTAAATCTTACCTTCTTTGTTCTTCATTTACTTTCTTCCTTAAAAAGTGAGCAATTCCTGATCCAGCTATAATCTTATAGACTTGATTGAATTGCTCCCTATCTCTTTCCCAATCTGACCACTCACTCTCCTTTCCTTTTCCTTTCTAACTAACTTCCTGTACTCCCTTACCAATTAATTTCACCACCTTTATCTATTTTTTTGCTTCATACTTTATACACTTTTTTCCCTGCTGCTGGTCTTACCTTTACTCTGCCCATTTCTTTTCTTATCATGTTTCCATGTGACCATTTATCCAGCTGTATGCTCTATCTTAGATATCTCTCTTGGAAACGTATTTTTCTTCTCTCTTTCCCCACCAAATTTCTGTCCCTCAAAGCAGTATTGATTCCACCAAGCTATAAATTCTCATGTCACTTTTCCAGTTTTTGTTAAATTTCCTCTTTACAAATCCCTAGACTTTTTCACTATGTACCCTTTTTTCATGTGTTCTTGAATCTTTCTCCTGCCCTCCATTTCCTCGAAATACATATTTTTAATATTCAATTTCATTTACCTCATCAATGGTTTTGCCTTTCCTTACCATTCTTTTGCCATCCTCTTTCCTCCTAATCTCCTAACATAACCTTACTCTTTTTCGTATTTAATTCCATTAAGACTTCCTAGAAATCATTCCCATGGTTTTATGATGTTCCTTTCTCATCCCTTCCCTCCTTCCATCTATTACCTTCTCATCCTTACTAGGAGCACTGTCATCCATTAATCAGGGTCCTTATTTTCCTTACCAATGCTCCAACCTCTTGCCCTTTCTCATAATTTTTTCATAAAATAGAATACCCTGCATAAAACAGAAACCTCCCTAAACCAGAAAATTTTTTTGTCCCGATCAATTCCAGCTTAGATTTTACTGTACTTTTAAAGTTCATAAAATTTTCAAGATGGATTTCAAGAATTTTATGAATTTGATCACAAGAAATTTAAAAAATGAATAAAGTAAAAATATTTTAATCTGTAAAATTTTCTTAATTGCAGTGTACCACAAGCTTCGATACAACACCACCTTACCAGACCCATGCTATGATAATCGTTGTTCACATCTGTGTGTTGCAATTCCTGGAGGAGAACGTTGTTTATGTCCTGATAATTCAGTATCACGAGGTGGTTCTGAAATGGCATGTGATGCACCTGTGGAAAGAGAACGCCCAGAGCCAAGAGTGTGCATGTGTCAAAATGGAGGCATGTGTCAAGAATCTGATACAAGTAATGAGTTGGAATGTTTGTGCCCGCCAGACTTCCTTGGCACATTCTGTGAAACACATGCTCAAAGATCATGGGCTCCTGGTTCAACAGCAAACACTGCTGCAATTGTTGTTCCTATAGTTGTCATCCTTTTGATCATCTTGGCTGCTGGCTTGGTTTACTTTGTATGGCGGAAACGACCATTGTAAGAAATGTTCACTTTTGAAATTGCTACTAATTTATAAAATATCATTACTTATCACTGTAGTCAATCTTTCATATACTGTTGTATATGAAATCTCAATATTTATAACCTTCTTATGACTCTATAAATAGTGTTTCATATGGCAATCAACATCAATTTGACTTCATTTTCACAGCAAAGGAACAGGACTTGGTTTATCAAACTCCCAGAGTGTCTCCTTCAGGCAAGGCACAAATGTGGAATTTGGTGCTGCAGCTTTTGCAGCCAATGGTCCTCAGCCAAGGGCAGTAAGTATAATGTTTCCACTGGTTAGACATTTTAAAATAATTCAACAAATATCATTCGAATAAGGGGTTACTCGTTTTTTTTGGTAAGGTAAATAATAGACTAAATTGTTTCATATTCAATGCTTCTTCTAGAAACATACTCAAATAAAAATAATAATAATAATAATAATAATATAATAAATATAATAATAATAATAATAATAATATAATAAATATAATAATAATAATAATAATAATAATATAATAAATATTATAATAATAATAATAATAATAATGCCATTTGATTATTATTCACTAATTATCTTCTGAGTTTGCTTATTGATGACATCTCTAGTGATTGTACCCTGATGTCTTTTAAAACCTCTTAACATACTTTTGTTGATAATACTAAATTTTATTATTCACAAACAGAATTTCACTTTGGAGTGCTACAAACTGCAATTAGAGAAATTTCTTCTCTAATAACTACTAGTTTCTCTTTTTTATCCAAAGCAATTTAAGTTAACTGAAAATATTTTACTTATTCTGAAACCCAACAATAAGCAAATAATCAAATTATTTTCAGCAACTAAACATTTTGTGTTAAGAATTATATATTCTTGTTAGTTATTTTTATTTAAAGTTATGTGGTAGAGAAAATGTAACTCATTGCATTGATTTTTCAGGAGCCCATGGATGTGGAGTATACTATGGGTGATATAGGTACAAAAAATCGAGACTTCAGTAACCCAATGTATGATGCACTGGGGAACATGGAAGGGGGAGCTCCAACAGGAAATGGAGGAAGTGGTGGAGGAATTTATGAGGTACCTGCAGATGTAACAAAAATGAAAGTTGGCAGTAATGGTGAGGTGGAAACGTTACCACATCCAGAGCCTGCATCAGCTATTCTTGCTCCTTCAAGTGTCATACAGCGCTCATCACCACAAATTCATATTCGACACAGAGAATTAGATCCCAGTTCGACTGATACCGGCAAAGACACACAAAAATTAGTTGAGGAAGATAAGTCAGAGTGTTGAGGTTATATTACATTATGTTAATTCATGTGTGTAACTTCTGAAGTTTATTTTATTTGAAAATAAACGAGAGAGCTATATTCTAAAACAGTTGTTGTCAGGTGAGACAACAGTGATTACAAGCAGGACATTTTCTCATGAAAAATTACTTTAAAATACTGCAAACTACTCCAACAGTGATAACTTGTAATGTTAAAAGACCTCATATTATGACATGTGGCAATAAGTTGCACCATCTCCCTGTTTGAGAAATGGTGAACTGAATGGTGTTGATCTGTGAGGTTGTTGATTTTTATGCTGGTCACAAGTATTATCACAGATAATATATATTTGCATCTTCAAATGATACTTGTACAGAGTTGATGTAAAACATGCATTGAGGGGCTGCCTTGGTTTAGGTATGTTTATTATGTGAACAGACATGCCTAAACCACTCTGAGTATGATGAGAAAATCAATTGTAAAGTGTGTATGCAAGAGATTACAAGTTTGTATGTGTGTGTGTGTTTGTAAAACTTTTGTACAGGAGATTGTATGAAGATTTTATTCTATAAGATGTGTCAAATGGAGGAGTGGGAATGCTGAACAAATGCATCCCTGTGTTTGATCACTCATGTTCGTTAAACTAGTTATTGGTAACCTGCAATAGAAATACAGAACTGTACTCCACATTGAAAGAAATGATATAATGCAATTCAAAGTGTAACTTGAGTGAAATGATTCACAATATTGTTAAAATGTTTTAGGTAAGTTGTTGAAATTTTTAATGAATTTTGTAATAAACTTTATTATGTTACACTCGCATGCTCCTCATTTGAACAGTGTACTATATAGAGAAAATGTTTGTATGCATGGGTGACAAATCACATTTTTTCAAAAAGTGTGTCTATCATGATGGAAAATATCCTGAAACATCTTAAGAAAGGAAGAATCAGCCTTATTAAAGAAATTCAAGAGATAGTTATTTTTATATCACTCATGGTGAAAGCTCACTCATCAGGTGTGGTTGTTACAGGGATGCTAAAGCAACTAATGATATCTTCCATAAAATAGAGAATATAAAAGTGTAAATATTTTTAAAAAATAAAATTGTAAAGTAGTGTAGGTATAAAGCTGTTTGACAAAAACACATTTCATTGTCAAGTGTTTCCTTAGAGTTCCATAAGGCAACAGTGAGGTAACATAGCATGTCTCAGAATAAATATTATAAATATACAGGGCTTATACAGAACAGTAAAAAATGACCACTTGTTGCCAATGAACATGTAATGGGAAATTTCAAACAGCAGAAATTACAAATGTTACTTTTGATCTGGATTGTTAGGCAACATCATATGTATTGATGTTCGAGAGTTACACAAAATCTCCTTGACTGCAACAGAACGTGACCTGGTGAACACTAGTGCATAAGAAGTTGCCTTATGATCAGGGGTGAATGTTAAATCTGTAATTCTGTTTTATGAAATTTCCTACTACATGTTCATTGGCAAATAATGATGGTTTTCTACCTCTCTAAAAGTGCTTGAACTTTGTAACTTTTATTCTGATACATTCTGTATTATTGTATCAAAAATGATTTCATACCAAGCTTTCTTGGGACCATCTGACATAGTATTTTTCTTCACTTTAAAATTTGTTTGTGTAAGAAAAGAAAATGTACTTGCCCAAATTCTTTAGTATCTCATCAAATCACAAACTAAGTTTTTATTTTTGTCATTGTTATTATTATTTATTTAGCTTAATCTTATTTTACTGAAATCTTAATCTGTTTTCTTTTATTCCCACCTGTGAGTTGCTGGCTTGCAACTTTTGAGGAAATAAAACACTATATTCCTCTTTGTGAAATATCTACACAAGACCGTCCAAACAAATCTCTTTCACATTCCATTGTAAAAATACTAGTATAAATGCATGTTTAATTCATATGATGCGACTGTGTTGTGTGATAACTTTTCTAAAGAGAGTGAGAAAAGAACTTTGTTTTGAAAGTGCATTCAAAATATTGTATAGAAACCTTGTGAGGAAAAACAAACAATATCACTTTCTGTCAATATTTTCTGCAGGTCACAGGCCAAATTAAAAATCCAAAACTATAAATTATGAAGAATATAACTACTAATAAAAATATATAACAAACTCTCTCAGATGCCGTTTATAAGGTCAACAACTGTTCAATGTACTTACAGTTAACCAAACAATTTTATAGAAGTCCTGCAGCCAGAATAAATTACTCAATGTACAGACTTTTTACCTTGTATTAGGGAACCAGAAAATGAGTTTTTCAGTAAAGTGGACCCATCGGGTTATGTTATTTTTTGAATTTCCGCAAAGTTAATGTAGATCATTCCATATTTTCCATTTCATGATGACAGTGAAATCTCATTCAAAGCCAGAAGATTCAGATGTAGTTTATATCAATATAATTAGTCTGATTTTGTACTCTCTTGGAAAAAATGAGAATTCACTGTATCCCTCTACTTCATCTTAATGTAGGAATCCTTAAAATTATCAGTTTTTACATTCACATATATTTATTGTGGTATAATTTAAAACTCTTCTTTAATTCTTATTCCTTATTATCTTGTTTTCCATATCAACTCATCTTAAATTTGATAATTAAATAAATGGAATTGTGAGGCATAGAAGTTGATTGCTCTACAGTCTGGAAGGTTTCTCGAAACTCATGAGATATTTTAAAACTTATTAAATGAATGTTGTATAACGAAAGTCTTAAAATGAGGTAAAATTGCCTATTGTTATGGTACACAAAGCATTGATTGCTAATTCAAATTTCCCTCAAGATATCAAATTTATCAATTACTACAAGAATTTCAGCAATAAAAAAGCGAAAGAATGTGTAAATGTGGAGGTATAAATTTTCATTTATGTACACAGGTACTTAGTCGTAGGCAATTTAAAACGGCTGAAACTAATAGTTATTTGTGGTGTCTGTGCTCATGTTCACTCATTTTCATTGATCTGCCAAATTTTCTATGCAATGGTGACTAGTCTGCATGCTAGCCATTCTCTTTATCTTCTGACCATGGTGATGATAATTATTTCCACCATGCTTCTGACTTCACAATTTTCTATACTATGCTACATTAAATAGCATACACAACCTATTTAAAGTCGTGGGGTAGTAACTAAGTAATTTCTAGGCATTTTAGGATCCTCTGGGTTCCCTAGACTTCCCCAAAGGATCATGAAGTTTCTTTTATGTATGTCCTACCAGCAATTCTATATTTCTCCATCGTAATTTACAAATTGTGTGTAGAGCTGCTGAGAGCAATTAACGAGTCAGTTGATCGCCTCGATACGTGATCCCCAACGAGGCCACTGACTGGATCTTGGCACAGCCCCAGAGGTTCCACCCATCACTGGCAGGATTCTGGCGTGGGGCACTCCATGAAGTTGGGCTGCCAGGGGAATGACTTATTTCACCTATAGGTCAGGTTTGGGTCTAACCCCTTCGGCAACGGAGAAATTGGCTGCCGTGGATACCACGGCGTCCAATTTCGGGAGCATCTCCCTCTCTGCGAAGTTTTGGATCTCGTCAAGTTTCTTTATTCTTGCTGACTTCGTAAAAATGCACTGATTAAGGATGTGATTAATGGTTTCTACCACTATATTGCTCTTACTGCAGCAAACATCCTCTTTGGGCCTTCCTCTACTAAGAGTATTTTATTGGCAGCGGTATTTGATCTTACATCTAGTGTAGAGAAAAGAAGACCAGGTTTCAGAAGATTGTAATCTTTCAAATAGGCATTTACAATCTGACCGTGTATGTGCGCCTTAACCGCTCTCCTTTGGGATCCCAACTTCTCCCAGGCGGCATCCCTTTAACCTTGTTCAGTATATGGCCAGTTGAGTCTGAGTTTTGGCGGTCTTTAAGGTCCATTGGTAGAAACTTAGACAGAAGCTCAGCCATTTGCATACAAACGAGGGAGTTTGGGAAAATTTTATTTACGATTGAGTTTTGAAAAATATTACATTTTTCTAAAACTCACTCGTTTTATTTACATGTTTTGTTGCAACTTCTAACCTTTTCCTTTTATTGACTTCATTCGCATAATATTTTCTTCTAGCTACACATTCATGATAGCCACTTTGCTTCAAAAAATTTCACTCAGTACTCGCGTACATTTATCTGCAATTCATTTTTCAAACATTCAAGTTCACTTGCTGTTTTTAATGCTTTGAATTGTGGAGTTTTCTTCACTTTCCGTAGAATTGCCCGACCATCTACTCCACTAAGCATCGAACGTCCACATTTTCTCACGTTTTTCAGTTTTCCTTACACCAAACCTGTCAATGACTCCCAGAATGGTATTCCTTGGTCAGCTATGAGAAATTTCCTGCAATGATTTGCATTGATTATACAACCTGATGATAATTTTTCTCTCTTCCAAAGACTTCCGTTTACGACCCATTTCTTCTTTTCATAAAACATACACACCCCTGTCGAGTATTTATCAAACACTTGTGCAAAGCCGCTGCTGTATACCGTTCGTAGCTTCACAAATTTCTCACGAGTCGGGCGTAGGGGGAGCTAAAATCGTTACAGTTGCCCTTGCTGTACGCATACTTTTTGCGTCCCGATATTTCACATTTCAGGAAGTTTAATCAGTTTTATCTGCTTTGTACATCGTGTTCTGCTGTTTTTGGCACACGTATGTTGGTTTCCGTACACTTATGGTTAATACTATGATGGAAATATCTATTGATTATAAGTTAATTATTGCCTAATAATTACAATAATTGTTAAAATGCACTGGTATACGAATACTTTTTACACTCGCTGCAGGATTGCAGATTTTTCTAATCGTTATCGTATTGTACGATTTATTTAGTTGTGCACTTGACGTAAATCAGCTGTTGCGGTTTCTTCCAATCGAGAGCTGTCGCTACAGTGATGTCACACTACAGTGACATTCAAGCTCCCGATTGGACCAAACCGTGAACAGCTGATTTACGTCAAGTGCACTGTTAAATCCTGGCATAGGTTCAGCGCTACCCTAGGAACGCATTGGGCGAGCCGCAATAATCCCAGTCCTCCGTCTCCAGGTAGAACAGGCCATCTGCAGTACTCGTATGCAGATGTAGGAACTGTTTGACTGCCACTCTAATTTGACCGTCTGCTTCCCTGAGCATCGATATTAAGGCCATCGATAAAAGCAATTGGTATTGGTAATATGTCATTATGTAGGTATGAAGTAATGCAAACTTCAGAGTGGGCTTTAAATGCGCCTTCTAAAACCTCGTCACTGCTTCCATCAAATTCGATGGAAGCGATGTGGATGCTTTAGATGGGAGGCCGTTCATGATAGAGAAGTTCACTCCCAGGTATGTTAGAGTATGATCATTACTAACCAGAGGAATTCTTTCCCCAACCTTTCCAGAAAGGGGTCTCAATGAATTAGGATCGTTCAAATGTAATTTGAAATGAACCTTTCGCGACGGTCAATTTCATTCGGAGGGCCCAAGATATTCCACAATTTTCGAGCACCTGGGGCATCTTTTACCAACCGCACCAATTCGTCAGCAAATGCTAACATGAGCACACTCCTTTATAATAGCGCGTATCATAACAATGATATTGACTTTCCTTCTAATTTCACAATCAGGTACTCCATAATGAGATTAAAAAGGAAAGGGGACAAGGGACCCTGTTTTAGTCCTCTACGAATCATCTGGCACCTCAATTCCTTTCGAGGGGTGCTGAATGACGAGGGAAACTACGGCATAAAGGCCCATTCACAATGCAAACGTAAACATAATCATAGCGCATAGACATAAACATTAACATAAGTGATAGACTGAAGTATTCACATTGCCTAACATAAACGTAAGCAAAATAAGAGTTTCTATTGGCTGTGAGACATTCTGATTTACTACTATTGGTAGGATGTGAGAATCGATTTCAAGGTATCGACGGTGTCCATGGCCCGTATAGCGTTAGTTCTTCTATCGACTTCGCTCCAATTTCGATTCTCGGTTTTGAGTTACCGTTCTGTTATTGGTTTATTCCTTATGTCTTACTTAAGCATAAGCTCAGAAGCTTGAAGCTTTTAAGTTAACGTCTTATGTGTTATGCTTATGCGAATGCATTGTGAATGAGTTCGCTTATGGACGTAGTCCAAACTTTTATGTTAACGCCATGCTTATGTTTATGTTTGCATTGTGAATGGGCCTTAAGAGTCCATTACCAAATTGGTAAAGGCGTCAGGGATTCCATTCACGGACAGAGCCCACTGAATCGCCGCGTGAGGAACAGTGTCAAATGCTTTGGATATATCTAGTACTGTGCCGACACCACTATCTGCTTTTTTCATGCCACAGACTGCTTCCTGAAGTATTTGAACATTAGCGAAACAGCCAGATTCAGGAATAAACCCATTTGACGTGGATTGAACTTCACCACGAATCGACAAACTTATTATCCTTACCCTCTTTTGGTATAAGGATGGTGCGACTAGTTTTCCACCCAGAAGGCACAAAGCCAATGTATAAAACTTGGATGTACAATAGGGACAATATTTCAATTTTTGCTCCTGAAGACAATTTGTCCCCCTCTCTTAATTCGGAGGCCGAATCGGGGGCGTTTTATCCCGTATGGATTTGTACAGGTCATTAACTTCATCCCTGTTACGGGGCTGTTAATCGATACTGGCCCAGTCAATGCCCGTTCCAATACACTTTGCCAAAAGCGCTAGATCACTCTTGAAAATGTCCTGCGCCCTAGCGTAAGAGACGCGCTTCAAGTACGTTTGCCTCCGTGTCTACGGAGTCTTTTTCAACTGGTGAAGGTGAGTACAGAGGAGCCGCCCAAAATCTCCACTACCTTGGACCGTTTTTGAAAAAATGGCGTTTGGGCGTTTCTGAAAATGCGAAATTTTGAGCTAGTTTTCACAGACAATGGTTGAGTTTTCGAGAAACTTTATATGACATTATTTAAAGCATATGTGCTCATAAATACAATAAGGGGAAAAAATCGCCGCAAATATAAATATCAACGACGTGAGAGATACGTCAAGAAATTACACTTTTGTAATTTTTGAAAAACAAGAGAATAGAGCATCGTGGCGTTTATGTCATCTCATAGAGTATATTTAGCACTATCCCTACCAAAGGTTTAAAGAAAAAAAATGGAGCAGTTTTTTGAGAAAATCTTGTTTTTGTAATTTTTTTAAACTGCAAATATTGCACACAATATTGCGCGAGCAGTTTTGATTTTCAAGAATGTTTATCAAAATCTCAAAGCTTCGACTCGAGCCAGAAAGACGGGTTTCTTCAATTTGAAAAAAAAATCCTATGTATGGTTTAGGCATTAGTAATGATCACGGACGGACGGACAGACAGACAGATAGACAGACGGACGTTTTGCCGTCAATTGATTTTTCGGTATCAAGGACCCACAAAGCAAGGATTGCGACTACACCACTTGTTATATTTTTTCTTAATTTAGCAACTGGATTGATACACTTTTTTGTTATCAGGGCCCGGCAATGATATTTTTTTCTGCCGAAAATCCGCCGTTTTTTTCGCGCAGCATTACATAACTTTTCCTATTCCACGTTCATTACTCCGTATATACGTACGTATACGGGAAAGTAAAAATGTGTATTAATGTGAAAAATATTAAAACAAATATGTTCAAATGTTAAAACAAGATTTTAGATGTTTTGAATATGCTATTGAAATATTTTTATTCTCATCGTCTGCAAATGTTGAACCAACTAGTTAATATAATATTTGAAAATATGAGCTTTTAAACATGCAATATCGTGTAGATATGACGCCACTGAATATTAAAATATATAAAGAGTTCTTAAACTATCTATTTGTGTTTATAAAATCATATATTGTAGAATTATAGCAAAAATTATAAAAAATTGTTAAATTAACTCTTGAGTTAATTTTACAACAACACTGCATTTCACTTTTATTTATAACAAAATACATATACATAAACTCTTATTGAACGTCTTTGACGGTCTTTTACAAACACTACATTGCTGCACAGTTAGACAAAAGGACGAATGAATGTTATCATTCGTTTACATCCCAAAAACAGATGACGACAGTGTCGGCGCGTTCACAAACCTCAATCTCTCAATATAGAGTACATTTCCAATAATATACTAGACGCAGATGGCGACACTGTCGACATGTTCACAAACTTCAACCTTACAATATAAATGTATATTTCCAACACGCCTCCTTACATTTATATACATACTATCTTAAATTCAGTTAATATTCATCATATTCCTAAAATACACAAACTTGTCTTTACACAAAGCTTTCGTGAAAATATCTGCCATGTTATCATCAGTATTTACTTTGACTATATCAATTAAACCATTCATATACAACTCGTTGACAAAATGATAATGGACTTCAATATGTTTTGAGTTTTTTGTAAAGTTACCATATTTAGCGATACTCAATGCTCCTGAGTTGTCTTCGTACATTACAATCGGTTCATCAAAATTCAAATCAAAAATTTTCATTATATCTTTTAGAAATTTCACTTCACTCACAGCATCTGATAGCGCAACATACTCTGCATACGTCGAAGCTTTTGTTACACTTGATTGTTTGCGAGACTTCCAAAATACAACATTGTCAAACATACGGATCACATAACCTGTCGTAGATTTACGATCTATATTGTCACCTGCCCAATCTGAATCTACATAACAATCAAGAACTTTTGCATTTTCGTTTCTACAATAATTCAATTTCAGGTTTCTTGTCAAATACAGATATTTTAAGATTCTCAGACAATACTTATAGTGTGTGCCGTCATAACAATTCTGAAACCTGCTCAAATAATTAACAGAATAACTGATATCTGGCCTTGTTCCTGAACTAATATATAACAACGCATCAATCAAATTTCTATACTTTATATCATTACGCAATTCCTGAGTTGGTTCTAATTTCAAGTTAACTTCCATCGGTGTAGCATATAATTTTGAGTCTTTAATCTTGTATTTTTCGGCTAATGAATTAATATAATTTTCCTGACTCAAGCTCATTTTGTTTTTCTTGTATTCGTAATTTATATCAATTCCTAAATAACTTTTAACCTCACCTAAATCTTTCATACTAAATCTATTTGACAACAAATTTTTGATTTCTTTAATTCGACTTTTCTTTACACAACAAATGAGCAAGTCGTCAACAAAAATTATCAAGTAAATCAGGACATTACTTTTTCGCAAAACATAAAGGCAATAATCATATTCACTTCTTTGGAATCCTAAACTTTTCAAGAAAGTATCTAAACACTCATACCAAGCTCTCGGACTTTCTCGTAAACCGTACAGTGCTTTCATCAATTTGCACACTCGATTTGTGCCGTCTTCGTAGCCTTCAGGTTGTTTAACATAAACTTCTGACATGATTTCGCCATTTAAAAAGGCTGTTTCTACATCCATTTGTTCAATAATTAAACCAAAATGACAACAGTATGACAGTAAAATCTTCAAAGTTTGCATTTTAGCTACTGGTGCATATATATCATCAACACATTCCTTTTGTTGAAATCCCCTAACAACTAATCTTGCTTTGTACCTATTATCAAACTTTTTAGTAAAAACCCATTTAACATCTATAAGATCTTTGCCCTCTGGCTTACTAACTAACTCCCATGTGTCATTTTTCTTCAAACATTCAATTTCCCTATCCATAGCTTGACTCCAGCTTTTTGATTCATTGCTATTAATCGCCTCCTCAAAACTAACCGGGCTATCTGCACTACATACGTTAATATAAATAAAGTTACTTGTATTATCATCCCTATAGCGTTGTGGAGTTTTAACCACTCTACCCGACCTTGTTGTTTTTTCCTTTAGCGCTGCTTTTGGAGATTCGATTTCGACTAACCTTTCTTCGTCCTCGCTGTTATCTTCAGACCCAGTTTCCCAATTTTCACACCCAGATTCATCTAATCTTTTACTCACGGAACCATTATCCTTTAAACCTACACATCTAATATTTTCTTCAACAACCTCTACATGCCTGGCCACAACAATTTTATTATTTATGAGTACCCTATATCCAACGTCACTGTAACCTAACAGAACTCCCAAATCTGCTTTTCTATCCCATTTTGACTTTCTCAATTGTTCTGGCACCCTTACAAAGACTCTACTTCCATACAATTTTAAATGTGTGACATTAGGCTTTTCTCCAAAAAATATTTCATAAGGAGTTTTCAATTCTGCGGTATTTGCAAGACATCTATTTTTCAGATACGCGGCAGCACAAACTACTTCTGGCCAAAACCTATTGTTAACTTTTGCTTCGGCTAATAAACATCTTGACATGTCCATGATTGACCTATTGAACCTCTCAGCAGTTCCATTCAACTCATGCACATATGGCGGGCACGCATTTAAAACAATCCCCTTTTCCTTGATGTATTGATATATATTATTATTCATGTATTCTTTTCCATTATCACACCGCAATTTCTTAATCCTTTTCCCAGTAAGATTTTCAACCTCATTTACATACCCAACTAAACAATCATATAATTGGTCTTTAGTTTTAATTGTGTAAACGCGTGCAAGTTTACTATAATCATCAATAAAAGAAACAAAGTATCTTTCACCATGCATACCTACTGTTGAATGTGGCCCATTTAGATCTGTGTGAACAATTTCTAGGATTTCTTTAGCCTTATTTCTGTTGTTTTTAAAAGGAACATTATGCATTTTATTTTCTATGCACACTTTACATTTCATAGGTTCAGACTCGACGTTTTGAGGGATTCCATCTACTAATTGATGTTTGCAAATTTTATCTAAATAATTGAAATTTACGTGCCCCAGTATCCTATGCCACTTTTCCTTTATTGTCATATTTTCTTTATTGCAGAAGTTTACGTTAAATTCCCCTTTGTTGATCACACTTGTCACTTTATATAACCTATCTTGTTTCCATGCAACTGCAATTAAACCCCTATCTTTACTAAAAACTTTTGCGCTGATGCCTTTTGCAATAATATCATGTTTCTCTGTGACTCTTGAAAAACTAATTAAATTCCTATCTAGATCTTTAATGTAAAATACATTTTTTATTTCAACTCGTTCTAATCTGTCAAACACTAAAAAATCGCTAATTACATTACCAACTTTAGTTGCCGTTAAAATCTTTCCGTTCGCGATTTTTACATTAATCGGTTCTTTTAACGTTACGCATTTAGAAAAATATTCCTCGTTATTAATTATATGATCTGTACAACCGCTATCTAACAACCAATTAATTTCAATCTGACCTGAATCCTGTGTTACACTGTTTACTTCCTTGGCGAAGACCTCTGTCACGAAACTGCTTGCGCCACTTACATTCTGATAAAACTGTTGTTCTCCACGGTTCCTACCACCATGGTCGTCCTGTCGGTAATGTCGGTCTCCTTGCTCGTTCTGTCGGTAAGATCGGTCGTGACCATAGCGACCGCCTCTGGACCCACGTGGTCCTCCTCTGCCTCCGCGATGTCCATTTTCATAACTTTGGTTGACATAACCTCCATAGTTACCTCGTGCTCTTCCGCCACGTCCCCGGGAACCTCGATGATTCTCAGTTTGTCGACATTCCCTCTTGAAGTGTCCTGGTTTACCACATCCGTAGCACACTTTTTGGCCGCTCGCACTAGGTCTCTTCTCCGAGATGAATGCATTTGATTTTACGCCCTCACTGTCCTGGTTCTCCTTGATGCTCTTCATCCTTATTTTTGCCTTCACGTACTCCGCAGTCCGGTCTTCCTTCTTCAAAACATCCACTAGATCTCCGATATAACTTAGTGACTCGGGCAGCGTTTTGAGCATGTAATTTAGTTTCTCTTCTTCGCTTACCTTGGCCCCGGCTGACTTCAGTTCGTTTATGTATTTCTCAAACACGGTGAAGAATTCATTTATGTCGCTGTAATTCTTTAATCTGAGTCCATCTAGTTTGTTCCTGCAGACAATCTGCAACGCTGTTGACTCTTTGGAGTATAGCTCGTCAAACTTCTTCATAACCTCGAAAGCACTTACTTTATCATTCACGAACTCTAGCTGCTTGTTAGTAATTGCACTAAAAATGCAATGCATCGCCTTCAGGTTCTGTTCTTCCCATTCTACGTCCTTGTCTTCTTCTCGCTTCGACCTCGTGGTCACCTCATGGCATTTTTTTAATTTCAAATAGATAGTTAACCTCGTTTTCCAGTTTGCGTAGTCCTCTCCATCAAAAGCTGGAATGTTCAGGTCGTCCATGTCGCAAACTTCCTCGAATCGACGGACACTGGGCTGAACTCCAATATAACCTCTTCAGCAATTCATCTGCATCCGGAAACCACACTCTGCTACCATGTTAAATTAACTCTTGAGAACTACACTGCATTTCACTTTTATTTATAACAAAATACATATACATAAACTCTTATTGAACGTCTTTGACGGTCTTTTACAAACACTACATTGCTGCACAGTTAGACAAAAGGACGAATGAATGTTATCATTCGTTTACATCCCAAAAACAGATGACGACAGTGTCGGCGCGTTCACAAACCTCAATCTCTCAATATAGAGTACATTTCCAATAATATACTAGACGCAGATGGCGACACTGTCGACATGTTCACAAACTTCAACCTTACAATATAAATGTATATTTCCAACAAAAATATCTAAAATCATGTAAATAAATTGATGTATGAGGATCACTGTGTAGGTATAAAATATGTGTATTATTAAAAGGAAAAATTCATCATCATACAGTAAAACAACATTATTGATTAAAATTTAAAAGTAAAGAGGAATTAAATAATCATATTTATCAATGATAAAACGTATTGAAATGCCTAAACATCTTAGAAGAGAATATAAATCTTATGGAGCTTATCCTTGTATAGTATCTTGTGATTTTGAAGGTACATTAAAAAAATACAACAAATATTTGTTCATTCAGAATATATTCATGAACATCAATCTAATAGTTTTGTTTCATATCTGAAAATCATTGGAATAGAACACATTTAATTCAAAATCAAAATATTGAGGAATTATGCAAGAATTTAATGAAGAACTTGTTAGATAGGTAAATATTATTGTCAATATTATTTACATCAAAATATTAAATTACAATGGACTCTAGAATATTAGAAAACTGATTTTAAAGTGGCTACTTGTTGTCATACTTGTAGTAGAAATTTTAAAGATCGTGAATAGACTTGAGATCTTTAGGTTTTACCTGTTGTTTTTCTTTAAAGCCAATTGAGCCTAACGTAGATAATTGCATGTACAATTGACCAACAAAGGTATTTACAAAATTGTACAATGATTTTAGACTCTATTTCAAGATAAATGCCTATTTCTGCTGTTTGGTTCCTGCAAATGCTTTTCTTTAAATTTCCTGTTAATTTATTCACTACTTGTATTCAATACATAATTACTTATTCAACAACAAAACTTTCGCTGTCTGAATACTTACTGCTATTTAATTTGTGTTTCATACAATGTGGCGTGGTATCATTTAAGCTTAGCGCAACAATAAATAAAGCAATTAGTGAAATCTGCCAACAATAAATAAAGCAATTAGTGATACCGCATGCAAAATCCGAACTTCAGCAATGGAATACAATTGCTAACAACAATTGTCCCATGTCAGGTTCTCACAAACAGTTCTTTGAAAAGAGGCGGTGTCATTTCGTATTCATATAACTGTATTAAAAGTCTTTAGTTAATGTGATAATTTTTGTGTAAGTGCTGCAAAATGCCAAGGAACAAATCTAGCAAAAGTGCATTAATAAGAACATGGATTCTGGATTTCCAGTCTTAAACAGATGGGAAAATAATCATCTGTCAGGTCTGAAATAAAGAGGAAAGCTTTTTACTGCATTTTGTCATTTTTATTGTTCACGTGAGACCATGTATGTTAACTACCGTAATTAATTTTATTGTATGACTTTTCATTATACTGAAAGTAATCTCAATTTTGTTTGATGCATTTTATTAAGTCCAATACAGAGGTCTAACAGTACAACAGATAAAGACAATTCTATTTTCATAAAAAAAAATTAAGTTACACTAATTTTTATGTAAATGATATTAGTTATTCATTTAAAATATTTATTATTTTAAGAAAATATGATTATACCGACATTAAAATATATTTATAAATATATTCTTCTAATTAAGGTTTCTGCTGAAAAAAGAAGTCACAACACAAGAAAACTTCAATGCATCAAGCAGATTCTAAAAAGCAAGCAAAATTATATTCTTTTGTTTTTTTAAGTACAAAAAAGGTAATTTATTACTTGTCTCTCACGTTGTTAATATTTATATAAGCGGCAAATTGTTTAGAGTATTATATTAATGAGTACTTGTTCTTTTATATCATACAAAATTTATCGAAATTTTTAGCTCATTTTCGGTGAAAACCAGCTCAAAATGTTTTTGTTTTTTTTGAAAAATTACAGAAATGTAATGTTTTTGGAAGATCTCCCACGTCGTTAATATTCACATTTCCGGAAATTTGTTACCCCTATTGTATTTGTGAGTAAATATATTTTAAATGACTCCCAATGAGGTTTTTCGAAAAATCAAAAATTTTCTTTGAAAAAGAGCTTCAGATTTCGAATTTACAGTAGCGCTTAAGCGCCGTTTTCTTAAAAACGGCTCCACATTTTTGTTGGGAAATTGCAATTTAGGACGAGGTTTTACTGTTCTTTAATATTATTAAAATAATATTTCCGTTTTACTATTTGGAAACCGAAAAGTTAAGAAAATTTCAAAAAAACTTTCGGCGGTGGCAGCTGACATGAATATGTAAGTGCATATAGCTAGCAGAGAGCAAAGGAATTAGAAAACTAATACGGGAAAGTCTGTGCTGTTCTGAAGCACCACTAGTTACATATACTTTCTTAATTAAGAATCAAAAGTGAAAAATCGCGACCTAAAATGTTTGTATAGTCGTGTGCCACTACGACAGCCTCTGCTCTAGCAGTGAAACATAACTTTGGTAAAACTAGATGTGCTAAAACAGTTCATATTTTGCGCTAGCGATTCGAACTTGCCACTTACTCTTGCCTGCTCTCATCTATCGGCGCCCACAGTAAATTGTTTTCAAATTTTCTTAATTTTTCGGTTTGCTAAGAGTAGAACGGAAATATTATTTTAAGAATATTAAAGAACAATAAAAACTCTTGCTAATTGGCAATTTTCTTTGAAATATTTGGAGCTGTTTTTAAGAAAATAGCATTTAAACGGTACTGTAAATTCGAAATTTTGAATCTCTTTTCACAGAAAACTTGAGTTTTCGAAAAACTTCATCAGACGTCATTTCACGCACTTCCAGTCGCAAATGAATTAATGTTTTACAAATCTCTGGAAATATGCATATTAAAGACGTGAGAGATTTTTAAAAATCATTACTTTTGTATATATTTTTTAAAACAAAAGAATATAGCGAAATTAATTATACGTCATTTTAAACAGTGCAATTAGCACTATCTTTTAAAAAAATTTGGAGCCTTTTTGAGAAAATGGCGTTTGAGCGTTTCTAAAAATACGGAATTTTGAACTCATTTTCACGGAAAACTATTGTTTTCGGGAAACTTTATCTGACATTATTTAAAGGACTTATAATTTTTAAAGCACTCATAATTACATTAATGCAAATAAATTACAAAAAAATGTAAATATTAACAACGTGAGAGACAAGTAAAAAAAATAAATTTTTGTAATTTTTGAAAATACAAAAGAATAGGACAATAAAGCGTTTGTCATCTTATAAAGTCATTTAGCACAATCCCTACCATAAGTTAAACAAAAAAATTGAAGCCGTTTTTGAGAAAATCTTGTAATTGTAATATTTTAAAATTGCAAATATTGTGCAAAAGCTACTAAAATTTTCAAAAAAGTGTACATGACTTAAGTAAAAGAAATAATTATGGAGAACAAATTTCATTTGAAGGAAAAATCTCTATCCTTAATTTTTGTAGTTGTAGGAAGGCACCGAAAAATTCATAGTTTTGAAATCTTCGAAACTTCAGAGTTAACCGTGAAAATCGGACCTATGCCCCTTTTATAAGTGTATGTTACTCCATTCTTGCAAGAAATTTAAAGAAAAAATTAGTGCTGTTTTTGAGAAAATTTTGAAATTCTCCGGAGGGATTAGATTTAAATAAGATTAGATTTGATTTATTTAGTCAAAAAACAGTAAAACCTGTATGTGACGTATGGGGAAGAAGAATATCCGCGCACGTTTTCTTGAGTTCCAGAATCCCTTCCCGTCATTTTAACTATAAATAGTTGAAGGATGAGTAAAAGTTTAAAATAAATAAATAAAAATAAATTTTAAAGAAGCGCGAGATTAGCAATATTTGAAAACAATAGACATTTTCGTTTCCGAGTTATAGGAAACTTATTTGCATCGGTAAACGAAATGCAATTATGATTTTTCTGTATTACTATCAAAATAGTAACTCGAACCTCCACTCCTACCATTACAAGCAAAAGGAGAGTTCAAGAAAACGTGCGCACAGTGAAGCTACATTTATTAGATTCACAGGGATTCATGTAAAGTACCCCCAAATTTTAAAGAATATTTTTCAAAATCATAAAGTTTCGACTCGAACCAGATGGATAGGTTTCTTCAATTTGGAAAAAAAGGACCACAGACACCAGACGGACGGACGGATTTTTAGATATAGCGGTTTGTTTGACACCTGTCAGAGCAAGCTAACTTAAAATTTCATTATATCAACTTCGCGAGATGCACATCTTATGATGCTCCTGCACTCTGGCGAATAATGTATGTAGCTTCCTGTTAAGTCTCTTCAAGTCGCCAATAGAGTTCGCAGGCTTACAAGCACGCCTGCCCTGGCCGCGCCGCTCCTTGCGGCTTGTGTAGTATACGCCGCCACCGCGCTGCAGTGCCGCGCAAGCATCGGCCGTGACGCGGCCGATACCCCCACCACTCTCGCCTCGCCTCCGGCGATGCGCTGTCTTTGTGTGTTGCGGGTAGAATTCTCTGGAAGCGTCTCTGTGACGCAACAGAAGCCTGTAACCGACGCTTGCCTCGCCAACGGCCCTTTGTCCAACGGCAACCAGTAGTCCTGCTTGAGAGTCCGAGCTGAGCGGACGTGCCGCGCCGCTCTTCACGTTACATGCGGCGCGCCTGCAACCTTTTGTTCTTCATGCCACGCACTCGGCATGTCTGCTGTATTACAGACGCTGTCCATAATGCTGCCTTCGGCAACTACGTGTGTGTGACCGATCCTGCCACACGCCTTCAATTCTCTTCAATGGTAATATGCTGTGTGGCATCCACGTGTTCCGTCTGCTGCGAACATTGTTACAGACGCCGGGCATAATGCTGTCTTCGGCAACTACGTGTGTGTGACCGATCTTGCCACACGCCTTCAATTCTCTTCAATGGTAATATGCTGTGTGGCATCCACGTGTTCCGTCTGCTGCGGACATTGTTACAGACGCCGGGCATAATGCTGCCTTCGGCAACTACGTGTGTGTGACCGATCCTGCCGCACGCCTTCAATTCTCTTCAATGGTAATATGCTGTGTGGCATCCACGTGTTCCGTCTGCTGCGGGCATGGTTCCAGACACCGTGTTCAATAATGCCTCCGGCGATTACGTATGTGTCATTGTTGCTGCTGCACATCCCCTGAAACATATCGGCCTGTAAACGGGCGTGGAGGTAGCTCCTCCGCCCGTCACTGCACATCAGTTTTCCTCCTATCAACTTGCAACAAGCAACTTACACCTCGTGCATGTGTAACTTTATGCCACGTGCAAACTGTGCCTTCTATTTTGGTTGTAACAAATAACTTGTGCCCCGTGCATATTCAAATGTGTAATTTTATGCCACGGGCAAACTGTGCCTTCTATTTGGGTTGTAACAAACAACTTGTGCCCCGTGCATATTCAAATGTGTAACTTTATGCCATGGGCAAACTGTGCCTTCTATCTTTGTTGTAACAAATAACTTGTGCCCCGTGCATATTCAAATGTGTAACTTTATGCCACGTGCAAACTGTGCTTTCTATTTTGGTTGTAACAAACAACTTGTGCCCCGTGCATATTCAAATGTGTAACTTTATGCCAAGGGCAAACTGTGCCTTCTATTTTGGTTGTAACAAACAACTCATACCTCGTGCATGTGTAATTTTTATGCTATGTGCAAACTGTCTCCTTTGTAGGTTAAGATGTATTATTTTCTAGTATAGAATATATGTTTTACATGCTCTAATTTACAGTCTTATGGTAACAAGTACCCTCTATAATTCCATCCTTGCAGTCCCAGACCTGCAATGGTGATTATAACCTGTTGTTCTGCATTACAGGTGTCTGGGTGGTCCTTCGTGTTATTTTGAGCTATTCCAGGTATGTTTGGGAAGGGTCGAAGCTTACTATTTCACTCGCCCAGTCCAACACCGTTGTAAAGTACGACCATTAGATCTTCACAACTTGGGAAACAATACTTCATTCTCCGTTACCGCTCCGTTATTTAGAGTAGCAAGTGATAAAGTCCGCATGGGGTAAGAGTCCGATTAGCGTAATTACTGTTTTCGAGTAGTGAAATTGGCATATCTCCAATATAAATTGGAAGGTGTCATGGCTGATCTTCTGCGAGGAGAGTTTGTAAGTTCCCGTGCAAATTCTGCTGCGACAATGAAGCGATATATAATTTGAACTGCCTTCGTATGGCTGCCCCGACTCAGCTGATTACCTGTATTTGCGTTGCCCCGCGCTGGCGTTGCCCCGGCTGCTCAGTCCGCAGATTCCCTAAAGGGAGGCATTCGTGATAGGGATAACTCTAACGCTATCACAACATTTAAACACATGGTTTCATTTTTTTAAAGGTGTTTTTAATGTTCCTATCTGAACGAGGTGAAACCTTTGGCTAAAATTAATCCTTAGGACTACCTTATATCTAACGTATCTTATATGGCCGTACGGACCAGGGTTCATCATCGGCTTCCGGGCGGGGTCCTCCCCGGCGGTTACGATCTTTCCCGCGGGAGCGGCGGCCCCGCGCCCCGGCGCTTGGCATGGTGCGGTCGGCGGCAGACTGCGTCTCGCCTCACCCCTTTGCCCATCAGCAAGGCGGTCGGGGCGACAGGCGGCGTGGTGCGATCGGCGGCGCGTCCTTCTCCGGCCACGGCGTCGATGCGACGCAGATGCAGATGGTATAATGTACGTTCCGTGTGTGCTAGTTCCGTTCTTGTGTGGTGAATCCGTTCTCGTACTAAGGCCGAACCAGCCCTCCGCAAAATGCGAGTGGCAGCCGGAGATTGTACGTGGTGCTTAATGATGACGAATTCCGGGATAACGTCTTCATCCCTACACCTCAGTAAGAAGGCCAGTTGGCACAGGAGGCGTGCTATTTTGTCTCGAAAATCTGTAAATTTCTTGGTGCCTTGAAGTCATTAAGCACCACGTACAATCTCCGGCTGCCACTCGCATTTTGCGGAGGGCTGGTTCGGCCTTAGTACGAGAACGGATTCACCACACAAGAACGGAACTAGCACACACGGAACGTACATTATACCATCTGCATCTGCGTCTCGCCTACATACTTAAAGGTGAAGACTGGAACACTCTGGATAAAGTGTCCTCAAAACGGGCTGCTCAGCGACAGGAGGAGACCAAGAAGAGACAATCTAGGAAATTCGATAGATTGTCCTCAAAACAACGACCGAAACAACTCATCGGTACCTTGCCGAAGGCCATTGTCAACTTGAGCGAGGAATCTTTGGATAACGCCACAGAGTCTGTCCTTGCCAAAGGGCTCAATTTCGCGGCTGCACCCAAGGAAATTCCCACTGCGGATATCGTCGCGGGCATAGAAAGTGCGCTTGTGGGAATACCGGAAGAACAAGCTGAGGACATCCGAAGAAATAGATAGATAGATTTATTAGAACTGCAAATGGGTATAACCCGGTGGCAGTTAAGTGACAATAATTGTAGAAATTACAAGACTTACATTAATAATAAAATAATAACAATAATATAATACAATATAATAATAATAATAATAATAATAATAATAATAATAATAATAATAATAATAATAATAATAATAATAATACCGTACAATACAGCAATACCGTACAATACCGTACAATACGAAAAGCAGCATTGAAAAGAGCATTGATCGCGTTCATCGCACTTCACTTCACTACACTTCACTACACTACACTTTTTTGTTTTGAATTACACTGACCATCACTTCACAGCACTACACCGCACTACACAACACTTACTCATTTAATATCAGTTACTGTTATCTTGTTCTAACTTATTTCTAAAACTTCGGACTCTGAGAGGAAAAGCTTTGAAAACTGCCGCAGGTAAACTGTTCCAATCTCTAATTGTTCTATTACAAAAGGAAAACTTCCCAAGATCTGAATTTTGTTTCCTTGCTCGAATTTTGTGGGTGTGATCGCTTCGGCCGAAATAATTTGGTTTTTCTAGTCTAATCTGAATTTCCTTCCAAGCTGGTTGACCTACGTACGATTTATAAAGAGCGCAAAGCCTCGCCTTTGTTCTTCTCGTTTCTAGAGGTTCCCATGACTTTTTTGTTACGTTACGTCTATAGGTAAACTTATTCGCTTTTCTCTGTATTCTATCTAGATTTTTCCGGTGCGCCTTTCTGTATGGATCCCAACACGCAACTCCGTATTCCATGAGAGGGCGAATCAGCGTAAGATATGCTAATTCTTTGGCGTTTGCAGAACTTTTCTTTAGTATTCGCATTACAAAATGTAAAGACTTCCACGCTTTTCTTACTGTCTGATTTATATGCACCTCCCACCCTAATTTACTATCTAGATGAATGCCTAAATACTTGCATGATGAGACTCTTGGGATGATTACCTCACCTAAACGATAGTCTGGTTCCTCATAATTTCGTCCCCGCCCGAACGTTATTGTTTTGCTTTTAGATCCATTAATTCCCATGTCATTTTTTTCAGCCCAATCACGTAAATGCTCTAAATCCTGCTGTAATATTTGTTCGTCAGTGCTATCTTTGATTTTTCGGTATATAACACAATCGTCGGCAAATAAACGCACCTTTGATTGTATGTTCACATGGAGATCGTTCACGTACGCTAAGAAGAGTAATGGCCCTAACACACTTCCCTGTGGAACCCCTGAAGTAACATTTCCCGTAGTCGAAAACTGATTGCCAATTCGAACTTTTTGTTTCCTGTCCCTAAGAAATTCGCTTATCCACCTCACAACTCTAGCGTCAACTCCTGAGGTTAATACTTTCCTAATAAGTAAATTATGCGGTACCACGTCGAATGCTTTCGCGAAGTCGATTACTACTGCATCCACCCTCCCACCCGCGTCAACTACGTCAGCTAGATCTTGAAAAAGAGAAACAATTTGACTTTCACACGAATGTTCACTTCTAAACCCATGCTGTCCGTGGAAAATCCAGTTCACTTTCTCCCATTCGCGACGAATGTACCCGGCTATTAAATGCTCCATTATTTTGCATACTACTGAAGTGAGGGATACAGGTCTATAATTACATACTTTTGATTTATCACCATTTTTGAAAATTGGAACCACTATAGCTGCCTTCCACTCGTCTGGTAAACTTGCATTATTAATGGAAATATTGAATAATCTTAACAAATAGGGCAATATCGCCTCACCACCGAGTTTAATAAAATCTGTAGAGATACCGTCTGGCCCGCGTGATTTACCGTTTTCCAGTGATTTTATACGATTGCGGAGTTCCCATGCGTGGAGTTTAAATTGGTTTTCTGATGGAAAATAATGAACTTGCTCCTGCGCCCGTTCTGGTTTGAATACCGATACGAAATACTCGTTGAACGCATTTGCTTTTGCTTGGTCGTCGTGCAGTGGCTCGTTATCTGCGACTCGAATTTCCTGAATTTCTTCCTTATTCCCCCGGCGTCTGCGGACATATTTGTAAAAGCTTGACCAATTATTTCGTCCCGTCTCCAACATGTTTCTTAAAAATAATTCATGAGCAATTTTCTTTTCTTTTTCTAATTCCTTGTAGTATTTTTTGAACGTTATCATGTCAGCAATGCTGCGATGTCTCCTATAAAATGCTAGCCTAACTTTTCTCTTTAAACGTCGTATTGCCCCGTTAAAATATTCAGGATCAGAATTACTTTTCAGTATTTTGCAAGGAACATACGTATCTAAAGCGGTTTCTACGATTGTTTTAAAAGCTCCCCATTGCTCCTCTATTCCCCCTTCTGTTCTTAGAAAATGATTGTATTTTTCTCTTAAGAAACTACGTAGTCCTTCAATGTTCGCTTTTCTATATTGCCTGACTATCGTTCCTTTTGCCTTAGGTCGCTTAATTACATTTACCTGAACTTCTACCATCACTGCTTTGTGGTCGCTAATTCCCTGAAAGACGTCGCAGGAAAGAAACATTTCTGCTGGATAAACAAGGAAAATGTCTAAAATTGCTCCCTGCCGCGTGGGTTTGTCGACTACCTGCGTTAATCCCTGCTCCCATACCAGACGATTGACGCGCGTTTGAAGTTTCCTGTCGCACACCTCTCCTTTCCAATTAGCGTCGGGAAGGTTTAAGTCGCCAGCGAGAAGAATAGACCGACCGTTTCTGTTTTCCAGCCTATCACCGATTTCATCTAAAATTTCATAACCATCGTTTGGCGGCCTGTAACAAGCAATAATTTCCACGGGATTTCCTAGTACGTCAATTTCCATTCCTAAAATTTCCAGGTTGTTACTAAACCAACTATTTCTAACATATAACGCTGTCTTAACGCAGAGAAAAACTCCACCGCCTCTTGTTTTTCTATCTCTTCGATATAATTTATAGCCGGAGCGTAAGATTTCTGAATTAGCTACGTCATCTGATAACCACGATTCTGTCCCTATCACTATATCGGCATCGCACGAATCAACTAGGTTCCAAAACTCAATGGTTTTATTAACTATACTTCGACAGTTTACCTGCAACAATCTTAGAAAGCCATTCCTCACCTGAATATATCCCGTCGCCGCCGCCGTTTTCGCCGTCGTCACCGCCGTCGCCGCCGCCGCCGCCGCCGTCGCCGTCTCCGTCTCCGCCGTCGTCGCCGACGCCGCCGTCGCCGCCGACGCCGTCGTCACCGCCGTCGTCACCGCCGTCGCCGCCGTCGCCGCCGTCGCCGTAGTCGCCGCCGTCTCCGCCGTCTCCGCCGTCTCCGCCGTCACCGCCGTCTCCGCCGTCACACACTTCTCCGCTGAAGCTTCCGTTACCAGTGCGAGACCCTCAGCTTCCGCTCCTATCTCCACAGCCCGCGATTCAACCGTAGCGTGCAAGATCGGCGGGCATTCACAGCGTCAACGGTTGACAGGAGGGCGTGCGCAGAACTCAGCCACTCTGGTGTAGAGGCCACTGAGCGCCGCGACGCCCCTCCGGTTGAGGTGGACGCCGTCCCGGCCTAGGGCGCTCTCCGAGATCCACCCGTTTGGATCCACAAAGATGAACCCGAGCGCTTTTGCCACATAGTCCATGTCGCGATTCACCCTAGCGACATTACGGGACCAAACATCCCGGCGGCGGATTACACCACTAAGCACTATGCGGGCGGATGGAAAGCGCTTCTTAGCTGCTACCCCAAGATCGTAGATCTCGCCCGTGAGGTGGTCAAACGAGCGACATCCCCGTAAATTATTGGAGCCTCCGTGAATGATAACAGTTTCCGGGTCTTCCACCTCGCTGGCTTCGATCTGTGCTTTCAGTTGCTCCACGCGGATCCCCGGGAAGCACTTGACCTGTAGGTTTTCGTGACCCACGTGTCGCACTATGGAGTCACCGAACACAACACACTTCTTGCGATTCGTCCCTTTCCGAAGTTTCATTGCCGCTGGGCCCCTCACAGCCGATGCATAAGATTTTGTTGCCGTCGTCGCCGTAGAAACCGTCGGGGCCGGCGCGGCAGCCGGGGCCGGGGCCGGCGCGGCAGCCGGGGCCGGCGCGGCCGCCGGGGCCGGCGCCGTCACCTCCGTTCGCCGGTCTGCTGTGGCCAGCTGCACTGTCACCGTTGCGGATTCTGCTGCCCTCTCCACCTCAGGCACTCTTGTGGCTACCCTCAGATTTTGGAGCTCCTTTTGAGTTGCAGCCAGCTTCGCCGTTACCTTCAGGAACTCCTGTCGAAGACGCGCCAGTTCATCGCGCAGTCCACCTACGTCGTTACAACACTCGACGCACCTCCTCGAAACGTCTACTGGTGCGCCGCGTCGCGAGGACACCGGGCCAGGATTCATTTCGACGCCACCAATAATTAATAATGTTGCTATAATAAGCAACGCAAAGGCGTCCAGAGAAGGAGCAGAAACGCTACCCCTTCTCAGCACGCACGCCACGCGGGTGGCCCAGCCGCCGATTCGGGCCCGGTACGCCTGCAGGTCGCAGCCCATTATCTCTTTACCTGGAAGAGAGAGCGATCCCCAAGACACGTCCGCTCGCTACGACGTCCAGACAAGAACTCCGCCAGGATACCGCCAGGATAGTCAAACACTCACGGGCCCCTCGCCACAACTCAGTTAAGGAGGAGCGGTTGGCCCTGAAGACATTGCGAGGGAGACGTGATCTGGTCATTGTGCCCGCTGACAAAGGCAATGCCACGGTGGTCATGAAAGCCGCGGATTACCACGACAAGGTGGCTTGTATGCTTGCTGATGAATCTACGTACACGTTACTGGAACACAACCCGGTGAATAAGGTGAAAAAGGAGACCGCCTCGCGGATCCGTAACTCAGAATGCATAGAGGCTACTAAAAAGCTGGCGTCGTGTCGCAACAACTCGGCGACGCCCAGATTTTACGGCCTACCGAAAGTGCACAAGACCGACGTGCCCCTACGCCCCATCATCAGCGCCATCAATTCTCCGACCCACGCTCTGGCGAAGCTCGTTGCCGACCACCTCGCACCACTGGCTAAAGACATGCGCTCTGCTGTGAGGAACTCGTCACACTTCGTAGAGATCATTCAACAACAAAGGCTCAACAGTGGTGACCTGTTAGTCAGCTTCGACGTGACTTCTCTGTTCACCAAAGTTCCAGTGAACGAGGCCGTGAAAGTGATCCGACAAAAACTACAGGAACGGAGCCAGCCGACTGAATGGGCGGATCTCGCTGCTTTCTGCCTAAACTCCACTTTCTTTCAATACCACGACCGGTTCTACGCACAAATGGAGGGAGCGGCGATGGGGTCGTCCCTATCACCCATCGCTGCCAATATTTTTATGGAAGCATTCGAGACTGAAGCTCTACGGAACGCCCAATTCAAACCGTCCCTCTGGATTCGGTATGTGGACGACACATTTGTAATCTGGCCACACGGACCGGAACTACTTGAGGAATTCCTACTGTACCGGAACAGCATCCACCACAACATCAAGTTCACAATGGAGACTGAATTGGACAACTGCCTACCTTTCTTGGACGTCCTTGTCAGCAAACGGGAAGATGGCACCTAGAGACACTCTATCTACCGTAAACCAACCCACACGGACAGATACCTCCACGCGGATTCGCATCACCATCCGGCTACAAAAATGAAGCTCTGAAGGTGTGCGACGAGCGCTCTCTCCCTGAGAAACTCGAGAAGCTTGAACACACCTTTAGAGCTAACGGCTACTCCCGATCAAGCGAGCGCTCGCGTGAGTCACGGGCCACTCCAAAGGGCACGGGGTTTCCGAAGTTCGCAACAACGACGATGGCCTCCACTCTAATCCGGAGACAGAGGAGACGACCAGTACTCGATTAGCCGTGCTTTCGTACGTCCGCAGCGTCACAGATCGCGTGGGAAAACGTCTTCGGAAGAACAACATCCGGAAAGTTTTCACAGCTCCCGACAAACTGCACAAGACCCTGGTACGCATTAAAGATGCTTTACCACCTCTCCAGGCGGCAGGCTTTTACGAAGTTCCCTGCAGCTGTGGCAGAACGTATGTCGGTGAGACCGGGCGTAAAGTGTCTGAACGACTTAGGGAACACATTAGGTGTTACAACAAAAACCAAACCCACCGTTCGGCCATAGCACTCCACTCCGAGGTCACAGGACATGCTATTGAATTCGATAAGACCCGGCTCCTCCACAGTGAAAACCGATACTGGCCTAGACGCGTAAAAGAGGTAATAGAAATTAGTAGACGGCCGCACAACATCAACGCGGATGCTGGCCTTAATCTAAACCACGCCTGGAAGTATATTCTTCCACCGATTCCTGACGGCGCGGGGACTGTTCTACACCGTCCGATCTCTAGGACGGCGGGTGCGAAGCCCGGGTTGCCCCAGGCCTCGCTTCGCCAATCACGGCGCACTTGCATTACCCGACCCCTAAGCTGAAAAAGATATAACACCGGAGGCGGAGCTTTACTGTGTCACTACCCTGAAGAAGCCTGCGACATGACAGGCGAAACGTCGGCCTACCTGCCAACGACGCGGCGTCACCCGGACAGCCTAGAAGTAACTTACAGTCATGGCCCACTGCGCTCGTTCAGAGTCAGCGCCCCCAGAAGCGGCCTGCGATGTGGCGGAAATGCATCCACTGGCGTCCCCCCGAGAGTCAAAGCAACTCGCCCTCGCCCCCCACCTCGGCAAGGTCCACCTACTTCGTGTTGTCTCCCTGATCGGAATCGGAATGGCAGGGCTAGCGTCTTGCAGGTGCCTCCTCGGCTTCGCGGGTCACGTGGTCTTTCCCCGCTTTATTTCCTGCGATTGTCGGGCGCGCGTCACGCGGTTTCTTCCTCCCAATCGCGGCGTCGATGACGGACGCCCCGAGTCTCACCAAATTCTGAGAAACTCGAACGTCGTCCAAGTTCCGAGAAAAGGGTGCAGCGGCGTTGCCGAGCTCGGAGACTGTAGCGTCCGTATTTTCACATGAGTCACCGGATGCGGCGTGGTATGGGTTGTGCCAAGACAATAGAGCTGCATGCCTCAGCGTCCCCGACGCCCCAAAAATGCTTGCAGGTAGAGAAAAACTGCACGTTTCCTGGCATCTTTCGCAGCAACGTTATATTCAATATAATTTTAAAACACGCGTCGCGACGGTGTCATTACATTACATGATGTAAGTTTGCAAGATATTACAAATACGTTTACAGTGTTAGTAGCACAGTAAAAAAACACAATTAAGAGTATGGGTGTGTGAAATGTGTCCTACACAACGTACTAGAAATAACTTCGTAGATGCCCGAGAGAAAGCAGCACAAATTAAAATATATAATTTTAACGGTTGGGGCTACGGTCCTCATTTGTGACGGGGCAAGAGTCCTGGTGAAGAATTCTGCCCCAATTGTAGATAATTGTAGCGCATGTTGACATTTACCCATGAAGGTTTATCACCCAATTCCAGGTAAGAAAACTGCTTGGTAAATCGTACATGAATTTTACGACCAAAGATGTGAAAGCTTTTGAGGTTTATTTTATTATACACATTGACAAATTGAAATTTGGGGAGAAAGACTTTCTTCCTTCCTTCCTTCAAAGGTCACAGACCAGAGACACATTTTTCCTGTTACACTGACAGATGAGTTGGCATTAAATAGAGAAGATCCTGAAGTTTACCAGTCATATGTTCAAACAATTATTCACTCATCGGAGCTATCGACAACTGTACTGATCAAGGTCACAGAAACGCCCCACCCCAAGAAACACGATACTCCAAATTGTGAAACTTCAGGGAACGGCGGAAAACAACATTACTCTGCATCGGACATTATGGCCATTCCAAAGACAGGTTTGAATAGAAAACGAACGCGGCGAGGAAAGAAGTCCACCATACTGACAATGTCACCTCACAACACTGTACAGCACTGGAAAAATAGAAGCCCTTAAATACCAATAAGAAATCGCTTTCTGTAACTCCACAAATAAGAGAGGAAAGGGAATGAAAGTAGAGGAAAACGGCCGATTCTGCCTCACAACATCCGGTGAGGCAGAATCGGCCGTCTCTTATCAGCGGATGTTGACATCCGGTGTAAACAAAAACAAATGCCGACTGCAAAAAGCTGGTCACCGGATGTCAACATCCGGTGCGAGCGCAAGGCCGCGGCCTTGCGGTGAGCATCCGGTGGCAACAGGCGGTGCGAGCGCAAGGCCGCGGCCTTGCGGTGAGCATCCGGTGGCAACAGCCGTTGAGAGCGCAAGGCTGCGGCCTTGCGAAGGTCGTCTCGTCGTCGCCGCCAGCTGCGTGGAGGACGTGACGTCACGGCCCCCAACAGCCTGCCTGCCTGCCTGCCTACCCTATGTACCAACCTCTGCAAACGAAAAACACTAAGGGGTTCAAAAAAAGGGAGCGGGGAGAGGATTTTATTTTTTCCCTGCACGGTGGTGACAAGAGGGTGAAAAAAATGACAACACGAACACCAGTGAGTAGGGTAGAACAAGCATTTATTGATCACAACATATACATTGTTTGAGCTTCTCTACATTGAAAATACACGAGGGTTGTTGACAGTCTCTTTCACACGGACGCAATGTTGAGAAGGCGTCGTAGTACCTTGAGATTGACGGCGTCGTTTTCTTCGACGGGGTCGGCGACGTTGGTGAGGCGTTTACCTTGAAAATGGTAGTCTTCTCCGTTTTCCCCGGTGCGACGAAGGGTGTTGCGATTGATGAAATCCCGTTGATACTGCATCGCGTCGTCGACGTAGCGTTTTGAGGCCGCATCGTCTTTGTGGGTGGGCAATGCTAGGTTGACGATGCGCGCCTTTTGCATGTTGAGGTTGCCATGTTTGGTGATGCGTCGTTTTGGAAAATTTCGAGATGTTTGTGAATGTCATTCACATGGCGATCGACGTACGTTTTGTTTGTAGCGTCACGTGGCTCTGAAGTTTGACCGTCGTTTGTAATTCGAAACAGATCGGCGTTGAAGGGCCCAGCGTCTTGCCATTGCCGTAGACACTTTGCCTGATTGGCAATCAGCGTTTGTAGATCGCCGCGTACATCCTCGCTCGCTTGAAATACTTGCCGGAAGCGTGCGGCCACGTACGCCCTGATGGGAGCATCGTCTCGTCGTTGCTGCATGTTTTGAACAACGGCGTCGTCTCCACAGCTGTGTTCTTCCTCTGGATTGTCGCACACCTCTTCTTCCTCCTCCTGCTCTTCCGCGTAATAGTCGTCGCACATGTCTCGTACAGGCTGTATCGTAGTACTGGTACAGTCGCTCTTGTCACTCTTCCTCTTATAGCATGTGCTCTCACCCCACTCTGAATCACGTTACTAATCTTTCCCCCCCACCACATTCTCAGTTCATGTCAGGTGGAGGAGGGACATCGATCCCCACCAAAAATACGTCTTGCCCGCAGATATCATCCAAATCGCATGATTCAATAAAACGCACGCTAAAATCAAGACTGGTTCGTCGCTGCAAGTCGAGGAGTTCTGTGTAGCATGGGGAGTGCAGTCTCAGTGCGGCGTTGATCGATCGTGCGACGGTGCGGAGGAAAGGCCGACTAAAAAATCTTTGAATGGCTAATAGAACATGTTCTTCATACTCCTCATCTTCTTCTTCCTCCATTGTCTCTGTTGCATGATCTTCTTTCTCCTCCTCTTCACCCCTCGAGGATGGTCGTTTGGGCACCAAGACGAAACGGCACATGGGACATGATTGTGCTTTTTCCTTTTCAGCTTGTTTTCCCATCCATTTTTCAATGCAAATTTTACAAAAGATATGATTGCAGTTTGTTTTCATCCATAGACGAATGTCATTATTATGGCAGATGGGACAAATAAAATCAGATGGAAGGTCATGGCTGTTCACTATGGAAAGGGGAGGAAGTAGAATCCATGATGGTTGTCACAAAGTTCACAAAAGGAAGCACACGAGAGCTGAAGTCACCATGATTAATTGAAAGAGAGTTCCTATAATCATTATACAGTCTACCCAATCCATGTTATGTGTGTGCGGTTACACTCGTTCCTGCATCCCTCGGCGACAAGCCATGCAGTTCCGTATCGCCGGCGCCGGTCCGTCGATCTGCGTGCGCCCGGTGTTGTAATGTTTGAGGCAGGGCAGAAGTTCGCGAATGCAGGCTAGATTTTGAACGTTTTCCGGAAGTCGGCTGATGACGTCACGAACGTCTGACGATGCTGAGGTATGGCAAAGAAATGCGACAGGTAGATGCTGAAGACTCTCGTCGTCGAGCGATGTGAGTGAGCGCGGACGCGCAGAGTAGTATTGTTGGATGGCGTCGTTGGTGTCTCGGAGTTGTTCTCTTTTAGCGTTGGCGACAATCCGTTGAAGCTCCTCGCCGCGACCCAGGTTTTCCTTGTTGCTGATTTTGATGATGTGATCCATATGACCTTCTTTCACAGACTATGCTTATCTTACTGAATTGTATTTGTCTTATACTCACTGGGAACAGGAAGTACGAACAGGAAGTGTGGTCGCGGCATCCTGTTTGCGTCATTCGTGACGAATGGGATGCTCATCGTTGTGGATCAAGTCTGTTCGAAATGTAGAGAGCCAATGCATGATGGATAGAACGTTGAGTGTTCCTTACTCCTGAAGCAAAGACGTAGTAAGTCGCCATGTCACGTCTGTAGCATAGAGTTCACGGTAAAACTTCACACACGTGGCGATGTTCGGACAGTTGAACAACACCAAGTCCACCACGTAACATTGAACGTATTCACGCAGCCAATGTGTTTTTTGTCCTCCTTTGACGAATATTTTGTCAATACCGTCAACGGCTCTTCGAATCGCTTCGTGTCTACACGAATACGGAATGTTTCCGCATTGCCAGGGCGTACGGTGGTGGTGTTGCTCAATCCATTGTTTAGAGCGTCGATCGCGTGCACTGAGTTCTTCAATCTCACGGGGTGCTTTAAATGACAACGTGAGGATTTTATATTTGTCAATGTCTTCAAAGTCACTTGGTATGCGCAACAAGGTCAACGTTTTCAAAATAAACGCACCGTCTTTCCAAAAGCCTTGGAGGTCAGCGATCGCAGTGGTTTTTCTAATTTTTCGTTCGCGGCGGTAGAAGTGGCGAGACGATGGAGTCGGCGGCGGCGTCGGTCCGTACGAAGAAGAAGAAGAAGAAGAAGGCGAAGCCGTCAGCGCGGGTGGCGTCGGTAATTCGAGGGAAAAAGAAGACTTGCGAACAGTGGCGTTGTCCTTGTCCCAGGTTCGCGCCTCGTCGGTGTTGGTGGCTGCGTCGACGGTCGAGATGGAACGTCTGCGTCCCATGGTCGCTCCTCCTCCTTCTCTTTCCACTCTCGCATGTTTAGAGTGCGAGAATGTTTAAAGCGAGGGCAAAAAGTATCAAACAAACTCCACATAGTGCAGCAAACAGAAAATCACAATGACTCATCTACTCGCATACACCGTTCTGAAGCGACTGATTTAAAACGAAAGAACACTGAGAATATTACGTAGATGTCGACCACATCCTGTTTCCGCCGTGTTGCATCACATCCTGTTTGCGTGGAGTGTTCTTATCGTTTCTAACAAGGACAAGCCAGCGCAATCGTTTCTTACGTAACCATGTCACGTTCATGCACCCACGAATTGTGGCGATCGTCGAACCCGAGCCATTTTACGAGACGCATCTGTCCCTTTTTGCGAACGACGCGCTCCACCAAGTACTCTTCTGGAAATCGCGTGCGTTGCATTTCTTGCGCGTAGAATCGACCCGTAATCGCTTTGCCGTGAAGGACGACGAGCGAATACGTAATGGGAACGGAAAGATGAATGCGATCGGTGCCCCACCGCGCTTCGTAGCCCTTCCGGAACGGCGAGCTCTTGTACGTGCTCACGCGGACAAGGTCGCCGACACGAAATTTTTTCAATTGTCGCTTGTCGATAGTTTTCACGTTGGCGTACACTGTTTCCATTAATCTGTTGTCCTTCACGTCTTTCGGTTTCATGCCGATCGTTCTATGTTTTGTGTTATTGTAGTCTTCGATAAGCGAGGGAAGCATGCGCGTCCAGCAACGTGTGCCCTCAGCGGAGAAACGTCTCCACATGCGCTCTTTGAGAGTGCGATTGAAACGCTCAACGACAGCTGCCTTGATGATGGAAAACGTCGAATAATGTCGAATGCCACGCGCGCGGAACCACTTGGCAACAGTGCTGTTGTAAAATTCCGTACCGGCGTCCGTTTGTAAGAGCGTAGGCTCTCTGGGCCGCGCGCGCTTGAGAATGCGCGTAAAGGCCTTCGCCATATCTTCCCCCGTCTTTTTTATAAGCGCTTCCGCCCAAGCGTACTTGGAGTAGACGTCGATCACGGACAAAATGTATCGCATGCCCCGATTCGATTTCGCGAACGGCTGCATCTCCACCAAATCTGCCTGCCATAGGTCGTCGAGCCCTGCGAAGATATTGCGACCACGAAGGCTCTGTGGAGTTGAAAGCAAAATCGCTGGTGCTTCTAGGCGAACGCGTTAAATTTTGAAAACTTTCGTCCGCTTCTTCTATGTGAGAATCATCAATGTTAAAAACGAGCGGGCCCGAGGTGGAGGAGGAGGAGGAGGAAGCGTTGACGTCCTCTTCCTCCTCCGTGTTCATGCCCCGGTCAACACCTTTTTTGTTGTTCCCGCGGGCGGATAATGTGAACGGCGGCTTTTTCGTTCCTTCTTTGAATGCATTCTTCATGGGGTTGGTGAGATAGGTCTTCAGGAAGTCGTCGCGGTTTGATTCAAATCGACGGAGTGCTTTGAGTTTATTTCGAATAATCGATCGTGTCTTTTCCACTTCGACTTTCAATCTTTCTTGCGGAGTAGTAGGATGGGGTGGAATAGAAGGGGGAGAACGGTTATGCGGGGCGCGTTTACGCCGTAAGGAACTCGCTGTCTCTGTCTGCTGAAAGCGTTTCGCTTTCGTCTGAAGAGTGTCTTTGATTTCCCTGCTTTGTTGTAGCAGTTTGATTTCATCATGGAGCCTTTGTTTATTTTCGCGTTGCTCCAGGCTTCCTCCTCCTCCTCCTCCTTCCCCTCTTCTTCCTTGTCTTCTTTTTTGTTTTCTCACCACTTTTCATCTTTTCACACCTCCTCCTAATTTAGATTTAAGTTTCATCACACCGGTCACACCAAGCGCCGCTGCTCTTTCGCCGATACTCGCGTCACTCGACACGACCCTCTCCCACGCTCGCTTCACGAGTACCGCGTCGGCTTTTTTTCGTTCTTCACCATCTTTGTGTTCGTGGTAGGCAATGTCGTGCGTCCTGCACGCTCGATCTAGGGGATTGATGCCCGCATCGCCTCTCGCTAAGCGTTCGCTGAGTCGCGTTCCCGGTCCGCAAAACTGATAGCCACCGGGAATGTGTAACTCAAAGGGAAGCGCATCGATAGCTCGATTGATGAAACGTCCGATAAAGCCCTTCCCTCTTCGATATCTATGTTGCCGCAGATACGCCATATTGCGACTGTGATGGATGAAAAGAAATACGATATTATATAGATGGTGCGACTTCGATAAAGCGATCGAACCCAGCCCGATATTTCCCTTGTTCACCGACCGTGTCTTGTCAATGACGCAAAACGAAGACGGTTTTTCGTTCCACACGCGACAGCACATGGCTTTAAAATCGCGGAAAGAAGGGAAGTCGTTTCCGACGTGCTCGTATATAAATTCCAAATTGTTGTCGTCTTGTTGGAAAAATATCACCATATTAGCGTTGTCGCGAATGAGTTGTTTCGGAATTTTGGTGTATGTCTGACAGAGATACAGCACGTCAGTGTGTTTATGTCGTCCGGTGGCTAAGTAGGCCTTTATACAGTCTTGCTTCTCCGTTGCAATGTCGTCGAATACGAAGACGCTGCTGGACTTCGCTTCGGAGGGGGGAACGATACTGTCGTGTTGCGTGAAGGAATGAAACGGAATAATATCTTTCAACACTTCCTTTAAAAACACGTACATAGGCTGCCCTTCGGTGGTCGAATACAAATACACGTTTTCGAATTTGAGACCGTTCGACGTGGTGAGCAGTGGCATGACGACGTTCGTCTTACCGCAGCCCGACGGTCCGACGACGAGGGCTCGAACGCTGTCAGGTAAGAGGTCCCCGTGTCGACTCCCATGATCTCCACTGTGATTGTTCTTCAACAATCCGATCACGTTCACGATTGGCAGCTTCGTCGTTTGCGGAACGATGTTCATGACGGTGGAGCGAAAAGCGCGGTGTTATCCATGTAAAGTGTTTATATTGTGTTGCTTAGTCATTGGCAATTGACGATTTTCAAAAGTGAACACGTTATGACAAAGGGGACTGCAATTATTACTGTTGAAAGTTTAAACATTTTATTTGCTGTGCTGTGCTAAGTATTTGATCTTCAGACTCGTGCACAACCAGCGAGCGATTTGCTGGAAGTTGTATCCGGTCGCGGTCGCAGCTCGCTAACACATCCCGTCGTTAACGATGTGCGTGCGCTACGCCGGATGTCGCTTGCGGTTGACGTCCAGCGCGAGCACAGCGCAGCGCTGTGAATATGCACGGCGTTTGAATAATTTAATTTTATGGACGACATTATAATAATAATACTATTTGCCCAGAACGTTCTCTTTTCCAATGTGTCGCGATAGCACAGGGTTCAGCGTGCGAGTGTAAATTCGGGTAACTAGTCAATGCGCGTATCGTGCACGCTGGTTCGTGTCCTACCGCGACACATTTTATTATTTTTGATGAATGTTTCAATTTCTACACGGTCAGCGAATACACTATATAGAGAAAGAAATAAACGTATTTGATCATAGTTGCTTTTGTTTTTGAAAGATGAACATCTTTGGGCGCATCGATACGAACGAGGGTGAATTGAAAAAAGTAGACGGACTTTACGTTTTTCAAGGTGCGCGTCTCACGCAGATAGCTCATCCCGAAGAGCTCGACGATGCTGTTCCCAAAAATTACGTAGACGAAGGGATTCGTCACGCCATCGAATCGTTTGCTATAAAACGACGAAAGCGAGCGGCGGTCGATGAAGCCGGAGTGGAATACGATTATGATTTGGAAAAACGACGACTCAAGAACATCGGGGCGGCGGAAGACGAGACAGACGCCGTTTCGAAGACGTTCGTAGAAACGGAACTGAAAGAACTGGAAGAGAAAACCGCCTCAAAGAGTTTCGTGGAACGTGAACTCGATCGGATTCAAGAGAAGTCCGAAGAGCTGCAAGAGACGATCGTCTCGAAGAGATTCATAAAAGACGATCTCAATAAGCTGCAAGAAGAACTGAATACCTTGAAGGAGACAATAAAGACGGATACCGCCTCGAAGAGTTTCGTGGAAGGTGAACTCGTTCGGATTCAAAAGAAGTACGAAGAGCTGCATGAGGCGTTCGTCTCGAAGAGATTCATAAAAGACGATCTCGATAAGCTTCAAAAAGAACTGAATACCTTGAAGGAGGCAATAAAGAGCGATATGGATGCACGCGTTAAGGAGCACCGTGTCGAATTGGAAGGTAAGATGGAAAAGATGATCTACCATTCAGATGGACGAACCATGAGTCTGGCCAACGACATCATGACTAAAGTCAACAGTTTGCAGGACAAGTTGGATAAGTTGAATACTAAAACAGAAGCAATTGGAAACCATTCGATTTTTCGTAGTGCGTTGGCGGAGAAACAAGCGGCATTAGCACTTTCAGTTTCAAAACAAATACAGTCCGAACGAGAGCATGCCGAGACGCTCGTGTCTACGGCTAGAAACGAATTTAAGACCTGTTGGAAGCTCACGAAAAGAAAATCCCATCCGGCCTGTTAGATATTCTTCCGCACGTCGGTTCGACGGGGAATTATAATTTTCACAATAAACTCACTCGAAAGGTGGGCAAGGGCACGGCTCCGACGGACGTCGTGAATAAAGAACAATTGGATGAGGTTCTAAAAGTAGTGAAAACGCACGCGGTCAGTCTTCGTCTTGAACATTTTAATGAGCTAAAGAAAAATATAGGCAAAGAGGTGTCGGAACATTTTACCGATCTCAAGAAAAATATAGACAAAGAAGTGAGGGAGGCAGTGCTGACTAATACGCATTTTAATGCCATAGATCTTGAGTTGAAATATATTGGAGAAACCTTAAAAATACTGATGAACGAAACGAATGAGTTCAAGGAAAATATAGTCAAAGAAGTGAGGGAGGCAGTGTTGGCTAATAGTCATTCTAGAGCCGTAAATGATGAGCATTTTAAACTCACAGATAATGTGTTGAAACAAATTAAAGAAAAATTACAAATACTGACGAACGAAACGAATGAGTTCAAAAAGCGAACTGTCAAATCAGAGACTGACTGTGAAAATGCAAAGAATGTTATAAATGCTCGCGTTGCAAAATTAGAGAAAGACGTGACACAGGCGTTTAGAACGTCACGCTCTTATGCAGATGAACTATTTAATAAGATCAAGATGAAAAAATGAGGAAATATTTATTCGAACTGGTGGGACATGTGATAAAAGGAAAAGTATTTAATTATGAAGATTAGTCTTCATATCATCTCCGGACGACAATGACGATGTTATTCGACGACGAAGCGAAAAGACGTTACGTTGGTAAAACGCTCAATGAAATTCCACATGTATTCTCTCACGTCATCTCGTCATTAAGAACAACGGGTTGGACAGCCGAACAAAAAAATTTATATCCAGCTTTTGAGGTTACCTCTTTGACGATAGCACCGGCACGGATACCATCATCATCGATTGTATTAGATGCAATCCCCCACACAAGACCTGATTCGGACAAATTTTATATCTTAGATGGATGGGGTAATTATTATAAAGTCGCATGTACTGCAAAAATAAAAATTGTTTCGGCACTACCCCATGAACGTGTCCATCTCTGGATAAACGGAACAAATAAAGGTACTTTACGAAGAAATCTCCTTTTTAATTGTAAGAGGGGAGACCGTCTTCAATTTGAATATGTACCTCAGTCAGATGGTCATGCTAGTGTAAAGGATAAGAATAACGTGCCATTGATTGTAATTTTGAAATACAAAACTACCTTAGGCGCATTGATAGCAGACCATAAAAGCGCGGATTTGCTAAGCTAAATTGGTATAAAAGGGGGCCAGCGCATATCATTTTCTTTAGTTCTGCACTTGCAATGACTCGTACTCGTACAGAGTGTCACGTCACATCAACACGTAAGTGCACAACACTTCGTCCTCCAGCGCTAACGACACGAAAAAAAAGAAGAAGAAGAATAGGATCAGAAACCGAACCGGCAGCGGGCGAAGCGAGCGGAAGCGGCATGAGGCGGCGGCGGCGGAAGACGAGGGGCAAGAAAGGCGGTTTTCTACCACTGTTACCGTTAATAGATGCTCTAGGTGCCCTCGCTTCCGCGGCGGGCGGAGCGTCGGCCATCGCGAACGCGGTCAATAACAAGAAAAATCAACAACGAACACTGGCAGAAATGATTCGTCATAACACCGCAATGGAAGCGAAGGCGGGGAGGGGCATGTCGCGGGGAAGGCGAAGAAGGAGAAAAACAGGCGGTGTTCTTTTACGTTTGCGACGCACGAGGAAGACGAGACGTCCAAAAAACTAGAGAAGGTGGGGGTGCCGCGGCGAGCGCTTACACACGAGGAAATGAAACGATTTGCTCGCGCGCTATGTCTCCCGCATTTTCGCGGTATCTTTACCCGCGACCGTCTGCCCCGGGGTCTGCCACGTGAACGAGAATGCGGAGTGATCAATCTCGATGACGCACGCGGAGAGGGCACTCATTTCGTCGCATCGTAAAACGAGGAAATCGGTGCGCTATTTCGACTCCTTCGGTGTACCCCCACCACCGGAGTTTTTGTCCTACATGCAGGGAAAGCATGTGACGTACAATACGTCACAAGTTCAGCGATATGATGCGGAGAACTGCGGAAGACTATGTTTACAATTTCTGTTCTATGAGTGGTCAATAAAATGAGTATTTGAGACAGAGAGCGGAGCACTTTCTCAGTGAACGCAACAAGATGCGCACCTACACGCTAAGCGGGAAAGGAGCGGAAGTGCATGTCCGTTTCTCACCGACAATCGATCTCGGTAACACGCCTCATGAAATTGCACTGGTGTCTCTGCAAACGGCGCATACGGTGACGAACATTAAAGAAGGATGTAACGATTTACACTACGCCGTTCCAATCGACGATGGTAAAGGGCATATAACATATGAGAGTTACGTCATGAAATTACCGCCAGGCACGTACACAATCGACGACGTTAATATTTATATCTATTCTACTCTTCGAGATCAATTCAAAGAAACACAGTTAAAAAAATGCATTTCATGTTGGACGGCGAAGAGAATACTCAAAAGTGTCGCATCACTACTTCTTTTCGTCTAGACTTCGATCACGCAGGCAGCGTGGGACCGCTGTTGGGATTCACTCGCAAAGTCTACCCAACGCCTTTCGGTGGGTTCGTCTACTCCGACAATAACGTCACGCTCGTCAAGGACTTTAACGTTATCGTCACGTGCAATGTTGTGGAAAGCGGATATATTAATAATCGAAGAGCTCACGTGCTTCATCAGTTCTACATTGACAAACGACCGTCTGCCATTTTTGAGGTGAGACCTCCGGAGAAAGTCTTTCATCGCGTCACTCGCAACTGGATTGATGATATAACGATAAGACTCGAGAACCCTGAAGGTCAGCTCATTCCGTTGCGAAGTGACACCGATCTCGTCGTGACGTTGCTGCTTCGCACCGCGCACGATGTCATATAAAATGAGAGTCGTGCCTCGACCGCGGCACACTGTTCTCTGTCCTACCAATAGATTAACACACGCCAATCGTCTGCTGCTGCAAGCGCTAGGCTACGTTCTCGGAGAAGATGAAAAGACAAAAAAATCGCAACTCGCTACCGCCGGTAGCAAAGACTATCTCTTAGACGTGCTCCTCCATCAATATCCCCTCGATGGAAAAATTAACGTTCAAGGCTTTAATTATCATCACTACACCCCGTATACGAACGGATAAGATACAAACGATGAAATTCGCATTATGATACAAAACAAAGACACCTTCGCCGTTCCGTGCGAATCGACTATCATCATCGAAGGAAAGGCGCTCAAAACAAGCGCTGCCGAGCACACACCCGCCAACTTTATCAACAATGCCTACGCATTTTTATTTTCCGAAATTCGATACGAGATCAATGAGGTCCTCGTCGACAGCGTGCGACATCCCGGCATCGCATCCACCATGAAGAACGTGGCGCTCCTCTGCGCCGAAGAGCGTGCATTACTCCATTACGCAGCGTGGTCGCCATTTGAGGGCGTGACTCATCTCGGCCATTCACCGAATGAAGAATTGATTGACGATGACGGTTCGTTTGTGGCCTGGATTCCCCTCAAACTCTTCCTTCCGTTCGCGGAGGACCACAGACACATCGTGGCTGGTGTGAAGCACGAGCTCATTCTTACTCGCACTCGAACAGACAACGACTGTCTTCTATCCAGGGAAGATGGAGCAGCTACGCCGTCGAAAATAGAAATTCAGCGCATCGTTTGGAGAATGCCGCACGCCAACCTCAGCGATGCCGGTAAAATGCATATGTACAACATTCTCAACGGTAGGACGAGTATACCTATTAAATTCACTAGGTACGAACTCCACGAATCAGCAAATTTACCGCTTACAACACGTCACGAGTGGACCGTGAAAACAACCAGCGGAGCAGAGCATCCGCAATACATCATCTTCGCTATGCAAACCGACCGCCGAAACGATTTGAAAAAGAATCCTAGCGAGTTCGACCTGTGCGATTTCAGAACGATTAAACTCTACATCAACGACGAGTTTTATCCTTACCATGACATGCGCATAGGATGGAACTAGAATGGTGTGCATATACCAGAATTCTTCGAAATGTTCAAAAATTTCGAAAAATCGTACCTGGATCGCCAACCTATTTCTTGTATTACGCATCTCGGAGTGAAACAGATATGTCCGTTTGTCATCATTGATTTATCGCGTCGTGAGGAGCCGACGATCGCCTCTGCATCGGATATTAAAATCTTTATCGAATGCAATTCGAACGTGCCCGCTAACACTTCTGCCTTTTGTCTCATTTTTTACGAACGACATATGGACTATCATCCAATCACAGAACTCAAAGTATAAAAATCGCGTGAAATGGCTTGCTGCACTCACATTGTCGAGTTGTCTTCAATCATGAACACAACGGAAGAGAATAGTATTGCGCGGGACTCTTCTCCGTCATGTAGTCTCTCTCTTGAAGAGGAAGAAGAAAAAGAAGAAGTCTCCAACAAAGCTAATGAAGAAAAGAAGATAAGGTTGTTCGTGTAAAAAGAGGGACGAAAGAAGCGCGCTCTAAACAAAAGCGATGAATGCGCTCATCCTTGCATGAAACACTGTAAGTCATCGCATAAGACAAAGAAGAAAATGAATAAAAATAAAGTACGCGAAAGTCATCGAAGGAAACAAACGGCACCTGTCTTCAAAAGACAACGGAGGACTCTTACTTCGGCTCCTCCTCCTCCTCCTTCGCAATCACCGTCGTCCCCGGACACGTCGCATTTATGTTGCGGAATAAATGTTCAACAATGCGTGCAAATGCTGCAAACTGGCTAATGCACGCCGTACAAATGACATTTCTTCAAAACCATACGCCATTTTCATTTTGTGCTACTGACTGTAATACTGTTGCTGATACTGCTACTTCTTCTGTTCACGAAGATTATCATCATGTCTCCGCTGGTGAATCATCAAAAGAAGAACACCAAGAAGACGTGAACGAACTCTTTTCTTTTTTGAACTAAATAATGTCACATTCTGTCCTTTCGAAATGTCAATGTAGATGTTCATACATTTTTTAAATGAATATACTTTGTTGTTAATAAATGTCGTAAAATATTTACTCTTTTTTATTTATTATTCCAATCAAACACCAAGAAATAAATATTACACCCTGAAATAAATATTATTGATCTTTATTGATTTGTTTAATGAACATTGCAGCAAGCAAGTTCATTTTTTCAACTTCAGTCTTGTGTGCGAGCAGGCGGTGGTATGCCGGAAGCTGCATCCGGTCGTGCACATGTGCGTTTGAAAACTGCGCAACGCATTATAGCACTTCCCGTCGCTAATGAAGCGTGCAGCTGCGCAGGAAGTCGCCTGTTGTCGGCGACTAACGACGCCGTCGCCGCAGGCGACTTCCAGCGCAACGCATTAGAACACTTCCCGTCGTTAATGAAGCGTGCAGCTGCGCAGGAAGACGCCTGCGGTCAGCGATAGCTCGCGCGCGCGTGAACCCAGAGGAGAGGACTAACGACGCCGCCGCCGCCGCTGACTGGCTGGTGGGGCGTTACAAAAAATTAAACAAACCAATGAAATGTTCAAGTGCCCCGCCACTTCACTTTACGTGATGTTCATTTATACACGCTCCACCATCTGCGCACGCAGTTGTATCGCAACTTGTTTGCAGCAGCTTACGTCTTGTACGTGTGTGTGTGCGCGTTGTGTTTTTTATCATGGCGTTATTTTTATCGTTTCTCATTGCCATCAGAAATGGCTTCTATGATGTGGTGACGGACGTCCTCAACGACTCGAGGTACGAACATTTCCTCGAGGCGCAGGACGTCAACGAGCAACGGCCGCTACATATAGCGGCCAAGTACAACCAATTACGTATCGTCATGACCTTGCTGGCTTGTGGGGCGCGCCTCAATGCGCAGGACAGGCACGGCAATACGCCGCTGCACCTGACGGTGATGTTCGGTGCGGCGGACGTCTTCAAGTTCCTTCTGCGTGTCGGGGCGTCAACTCACATCCTGGACATTGTGGGGGCAACGGCGGTGGACTGGATTTTCTGCCGTCCGCCGGCGACGACAACGGCTCACCCGGAATTGCGGTCCGTGTACCTCGAGTACATGGTGTCACGGATCGCATATGCCGTCGGTGGGCCTATTACGCTTATCTATACGTCAACGCCAGTACCACCGTTCTTGCCTCCCAATTTAATGCCATCGCCAGCGCCTCTGCGACGACCTTTCGGCGGTCCATCGGCGGCAACATCCGCTGGGACGACGGCGACAACACCCGCCACCGCGGTCGCCGCCGTCGCCGACGCCGCCGACGCCCCACGACGCACACCGCCACCGCCACCACCATCGACGACGCCGTCGGCGCCTCCTCGACAGGCGACGCCGCACGCGCACGCGCGGCGGATGTCGCGCCACATGGACGCCAGCCGCCATCATCAACCGTCTCCAGCTCCTCTTCCCATCGATCAACTCTCGCGAGAGGAGCTGGAAGTACTGTTGCACCGTCAGCGGCAGAGGACGGAGCAACAGTACGCGGAGATGGTGCGGACGCGTGATCGGTACATGAGCACGCGCAGCGGCATGACGATACAAGAAGATGAGGACCCCGCGACCCCGCACCGTCAACGGGCGGCGGCTTCCTTTTCTTCTTCCAGTGAGTACTTTTGAATGATGCTTCATCTTTCATTTCAATGGTCATCTATCTATCTATCTTTCCTTCTTTTAAAATGTTAATATTTATTTTCCTAAATTTTGTTTGTTTGTTTTATTTCAGTTGATACTGAAATTAATTTATTGGAGGAGTCCATGGAAGAAGAAGAAGAAGATGTCTATATTTTAGGGATGTAAATATTTGTGTATTTTTATGTAAATATTTTATTGTTTGTATTAGTATATTATATTGCTTGTATTGTTTGTATTAGTTTATTGTTTGTATTAGTTAAAGGTTCATAGTGTAAATAGTACATAATAAATAAGAATTATATAAATTGGTGAAATTCTTTACCCTATCACCACCTACATAGGATTCCTAAAACTTAAAAAAAATTTAGTTGTCCATTATGAATAAAAGAAATAAAAAACTTCACGAATGATTCATACTTCATGAATTCAATGCTTTAAATCATTCAACGCAAAATAAATGAAATAAATGGAATTAATTTCGAGAAAATTTAATCAATTAAAAAATACTTCTCGTTTGTTGTCAACAAAAAAAAATTATTGTATTTTAACGCATGCTGTCTGCAATATAGTGATTTCATTGAATAACATTGCTTTAAAAAACCCTCATTTCAATGAAGAAAAAATACTTCACGTTTGTTGTCACCAAAAATGGATTGTATTTTAACGCTTGCTGTTTGCAATATAGTATTTTCATTGAATAAAATATCTCCACGCGTATTCCATGATTGTGAGAAATTTAGAAGATTATTTAGAAGATTTATAGAATATTATTACTTTCATTACTTTCAATCAATCATTTCAATAAAATGCATCATGTTTGTTGACAACAAAATTGTTTATACTTTATTGCATTCTATTTGAAATTTCATTCAATAGATTGATGACTTCATGTGAGTAGTTCTAATTCTTTCAATGGAGAGGGGAATGAAGGAAGAATGAAAAGGAAATAAGACAAGAAAAATAATAATCACTTATTCTTTTTATTTTCCAGTGTTCATTATACATTTTTAATATTGAATATATTTTCTGCCAAAGTTGATTATGGTGTTCCATGTTTTACGCATTTTCAACTGTTCCAACGGGTACATTAATATGACATAGGCTTTATTGTTGGGATTTTTCCCGAAGTATATTGCATGCGGTCTGGATTTTAAAAATTCTTCAAGCCCCATCTCGTTGATGAAGCTTGTAAATCTATAAATGAAAAAAATTATTAAAATATTTATAATTACAATTAAAAAGAACGCTGCAAATAATGCGATTATAATACTAATATACCTTGTGGGCAGAAATGTGCCAAACTTGTCGTTTAGCACAACCGCATAGTTTTCCGTACCAAATCTTTCAGATACGATTTTTTTCGCACTGGTGATTTCAAAGGCAACACCTTTTGGGAAGTCGTCCCAATGTTTTGCTACTTGCGTTGATTCGGCCCGCTCAACTATAGCAGCCCAGATGTCACTAATCAAAACAAACAAAAAATAAAAAAATACAAACAATTCATTTTTTAAAACATACTTCAAACTAGTCATTCATTCTACTTACGTCTCTTTTGGCGGTGTGTAGAGAAAAACCGGGCATGCCGGATCTTGAATTAGGCGCGGAGCCGTAGCTTGGCTCACGCAAACTGCTGATGATGCTGCTGAAGAGGAAGAAGCAGCCTCATCGCTCACGAACTGCGCCGTTAGGGCAAGCCGATATTCGGCAAATTCATCCTCCTCCTCCTCATCAAAAAGACCTGTCAGGTCCATCGTGAGTACATCGGCGCCCATCAAGCGCCTCTCTAATAGCTCTCGCTTTGTCTCTTCGTTCGCACTATTAAAAAATAAAAAGTAAAATATATAAAAACTAAAATGAAAAATTATATGAAAACAAAAAAAGAGACAACAAATACTTACAAGGTCTTCCGCTTCTTTGCAACTGCGACAGCTGCAGCAGCACCACCTTCTTCGATCTCCCGAATAGTCGCCATCTTGAAAACGAGTTGAGAAGGAGAGTAACACCAGCAGCAACAGCAATACTGTCGTACTATTCATTTTTATGGCGAGAAGAGCGCTTTTATATATATGGTGACTTAACGAACGCTGTAGCGGTTTCCAACGGTCTTGATTTGAATTCAAACGTTTCCAACGTTCTTCGTTTGTAGTGGTTTCCGAAACTGCTGTGAAGTGTTTTCCAAGTTAACCGTTCACCGCAAGTTTCCGCTGGCAGGTTCGTTTACTTCAACCGCGAAATAACTGTCGCGGGCTCATTAACGTTTCCTCCCGCGTCGTGGTCGGTAATCTCTCTCTCTCTTCTTGCGGTGTAACGTTTCTTCTGGAATAAACCCACTCGTTATCATTTCCGTTCTGTTCAAAATACGCGTCGGCTCCTAATGAGTTGCGGTGGTGTGCATGTGGTTTGCGCAACCACCACCACCACCATCATTACTTCAGCATGTGTTAGATAATATTTCAACATTCTTCAATGTGCCGTACCTGAGTGCACAGCTGCCTTCTCGATGAAGAAAGTGTGTTTGAAACGCTACCGTGAGGAGGCAGATGCTGCTGCTGCAGCATCATCATCAGCATCACCGCCACTACCTCCACGACAGGAACGTGCGAGTGTCATTCAACCAACGGCCAATGACGGTAAGTTTTTTATTTATTTATTTATTTTCATTTCATCACAATCAGTCAATCATTCTTCATTCATAATTATTCATTACTTTGAATTTTATGTTTGTTTTTAACAGAAAGAAAACGACAACGTGAGGAGACAGTTGCAACAACGCTACCACCGTCATCACAGTCACCACTACCACCACTTCGTCTGGAACGTGCGACTGACAATCCACCTATGAACAATGACGGTAAGATTTTTTATTTATTTTTTCAGTCCATCGCAACAATCAATCATTCTTCATTCATAGACGTTCATTCATTTGAATTTCGATTGTTTCTTCAGAACGATCACAACAACAACAAAAACCACAACAACGTGTGTCATGCATTGCAAATGCTCTTAGGTGGACGGATCTTTAGTCTACAGTCTTTAAATAGTCGAGTGCAGCGTGGTATTATCGCGAATACGCAAAATATTCTCAATCCCCTCGCATTTCTTAATCGTTGTCACGTTCCGTTCCAACTGAAGTTGTTTGATCTGTTTTCCCCCTCACATACTTGTTTCAAAATTTTTGCTCAATTAGAATGTCGATTCATGATCGAGCGAGATCACCCCGTGACACATGAAATGATCGGTGAGATACAGCCGATCTTTCTAAATGCTCGCGCAGCCGTGGTGACTGAAAGTGATAATATCGGTGAATATTATTTCCAACATATCGTCGATCCTATAAATTCAAAATTCGACGAGTTTCAGGAGCGCGATAGCGGAAAAGCGCTCTATTAAATCGTCGCTCTTCACGTTCACATTCATCTTTTCGAACCCATTTGGCATTCTGGATCTTCATATATTCCACTTCCCAATAGTATTGCTCGTCGTAAAGCAGTGATTAATATTCGCAATCGTGATGATAAATGTTTCCTGTGGGCCATCGCATGTGGCCTCGCCAACAGACGACAGGCCCACGGAAATAGTCGGTCTTTGAGGAGTAGATCGGAACGTACCAGTACGTATCAGTCTATCTTCAATGAACTAGAAAATCAACTCGATTTGCGAGGCATCTCCTGGCCAATCTCTGTTCACGACATCAAACGTTTCGAAAAGCAAAATTCAAATTATTCTTTACATGTTTTTAATCTCGTTTGGCAATCTGAAACTAAAACGTGGGATGTTGTAGGTCCTGTTCATTTCGCAAAAGACAAAAAAGAGAATCATTTCAATATGTTGTTATATGCATCAAAGGGTGTGACTCATTATGTTTGCATCAAAAATTTAAGTAGGTTGGTGAGTAACCAACACAATGCGCATGGACATGCGGTTTTCGCTTGTGAGCGGTGTCTAAATTTATTTAGATAACAGGATAAACTAAATGCTCACATGATTGACTGTAGTTCTGTGGCGCCAGCACGACTGGTATTACCTTCTTCGCCGGAAGAACAATTTATGCGCTTCAAAAATTACGAGAAACAACAGAGATGCCCGATTGCGGTATATGTTGATTTTGAAGCGCTCACTGTTCCTATCTCTTCGTGTGAGCCATCTCCAAGCGAATCCTTCCTTCGGGCTTATCAAATGCATGAGCCCTTTTCGATGTGCCTCCAAGTTGTCTGCAATTTTGATGAATCTCGATCGCAAAGATTAGTGTACCGCGGGCGTGAGGTCGCCAACCAATTGCTTGAATATTTAGAAGGCCTTGCAAAGGATTATGAAAACCTTTTGAATCATCCAGCTCCCCTCCTCATGCGGGAGGAAGACGCAATTTCATTCGAAAATGCTACCGCTTGTCACATTTGCAAAGGACCTTTTCTTCCAAAGTCTGTTCGTGTTAGGGATCACGACCATTTCTCAGGTCGATTTCGCGGAGCAGCTCATCAAGATTGTAATGTCAACTTCCGGGCTCCCAACATATTCCGGTCATCATGCATAACGGAAGCGGGTACGATTGGCATTTTCTCCTACAGGCTAGGGGCAGACAGTAGCTACGAAAACCTGAACGTCATTCCACACAATCACGAGAGATTCGTGTCTGTTTCGCAACGCATTGGAAAAGTGGAATTACGCTTTTTGGACTCTTTCAAATTTTTAAGTGCAGGACTCGATTCCTTGAGTCAATCTCTTTCGGCAGAACAGATGAAATTCACTCGGGCAGCGTTTCCCGACGATGCGCTCTTTGCCCTGGCCCGTAGGAAGGGCGTCTTCCCCTACGACTACGTAAATTGCATGTCGAAGTTGGAAGAAACGACTTTGCCCCGCCGCGAGGCCTTTTTCAGTCACCTCACTAACACAGCAATTTCGGACGCGGAGTACGCTCACGCGCAGGCCGTGTGGGACGCTTTCTCCATTCTAAATTTAGGTGAGTACGCCGATTTGTATTTGAAAATCGACGTCTTGCTACTCACCGACATTTTCGAAACATTTAGAAATTTGTGTTTGGAGGTGTACGGTGTCGATCCGGCGTTCTACTACACCGCTCCCGGGCTCTCGTGGGACGCCATGCTCAAAACAACTGGCGTCGAACTTGAGCTTCTCACGGATGTTGATATGGTTCTCTTTTTTGAAAAAGGCATTCGGGGAGGTCTCGTGCAGGTCATTGGGCGCCACGCCGAGGCCAACCACGCACACGTGGGAGATTCCTTCAATCCGTCTGATAAGGAATCTTATCTCTCCTATTGGGATGCAAATAACCTTTACGGATACAGTATGAGACATCCACTACCCACAGGACAGTTTAGATAGTTGTCTGAAACTGAAATTTGCACTTTCAATATCAAGCAGGTGGCCGCCCCGACCGAACGCGGATACGTTCTCGAAGTCGACCTCGACTATCCAGACGAGATCCACGATCGATTGAGCGACTTGCCTCCTTGTCCGGAGTCACGTGTGCCCCCCGATACAAAAAGCAGGCAAGCCAAATTAATGGTGACGCTATTGCCCAAGCGTCGCTATGTCATTCATATTCAAAATTTAATCCAGGCAATGGAGTTGGGAGTTCAACTCACCAACATCCATCGCATTCTTTCGTTTAACCAAATTCCTTGGCTTGCCACATACATGGACCTCAACAATGCACGGCGAAAGCGTGCGTCCTCCCCTTTCGAAGATAACTTTTTTAAACTTATGAATAATTCTGTTTACGGCAAATCCATGGAGGACGTACGCAATCATCGTCGCATTTATCTTGTTAATAAATGGTTGGGGAAGTGTGGGGCCAGGAATCTTGTCGCAAATCCCGCTTTCGTGCGAAGCCACCACGTCAAGGGTGATCTCATGACGATAGAATTGACAAAAACAGAAGTGAATCTCGCGAAGCCCATATATTTAGGCTTTTGTATTTTAGAAATTTCAAAATTTAGAATGTATAAATTTTTTTATAAATATTGCAAAGAACATCTTCGCGATCTTCACCTTCTGTACATCGACACCGATTCATTCATTATCTCTCCTTCAACGAACGTGTACGCTGAGATGAATCGGTGTTCAGAATGGTTTGACACTTCTTGTTTTCCAGTACATAATTCTTTCGGCATCACACCACGCAATAAAAAAATACTAGGACTATTTAAGGACGAATGCGGAAATGATTTCATGGTTGAATTTGTCGGTTTACGACCAAAAATGTACTCCTTTCTGACTCGCTCTCAGGTTACTGTTTCTAGAGCGAAAGGAGTGCAACGTTCTGTAGTAAAAAATATATTTTCAAAAAATATCTCGACTGTTTATTTCACGACCGCAATAGAGTCGATAAACAGTGCTGCATTCGATCTAAAAATCATCTAAATTACTCTTTTGTACAAAATAAGCGTTCGTTGTGCGTGGCAGACGACAAACGCTATTGGTTAGATAAATTTTCAAGTTTACCCTGGGGTCATTTCCGCATCTTGTGTACGCGTCCGTCGGCTCCTTCAGCGTACACGTTCGTCCCTGCAGGCGGGGTTGTAGAGTAGACATTCGTTTAGATTTTTTATTTTTTTTATTTTTCCAATTTTCACAAATGTATATATTATTTCTTTGATTATTTATTTTCAAATTAGAGTAGTCTATTTACATTTTTTATTTATTTTATATTTCATTACATTTTATTTTCATGATTATTTCAATTGTAGACTAGGCTATTTATATACATTCACATTGTTCTTATCATATGAATGAGAAAAGGGTGGGGGAGAAATTTTTTAATAGTAGTAGTAGTAGTAGACGAGCATTTGCAATGACACTGCATGACACTGTCGACGGCAACATTCAGAGATCAACCGTCAACATGGCAAGACCTCACACGACAACCGTCTGCGAAAAGATTGACGACGGAGGCGACAGCGGATGGGAGAGCGAAGCAGGCAAGATGTGGAAGAATCTCGAGAACGTTGCCGTGGACCTCGTCGTCGCCGCCTCCGAGGAAGCGGAAGCTGAAGAGAAAAACGTGACACTATGGAAAGGTATCTCCGACATGGCGACTAACATTGCCATCACTGCGCGGAGACTTCACGACGAACAGACCGCAAAAGCATACATTGAGTGCGAAAAGACTATTCGAGACATTGTCGTTTTCATGCATGCGGAAATACTCGGCATCATGGAAGTTCTCGGCCGTCTCTTTAAAGATCCAATACAGAGGGCGGCTCTGCAGCAACGTGTTGTTCTCATCTGCCAATTTATTCAGTCTCTTCCCTCTCCAGACGAAAATACTCCTCCCAGATACGAACCACAATTCTTATCTTTGTAACGTGATAATGATATGTCTCGCTCAGCAACTCTCCATTCAGTCAGCGCACGGCGACATGACAAGACGTGAAGCGAAAATCACCGCCGCGAGGTTCGCCTACGAAGATGTTCTCGACGACAACGGAGGATGGAAGGGTGACGCAGCCAAAATGTGGAGTAACATCGCGAAGGCTGCAGACGATCTCTCCGCCCTCGCGTCTGATGGAAGAGGTGAGAAAGGCAAAATCTCCAAGCTGTGGGATATCTCCGCTTTAGTATGGAATGCTGCCTACACCGCAAAGGAACTTCGCACGAATCAGATGTATCATTTCGATGAGGGAAAAGAAAAGACTATTTATGACATTGCCGTTTTCATGCATACGGAAGTTCTTCCCATCATGGATCATCTCATTTCTTATCTTCAAGATTCGCTGCCGTCTCGATACCATTCAAAACGCAATCCATCTGAAAAAAACCGACTGCGGAGGCGAATGTCATTCATCTGGAAAGATGTTCGAACTCTTCCCACTCCAACCGTTGAAGAATCTGAGGCGGAAACGTCACCCACCGTCACATCCGGTCAAGATAAACGTACAAAACGGAAGCGGTCTTGGATGGAAGAAAAAGAAGAGATCGTGTAACGAGGACGCGGAGTTCACTCTCGATGTCAGCTCGAGTTACAACATGGCTCAAGACAGTGTCCTTTGCAATGTTCTCAACAGTCAAGATATTTTCGGAGACACGCCGCTCCATCTCGCCGCGCGACATGGTCATCTCAAGTCCGTGTGTATCTCATCTCTGTTGGTGCGGACATTACCATTAAGAATAAGAACGGACTGACAGCGGAAGACGTCGCGAACGGTGAAGTTGTGAAAAGAGTGTTATCCGATTTCAGACAACATGACTCAGTTTTCGAAGAAAAGACAGATTATAACTAAATGTATGTATGTATGTATGTGACCTCAACAAAATGTCGGTGAATGTATTCTTAAGTGTAACATAAATTTAAAGAAATGTATATATTCATGATCAATACATGCTTGTTCTACCCTACTCACTGGTGTTCGTCTTGTCATTTATTTTTTCCACCCTCTTGTCACCACCGTGCAGGTGGAAAAAAATAAAATCATCTCCCCGCTCCCTTTTTTTGAACCCCTTAGTGTTTTTCGTTTGCAGAGGTTGGTACATAGGGTAGGCAAGCAGGCAGGCTGTTGGGGGCCGTGACGTCACGCCCTCCACGCAGCTGGCGGCGGCGACGAGACGACCTTCGCAAGGCCGCAGCCTTGCGCTCGCAACGGCTGTTGCCACCGGATGCTCACCGCAAGGCCGCGGCCTTGCGCTCGCACCGCCTGTTGCCACCGGATGCTGAACGCAAGGCCGCAGCCTTGCGCTCGCACCGGATGTTGACATCCGGTGACCAGCTGTTTGCAGTCGGCCTTTGTTTTTGTTTACACCGGATGTCAACATCCGCTGATAAGAGACGTCCGATTCTGCCTCACCGGATGTTGTGAGGCAGAATCGGCCGTTTTCATCAACTAATGAAGTTGCCACTGAAAACACCTCAATAAAACTATGACCTGCTTACGAAATTGAATTCGAAGACCCTCCAGCTGAAGACTGGATCCAATATAATTCGGGTAAAGAGTGGTGGCATGAAAATGAACTTCCTATGAGGGAGGACAATTTCTACGATTTGTGTGATTTGTATACAGTATATGGTTTAAATTAATGAGGTTTTTATTAGATTATAATTTACAATTGGAGTCTTTATTATGACTAGGGCTGGAGAAAATAATGATTAAAAAAATAAAGGTCTGATTTTGCGATTTAAATAAGATTTTTATTTAAGTAAGTTTTATTATCCAAATAAGATTTTAAAAAATGTATGTTATTACTTTAATCTAAAATCCTTAAGTGATTTATTTATCCTTAATTACTTTAAAAACAGAAAAGTATTATAACATCAGTTTTTAAATTTATCATTAAATTATTCTAATTTTATTAAAAAACAGATACTATATATTTGAGGGGGTTCTGTTCAAAACCATCCTACCTACATAATCTTTAAATTTGTTACTTACAGTTGGATGCTCTTGAAACACTTTTCTTGCGTCCACATTAACTGCAGCCTTAGCCTTAACGAAAAAGCTTGTGGCACCATCTATTAGCATGATTTAGAAAAAAGGCATTCTTCGTTCAAAGATTTTTACCATTTTTGGTGTTGTTTTTACACTAATAAAAAAGTACTTATAGTTGAAAACAACGGAATTCATCAAAAACTTAACAATGTAGACGCTGTGAAATATTACAAATTATACTTAAAGTTGTTCTGTTATCGAAAAATATGGGATATAATGGTTGTTATGGCATACTTTCCCATTTAACTCTTTGACGGTCAGTGGGATGAACGCTTTCCACTTAAATTGGAATTTTATATACATACACACAAAGAAATGGTTAATATTATTAAAACTAGTAATATTTACTACTATGTTATTAGTTTTAACAATATTAATTTTGTTCTTTAAATGAGTATTTATAAAATTCCAATTTTATTAATACTCATCATCTTTAAGATGTACTTTATGTGGGTTTAAGAAACATTTGAATACATATCTAGAATTATGGACCCCCCTTAAGCTTTAAATCGTTTATCTCGAAACTATCTTGGTGTGTGTTAGGGCGGTATTGCTGCTAAATCAGTTTTTAACTACAGACAATTAAATGCTGAATACAAATTAATCGATCGTCCAAGTATGTTAGTATACAACTCCACTACAAAATTTTTATTGTTCTTCATTTCACAAGATTGTTACTCTTATTGTATATTATATTGTAAATTTTATTATCGCAAAATTGTTCAATCATATGAAAAAGTTTATAAGAATTATAATTTATTCTGTGTATTAACATTGTATTTGATTCAATTCTTTTTAAACGAGTAATTTTTATTTTACAAATATTTAAAAAATAAATATATTTTCAAATATTAAAAATACTAAATATTGTTTAAAATTATTCCTTTTTGGAAAATAATTTGATTTAAATCATCCCAGTCTATATTATGACATTTCAGAATCTATGAATTACGTTGAATCATTTACCAATAAAACTGATGTTACATTCATTTAATGCATATAAGCCTTTTAAACACTATACATTTATTTCAAAAGACGTTTAGATGTTTTGAATATTCGAACTTTTGCTCCATTTGTTTAGAACTTTTACCCCGCACCCGGGGCAAAAGTCCGAACACTGCAATGATTTTAGACATCAAATTTGAAGATACGCCATTCTTGTTTGGATAGTATATTGTTCATACATTATTTCATAGTTCTGTGTAAAAAGCAAATCAATATACCAGGAAATTTATTTTTTTAATAAAAATGCGGGCTCTAGTCACACGTTACCTATATATATATATATATATATATATATATATATATATATATATATATATATATGTGTGTGTGTGTGTGTGTGTGTGTGTGTGTGTGTGTGGGTGGGTGTGAGTGTGGGTGTGCTATCCACCCTGCCAGATTGTGACAATAGTAATAAATAGTCATCGGGTCTGGGTTCGTTCCCTCAACCTAGTTCCTGCTGTCGACACTCGTGTATGTACCACAGTTACGTTAATGTTACTGCGTTAAATATTACTTGGCTGTACGCTCTCCGGTAACGATACTATGATTATTTCACACTCGTTAATTTAACCCTAATTGGCACATGCAGGATATCATTTTGACTGGATTTATCAGGTGGTAATTAATACTTAGTTAGACTGGTAAAAAATGTGATATGCTATACTTGAGTGAATACGTTTGGCCGAAACTCACAACGCGCGTTGTTTCCTGATACATTTCCTGACTACTACTATTACTACCACCAACACCAATCATTACTACTACTAAACACAACTACAATGTTTGCTTCTCTCTTGTTTCTTGAAAATGCTGTTTACATAAATGTCATTCCATTGAGTTCCATTTCCTCCAATCATTCCTCCTTCCATTTCCCCTCCTCTGGTATTGTATTTTGCACGGACAATTTCCAGCATTCGCCCAATTGGGGCTATATATATATATATATATATATATATATATATATATATATATATATATATATATATATATATATATATATAGCCCCAATTGGGCGAATGCTGGATATTGTAACCCACTCGTGGTTTCTGGGGTGAGGATGAGGTTTTCAATAACACAATCATTTAACTTTAACAAAATAAAAATTTAATATCTAGAATGATCATGAGTGATGGGTGATTTTCCATGCCATTTTACAGATATTATACGTGCGACCTTTTTTAAATTAACTTCATTGGTTGACTCCATATAAAAACTAATTCAATTAATAAACCGCCATGAATATTGATGCTGATGGCATCTTCTCTCCAGCTTCGCTCAGGAAGTGTTCTTCCGCATTCTAGCGGGAGCGAAGGGAATGATTACTTTTTGTTGTTGTTGGCGTGGCAGTACAGCACGCCCAGCTGGTGGGGTTGTTAACCGGCGACAAGGGCGGGTCGCCCCCGGACAGCTGCAAGGTATCACGGCCGCACTTCAGCGGGGCCGTCCTCGTCCTCCTCTCACCATTAGGCCGGACCCATGGATGGCGACACTGACCTCCAGCCACCCACGGCTTGCGTCGGCGATGACGGATCAAAAATCATCCGTCTTTCGGATCAGGTAATCGCAGACGATCGACTATCGTAGGCGGGATAAGCCGGCCTAAGGCACGTGACAGCGTGCTACAGTGCACCGATAACTAATGCAGTTCACGGCCAGCGAGAATACTTCCCATCCCCGGGTGCTATGTCTCCTTTCGCGAGAATCATGTGATTCGGAGCCAAAACTCCCTCCGCGAGGTTTCTAAGATGAATTACTATGAATTACTGACTTCCCTCTGCAAGATTTCTAAAGTCATTTCTGAGGGCTCGATTTCCATCTGCAAGATTTCTAAAGCAAGTCTCTGTGGAAGCTACTCTCCCGAATACAAATAATGCTCCCGAATAATGCTCCCCCGCTTCTCTAGTTAGAATCCTCCTGATTGTGCGAGATTGAATTTCGCGGAGCATGGTGGGGCGGAGCTTCAACCAATGACGCGAGATCCTTCCTAACAACAAAAAATTTGTCGTTTGCCGCCGCGGGCAAGCTTTCTCTCGCGGCCGGCGAAAAAAGTCGGTGTGACCCCAATTGCGAAGCCGCACTTGCGCGCCGAAGTTCGTTGTGTCATATATCTGTCTCCCCAAGAGGGACAAAGGTCCCTCCACGGCCGGCGAAGTGACAGCGGTGGGCCATAAATTTAGCCTCGTCTCAATATAGCAGAGAAGGGGGCGTGGGGGTCAGTTATCGCCATCACAACGGCCACTGTGACCGCACTGGATGGCCGCGATTTTTTTTATGGATACCCGAAGTTTAATTTGCGGCAGCTCGTACCGTTACATCGGGGGGCCTCATTTTTCGAATATGCCATGGGCCTCGGAGGATGTAAAACCTGTTCTGTCGTCATAAAACGAACATTCAGACATCACAATAATTTTGATGAAATGCTAAGTGTTGCATATTTAGGAACAATTAAGAAGATAACAGTTCTTATCAACAATGCAGGTTTATTATTCCGAATCCAAAACCACAAAACAAGTACAAGCCATTTCACCGTTTTCCAGGAGAGGTCCCTTTCACAAACACTAATCATCCACCACCTGGCGAAATACCGTTACTAACACTGCACGCCAAATAGCCATAGTCGCTCATATCGCTCGTTCGCCGCATTCGGATCGTCACTGTCCCCGACCACGCGGGCGGCCGCTTTATAGCTCCCGAGCCTGCGGAGCGAGTGTCCCTTCTTCCCGCGCCGTTCCGGCTCAATGGGCGGCCCGGCCGCCGCTGCCGCTCTGCCCCCTAGCGGCGCCTCCCAGCACCTTCCATTGCTGGGCCCGACGCTCAGTCGGCCGGTGCCAGAGTGCCACCGGCCTCTCAGGCGCACCGCTGCCGCGGCCTATCTGTTTATGCCATAGCCACATGACTAAGCACTGCAACTGAGCTTGCTAATTCGTGTGTTGTAGGTGCGGATTTCCCTCCTAATTTCAAGTCGAAAAAGGAAAAATATGTTCGTTTATGAACATGACGACAGTATGAATGATCCAAAAGACAATGTTCGCATACTGTAGGCATCGCATTGCTGTTATTGACACTTCATTTTCATCTGTAGAAGAAAGGTTTCAATTTTTTTAAAGAGCAAAGAGATGCGTTTAATTTTGTATATTACTTTAAGAAACTAGCAGAAATTAGTAAATTAGATATTAAAAAAATGTAAGGATATATAATTAAAGCTGACTGATGAAACTGATATAGATATGCCAAAAGATATAAAAGCAACATAACTTGTAGATGAACTAAATATAATCACGAAATTTCTCAAATCAAAATCCTCACCAATTGTAGTATTAGAATTTACATATCAAAATAAATAAACCGGGTCATTCCCTAATATTACAAATTTTTATTAACGTTACCAATCACAGTAGCCGCCGGAGGAAGATCAATTTCAAAATTAAAAATCATTAGTTAAAAACTTTAGTATGATCAACCATGTCATACGAAAGATTAACACATGAAGCGATGATATCAATAATACTGAAAGTGAAATCTGCAACAATATTTAGAGTTAAAAAAATAACACTCCAAAAAATACTATTTTTAACAACTAAACGTTTCTATTATTAAAAGCATGTAATTATAGTACTCCTTTGGAAAGCAGCAAAATGTACTGCACCAGGTCGGCAAACCACTGCACGACGGCCCTGCCTAACGGCACAGGGGTCTTGATACGAGGGAAGTCAGTAGTTGAGATCACATGTAACGAAAACGTTTCTCTGATTATCTAATAACTTGGGATTTATTAAAAACTCAAACAAAAAATATAACACATGCTTAATGAATCAAATAAATCAATCAAATCACATGAATAAAATCACAATTCGAAAGATCATTCTTCTCCCATTTGGTAATTAACTCTTTTGTTACCTTTCCTAACAGATATGCGAGCACTATATTAAAATATTCTGCCATGCAATATTTTACTCGTTCTCGTTATGTGCTTCGTAATGTCAAGATACTGGAAAACGTTTACTGAATTCACCTCAAAGTGCAGATTAAAGTTCATTTCACTTATTATATTATATTCTAGTAGCTTACTACGTAGAAGAAACATCAATCTACTGCCTCTATAACAAGTGATAAGAAGCTGCCTCTAACCGGGGGCCGTTCCTGGCGTATGTTCTCAGTAAGGATTAATTGTAGATCCGCCCTTCAGGGTGCACTGCAGTCATAGCGTTCGAAAAAGAAACCGAATGTTAGACAGAGAAGGAAAATTCAAAAGTCAGGAATGCAACCGAACACATCCGAGTTCTACCCAAGACATCAAAATCCCTGCGGAAGTCGAGGATTTTGTCATGGAGACGGGCCTCGACAGGTAGTTTTCTCTTCACGTCTCCCGAGTGAACACGTGTTGTATACTATGCCGTGTATGCTCCCGATCTATGGCGAGCTATGAGGAAGGAGTCATTTACCATAGATTTCCTTCTCAGAGGCAAGACCGTTAATCCTGTAAAAGTGGAGAGAATTTACAAGAATCCGATTCCGAGTAAATTCAGTGCACATTTAAGGGCTGAGAATTTCATTGCTAATGCCCCAAAAGGATATTGGTCAGTAGTGCAGTTCCGTGTTTACGTGAGTATATTTCCATGTAATTTTTAAAAATCCAACAAAATCACAGATTTTGAAATCAAAAACAATTAATACTATAGTTTTTATAATGTGCTCCAAGACCCTTTCTATTATATTCGTGCATTTAGACAACACACAACATTTGTTTGAATTTTTTCACTAAGATAATATTAACAATGTTGATTTTACATGAGGTTCTTCAAGATTGGCTGCTGCATTGTAATGTACTACATTAATCCCACAATCATCAGGTAACGTTCTTTGAAGTGGATTCATATTTTGCATGATTTAAAAAAATGAAAATTAATTTTTATTCTCACTGTGTAATAGTTCCTGCTGATCTGCTTTGAAAGGAGAGGATGAGATCAAGCACATGAGGACAATGGAGCGTCTTCCTCGTCTGAAGTCATTACGTCATCTGGGAAATGGCAAGTGCAGTATCCTCAGGCAGAACCATCAACCCCAAGCTCGACGAGCCCGACAAGTCTGACGAGGCAGTAACCAAAGCCATGAAAATTATTCTCAAAATTCCTAACCTGATGTCCTGCCATTCTTTTCCTGCCACCCAAAATTTTAACTATAAATAATTGAAAGATAAATACAAGTTTGAAAAACAATAATAAAAAATTAAAGAAGCGCGAGGTTAGCAACATATGTACAAATTAGACATTTCGTTCCCGAGTTATAGAAAACTTATTTGCATCAGTAAATGAACTGAATTTTTCTGCATTGCTAACAAAATAGTAACTCACCGTTACCTCAACTTCTACCATTACAAGAAAAAGGAGAGTTCAACGAAACGTGCGGATGGTGAAGATACATTTACGTCCAGAAGAAAAATCCATCTCAGCATTTGCTCAATAGATCAGGGAAACTGGACAAAACCTGTTCGAGATGGGGGTCAGAAGTGGAATGACGTATTCGATAGCTTGAACAGTGGGAGAGGCAAAATAAAACAATCACAAATACACTTCAACAGCTCAAGAAACAAAACACCTTTCGTAACACAAACAAGCACCGTCTTCCTGCTGTAGAAGGAACTTTGAACTTTTAAAATTGAACCATTAAAAAGAAAAATATTTTCCCTTTTGCAGCGAACAATTGTTAACCTGAATCTCTCATCAATTAGGACTTCATTGAAAACTGTATTCGTCCACACACATGACCTATTTTTTTTAACAAAATTGAATATCTCTGCTTTTAAACACAATTCAGTTTGTGACTAATCTTGTAAATGTTTAGATGTGAACGTAAATAGTACGCATGTAGCATTAACAGCAGACCTAAAACTTCATGTTCTTTCAAAATTCATTTTACTCAAGAAAGAAATTTCAAACCACATAATTGGCCTCCATATTTTCATGTAGTTTTAAACAAGTTTTACTCCTTTCTCAAGTTCTCTATACCTTAAGGTTACACATTACATAATGGAACTCAATATTACTAGTTTTCTCAATAAATGAAAAACATTTCATTAATAAAAACCGATCATTAACTTGAAATTCTCTACACGTCTTTTGTCGTAAAAACACGTGTCATACAAGCCCTTTTCTCAAAATTCATACAAAATTGTTGACCTTACGCAGGTCATTCCTTTCGAATCGCCTCTCGGAGGCTGCTCACGTAACGGTAGCCTGTAATCTTGATTCCGCCTTCTGCAAAGTACGACGCTATAGGGACTAGTAATCTTAATTATCAGTAGTGTGCAGAGTAATTAAGTGCCCTTCGAATGCCGAATTATTCGTAAAAAATACCATAAACCGTAATGCAAATCTAGACCCCAATAAACCAAACTCCAACATTCAAATTAAAACTAAAAATAATTAGCCGCGTATTAGTACGGTCATCTAATGACAATCATATAGAGTTTATTATTTTAATATGCATAAGCTTATTTTTACAGCATTTTATAGTAAATCTACGCTTACGGATAATGCATTAAATTGACTCCATTTTATTTCGTGTGTCCTGCTAGGTCAAGCTCCGGCCAGATTTGTACTTTCAGACTTGGCTGTAGACAGGTACTTTCCGACAAGATTTCAGAAATCGACGGTTATGAAGTTAGAGTAAGTGAGGAGTCATACCAATTTCAATTTATTTCTTGTTACATAATACAAGAATATGTGCATACACACAAGTACAAAATATCTCATTTCTGCACCTCACCGAAGACATAGCCCTGTGGGACAGAAATGATTTAACACAATTCCAAGTATTACAATAAAGATAATATCAAGTTTTAAACACAATGTAACAAACATTTACATTATTACAATCGAGATACCATCCACACAAGCCGACTTTTTAGTCGTCAGGAGACTGAACAGGATATGGAGGTGTATAATTCACAGTATGCTCAAATCCGTTTCATGATTCAACCAACGTTTACACAAAATACATTTAAAAAAATTAGCTATATACAAGTTCATTATTTTCATCATATTTTGTTTGTACAGGGAATTATTTTTATCATAGCTCACATGAGGGTTACATATATACCCAAAGGTTTTTAACATTACCGGATATCGTGCCGAGAATATTTTATAGTAAGAATCCTTAGTTTCTTTATTAATGACTAACACGTTACTATAGTATTTGTATTTACATTTCAAATTGTCACAAGGACATCGACTTTAACTTTACATTGATTTATCAGTTCCCTCGTTATCCAATTTTTACGATGCATATATTTAGAAGAAAATTTTATTTTTTTAAATATGTTGATTGCACCCTATATCTTTTTTTTATTTAACGACATAAAGCAGCATCCATGTTATCTTCGGAAAACACCGTTCCTGCTGTGGTCAGCCTTGTCTACCTGGCGCGCGCGCGCAAGGAGACGCCGCGCGTCGACGAGTTCGGTGGTGCGGAGCGCCGCCAGTGGCACAGGGAGCCTCGCCCTCATACTTAAGGGGCGGCGGGCGCCAGCCAGTGAAGAGCAATCACCAGTGAAGAGCTCCGGTCAAGGCGAGGAAGGATCGGCCGAACTCCACGCCGTTGCGGCTGCCGCGGCTGCGCCCTGGTCGCTGCCGGCACCTGATTCAACAGACGGTATATCTATGTGAGTACATCCACTTCCTTTCTTTTACGATTACCCAGGTACTCTTATCTCCAGGTACAGCTCTTTCAATAGCAAGAACTAAGCAAAAATTACCTAATACAGTTTTTTTTCTAAAGAACTAAGCACTTTGTAATACAGCTGTTGTCTGGTCTACCCTATGTAATGGACAACGGTATTGTTGACAAGGCAAGCGAGAAGCGCGGTCTCGCACGCTCTCGGATCGAGGCGCCCTGGTTTTCTCAACAGGCGGCATTAAAGTCTCGGCTGATCCTGAGTACGTCACCGACTCGCGCGCCGCTACCTCGGCCCCCGCCGCCAAACCTACTACCTCGCAAGAGAAATCCCTGCTGTCAATTCGCTGCGAGAACCCCACAGTGGTTCGACGGCTCAGGGCGCGCTCCCTTGTGAAACTAACCCTGGACACGGAGGGAAAAACACAAAACGTCCACTGTGTCAAAACCTACTCGCATCGCAAATGCACTAAAGGCTCTGATGCAAACTGACTCTGACCGGTGCATTGCTGACCTCCCGTTCGATCTGTTCTCACTGTCTGCCTCCCGCCTGACACCTGCCGACAGGCAGGCTCTCTCGAAGGCGGCGGACCAAAGCGGAATTAGGGAGTACTACGCCCTCTCCGCTAGAGCGGAACCTTTACCCTGACCAACCGCCTCACCAATTGCCGGCAAAGGCAAGAAGCGCCGTCTCTCGGGTGATGAGCCGAGCGCCTCGCGCTGCCCGCGGTCGATGAGACCGAGATGCAGGTGGACAGCGCAGCCGAGGGTAGCGGTGAGCCCGACGCGTCGGAAATCCCGGTAGCCAGCAACGGCGACTCGGGTGCCCACGTGGAGGTGCGATCGCCGCCTCAGGCCGTGTCGCCACTGGCACCGTCGCCTCCACGCGGAAATGCGCAGGGCCCTCCTCCCTCCACCTCTGAACCCAGGAAGGCATCAAAGTGTGTCCCTCCCGTCATAGTGGCGACCGAAGCGGTGCCCTCTGAAGGCGGTTTTGCCGAATGGGTTAGGGTAATCACGCGCGGCTGGGAATTCCCGGTCGCGGGAAAGCACTGTGGGGAGTTTTTCTAAGTGGGGAGTTTTTCTAACATACTAAGAGCATAGAGCGAAACCTACACAAACTATTTACACCTAGCAGTAAAACGCAAAAGGCGTGTGCACTGCATATACGATCAAGTATCCTCTGATCAATACGATCATGATGCGATCGAACACCACACTGACCTTCGGCTACGCCCAAAAAACAAGCCCGCCAGTCCAGTTGGAGGCTCAGAGAGCAGCTGGTGCACGGTTGCCTACGCCGTACGAGTCCGGTCAGGGACTCGGTCAAGGAGTGCACGAGAGTCAACACGGGAGTCGCCTACGCGGCAGTCGGAGGGTCAGCGCGCGGTGTGGACCGCGACGAGACGGCAAGCCGTGCCGGAGGGCGCACGGTAGCCTACGCCGAGAGAGGCGACTCCATGGAGAACGAGCAGGTCGCGCGTTCCACGGAAGACCCTGCGGCTGCGATCCGTGCTGGCATTGTACGGACGCGCAAGGAGGGCGCATTCGCGCAAAAGTACTCTCCATGGTGGGAGTGGGACATTGATCTCGAAGCTATTGTAAAGTTCATGTGGAGTGAATAAAGTTTGTTAATATGATGTACCTCCTTCATTAAACGAACTGTCAAGTTCCTGTCAGAAATTTTCAAATTTTCAGAAGTTTATTTATTTTTTTTTATTTTTATATGGTTTTCCATTATATGCTATGGGGTGTTCTTAAAGTACTATTTAGATACACAATTGGCAAAAGGGAAGTCAAATCTAAATTATTAATAAGACGTGGAAAATATGACTAAATCAACTTTGCCGAAGATGACAGTACAAGAACGTATGTCCCCTCATACGCTTTTCGGTATTTTAATAGGCGAAATATAACCAAATTCGTGTACATTGGTAATATAACAATGGACAAGATCAGTATTCCTCAGAATACCTATATTAAAATCACCAATATTAGAATGTTTTATGCTTCACCTGAGGTAGATGTATTGGAGTATAATATCTAAATGGACCTTGTAATGAGACTTCTTAGAAAATTGGAATGGTTTCTTACCAGTGTGAGTGCGCATGTGACGAGCCAAGTATCCTTTTTCAGTGAAGGTCTTCTCGCAGATGGAACACTGGAAAGGTTTCTCACCGGTGTGGGTGCGCATATGCTTACCCAACGTTCCTTTCTCAGTGAAGGTTTTCTCACAGATGGAACACTGGAAGGGTTTCTCACCAGTGTGAGTGCGCATATGCTTACCCAACGTTCCTTTCACAGTGAAGGTTTTCTCACAGATGGAACACTGGAAGGGTTTCTCACCAGTGTGGGTTCGCATGTGCTTATCCAACGTTCCTTTCTCAGTGAAGGTTTTCTCACAGATGGAACACTGGAAGGGTTTCTCACCAGTGTGAGTGCGCATATGCTTATCCAACGTTCCTTTCTCAGTGAAGGTTTTCTCACAGATGGAACACTGGAAGGGTTTCTCACCAGTGTGGGTGCGCATGTGCTTATCCAACGTTCCTTTCTCAGTGAAGGTTTTCTCACAGATGGAACACTGGAAGGGTTTCTCACCAGTGTGAGTGCGCATATGCTTACCCAACGTTCCTTTCACAGTGAAGGTTTTCTCACAGATGGAACACTGGAAGGGTTTCTCACCAGTGTGAGTGCGCAAATGCTTACCCAACGTTCCTTTCTCAGTGAAGGTTTTCTCACAGATGGAACACTGGAAGGGTTTCTCACCAGTGTGGGTGCGCATGTGCTTATCCAAGGATTCTTTGCGAGCGAATGTCATCTCACAGATGGAACACTGGAAAGGTTTCTCACCAGTGTGGGTTCGCATGTGCTCATCCAAGGATTCTTTGCGAGCGAATGTCTTCTCACAGATGGAACACTGGAAAGGTTTCTCACCGGTGTGGGTGCGCATGTGACAAGCCAAGTGTTCTTTCTGAGTGAAGGTCGTTTCACAGATTAAACACTGGAAGGGTTTCTCACCAGTGTGGGTGCGCATGTGCTTATCCAAGGATTCTTTGCGAGCGAATGTCTTCTCACATATGGAACACTGGAAAGTTTTCTCACCAGTGTGGGTTCGCATGTGGATATCCAAGGTTCCTTTGTGAGCGAATGTCTTCTCACAGATGGAACAGTGGAAAGGTTTCTCACCAGTGTGGGTGCGCATGTGCTTATCCAAGTGTCCTTTCTGAGTGAAGGTCTTCTCACAGACGGAACACTGGAAAGGTTTCTCACCTGTGTGGGTGCGCATGTGCTTATCCAAGAGTCCTTTCTGAGTGAATGTCTTCTCACAGACGGAACACTGGAAGGGTTTCTCACCAGTGTGGGTGCGCATGTGGTTTTTCAAGGTTCCTTTTTCAATGAAGGGTTTTCCACAGATTAAACACTGGAAAGGTTTCTCCCCAGTGTGGGTGCGCATGTGACGAGATAGGTGTCCTTTTTCAGTGAAGGTCTTCTCACATATGGAACACTGGAAAGGTTTCTCACCGGTGTGGGTGCGCATGTGACAAGCCAAGTGTCCTTTCTGAGTGAATGTCTTTTCACAGATAGAACACTGGAAAGGTTTCTTATCAGTGTGGGTGAGCAAATGCCTATGTAACTTCCCATTTCTACTGATCATATTATTGCAAATGGAACGCTTAAAACGTTTTCCCCTGTGGATACTGCTGTTTGGGAGCACGTCCTTGCGGTGCGTGGTCTGGTCATTGTTGCTGATGCTACTCTTAGGGATGCAATCCAAGTCTGAACTATGGCTCTGTTGTGTCTGGATTGTGTTGGTTTTCTCTGATGAAAAACACCCATCACCTATCAACAAAAAAAAACCCACATTTGTATCAGAAAAATTCAGGTGCAGACAAGCAACAACAAACGTCTAAAGCTTAACAATCAAACATTTGGTGATATAAACATGCAATGCGAGTGCAGTAGTTGGGAACGGGAAAGGGCACAGTTTTGCAAAAGCGATGAATATTTTTTAATAAGCATGTGTGTTTTGCAATTATTCAAAAAAGTAAAAATGTGTAATATTTAGAAAAAGGATTGGATTGTTATGACTTTCAGAAAGTAAATCTGAAATTAAAGAAGAGATAATCCTTTATGTTCTGACCTATATTTTGAGATAGAGAAAATGTCTTCAAAATTTTAACTACTGAACATTTTCTTCGAATGACCCAACCAGCTGAGGACTTGAGTATTCTAAAACATCGTTTAAGGCACGGATATGCACTCTGTTCCCCGTGCAAATATTGGCCAAAAACATTTATATCTAAGATCGATCTCAAAAATGGCTTCATTGGTTTCAATGAATGCTTAATTCTTAAAACACAAATGACAAACATTACTAATGATGATAGTAACATAACTAAAAAACAATGGACTTTGCATTAATCTAAACGTAAATAATTTGTATAAACACAAGGTACAACTTTTTGACACTAGGCTTCCGGTGAGATCGTGCGAGAGAAGCCACATTCAACAAAGAGCTACAGTTGCCTGAATTATTTCCTGTGATTCTGATGTCTGAGATTTTACCCATGTATCATCGGTACTGTGCAAAGTCTCACTACAAACAGGTTGAAGCTTTGTTATTCATATTCCGTTAATTTTGGTAGTGCCTAGCGCTGCGCCGGGCACTGCACTGGCGGCGCTAGTGGTGCCTCTTGTGGAGGGGTGTGGGCGCAGGTGGTGGGGGTTGGGTGCGTTGACGGCTGGAGCGCGGGGCGAAGTGGACCCTCGCCGTGTGCGAGTAGAAGCAGGCCGCGCTCTGGGAGATGCTTCCGCTATTATGCTTTCTCGAAGGGCCTCCAGCTTAGGGCCCGAAGCCACTTTTTGTTGGGCGGCGTTGGTCTCCGTACTGCACTCGCCGAAGCACTTCCACCGAGACACACCCAGAGCCTAGCAGAAGACGCGGACCGCTTCTATTTTTCTTTTGCGCGTGTTTCCTCGCTGAGATGACACGCCCGGACTGATTCTCCCGAACACTATGACTGCCCCTTTTTATAAGTGGTGGATGCTGTTATGTCATAGCTGCAAGTGGCTCCTGCATTCGGAAATGACTAGACATCGGATGTTTAGGAAATTTCCTATTTTATTCTAATGAAAATATTTAAAGGTAATTCATTTATGTATACGAATTATGGACAACCTAACATTGACCAATTTGCCTTTTTTCTTCTTCTGTGACATAACTGCCCTTTTAGACATTTTTCTTTTTAGATTTTTTTTCTAAAAAATATTGATATTTCTTTTTATTCTTGTTTGTAACAAACACAAATTTTCAACATTTTAAGTTTTACTAATCACATAAATTTTCAACTAATAACAAATCTCCATTTTTTGTCTCGACTGAAGCTGGCATTTGGGTTTGCAGGTCACTGACTTTTTGGAACCGCATTGTGTTTCTGATATCTTTTTTCGCATTTCTTTGCACAAATAAAATGTACTAAAAACTGTGGTCTCTGGGTACTTGGTTGAGCGTTGGGCCCTTACGTGAGCTCTGAGCACCGATTTGCGACGTAATCAAAGCACTCATGTCTCAGAGGGCTAGGCGATTATCCCCACTTGCGATATGGATATCTTTCCGTGTCAGACGTTCTGTGTATGCCCATCTCTGCCCGCGTTGTCCGAGTGCGTCTTCATTCTGCCCGCAGTCGTCCGAGTTGTGCAGCACGCGAAGTACTTCATCAGTGCCTCTTAATGTAGCAACAGAGATCAATCCTGTAAAGATGCCAAAGTCTCTCAATCACTAATGGTTCATTAGTAGTCTATTCTCTCCTTTATATTGTTTTTTGTATTGGCTAATTTTAAATGCAAGTGCAGTGAAAAATATTCCCGTTTTCTCTCTCCAATTTTAAGTTTCTAAAAAACCATTTTCGGTGCCTATTAAAAAGTTTAGTGCCCTTTTAGACGCCTAAAACATTAGTTTTTAGTGTCTTAACATCCGATGTCTACAGATGACATGACCACACCCTATACTGCGGGCGGGCGATCCTTGCGCATGTGGGGGGCGTATTATATATTGTCCATGTTGCATGCCTTCTGAGGCCTCATTCACATTGCAAACTTACCCGTGACGTAATGCCGTCAACTTAGCAGTAAAATTTACACGTCAAAACGAGCAGTCTCAATGACGAACGTAAGTTTCGGCTGAGCCAATCAAGTTTCAACGTACTGAAGCTTGATCGATTGTCGATTTGTTTCTAGCATGGTGGAAACATCTTTTGACAATGGTTTCTACCTTCTCTTTCGATTTGTCTTTGATAAATGCATGTAGCTGTTGTATTTCCTTTATTTTAAAAACAAGGATTCTCTAGTATCAAATTCACGAGTGATTCGTCGGACGTAATTATTTTATTCGCCACGTCGAGTTAAAGTCGCCGTACCTAATTGACTCCTTAAATGGAAGGCTGGGCCCAGTTCTATATCTTGTAGAAAGGGCTTCTGCGCTAAATTCTTGGCTAAATAAACTTATACGAGCAGCTGCCAGAAGGCAAGAGCAAGTAGCGCTACCACCGAGCGCTACAAAAATGTTCTTCGCAGCAATGGGGCAGCGCGAGCCAGCCTAACCAACCAATTCGGTACGGCGAGACGCACTGTGATATTTGTTATTTATTTATTGATTTACGTCAAATTCAGTTAAAAACTGTGTGACGTGCTACGGGAACAAGTTCATTTCAAGTTACATTTATGTCCAGAAGCAAAACAATGGGCCATCTCAGCATTTGCTCAAGGATCAGGGAAACTGGACGAAAATCTGATCGAGTTGGGGGTCATTGATACAGAAGCTGAAGTACACTACTTGTTACAGAATATTTACAATTATTCAATCCAAATGGTAAATAATAAACTAAATGTCGTTGTTAAGATCAATATTACTTTCCTTTTATATGCTCGGTATGGTCTCTAATTCTATAGAAACAGTTGTACAGCAGAAAAAAAATTATTTGGAACTTTACATCGAATTTAATCGTTTAATGTCATCTGGCTAAGTTTTGTAAAATACTCTACATGTGTTGTACGTGATTTTTGTAGTGAACTGTTGATACTGTCATCTGATGAATAAGATTACTACGTGTTGAGATTATCGCGACATCATATTAAGACATCAGCGTTTGCTGAAAATATATTCCCGCCCTTAAGTAAGTCATTTTTGACAAAAAACCACTGATTCACATATCTAGAGACAAGGTAATGGTAAAATACCTAGATCAATGAAGGGAGGTTTACAAGAAACGCGTGGGTGGGAGCTATAAGATGTATTTCCCCAGAACATTATGCCATATATCGGGTGAGAATGAACATTCGCGAAATACACACGAGCAGAATGTTAATTCAGGTGCTATACAAATTCACGTCCACCAAACAAATCTAGTCTGGGCATCGCGTTAAGAAAAATACCTACAAGTGTCAAGAAATATAAATATTAGGCTGTATCGAAAAAAATAGAAGTCAATGGCTTAGCTAGCCCCAATTGGCACCAATAAAACCGTTTTAAAAATGAGTTTAGGGGTTTGACAAATCCTAGAAACAACCCATTTTCGATACTTTTTAGAAAATAACGCATAAATATTTAAAAATGTTTTATCAACAGTTTGGCTGAGGTCGTGCACACGTTACCCCGCAACAATTTTATGATCATCAAACATTACTTCTTTAACTGAAGAAGTGTACCACATTAGCTGAAATATGGCAAATTTTAGGTTAAAACCGTAGAAATGGACACTTTTAAAATGGCGATAGCTCCGTAAATTTTTATTCATAATACTCGTAATTTAGATTAGATTAAAACTTGATATCTTTACTTTAAGAACTTTGTTTCACACAATTTAACTATTTCATTGTAATCTGCTAAAATGCCAGCGCGCCATCACTTAACGACTCACAATTCTACCGCAATGCAGTATCTGATTTCTTTTTTTATTGTTAGGCTGCATTAAACATATTTGCAGTAAAATCAAACGAGTTTTGATATTACTAGACTTTAAAAAACACCAAGGGCCGGTTTCACCAACATTTCGTTAAGCGCGGCATTGCTAAGTTGGCTCAAAGTTAAAGTTCCAAATTCAAGCGAGCTTAAGGCAAACGCGTTTCACCAGTCCCCTCGAGGCGATCTAGCTTAGTTAAGCGAGTTCGGGCGTCTTCCGCTAATGTTGGCAACGCTAGAAAGTAAACACATCAACGTTCTGCACGTGCTTTGACGCAGTAGTCTCCATGCTTTGAAGTTGTTTATACTATTTCGTGGACCACCATCATATGGTTCAGTTCTTATAGTTTTGTGATAGTGTGTGAATTTTTTTGTTTATAGTTTATTCTATCAAATTATTTTACGATCGTTATTAATTTTGTGTTAGGCGGGACATTTATTATTTATAAAAAGAATAATCATATTACATTACAAAATAGCTAATTGTACAATTAGTCTTGGATAATGAATTGAAACATTGGCAAATGAAATAAAATAGTCTCACAAAGTTGAGCTGAAAACAAACACCCCGAAGGGAACAGAAAACTACTACGTCCACGTCGTTGTTCCTGGGTTACACTAAAAGTAGTTTATTGACTTCCGTAGAAATCACTGATTGTTATTAACCACTCAGAAATAATCGACCACGCTCAACCACAATTACAGTCGGAAATCTTCGGAAATTAATTTTTTGCGATTACAGCTCCACCTATCACAAATCAGAAAAAGTTTCAGACAAAACTTTTTTTTTCGTAGAATCCGAATCTGAAATAAAAAATGGGGGTTCCTATTTAAGATTTCAATGTTGCCAACCGTCCCACCCGCTGGGGGCAGGGGGTGTAGATTTTAGCATTGAATGATTCTCCCTTCAAAACTGTTAAGATTTGGTCTCAGCTCACGTTTTCGTACATCGCGTATTTTTTATTTCAAGTTGTCAAGTTAAATGGGACACCTGTATATTTCAATGTATTTTTACAACTTAAATATATAGTTTAGTGCAATTTTTTAGAAATTTTGAAAATGTTCCAGAGGCTTCATGGCAGACCAAAATTTAAAGAACCGTGTTCAAAAGGGCTTTAGGTCAGGCCTTGTCGATCTAGTAATATTCATTTTCGACAAAACTCTGCGCATAGTGTAAACCTTCGAGTTGTTCACTGACGGACGGAAGTATAAAAACAAACAGATTTTCGGTATTAAGGAACACCAAAATGTAGATTTTGACTATGCTAAGTATTTGAGAGAGTAATTTACTACATATAGGAGCAAGAAAAATCATATCTTAAGGTGTCATGGAATTTTTCTGTCGAAAAAATATTACTTTTCTCCGCAGCATTACATTACTTTCTCACTACTGGGTAAGCTGGTAGAAAGTAAAAATGGTCTTTACAGGGAAATTGAAACTTACTTAGGAAATTGACTTTTCCTTCCATAAGAATATTAAACTATTATATCTTAACTACGATAGTCAGGGAAATAATTGCTTGGAAAACATTCATAAAGCCGTTTAATAAGATATGCTGGTAACGTTCGGAAAGTGCCCTACAATTAAGCTTCATTCAATTCTCAGGAACCTGCAGATATTGAACTGAATTAACTTGCAACCAGCTATTTAACCATTTTCCAGGAAAAGGTTTGATTGGCAAAGTATAAAGAAAGGGAAAGGACGCTTTTTGATGAATCAGGAAAAACAGACCTTTTCAATTCTTTTGCGGTGTGATAAGTTGTTCATTACTACTTCTTTCGTCAATTCTCAAACTTAACACGAATATTTGGACGAGTAATGTGTAGTCGTCCAGCAAGCGAGAGGTAATCCTCTTTTATATAAGAAAGCGAACATATTTTTATTTTATATATTAAGTATATAAAATTCTAAAATTGTACGGATGTGTATGTAAAATATTGTGAATGTCATGAGTAACATTCTAAAATTTCTTAATTGAATTTATAACTAATCGCATAACACTAACGTAAGTCAAGGTTTAAGAAACATCATTGTATTCAATTTGCAATATTTAAAAAAATCTTATTAATACATTAGAGGAGAAACAAACAGTTAGGTGCTTTACTAGTCTGACCCCACTGCTAGGCCATGGTTCAATTGCGAAAATAAAATCTTTCATTTACACAACTTCATCATTACACAAGCTAAGTCTTTTGTGACGTCATGAATTGTAAATAACGAAACTGATCGTTGAATAAAATACCTGTTTAGAAACCACACTCCCATGATAATATAACAAAAGAACGAAAGTAAATTTCCGGCACCGGTAAAGTTTCGTTTCAGAAGCAGATTTGTTAGTCTATAGATTTCTTCGCTGTGTTTTGGACTTTAAGTTTCGTTAGGGTACTTACGTTTGGGTGCACAATAAACTAACGAAACGTTTAATTTTGCATAGTTTCGTTTGTTTCCTTGTTTCCCAGAATTATTGCGTAGCAACTCGAACATTAATATAAGAAACTCTTAAAAATTCAGTTTCATACATCACAATGCTCTATTCTAATTTTTCTTTCTCCCTATAGAAAAAGTTACATCACGCTGCGCGAAAAATGTCGAATTTTCGGCAGAAAAACTCTTATTAAAAAGACCTGATAACGAAAAAATAAATTAATGCAGTTGCTAAATTTAGATGGGGGATCCTCTAAAATGTGGTGTAGCCAAAATCCCCGTTTAGTGAAATCCCCCTTGATACTGAAAAACCGATTGATAGCAAACGTCTGTCTGTGAACAATGCTAGCGGCTAAGACGTTCAGCTTATTTTCTCCAAAAGTGATATTCTCCGATCGGTTTGGCTGATGTCGCGGCCCCTTGAATTTCAAAGCGATATTTCAATTTTCGGCGGTACTTTTCATGAAGCCTTAGCGACATTTTCAAAATTTTTAAGAAAATGGCGCCATCAATTTTGATTAAATTTATCACCATAAGTTGTAAAAAGTTGTAGAAAGTAAATTAACATTTTTTAATACTGACAGGCTATTTTTAATTAATTTTGTGCACTATCACAATATGAGGAACGTGATCCCTATCTTCTTCTAACAAGTACAGAATTTGTAATTCCGTTGGGCATTTGCGCACTTCAGTGCTTCAGAGGCACCATCGGATCCGCTTAACCGTGAAGGAGTTAGCGTTTGCTTTTAAGGGTCTGCAGAGCTTCGGAGACGGCTGTCTTTTTAAAGAGAAAGGGGATCTTGCCACATTGTTTTCTTAACAGCTAAGGCATAATGTTTACCAAGTACTGTACTCACCACTCCAAGAGTTTGTACCTTAGGTTCATGAAATAATTAAGAAATATATCACACATTTACCTGGGGAACATGTTGTGATCTCTTGTTTAATTGTAGCAACAGAAGCACCATCACACCAGGATGCAAGAGGATCCTACAGAAATAAAAAAATATAAACAATCTCTTAATGGAGTAAAATATTGATTGAAAATTTTTAACTTCATTTGGGAGGGAAAATGTAATTTTGAAAAATTCCAGTAATCCATGTTGTCCTATAATGTTTTGCAGCCCTGGATCTTAAATTAGAATTGGAAGGAGATTCTGGGTTTTCATTCAGTTCGGATAAATAATGTGAATTGTTCGTTTCAGAAATACAATAACTGATATTTAGTGAATTTTCTACGGTGAAACTTAAAAATAATCCCACATGGTTTTGTCTTCTAGAAATTTTTAATCCTAAAAGACATTTAAAAATTACATTCTTCTGTACCTGTTAATATTTATAAAAAAATTATTTATATATTAATTCCGGATATTCATGAATTTATTTTACTTAAAATATGCATTAACTCTGCGTTGAGGTAGGATCCAAAAATGCATGAAAAGTGCAAAATAACAATATAAAGAAGTTATTATGCACAATTAATAATTAAAATGATTCAAATTTACATTGTAAAATATAAAATTTATTTCACCACTAGTAATACTGATATAAAGGGAATGGTTGCAAGTAAACTATCCCTTCTTTGTCACTTTGGTAGCAGATAACGATCGAATTTTTTTCATTCGTGACATTGTCTCAAAGAAATACTAATGTAGACACCCTTTCGAAATTTAGAAAAGGCATCCACGAAAAAGAGTATTTGCTTCTTTGCATTTGTGAAATCTTTGCATTTATGCACTGAGTCGTAGCGCGTCGTATATCTAACACAGAGAGTTCCGTAATCAAAAGGGTTTGGAGGCTCTTCTCAAAAGCGGGAATGGATTTCTCGTAAGCGTACTCTCCGGAGAGTTCTGGGACACTGATAATAACGTCACAATGACGTCAAAGGTTTCCCAATGTTATTAGAATTCCCTCTTCGCTATGTTATTAGAATAGGAGTAATCGACGTCATGGCTGTCCAAGTAAACAACGTCCATGCGCGCGATTGAATGTGGTTGTCTGTAAGAACGCTCGATGACGTCATAGTGACAGGAGGGAAGGTGCTGACCTCACAATTGTACACCTCTAGGTGCACAATTTTGAAGTGTTCAGTGCCCCAGTGCGCTTCATAACCTTTCGAAATGGTGAGCGTTTGTGCGTGTTCACAAGAAACAATGTCTCCAACACGGAAGCGACGCATCAATTGGTGCATGTCGACCGTCTTTGGCGTAGACAGTGCCATGTCCTTTACGTCTTTCTGTTTCATAACCGTTGTTCTATGCCGAGTTATTGTAATCGTGAAGCAGGGCCGGGGGCATGAGGGTCCATCGGCGGAGAAGCGCCGCCACATGCCCTCTTTCAGTGTCCGATTGAAACGCTCGATGACAAGTTGGAACAAGTGGAATAATGGTGAATAGATTGTGCAGGCAACCATTTCTTGAAAGTGCTATTGTAAAATTCTGTAGCATCATCTGTTTGTAAAAAGAGTCTGTTGCCGACCGCCGTTGGATGCCAAGATGCGCTCAAAGCTTTACACAACTTCATCACCGGTCTTCTTTTGGAGGGGTTCGGCCCACGCGAACTTGGAATACACAACAATTATCGTTAAGATGTACCGCATACCTCTATTGACCGTCGTATAAGGCTGCATGTCGACCAAATCCGCTTGCTATAAGTCGTTGACTCCATTCGTTATAACATTCCGTCTGGTGTAATGGCGCCGTGGCTGGTGTATTCGGTATTCGGGTCCGTCGGGCGCAGTCACGAAACACAGACCTCTCCGTGATTTTGAGATTTTTTGTTTAATTGACGTTTTGGGTTTCTTCTGCTCGGAAACATTTATGCAATAATCAAACTATACTTCCACTTTTATATGTCGTGTCGTATTGTGCACCACGCTTATAGTACGTTTTATGTGCTGACGTATCATTTACAATTTGTTTATAATTGGCCATATTGTCTGGCGAAATGTTGGGTTTCTTTTCAAAAAGGAACTCGAGAAGACACTGCGTAGGATCAAAGACCTGGTCTGCTATAGTAAATGTACCGTCATCGTTTATATACATCTCTTTGTTACCAACATTAAGTATATTGTAAATGAAATTAGGAGTAAGCTGTATCACTTTTCTTCTCCCATGCAGCTAGCAATCTTTCTCTCCATATGCTATCCCCTTCAGCTTGTTGTGACTCTTCGTCGTGTTCTTCAGCTTCCTCACGCAGTTCTCTTTTTTGGGAAGACCACGGTGATGAAAAGTCTTCCTTCTCCTTTTTGGGGCGAAAAGATTTGGGAAAAGACGTGTTTACGCCGATATTGGCGTATAGATTTTTTGTGTGGGCATCACAGATAAGAGGTATGTTTTTTATCAGTTTACATTGCTTCGGTTTGATATTCGGTATAGTATGAACGGGTCTTGTGACATACTTTTTGAGGAATCGTTCACGCTGTTACGTGGTGACGGAGGGCCTTTACTTTATTGCTTTATTAGCTGGCGCTTTCTCCACTTCAGCCTTAAAAAATTTTCGCCGGGGTATCTTTCCAAAGACGATTAGGAGAGTAGGTCATTTCTGAGAGAGCTGGGACCGCATAAATTAGCATTTTAATGACTTTACAGCGGTCCCAGCTCTCTCAGCAATGTTAAAAGGTACACTGAGAGAGCTGGGACCGCATAAATTAGCATTTTAATGACTTTACAGCGGTCCCAGCTCTCTCAGCAATGTTAAAAGGTACATGACGTCAGAGGGGGAAGGTCCCTGACCTCTCCGGAGGGCAGATATCCGAGTTCTTTCTTTAGAGGAGCAAGCTCCAGGTGGGTCACCTTGGGCCCTTGGCCTATATACCGCACCTCTTCCAGTGGAAGAACCACCTTCAGATCAACTCCGGAGAACGCCGGGACGCAGCGTAATAGCTTTCCCAATCAATGCCTGGGTCGGGCCGCGATGCTCCAGCTGACATCCCTACTGACTACAAGTCAGTCCGAGTTCTTTATGATGGTGCCTCCTGTGCACCCGGGACGAATCCCTAGCCGTTTACCCGTCGGCTACTGGGCCACTGCCACAACGAAGCCAAATGCCCGTCAGAGGACCTCCCGGCGTGAACCGGGGGGCTCTAGGTCCCCTTCCCGTTTACTCACTGCCTACACGTTAGACTTACGACCTGAGTTGGGCCGAGAACCACAGACTGCAGCCGGGTGCTCTAGATCCCGGTTCGGACTTTAAAGTGGGTTCGGAGCTCACCCCACCCAGGGCTTATCCTCTTCCCGATCCTCGTCTGCTGCGTTGGGCGCTAGCGCCTAATTGTACTCAGTCTCAGTCGTTGTGTCTCGTACTCATTGTCTCAACTCCTTGGGTAGTCTCTATTCCTGTACTGTCTCTTTCTTTCTCTTATCTCTTTCCTCTTTGTGATTCCGATTTGCCCGCCTTTTTTTTAATTACTTTCGCATTTCGCGGGCGCGGGCGGGCGCATCGTTGTGACAGACTTTAGGATTGGCGGTTTCGCACAATTGCTTGTGCGAACTCCTCTAACAAAGTCCTCGACAAAGGCCCGCGTATTGCAGCTGGGAGCCGCTCAACGGTTAAGGGCGCCCCCAAACTGGTTTCCAAACGGAGCCGTGAGCGTCTCCATTGAGGACAGTCCACCAGGAGGTGAAGAGCCGTTTCCGGCTCCCCACACACACGCGGGAGAGTCCACCAGCCCGAGTGAGTGGAGCTTGCCATTGAACGGGCCATGGCCCGTAATGACAAGAATCAGTTCGCGCGATAGCCCAGTTAGGACAGGTCTGCAGGCCTGCGCCGCATCCGGAAAGAACCTGTACACAGTTCGACCAGTGGTCTCCCTGCGCCAGCGCTCCCTCCAGATGTTGTACAACTCGGCCTTCACTGTCGAGATGGTGTCGTTCTCATTTAGTTGTTTTATCTTTCCGTCAATGTAACACGACTGGTGCCCCCTTCTCAGGGAGTACCTTGCTCCCCATTGATAGGCCAGCAGATCGAGGGGCATCATTCCCGCTACGACCTGTAGCCCACTGGTAGCGGCGGTGCGGTAGGCGCCCGTTATTGCTAACAGCGCAGTGCGCTGGGCCTTACCTAATTCTCGTCGAACATTGGTTGTATGCGCCACACCGGTCCAAACGGAGGCACAATACAACATGATCGGAATAACCGCACCGCTGTAAATAGTTCTTATGGAGCGTCGACCGACTACCCCCCTCTCCACACCGAGACGGCGCAGTTTGAAGAGCAGCGATCTAGCCCTCTCGCTAACAGCTTTCAGATGAGGAACAAACGTCAGTGTTTGATCAATCGTTACTCCTAGGTAAACCTGGGTTTTCACGCATTTGATTGTTACTCCATCCAATCGGATAGTGGGCGGCCTCCCCTCATCGAGGAACTTGCGCCCGGGCGCGGGTCGGAAGCTGTTCTTCATGAGTAACAGCGTGGTCTTCTCCGGCGATAGCCGGAGTTTCACACCTCTGCACCAGTCGGAGACAACCCCCAGCACGCGCTCTGTTAGACGTTCGAGTTCGGTCCTGGAGTCCCCGCGAATGATTATCGCCAGGTCATCGGCATACGCAATGGAGTCCCATCCACCCCGTTCTAATAGAACGAGTAGTCCGTCGAAGAGGATGTTCCAGAAGATTGGCCCTGAGTTTGATCCTTGGGGGCATCCTTTTGAGAGGTCGGTCGTAACCGCCTCAGCCCCTTGCCTTATAGTTGCTTTCCGGTTACGGAAGAAGTCTTTATATAGGGCTAAGATGTTATTGGGAATCATCCACCTTCTTCGGAGTTCCGAGAGTATCATAGGCCACCACGCGTTGTCAAAGGCGCCCGAGATGTCCAGGAACAAGACGGCGGCGTACTTAAACCTCGAGGGAGCTCTAAGATTGGCGAGTAAGTGATTTACCGCGTCCTCCGTCGAACGTCCCGCTCGGAATCCGTACTGACACGCCGCCAGGTCCCCTTTGTCCCTGACGTGGCACCCCACCCTTCGGAGAGCCATTTTGTCCAAAACTTTGCCGAGTACTGGCAACAAACAAATCGGTCGGTATGCCTTCGGATCGTCTGCAGCTCTGTCGTTCTTCTTACGCAGGAGAACCACTAGCGATCTCTTCCAAGGATCCGGGAAAACCCCGGTCCCCAGGCATAGGTTGTAAACTTCAAGAAGTTCCTCCCTTATTAGGGGGAGGGCATGCTGAAGCATCTCGGGGTGGATTTTGTCCTCGCCCAGTGCCATGTGGGAAACGCAGGGAAAACAAAAAAGTAGTAATCTTGTGAAATAAGCTTTTTATTATTCCAAACATTTTTTTCGAAACATTGAATAAAACAATACAATACTTCTTTACATACTGTTCATCCCAAACACAAAAACTTCATTTCCTACGTGCTGACTGAGGTAATGTCGCGTAGGTGACGCACTCGAATATCCATACCCAGTCTTCTCTGAAGATCCAAAAGTGCTATACTACGCGGTTTTCAATTCGCATTACGTTTTGCAGAAGACGAAGCACAATAGGGTCATCAAGAGAGAGAGAGAGTGCTGAGATCAACTAGCCCCCCTTCCTCGTCCTCACTATCAGTACTTTCCCACTCTTCATATCCATTTCTCTGCGGTTTATGTATCAAAACGTATCTACACATGGGACAAGTTTGATGACTCGTCAACCATTGTTTAATACATTCTTCACAAAAACGATGTTTGCAAAGTGTTTCAACCCATCGCATAATTTGTCTTTATGACAGATTGGCTAAATGACCTCTGGACAAATACTGTCGCTGTTCACCTCACCGAAAGGAGATGTTCCCGTTGTCGTCTCCATGCCAAAGCAAATAAAACAAAATACGTTAGGTAGCTCACCGGCGTCGGCAACCGTAGCAGTCTCGCTTGGCGGGCGGCGGTCCGTCGATGTGCATGCGTCCCTTGTTGTAATGTTCCAAACAGGGCAGAAGTTTTTGAATTGATGACAGTTGTTGAATGTGAAGAGGTAGGCGAATGTAGACGTGAGGCACCTCTCTCGCCGCCCAATGTGTCAGAAACGTGACGGCAAAATGAGCCAGACTGTCGTCATCCAGGTGACAGAGAGCCACCACAGTCACGAAGGCGTTGCAGAGCCCGCTCAATATTGTCTGCGGTGGGAGGCGGTGGTGGTGGTCTCCCATCACGCGTGCGTTGAGTATGCGCGCAAACACGCAGATGTCGTGTATATAACTCGCGCGTGCTATCTAATCACCAGGGATGTTGGTGGGGGGGGTCAGACAGCTTGTGGAGGGGGGAGATATGACATCATCGCTACCAAAGCACATTGTAGTGATGTGTCACCATCCAATGGAAGAGCCCCAAGACGTGTTGAATGCCGATAGCTTCAACATTGATGTGAAGGGTATTTGTAAAGAGCTTGTAGAGCTTGCGGTGCGCGTCCACGCATTTTTTGAGTGGTGGACTGCCGTACACGTCCAAGTCCTCCACGCTACAGTCTACATGCTCCCACAACCACTTACGCTTTTGATTTCCTTTAACGTAAATTTTTGAGACACCCTCAAAAGCCTGGCGAATCACGTCACGTCTCTCCCAGTATGGATAAGTGCCACTCGTCCACGGTGGGGTGGCGGGGTGATAGTGTTCAATCCACGCCTTTGTTCTTTGATCCTGCTCACTGAGTTCATACACGTGACAAGGAGGTTTGAAAGTATAAGTATGTAGACACTCATCGTCTTCCGGATTGCGCGGGATTCGCAGTACCGTCAACAATTTTATGATGAATTGTCCGTTTCTGTAATATCCCTGAAGATCAGCAATGACAGTTGTGGAATGTGAACAACCGTCTGCCCCTCCAAACGGATGACGTCGCCGACGTATTGTGTACACATTTCGTCTATGTAGTAGAGGCGACGGCGGCGGCGGCGGCTGGGATGGCGGCGGCGGCTGTGATAAAGGCTGTTCTTAGTCTAAATACCATGGAACTGATGAGGTTGCGATGGTACCCACTCGCTATTGTCTGATTCTTCTTCTTCTTCGGCTTCTTTCGCTTCTTCGCTAATGAAGAATCTCCTCACAATAGTAAATTTAAACCAATTAAAAGCAGTATCCAAGTAGCGCAACATACTGCTGTTTGAACAAAATCAGCAACAGACATGTATAATAAGAGTTATCAGCCGTCGTTCTGATGTGCTTAGGAGACTCTCTGACAACTTCCAACGATTCCACTCCTCTTTTATAGCAGTGGAGAAAGTGTAGGAAAGAAAGAAAGAATGAAAGATTTTTGATAATAAAATTAGCTATTCACGTTGTTGCTAAGGGGTGGGGGAAAAAGAGGTTAATTTTTTTGTGACCTTTTTACATAAGAATGTGAGTGTTGAAACAAACACGAAGAAATATGATAAGAGAAAAGAAAACAAAAAAATCGACCGCAGCTGCGCGGCCGTTGTTGGTTTTTTCCATTGGCACGTGTGCGGTCTATTCGTATCAGCATGATTGCGACACACACTATCTCTCTCTCTCAAATCTCAATATCCAGGGCATTCACCCAAGAGTTGTGGCGAGTGTCGAAACCAAGCCATTTTACGAGACATTGTTGGCCCTTTTTGCGTAGAACACGCTCCACTAAATAATGGTTAGGGTAGCGTGTACGTCGCAATTCTTCTGCATAGAATAGCCCCTTGAATGGTTCACCCTCAATGAGGTCTTCGAGTGAATATGTGACGGGATTGGAAAGATGCACGCGCACAATTTTAAAGAGTTCAGTACCCCAGCGCGCTTCATAACCTTTCCGAAACGGTGAGCTTTTGTGCGTGCTCACACGAACAATGTCTCCAACACGGAAGCGACGCGTCAATTGATGCATGTCGACCGTCTATACTTTGGCGTAGACAGTGCGCAGTAACTTGTCCTTTACGTCTTTCGGTTTCATACCCGTTGTTCTATGCATTGTGTTATTGTAATCGTGAAGCAGGGCCGGGAGCATGAGGGTCCATCGGCGGGTACCTTCGGCGGAGAAGCGCCGCCACATGCGCTCTTTCAGTGTCCGATTGGAACGCTCGACAACCACCGCGTTCAAGTTGGAATAGGTGGAATGGTGAATAGATTTTGCGCGCAACCATTTCTTTAAAAATTCTATTGTAAAATTCTGTACCATCATCCGTTTGTAAGTGTCGGTTGCCGACCGCCGCTGGATGTCAAGATGCGCTCAAAGCCTTTCACAACTTCGTGACCGGTCTTCTTTTTGAGTGGTTCGGCCCACGCGAACTTGGAATACACATCAATTACCGTTAAGATGTACCGCATACCGCGATTGACTGTCGCATAAGGCTGCATGTCGACCAAATCCGCTTGCCATAAGACGCTGAGTCCATTTGTTATCACCTTCCGTCTAGTGTAATGGCACCGAGCGGGTGCGTGTAGTTCTTTCGCTATACCTAGACGCACAGGCGACACTTTGTTGACAGGTGTTGACGGCTTTCCATCCTTCTGCTTTTTCTTCTGCATGGTGACACCGACTAGGCGATAATACCAGCAGAGCGGAGTTCGTCCTCTATTTCTACTATTTCACCATCGTGCCCATTGTTACCGGCGGCTTTGGAGGCTCGCAACAAGCGTAGTCTGTCAACGAATGTGTTGGGATCACGCCAATACTTATAGTCGGAGGGCGCCGTCACGAAACGCAGACCTCTCCCTTTTTGTAATTGACGTTTCGGGTTTCGTCTTCTCGGAAACAGTTGTGCTATAATAAAACGATACTTCCATCTATTCTTTGTCGTTTCGTATTGTGCACCGCGCTTATAGTACATTTTATGTGCTGACGTAGCATTTAGAATTTGTTTATAATTTGCCATATCGTCTGGCAACTCGAGAAGACCCGGCGTAGGATCATAGACCCGGTCTGCTATAGTAAATGTACCGTCATCGTTTATATCCATCTCTTTGTTACCAACATAAAGTGTATTGGCAATGAAATAAGGACCGTAAGCTGTATCACTTTTCTTCACCCACACAGCTAGCAATCTTTCTCTCCATAAGCCATCTCCTTCAGCTCCAAATGGGATAGCTTCTTCTTCTTCTTTAATTGGCCCCTGCAGTTCCCTTTTTTGCGGAAGAGACCACGACGGTGAATCAAAAATGTCTGTCTCATACTTTTTTTGGGGGAAAGATTTGGGAAAAGAAGTTGTGTTTCCGCCGATATCGGCGTATTGATTGTTCGAGTGAGCAGCAGCACTGATACGAGTGTTAGGTTTATCTGTTTGCATTGCTTCATGAACGGGTCTTGTGACATACTCTTTGAGGAAACGTTCACGCTCTGTTTCGTGATGACGGAGGGCCTTTACTTTATTGCGAACGTTAGTTCGCGCTTTCTCAACTTCGGCCTTTAATCTTTCCTCCGGGGTATCTTTCCGAAGAGGAGGGCGGAGAGAGGAGCGATAAGCGCGGCGCAGAGCACTAGCAGCTGTCACCGTCTGCTCGCCGTTTTGTCTCGACTTCTCGCGGACACTGGCCTTGACTTTGATATTTGCATTGAGTGACTGTACATCCCTGCGTTATCTGCCGGCGCCTCCCCTCCCCCGAACAGGACGGTTCCGGGTTATTCGCGAGTCGCGTAGAAATGTTGCGCACGTTCCCAATGGCTCGAGGCGGGTGCCGACCAGGTATAAATTCGCCGCTGCCGGCGGCCGCGAGTCAGTCAGGCAGTAAGCGGCTGCTAGTCAGTCAACTAAGTAGTCAAGTAGTAAGCAGTTAGTCCGTCAGTGTGTCAGAAGTGGAAGCTGAGCTGTAAAGTGTGCATTGCGGGGAACAGTGGTGCAGTGGGTGAACAGCAGTCAGCAGTTTGAAGTCTTCAATGGAAGCTGAGCTGTGAAGTGTGCATCGCGGGGAACAGTGGTGCAGTGGGTGAACAGCAGTCAGCAGTTTGAAGTCTTCAATGGAAGCTGAGCTGTGAAGTGTGCATCGCGGTAAATAGCAGTGCAGTGGACTCTGGTCTGCGCATTGAAGTGTGGTCAGCGCAGTGAATTGTGGTCAGCGCAGTGAATTGTGGTCAGCGCAGTGGACCGTGCAACGGGCTGTGCGATAGTGTAGAAGTGAACAGTGTAAATAAATAATCAAGAGAACGGAGTCGTTTGTAAGTAAAAAGGAAGTGAAGAACACAAGGACTGTGTAATCTACCTGTAAAGCTATCAAGTAGTTTTAGTGTATAATTGTTTACGAATAAACGTTTCTGTTAAAATATTAAATACCTGTGTGCATTAATTCCCAACCGAGAAACGTTACACTATCCTGAGCCCCTACCCCCACAAAATATGAAATGGGATGCTTTTCTCTGCAATGAGGCGTTTGCTGTTAGATTCTTCCTAAGACAAGCAAAAGCTCTAGAAACGTTACACATGGCAATAGTCTTCTAGTCACAATTGTATGAGCACTGGGAATCAGTGAGGAGAATGGACCAGAAATCACACAGTATCCAAGACTTCTAAATGCGAATGTAACCTGTTATTCTTACCTTATCTTCGGAAGTAAATAATGTTTCTTGCTTCACTGTTGGCCCAATAAACACAGCAATTGGAGGCTGCAACTCCTGGACAAAAAAAATTCACAAAACAAAGCTATTGGTGCTAAATCAGCAACTAATCTTAAATCGAATGTGGAATTTCCTAAACGAAAACTTGGATAAAACAAATGTGAGAAATTATCCATTCAAAATATTTTGTTTGATAATTGATATACTATATTGCATACTAATAAATCGATTGTATATCATTTTAATGAATTCTTTGTAAAAATATGTTCAAAAAATAGCCGACAATTTCATCACGCGACAATAGTCAAAGATACTTTAGACGGAACTCCAATGGATACTAATTTTAGAACTCAATATGGAGATTTATTGTCATTTATAAATTCTTAAATGCCTGGAGAGGTTGATCACATTCCTATTGATTAAAATTGCTGGACATTATATAATTAAGCCATTATCTTTTAGTGCTCACTAGCGAGACGTTGTTCCGCCCTCCACCTCTCTGAATTGAATTATTGCCTTATTTTACGTGGCGAGACTCTGGCCATGCGGCCTGCTCTTCCGTCTGACCACGCAAATTTCGCTACGCTGCTTTCACCAACTACCGAAGAAATCAGGTATTTGGCGAGAAACAGGCTATTTGAATTTAGCTCAGAGGCGCCATTTAGGCTTGAGAATCTTTTACATGCAAGTAAATCTACTAACATGGGACAGCCGGCTTTACTTCCCCTCCGAAGGAAGGCGTGCGAAGGATTTTTTCGCCCTTAAAAATCCACGGCTTCGATCGCCGCCAACTTGGGTACAACCGTCCGATACGCTAACCGTTACACCATCGCCGCGCGCATTTCTCGTTCTCCTTCCCTCTCTCTGTCTCTCCTGGGCACAATTCATAATCGCAAGGGCGGAATATCCAAAGAAGTCGCTCTTAATACTCGTACTTCAGGGTGTGACGGGTTGCGTCGAGCACCATTGCGTACAATGCCCTGCTCAGAGGCACTTGATTATCAATGCGCGTCTATGTGCGCAGTCTTATGCACATTCCCATCGTACAATGCCTAAATTCTTCCCACAACCGCAAGCAATAAGATGAGAAAGTTTTATAGTAATCGGATGAACGGTACGGCAGCGCATTAAGTACACACCAACCAACAAACATTGTTTTTTATATTTTGTTAATAAATGTATGATGGACGGGTGGTGCATAATCTTTTTAAAAAATCGGAAGTGAATCAAATATATAACCCAGGGGATATGGAGGAAGCCAAACCAATTTTCTTAATTTCGAATTTTGGAATTAATTTTGAAAAAGGTGATCAAGAAAAAAAAAATTGAATTCACACCTACAAAAAATAATTTTCTATTTGCTTTCCAGAAAAGTAAAAGTACTGAGGATGCAATTAATTTGTTACAGACCAAATCTACTGTGCGATTCATAAAAATGAATCTTGTTTATCAATAATTTTGGATTTTGCTAAGATATTTGATGCAATGCATTATATTGTTTGAAAGCTACCTGTTTGACAGAAAACAAGAAGTCCAGTTAAGCGATATCAACAGCAATGAATTAACCCTGGAATGCCAAGTCCGATTTTTCCAAAGAAGGTATATTTTTAAGGCTTGTATTGCTTCCCAATATAGTTTAAGAATTGGGAACATGCATTACATAAATTAAGTTTGTCAAACAGCATAGTTTTCACAATTCCTACGCTTACTTCAATCTTTTCAGAGGTCCATGTATTGTTGACTCTTTCCCTAGCAGAGTCAGCAACTGGTAAAACCAAAGCATATTAAGACACTTTTTTAAGGAATTATTTATTATTGATATAATAAGAAACACACATTTATTTACAAGTGTTTCATTGGTACTTTCTGAATAATATCTAAGGTGAAATTAGCCAATTATAGCAGTTAACCCTCTGCAAATCAAAATACTGAACTTGTAATTATGAATCTTCAACATATATTTGCTTATGAATAATATTAGAAAGAAAATAAACTTATTTACTGATCATCAAAACAAAAATTTGTATTATTTAGAAACAAATGAATATAAGACAAAAATGCTAATCAGTAATTGTTATGGAATCAGAAAATACCATGTTAAGATAAAAGCAACAAACCCTGACAACTCAAGCCACAAGTGTGTGCAATAATAATAAAATTAATAATAATGTTTTTCTTTGCCAATAGACTTATACAGTGAAGTTTCAAGCATCGTCACTGTGTATTAACTTATTATGATTGCCTAAGAAAAACATAATTACCTAAGACACATACATACAAACTAAATTATAATACTAATACATTTTCTACTCCATTACTTCTTTTAATTTACAGGGCACATTCCTATTAAATACTTTTTCAACAAGTCATTGAATTTCTTTTCTTCACATACATCTTTAATATTTTTTGCCAGTTTATTTTATAATAAGATGACTCTGTGCTGGGCACTTTTATTCATCGAGGCTCTACATGTAAATATCCTCTTTGTCTCTCGTACTATAATTATGCAATTCACTATTATGAATAAAGTGTGTGCAAGATTTCTTTGTGAAGAGAGTAATGATTTTATACGCATAAAGGGCTATTGCAGTCATTATGTTGTGTGGTGTAGTTTTTACATGACTGTCTAGGTTTTAGTGTGAAAATGCATTTAAGGGCTCTTTTTTTTGTAGAATCGTAATTGCATAATTCTACATTCAATATATGGAAGTATTATCACATAATATATTGCTTTGAGTGTATCAATTGTCACTTATTTCCTAAAATACGTTAATATGATATTAGAGCTTATTTTATTACACATTTCATAAATGTATACATTGAAAGTTAGGCTTTTATACATATACATTGCAAGAAATTTATGGCAATCAATTTGTTTCATAGTTTCATTTTTTACTTCAACAAGAATAGAGTTATAAAAATACAATACATTTGTTTTTAAGTATTTAAAATTAAATTATTCATGTCAAAGTAGAAAGAAGTATGTTCCATTGATTTTGTCGTTTTTTCATCTAGTGTAATTAAGTCTATAGCAATGCTTGCAACCGCAGTGTCATCTAGTAATTCATGATCTACAGCCTTGGGAAAATCATTCACATATAATAGTTAAAGTAGAGGATCAAGTATTGACCCTTGTAAAATGCTTTAAATTACTGTATCCAACTATGACTGTATTTTATCAACTGAATGTTTAGATTCCCAAAACATTTCTATACATTGCTTATGATTTATTAGGTAAAAGTTTATTTATACTTCCACTCAACCATAAACACTACATTTTTTGAAAGAAGTAAGTTGTGGAGTGCTATACTGCAGCATAGCTCTGAAGAAGGCCACAGCATGATGGCCGAAACATCAGTACAATTGACCGACACGCAGCTCATCCCTGATAGCCAAGAATGCAAAATCTCTAACACTTAAATTTTGTTTCAAGGGGGTAAGAAAAGAAGATGGGAGAAATTCTATATTATTTCATGGAGATAGAACATTTGTATTGTTTTCATGAGCAGGTCTACAATATTTCATTAACCCTAAAGTGGTAACAAAATTTATTGTGTTATAGGTTATATAGGCCTCTCAGCACCTGTGATTTACTTCATGTAATTTGCACTATATTTAATGTTTTTATTGAATGTACTTGTTATATAACTATAAATACATATATTTGAATCAAAATATAATTTTTTAATATGAAATTAAATTTTTAAAGCAGAGTTGTTACAAGAATATTTGAAACTAGTGTAAAATTCTGTTTTGTATATTTCTTTTAGATTAAATTTTTGTAAATGAATATTATAAATTTCATAATTAGACATAACTATGCATGCCAGACAGTAATCGCAATTACTTCACACTTCACTTCACAACTTCTTGGAACACGTCGAGCAATTCAGTTCTGAACCAACAGCTGACTTTGACAAGACATTTATAGGCTTGTTTTCTTCCGACATTTTCAACTAAACTAAAAAAATCAAATAAACATACATAACACATTCTTTCTACGAGAATGAAATATTAACTGAAAAATGTGAGAAAACAACATCTTACTTTGAAAAAGAACTTCCCAAAGTTTGGACAAAAATTATTTTTATGTTTACAGTAACACAGGTTTTCGAGGCCTTCTTGGAAAAATTACACAGAAAGGTTATCACGTAAACGAATGATGCTTAGTTCAGTCACTGATGTTGCAACATAACCAGTATACACAAATCAGCAAAAAAGAAATAGACATAGGGTCTGATAGACCATTGTCAGCACTTAAGGCTTAAGGTCAGAACAAAACTATAGTTTAGCAAACAAAAACAAACAAACCTTGTTCTTTAAATAATAGATAATACAATATTTTTAAAAAATTGGCACATGCTATCCCTTCCAAAATACACAGTTTCAGGATCCATCTATTAAAATCTATTTCATTATAACTTCAGACAAACTGACCAAAATCATAAATACAAATTAATTGTTTTTAATTGATTGGTAACTTGATACTTACGTAAAATGCTGATGTGATAATTTTCAATGATTAATATTTTTCAACTACATTATAAATCATTAAAATAAAATAAATTATTTAATAAGAATTTACAAGCAATATAACCAAAGCAATCTTAAATATTCCTTCTTTATTAAAAATAAAATTAATATAACTTTAAATTTCATTCATTTATACTAAATTGTGAAAATACTGCAATATTATATTGGTTAGGAATACTAAGCATATATATTGTTAAAAGTTTTTGGACCAGTACTGATGGATTCAACAACTTAACGAAGGATTGGCATCTCCTTTTTTATTTTTTTTCAAAAGAATTTTAATAATCTCAAATTATTTGGGTACCCAATTTGTGTTAGAAAGTGCGGTTAAAATTTAGTATAGCTAATATATAGAGAAACCTATATATTAGCAATGCTCTAAATACAGACCTACAAAACAACGTTATGAATTATATAAGGTCTCAGCATGCCACTGCGTTATCCGTTTTCAATTCTGACACTTTTGTTTCAAATGTTATCGGAAATTAATAAATTGTAAATATTATTTCTACAGGCAACATTCTACTTCAGTTAATAAAATAATGGGTTAAAGTTTAGTATATGGTACACTCTTAGAGAAGCGTGGCGGCGGGGCTTAAGCCCTAATTACTGTACGTGCTATAATAGAAATGAATAAAACTTACAGATAGGCGATTTTCATGGTTCGCCCTTCATACGTTTTTTCCCTTCCGCATTGTAATGCCATTTTACTTCCAAAGGCAAGTTTTCTCGCCTCGCTTGCCCGGATCCAAGTCAGGGCGAGGCTCGGGCCTTCGACCCTAACGTTCACAATAAACATCCTTTAGTCTATCCAACACATAATTACCAATTCACTTTTATAAGACACCACTTTTTAAGAAAGCCCCCAGAATTCAAACTGCATAGTTAACGCCAGAACGGCGTGAAGTGCCGGTTTAAATGACTTCCTTAGGTTGTACCATATACTACATTTCAGTCGAAAGTGCTATTGTGAGGGATCTGTAAAATAAAGCTGAATGTGAAAATAAATTGAGGATAATAGCAAAGGAAGATTCTTTGCAGTAGCAGATTTTACAAATATCATTCAAATCACAGAACTGCTACATGAAAATTCACTAAAAGCAATACACTGAAGAGTATTTTCTCTACTAGCTGCTTTATAATATACAGATGAATGCAGTTGAATTTCATACAGCAAAAAGCAAAACTTCCCATTCAAAATCTTGAAATTTTAAATCAAATTAATTTTACACTTTCGAGATGGTTCATGGTGCATTCAAATGCAAATGATGTTACATCCCTCCAGTGATGTTCACACGTCTTTCTTTAAGATCTCCACACCCAAAAACAGTATTATATTGAAGATAACTTACATGCAGTAAGGTACATAGTACAAGACCTGGTAACAGTACCTGGTTTCCTTACCAAGCTATTAATTAAAAAAGGCCTTCCAAAAGGATTAACACCATTTAAGCAGATTCACCTTAAAATTCACAGTTCTCCTTTTGGCACAACAAATTAGACATTTCTGTGGAACCTTTAATTTTCTCCTGTTCCAATCAGGAATTTAACTTTGGTACTTGAGCATTGAAATCTAACACTCTCAGCACACTTCAATGCTGAAAAATCTGCACTTTCATAACAGTGGCTACTTCTTCTAAACCCCAATATGTCAAATCATAAATTAATTTCCATTTACCATAAAACACTGATTACATCTTGCCACTAATATTACATCATGCCACTAATATTACTCACAAAAGCATTCCAGCAATTATCTTCATCCACATCAATTGGTTCTTCTTTAATCTAGAGGTAACAGAAAAACACTAAGAAGTTTGCATACCATTGTCATACACTGCACTTAGAGCATACAACTGAGTTTGAGCTTCATTGACTTGGTGTTATAACACATAACCCTGAATAATGAGACTTACCGCTTCTGTTTTAATATTTACCGGTTCTATTTTAATAACGCTTTCCGATAAAATATTAATCTCTTCCATCACTATCACAGTCAGATTACAAGTGAACAATTACACATCCTGATGTTGACAAAGCAAAGACAGAAACTTTCTCTAACAAGCTAAGCAGGTTGTCCCGGGCAAAGAGTATATATCAGAGACGGCACTCAATGTTAAAAGGAAAAGCCTTATTTGCCCAACTTCCGGTGCCGCCACATTGTTCTATATAATTTCTATTGGGTAAACGGATAGCCAATAGAGAAGTAACCGGTAAATTTGAAATAAACCAGCGACGCGCGAACTTTAAAATTTCACTCCCATATTTTCCACGCCTTAATTTATTATAAAATTCACAATAATAATTATAAGGCCCGAAACGTTGGCACCTGTGCCTTGGTCGCGGAGTCTCCCGGGCAGCCAAGTAGCTCACGATGCAAAGAACTTCACGGTAAATATATTTACATCATGGCTTGAATTAACCCTCGTGGAGGGCATGTCATTCTCTTCAGACCTCGACCACTGGCTGAGGTGTCTCAGAGCATTAGTAGTCCTTACAGTGCCTCTAACCGGAAGGTCCTAGTTTCTCCAGGCGAACGCCGGAGCAGTTCCCTAACGGACCATGGGCCGCGCGCGATCTTTCCTTCCTCTCCTTGTCCTATCCCCGCTCCTTATTTATACAATTACACTTACGTGTACTACGCTACTTCACATGTCGGAAGACCAGTTGATAGCTTAGAGCTTGTCCTGGATTGGGGAGGTGCTCCGCTAATGCGTGATATCTGGATGGGGAAACCGACGTGTTGGTCGGTCGCCGGATATCACCAACCTGCGGGGAAAGAATATCACTACTTCCTGTGATAGAGCCATTTGATTGATTGTGATACTACATTTACGGGAAATGATAAAATCCGTTGATTTTCCCGGAAATACGCGAAATAATCAATCAATTTACGCAATATTTATAGAGAATCGAATTATACAGAAGTAGTTGTCTGACGGCCTTCTTTTCCTTCGTCCCACAGACCGGGACGAGTGCGCCGAGTGGGGCTACTGCGAGCAACTGTGCACCAACACGGATGGCTCTTACGAGTGCCCCTGCGCCAACGGTTACACCTTGCAAGACCGCAAGTATTGCGTAGCACCCAACGCCAGCGCCCTGCAGCTGCTCTTCGCACACGATCACGCAGTGTGGCGCATGAACGCCCGTGGCGAACATAAACAGCTTCTCACCAACGCCACGGGCGCCAGCGGCGTCGATTTCCACTACGAGCGCGACCTGCTCTTCTGGTCAGATGTGAAGACGCGCAAGGTCAGTAGAATTATCGAACATACCGGCATTCACATTGAAGTGAAAGAAATGAATGAAAATAATGAAATGTACGAAATTATTGTTTACTTAATTTGATCGGTCTACTAATTATAAATTAAACGAACTATGATCTTTGAGATGTTATCTAAATGGAACAAGATACCAATATTAAATTTTGACAATCTCATTGGTATTACTCGCGCAATTTTTCTTGAGCGATGGATTGAAGAAATGCGGGTAGAGTGGGGAATGCGGGTAGTTACGGAATCGGCCAATAGATTTTATGAAGCAATTCCAATCTCTGGAGATCAGTCATGCCTTCGCAACGTTCTCAATAATTTGCATTCTAACTTTTTAAGGAGTTAGAGGTATCTCCTGTGATAGATATTTACCTGCTTCAGTCATTTATTTAGTTTTTTGGAGAAAATAACAGAAAGATGTTCTTGTTTTCAAAAGAAAATTGTTTCAATTTTGCGCCAGTGAAGATGTGTTTGAAATGTTGTCATCAGTGCTCACTGCGAGCATTCAGCTTCATCTGTTTATTGGACCAGAAAGGGGGAAGCAAGGTCATCGTTCAAGAAAAGTTGCGCGAGTAATACAAATCAAGTCAACAGGAGAGAATATCGCATTAATAGACTAGAAATATACAATGATTTGACCTTCAGTCACATCATTGTTGTATATTTATTTTCATTTTAAAAGCTACATTCTTGTTTGAACGTTTTCACTTTTTATAACTAAGATTGAGAGGCTGCCAGGTAAATATTTTTCAAAAATTTCACATTTGTCACAACCACTGGTGCAGTGCAGGGAATTGAGATGAGATTAGTAAAGACAAATGTGCAGTATTTTACACATAAACTACCCATAGTAGTATTCACAAATGTGAAAGTTTCATCACAGATCTTTTTTTAAATGGTCAAGGGCTAAAACAATGGTGTAAAGTTAGAGCAAAGTCCACATTACTGGAATATATAATTTTCTAAATTTTTTTGAGCTTCCCAGTCTTCACACGTACATTGTATTTGATTGTACATTGCTTTTTTTTTTTTTCTTCCCCTTCATTATATCATTTTGTACAAAATTGCTTTTTCTACATTAAGTTTAATATCAAATAATTGAGTTTACACAAACAAGTATAATTTATAAAATATTTTCATTGGTCATCAATACTATTTACTGTTAAGAAAGAGAATTAACACATTTTTCATTTAGTTAACTAAGTATGCTCATTAATTTCATGACAATTTTTGATTAACTTTATGTTAATAGCACACATGCAATTAAAATTCCACTGTGCTATTAAAACTCCACACCTATCAATAAGAATTCAGAATAGGAGTCATATCGTTTAATTACGAAACTATAACACAAACCTAGCCAAGATATTTTGATCAGCCATGAAATATGAACAAAAATGTATATCCCAAGATGATATACCTACAACAAATCATGTAAACAACGAATGAACAAAACCAAATTGGCAAAATAAACATTATGCTAGCTGACCAATGGCACAACATAAAATATTTAAGATGAATAAATTAAATGTTTTACATGTTATTCATTTGGACTTAAGATTACAATTGAGTTTACCCCTTCTAAAATGGACCCTATATCAAAACTGTGTCAGGAGTGACTAGTAATTTTTACTTTCCAATATTTATACATGTTGTATTCTCTCTCATACCTGTCTTTACTTTTCATGGGAAATGTTGTTTTTGTGGCTTTGTCAGCTTCTTCTAATATTTTATCCGCAATATCTTCAGTACCTTCCATTCGCAAATATTTCTTGCAAACAAACACAATGCAAGATCAACTATAATAGATATTTTTCAGAAGCTATACAATGCCATAAAAATAATGTATGTCTCAAATGATTAATATGTGCTTGAATTTCTCAAAATTTAAATTATTCTTCAATAGAAATGAAAAAATATGTGGATAAAGGGGGTATAATTTCACTCATGGCATAGAAGAAAACTCCCTCTTATCATCACTTGTTTTCTTTAACATACAACAAGTGCAATTATATCCCTGTTTATCCACTCATTTCATTAATTACTATAAGCTGTAAATACTTTAAAAAAATAGAAGAATAATTATTTTAACATACTAAGACAGATGATAATGGAAGATTGTATTTGGATGATTACAGGTTCACAGGCAATCTCTTATGGGTGAAGGTCATCAAGCAACCCCAATTGACATCACTTTGCCAGCAACTTGGTCTCCTATTGCAATTGCAGTAGATTGGATTGGAGATAAACTCTATGTTGCGGATTCCATTGGGCAAAAAATAGACGTTTTTGAAATATCTCATGAAGGAAATGCAATTGTGTTGGGAAGCAATTTGACAAGTCCCTCTGACATAGCCCTGGATCCTACTGTAGGGTAAGACGACTTGAATACTTGCCTGTGAATTCAGAAATTGAACAATAAAGGAACAAGTGTTTGTTTAACAAATGTTTAACAACGAATGTTTAACATTTTTCATTATTTTTGTTGCAGCTACATGTTCATTGCTGATAGTAACCAAGTACTACGAGCTAATATGGATGGTACTGGTGCTCGTTCTATAGTCTCAGAGGCAGCTTATAAAGCATCAGGTGTTGCTGTTGATACAATTGCAAGAAGAGTCTTTTGGTGTGATTCTCTTCTAGACTATATTGAAACTGTGGATTATGATGGTCGAAATAGATTCCTTGTTTTAAGAGGTAAGAGACTTAGTTTATTCCTTTGGTATTACTTGTTTCATATTTTTTAAATTATGTACTGGAATTTTACCGTCATGATTTTCAAGAGTTCACAATTTTTATTGTAAAGACATTGATTTATAACAATTTTACAAGGAGAGGCATCATGTTGGAAAACGAGTTTCAGACAGTGAGAAGTGGTAGGATCACATGTCAGTATTCATATGACTACATGCTCTCGTGGCTCACTGGCGAAGTAGCTTGCCTTTCACCACTGAGGTTCCGGTTTCAATTCCAGTAGAATCCCCATAGAACCTCATGTGAAATTTGATACAACAAAACGAGTTTACATGCTTCACAGGGGTTAGTCCAAACTCTGAGAAATGTCTTAAACCCTACCCCAATCCTAATTCCTTCCCAATTCTGACCACTGAGTAGTGTCGCTGGGGCATGTGGTAGGAGGTGCTTGCATGGAGATGCTACTTGGTGGTCCTCTTGAAAACTGACTGGGACGAGACGTGACAGATATTCTATTGAAATATTAATGGAGAATTACTCCTGCCCTAATATTAATGGAGGATTACTCCGAAAGCATAAAGCGCTCAACGCCCTCTGGGGCTTGGAGACGCATTGCATTAATTGAAGATGCAAAAATTTTTTTAAAAAAACATACCATAGCCTAATAGCCATAAATAAAGTTAAATATATCATTCTATTCTCAATTAGACTGTTGGTGTAATGGTTAAAGTCCTTGGCTCACAGGCTGAAGGTTTTGCGTTTGTATCCATGAAATTAATTTTTCCTTTCAAAATTATTAATTGGAGTGTATGTTTTAAAAATAGATGAACTAAAATTTTAAAATGGCCCAAAGTACAGAAACGACTACATGGAGGCATGCTTCAAGACATTGAAAAGTGTATTTTCATAAAAATGGCTCGCTATTATGCACTAATATTTTGGAATATCAATACACTCAATATTCAACAATTATATGTGATCTTGTTACAAACTTACGGTTCTCAATTCATAGCTTTTCCTTGTAAGGCAAAATAATGCATATATTTGTAAGGTAGAAGTTCTATAATTTCAGAATCAAACTGGAACATAATATCAGATCTTTTACTTAATTTATAATACAAGAAACCTTTTTACTCATAAGCAATGTTACATTAAAATGTTTATTAATGAACTACATTGATTTCTCTTTCATAAATTATCTAAGGCTTCAGTATTTCCTTGCTGAATTCAATTTCTCAAAATTAATCAAAAGAATTTTTTTGTTTCAGGTCAGCTAGACCCTTCGCCATCACGATTAACATTATTTGGAAACAATATTTATTGGTCAGATGGTACAAAACAGGGTATTATGAAAGTTGAGAAATATACTGGAGGAGGCCCTGCAAACATTGACAACATATATGGAAACAGAGATGTTCGAGAACCTAGAGCAGTGAAGGCTGTGCACAGTTTAGTGCAACCAAAAGGTGTGCATCTATTACCGAAGCTTATCAATTATACCAGTTTTGTGTAATTTTGGTTCAGATTTAGTTGAGTAGGAGCCCCAGAGTGAAAATATTTGGGGAGGTCCATTTAAAACAAAAAGTTATTTCCATCGCATTTTTTATAAATATGCTTTAATATTGTTTACTTAATTGTGTTCACATTTAATAAACTGAAGGTTGTAAAATAACATAAATTACTCAAATTTGCTTTTTGATTTGATTTAATTTTATGAACTTATGGACAGGAACCTAATTGTACAGAAAGATAATATAATATACAACACTCATGAATTGCAGATAATCTTCTCCCCCCTACATCACATACAGTTTTTACTGTTTTTTCAACTGAATAAATCTAAATATATATGGCAAGAGTATGGTTTGATACATAATTATGGAATGCAATAAAATTCATTGAATTATCTTTCAATTTTACTAATTATATTTCTACAATTTAATTACAACGTTCCAAAATATTCCAATATGGCATGGGTTATCCATCAAATATGAAATACAAAATATATTTATTTAATAAATACGTTAAAAAAAATAGACAAATATGAAACCCCTTTGTGCCAGCCTAAAGGTGATAGCCCCTACCACCCAGTTTAAATCTGTCCCTTTTGTAGAGATATTTAAAAGTAAAGCAATGAAGATTATTGTGGAAAGTATGTGATGTTTGATATGAAATAAAGATCAGTTGATTTAATATATATTTACGTTCGAAAAAGTAGTAGGGAAATTATATTTTGTTCCAAAATCTTTGTAAATATTGAATTCTATTTGTTATTTACCTTGTCAATTTGGAAATAAATTTAATACTTTTTGTATGTTTTTAATTAGTTTCCAGTCCATGTGCTGCTAACAATGGAGGATGTCAACATATGTGCATAGTCACAGCTGGAGATGGTCTGGGTGTCCTAGCTTATCGTTGTGCCTGTCATATTGGTTGGAGACTTGCCACTGACCAACGCAATTGCAATTTTAAGATTCTTTCCATATCTAAGACCCCATATTTTTTTTTTCTCTATGATCTCTGTGATATTCATTCTTTCTTTATTCTCTATTCATAATTTGCATTTTTCTTCACAGTGGTAAATGAGTTCCTAATGTATTCCCAACAACGTTTCGTTAAGGGAAAGGTGCTAGATCCAGTGATAGAAGGTTTTAGTGATGCTATGTTGCCTGTGGTATCACGAAGAGCTAGATTTGTAGGATTAGATTTTGATGCTGAAGATGAATTTATTTATTACTCTGATGTACTGCAAGATTCATCGTATTCATAGAAACATAGATTCGTGATTCATCGTATTCATAGAAACGGAAGAGGTGAGCACAAATTAATATAATGTTGTATTTCTGCATTTATCTGAATCTTTTGCCATTTGAAAAGTTTAAAACTACAATTGTGTTATCTTATGTAAATAATAATAATAATACCCCCAGAGCTAACAGCCCTGGGGGATAAAAATTGGATTCAGTAGAAAATACTGATCCCCCCCAATTGGGTGACACATACACCTGCTACCGCGATATATGAGACTGAGCCACGGTAAATGCAGGATGTATGAACACGTGGTCCTATGTGGCCTATTCGCGAGGAATAATAATAATAATAATAATAATAATAATAATAATAATAATAATAATAATAATAATAATAATAATTTTTTTTTTAATGGAATGTATATTTCTAATCAAAGATTTTTATTTTTTTATCTGTAGGTCGTGAAATAGTATTAGCATCACAAAATGAAGGAGTTGAAGGTCTTGCTGTTGACTGGATGTCAAAGAACTTGTATTATATTGATAGCCGTAAAGGAACTTTAAATGTTCTTAGCACTCGCAATGTAACAAATCGCAGAACATTATTAAAGAATCTTAAGCGACCAAGGGCCATTGTTGTCCACCCAAACAAAGGGTATGTACTCCTTGAAATATTTTTCTGGATTTTCAAAGAAACGTTTTTAAATTGTCATGGATAAAAAATTCTTTTTGTTATCATTGTCCATTTTTATGTGGATAGATAGTGTACCTGCTCAGATTTGAACACATTTTACCTGGTGATGTGAGCAACAAGCTTACAAAACATGATGTTGTTGTGGTTTAAACTTCAGTAAAGGTGAATGCTAAATTTTATTGTCTCTGAAAACAAATTTTATTGAAAATTAATGTTAGGCAATAGGTTTTAAATTATCAAGATGAGAAAACAAAAATAAACTTGTTTATAACTGGATTCCAGATATTTTGTTATAGAATATACAAATGTTTTGATCATTGAACAAATAAAATAAACATTTTGATGTTTGTTCACATAAAACATTTCATTCATCTGTATTATTTATTTCCTTTCACAGACTTATTCATGCAGGTTTGTGATTTGAGCAATTAAGTCCTCATTTTAGTTATTATTAAGTTTCCATTTCTGTTTGTTCAGGTATATTTTCTTCTCAGAGTGGGATCGACCAGCTAACATTAGTCGTGCTCATACTGATGGCACTAATTTAATGGTATTTCGTAATGTTACTCTTGGTTGGCCCAATGGATTATCTGGGGACTTTGTCACAGATCGTCTTTATTGGTGTGATGCTTTACTAGATCATGTACAGCACTCAAAACTTGATGGAACAGATGTAAAGACAGTCAGTTCTCGCTTAATCAGACATCCTTTTTCAATTGTTATTTATAAAGGTGAGTTCTGAATCACATTTTTTCAGAAAACAAAATAGAGGACAATTCTAATAACTACAACTTTGAGTAAGTATAAATATTACATTTATATATATGATTTTATTATTATTTTCTGTAATGATATATAATTTTTTGAAATCTTATTTCACAGAGTTTATGTACATAACTGATTGGCGGTTGGATGCTATAATTAAACTTCACAAACTGACTGGAGAAGTAGAAGAAGTTCTTGTTAAAGAACCTCAAACAAATAGATTGTATGGTGTCAAAGTATACAGTAAACAAGTTCAAAGCACAGATCAGCATCATCCTTGTGCATTTAATAATGGTGGATGTCAAAAGTTTTGCTTTGCTGTGCCACAGAATAATACTCCTGGACTTCAAGTGAGTAATGCAAATTTTGAGCGGAACTGTGAAGCAAATAATATTAATAATAACAACTACTATCAAATATATATTTCAAAAATTGAATGTGTCAGGATCTAAGAAATGTATAATGATTACACTTACATCATAATAATATTCATTTTGAAATTTATTTCTATATGATTTTTTTCCTTCTTCTATAGGTGAAATGTGGTTGTCCATATGGGGAGACTCTTGATGACTCAAACAAAATGTGTAAAGCTGACCCAAATGCAGAACCTCCTGTGGCTGCATCTCCTAATGCTTGGGACTTCACATGTAACAATCAGAGATGTATACCAAAGGCCTGGGTATGTGATGGAGATGACGATTGCTTTGACAATTCTGATGAAGAACAAAATTGCACAAGTAATTTTGTCGTTCAAAAAAAAATACATTAAAATTATAATTTTTGGAGACATTTTCAATGTTTAATAGAGAACATGCTAAATGAGTGTCAACCTAAAAGCCAACAGAATAAATTTCTTAACAAAAAATGCTTAATTATTTTTCATTTGTATTGAATCTAAACACTCCATCATTCAACAGTGTGATCCGTGAATGAAGTTGAAAAAAAGGCCACCCATTTGGTGTACTTGCAAATAAAGGTGAAGAAAGATCAATAATAATGTAATTCAGATAAAAACAAAAAATACAGATTGGGATAAAATACTAACTTGAACAATTTAAAATATTTATCAGTGCAATCAGTTCTGGTACTATTCTAGAGAATACTCGAAGATGTTTCAGTATGGTAATTCTATTGTTTTCTTACTTTCCAGAACCTACTTGTGATCCAGGTGAATTTCAATGCACTTCAGGTAGATGTATCCCAGCCAGTTTCAAATGTGATGCAGAAAATGACTGTGGTGACTATTCCGATGAAACTGGATGTAAAAATGTGACATGCTCTGTTTCACAATTTGCATGCTCCAATGGCCACTGTATTCCTAACACTTGGAAGTGTGATTCAGAAAATGATTGTGGTGATGGTTCTGATGAAGGAGACTTCTGTGCAGAAAAAACTTGTGCATATTTCCAGGTACTATAATTTCTCTCACAATTGAGAAAATTAAAATGGTATAGTTAAAAATTAATTAACTTTTTCCTGCTTTAGTTTTTGATTTTGAATAGACTGATGACTAGAAGTGACATTTCTATTTGTTTATTTATTTTGGTTTTCAGTTTACATGTCCACGTTCAGGCCACTGTATACCTCAGTCATGGGTATGTGATGGTGATAATGATTGTTTTGATAATCAAGATGAAGAAGGATGTCCTCCAAAATCTTGTTCACCAAACCAGTTCAAATGTGCCGATTTAAAACAATGTATTCAAGAAACTTACAAATGTGATGGAATACCAGATTGCAATGATGGCAGTGATGAACAAGGATGTCGTAAGTATAAATTTAATTCAACAAACAAGTTACTTTTCATTTCAGTCAGAATTAATTGATTTACTGTCTTATCTCATAAAGTCAATGTTTTTCTTTTGAATAAAATGCTTTTAGTATTTGCCGTTTTATTGGTTTGAAATATTTCAGCTTCTGTGGCACCTGATCAATGTGATAGTGAAAAGTTTCAATGCCAGAAGTCAGGTATTTGTATTCCAAAGAGTTGGTACTGCGATGGAACTGTGATGACTGGATGACTGTGATGACTGTGATGGAACTGTGGAGACTGTGATGATGAATCAGATGAACCAAAAACATGTGGACAGGTAAGAAATCTTATCAATCTGCTTAGTATTAATATAATATTATTATTCCTTGTAATATCCTAGTTAAATTAAAAATTGTGGTTAAGTAACTACACCAACTTCAATATTATTGTATTGTCTAAGCCAGAAAAGGGCAGATTTGTTGTTGAAATATGTTTTTAGTTATACAATGTTATCATTGAATTAGTATAATAATTAATGAACTATCATTTCTAAATTCATAGCTTATAATTGGTTTATTTATTTTTTCAGATTGAATGTGGTTCTGGTTTCTTTAAATGCAATAATTCACAATGTGTGTTTAAAGCCTATATATGTGATGGTAAAGATGATTGTGGGGATAATTCTGATGAAGATGCACGTCATGCATGTGGACCCCCTCCGTTCAAGTAAGTTACTAGAAATCACTTACATTTCCTCCTATTGTTCTGTAACTCATAGTTTCACTTCCTTTTAAAATCTGGAATGATAAATCAATCTATTCAATTGCCAGAAAAATTAAAAGTAAATTCTGTCAATTCAAGAAGTATTTCCAGAACTCAAAAGCAATTTGATTTTTTTAGATGTGGATCTGGTGAATGGCAGTGTCCTCTGGTAACAAATCGTTGTGTAAACATTTCATCTGTTTGTGATGGAAAACAAGACTGCCCCAATGGGGCAGATAAAGGTCCAGGTTGCAGTTTAGCACAGTGTGACCACCAAGCAGGACTGTGCTCCAATGAATGTCATGAAACACCTCTTGTAAGTGGAAAAGTATATGACTTCTCAAGATGTGAACATTTTTTAAACTTTTATCTTGCAATAGTCTACAAGTCTTGAAGTAAATTGTGTGTCTATCTATACAGATGTTGTATACTGTTTTATTACTCGTAATAAACTGAGTTACTTTGATTTAGAAAATTTTGCAGATTATGCCTTGAATTCTGAATAGTTTCTTAATTGTATTTGTACAAAATAGCTTCATAAACATCTAGATATTGGTATTGCTGACTTCTGCTTTATGTTATAAACAAAATTAAGTATATCTATTTATATGGGCAGGGAGCCATTTGTATGTGTCCACATGGAGAAGCTTTAAGTAAAAATGATTCCCGCACTTGTGAAGACTTGGACGAATGTGATCCTCCAGGACACTGTTCTCAGCAGTGTATAAATACCAAAGGAAGCTACTATTGTCGCTGTGTACCTGGATATATATTAGAACCTGACAAGCACACATGCAAAGCAGTCAGTGAGTATTAATGATATTTTAATGAATTAGTTAAATCTGGATTATATAAGTGTAATTCATGTGCACATTTATAGAAAGGATTTATGTATTACCACATTTATATCTGTTTTTCTCTGTTTTACAGATCATTCATCTGCATTCTTGATCATTTCAAATCGACATTCCATTTTGATTGCGGACCTAAAAGAACAGGGTTTGGAACGGGTCCCTATAATTGTGGAGAATGTAGTAGCAACTGCATCAAACATGCATACAGGCACCATGTTCTGGTCAGATATGAAATTAAAGAAAATTTCCCGGTTAGATCGTGGGAGTGAACCTCGTGAAGTAAGTTGATTCTGTATCTTCCTCATTTACATATAACTTTTCTTAGCCTTGAGTATTTAAAAAAAAATATTTGTGTTGTTTGGCAGGTTATATCAAATGGATTGGACCTTGTAGAAGGATTGGCATATGATTGGATAGCTGGAAATCTATATTGGTTGGATTCTCGCCTAAATACAATAGAAGTTGCTTCAGAAAATGGAACAAATAGAATGGTGTTACTCAAAGAAAATATTACGCAACCAAGAGGAATGGCTTTGGATCCCAGTAAGGGGTATGTGTGAGAGAATAAAACAATTTTTTAATAAAGTTGTTGTTATTATTATTAATATTATTGTTGTTGTTATTATTATTATTATTATTATTATTATTATTATTATTTATAAGATGGTGTACTAAGATGATGTTTTTTCAATTTTACATAAAAGAAAATTCATAAAGAACTGCTGAATACAAGAACAATATTCTGTTGAGGTCTATGAAGTTAATAGACAAAATGTCTACAATATTTTATACTTCGACTTTTTTTGAATAGAAAGAAATAAACTTACTCTATCTATAAAATGCAAGTAATAGAAATTGTTATTTTTACATTTTATTTAGTAAAGATACATTTCTTTCCAGAGCACGTTGGCTCTTCTGGACTGACTGGGGAAAAAATCCGAGAGTGGAATGTGTTGGAATGGATGGAAGTAGTCGCAAAACAATTATTAGTACCAAAATCTATTGGCCCAATGGTCTCACATTGGACATAGCCACTCAGCGAGTTTATTTTGCTGACTCGAAACTTGACTTCATTGATTTCTGTTACTACAATGGCACAGGTCGCCAGCAAGTCTTAGCAAGCAGCCACTATTTGCTTCATCCACATTCTCTGACATTGTTTGAAGACACATTGTATTGGACTGATCGACAACTAAATAGAGTTCTCTCTGCACACAAGTACAATGGAGTGAATCAGTCAGTGGTTTCACATCTTATTTCGCAGCCCCTTAGTATTCATGTGCATCATCCTTCTCTACAACCAATGGAAATTAACCCTTGTGCAAAAGCAACTTGCTCACAACTTTGTCTTCTTTCTCCCACTTCATCCACTGGTTATTCTTGCAAGTGTAGACCAGGGTTCCGTATGTCAGATGATGGAAAGTGTTCAGAAGGTATGAATAAAACTGACTCCTCTTATTTTGTACAGTGTAATTCATCAGTACTGTATTAATTGTTATATAATTATAAAAAGATGCTTAATATAGTTATATTAAATTCATAATTATATTATATTAAATTATGCTTCTTTAATTTCTGTTTCTCAGAGGAAACCCCATTCTTAATGGTCATTAAAGGGTCACAAATTGTCGACGTTAGTCTGACACCAGAGGATAAGACAAGTGGATATTTGACTCCTATTATTGGCATTGATAAGGGTCTACAGATTGATTTTGATAGAAAAACTGAAACTATCTTTTGGGTACAAGGAAAGGAAGATGATGAAGAAAATGTAAGTCTGTTTGTAAATGTCTTATTGTGAGCACAAGAACTTGGTTACAAATAATTGTTTTATTATTTTGCAGTGCACTATTTTTACTACCCCATATGGAGGAGGGAACAAAACAGAGTTTCTCAATAGTGAGGACTCAGGAATAGTTGGCGCTCCATACACAATAGCTTTTGATTGGATTGGTCGAAATCTGTATATAGGTAACCGTCTGGCATCAAATTTCGAAGCAGTGAAAGTAGATGGTAAAATGAAACTTCGGTCTATAATCCTGGCCAATGATGCTCGTAATGTGTCTGTAGCACGTCCCAAGTCAATGTGTCTTGATCCATATGATGGGTAAGTTAGCATGGATAAATTTACTGGGAGATAGCTCCGGTAGTCACTACATTAAATGTAACAATAATTTTTGCATTGTACATTTTTTGTTTTTACAGAAAGTTGTACTGGGCTGATGAAGGTGGATTCGGTGTACCAGCAAAAATTGGTAAAGTGAATATGAATGGATCAAATCCAATATTACTTCTAGTTGTTGAGCGACCAGAAGCAATAACCATTGATCTGGATAAGAAGTTGCTGTATTTCAGTACTTTGTACCATACTGCTGTACGTAACTCTTTTTTATTAGTGTTGTTATTCTAATACTGTAAACTATTCTTCTTTGAAATCTTAATTAATTTAACCCTACAAGAAAATGAGTAAAAGCATCTTAGCATACTAATGAATCTTGTTATAATTTGTAATCTAATATAATATGATTATATTATTTATATTCCAATTTTACTGTAATAAATTATTATGAACTATTTTAAATTCAAAATATATTGAATGAAGTTTTAAATATATGTTTTAAAATCCTTTCTTTCATGATTCTAAAAATGTGTATGCTATTAATTTTCCTGAACCTGGTCATAGTTTTAGGAAAGGAAATGCTCAATTTAGTTAGAATATTATAAAAATGATAGAAAGTTTGTTTATGTGTTTATAACTATTGATATGTAATGTCTTACTCTTTGTTATTAGATTTACGAGATGGATATAAATGGACAAAATAAACGCCAAATACTGGGTGAAGGTGATAATATTGCCCTTCCCATAACACTTGCAGTAATGGACAGAAATTTGTACTACATGGATCCTAAGTATGATAAGATTGAAAGAGTTGGATTACCAGGAGGAGATAATCCAAAAATGATCATGCATAATGAGCCAGACTTAAAAACATTTACAATTTTTCGGAAACGAGCAGGTAATTTTATGATTTGAAGACGGATATGTTCACGTTTTATAACAATCTTACTGCACAATACAAGTAAACAAAGTCTAATGTGATTATATGTAATAAGTTATATATCCAATAATAAGGTCAGTAATTGTGATAGTATATTACAAAAGTTTTTTCAATTTATAGTTGAAAAATTTATATCAGTTTATATTTATATCAAAAGTTTTTATAATTTCAAATAATAGTGTATTGTCTTTCTAAGATAATCATTAAAAAAAATATAAGTAAGTTGAATATGCTGATCAAGATTAATATAAATGCATTAAATAAACAGAATTTGTATTACTGAAAATTTTTCAATACATTTTACCTTGTTTTTTTCAGTCACTGGAAGGCATCCATGTCTTGTTCACAATGGACGTTGTGCTCATCTCTGCATACCTAATGGTGGAGAAACAAGAGTGTGCAGTTGTTCAGTAGGTTTCATAAAAGAAGATGAAGTTACCTGTTCAACATACAAAACATTTGCTGTAGTATCCCAATTAGAGATAACTCGTGTATACAGTTTAAAGGATTCATCAGAAGCTATGGTGCCAATTACTGGTCCTGGTAATGAATATTTTAAAAATATGCTACTTATTGATATATATTCAACATATTTGTTGTGGTTTCTTAATACACTCAATTTCTTAGATATCATGTATGTGCTTCCCTAAAAACACTTTTTGGTTGATCTATTCAGTTTAATTATTTGTCTCATCAGGTCATCACATATTCCATGTTGATGTACACTATGCAGCAACTTGGATTTACTGGGTCGAGTTTAATCGTGGCATGTGGAATGGAATCTATCAAATTCGTCCCAATGGCACAGATCTTCAACCTATCATCAAAGACGGAATTGGATCAAATGGAATTCGTGGTTTAGCTATTGATTGGATTGCAGGAAATTTATACTTCACTAATGTCTTCCCCCATGAAAATTACTTGGAGGTATGTTGGATTGATGGGTCCAATCGTAAAGTCCTTGTGAAGACCACAACTGATGCTCCTCGAGAGTTGGCTGTAAATACATGACTAGGATATCAGAGAAAAAATTGTAATACACTAAATCATTATGCTGTGGAAAAATGTTGACAACCATCTTTCTTTAGGTTATTATATTGGATTGATTATGGACAGTATCCAAGAATAGGCAAGGCTTTCTTGGATGGATCAAATTGGACTTCAATTGTGACAACTGGAATCAGCAATCCAAGAGATATAACTGTAGATATGCAGACTCATAATGTGTATTGGGTGGATTCAAAACTTGATACGATTCAAAAGGTTTCTTACAACGGAGGCAATCGAGCAGTAAAAGAATTTAAATTACTATAAAAATATGAAATTATTAACAAAAATTGTTTGATTAACATTAAATTGTTACTGATTTTTTTTAAACGGGATTAATGATCTAAAGAAAATATATTTTTCTAGGTAATACGAAGAAATTTGCCCAATCCAATGGGTATAGCAGTCAATAGAGGGGATGTGTATTGGGTGGACCGAAATCTGAATACGGTGTTCAAAGCTTCCAAATTACCAGGAAATATCTCTGCACCTACACCTGTACGAACAAATTTACCCAACCTGCGGGACATTGCAATTTTTGATGTTGCAAGTCAGCCAACTGATGAATCAAATCCATGTCTTCGCCTGGGAAATGGTGGTTGTGATCAATTATGTTTCTCTTTTCCGACATCGGGAGACTTTGGATTTCCAAGATCTAAGTGTGACTGTGCTACTGGTCAGCCCTCTGGAGACAGAGGACAAAAATGTACAAATGTTGATGAATACTTAGTATTCTCAACCAGAACAGAAATTCGCAGTATCAACCTGGATCCACAGTCTACCACAGTACCTTTCCAACCTGTGGTAAGCATTATTCTGATGTTCTCCTAAAATCTTTAGATGGATCATTTTATTCACTTTTCTTTATTTATTCATGAAGGGTTGCTACTAATAATAATATTATAGAATGTTTTAAAATTAGTTGAAATACAATCATTTTAATGTAAATGATAAGTGATTGTACACAATAAATGACATCATTCACAATTAAATATAATAATTCAAAACCATTGGTTCAGTCTACTCAGACATATCCATTTATATTAATAAATATTGCTATTTGTATATAGTAATATCACTCCATTCAATTCAAGACAAAAAAATTAAGTTGTGTGATAAAAATTTCATTTTAATCATAAAATTATAAAATTCATAGTCACAATGCAACTAATTATTGCAACCTGACCCTAGTATATTAAGCATTACATCTAGAAATAGATTAATTTGATATTGTGAACAATCTGTACAGTCTATACCATTATCAGTTGCTGCAAGTAATTTTCTTGAAAATTATCAATTGAATTTTTATTTGAATTTTTATTTGTATTTCAATATGTATTGGTGAATTATAAGTTGAAGAGATTTATCATCATTTACATTTACATTAACATTAACATTATCATTATCATTATTTTGAATGTCTAATTAACATTTTCTTAGTTTTTTATTGCATTTCAGAATAACTTAACAAATGTTGTCGGTGTTGATTTTGATTATGCTGAGGTTACTCTTCACTCAAATTCGTCCATGGGCAAAAATTGCTTGGATCTCCAGTGTGCAGACTACTGGTGAAATACATAACATTATTAACCGAGGAATAAATCCAGAAGGCATAGCTTATGACTGGACTCAAAAGAAAGTGTATTGGACAGACTCCTCAAATAACAGTATTTATGCCATGAACATGGATGGTTCTGATTTGGTGATGATTGCAAGAGTAGAGCGCCCATGAGCTATAGTAGTTGATCCTTGCAATGGGTAGGTAGAATTATTAAAAAATGTCTCACAAGTATTTCATTGTAGCTATCGTCCATAATTACATTTTTTATTACTTCAATTATTTTTAGATCTTTGTACTACACTGACTGGGGACGCTTTGGTACATCAGGCAAGATCTTCCGAACCACTATGGCTGGTTCACTGAAGAGGGCAATTATTGATAAAGATTTATCGCAACCAAGTGGTCTGGCAATTGATTATGAGGATCATTTGTTATACTGGACTGATGCTGTAAGGGAGAAAATAGAAAGGTCAACTCTTAATGGCACAAATAGAGAGGTGAATGTCAATTTAAAATTGTTCATTTTTAAATTTTGACCTGCATTTTCAAGAAGCATTCTTTTTTCCCCCTATCTTTTTCATCTTTCTCTCTTTTTCTTTCTTTGCCTCCTCCTTTCTCTCTTTTTCATTTATTGTTTCTTGTTCCTTTCTTTTTTTCTAAAAGGAAGTTTGGCTGAGTAAACATTCATGAATCTAAATTAACATTTAGCCCTCGTAATTATTTGTGTTACATTCCCATGAACTCTTTGTTTAAATTCCACTGACACCACCAACAAGATGCCCTTGTAACGCATTGTCATTTTCCACATTTTAGTGCAAAAACAACAAGACACATTTTATTTGAGAAATGATGTCAGCGTATGTGATGAATTTTACCTCACCACAGTTAATATACTGTCAAAAATAACTGAAAGTACACAACAATAAACATGATATACTTGTTTGCACTCAATGTTCTTTTGGATGATGTCTTTTATTCTCAACAAAATTTCTGGAGAAGTCAAGATCAATCTAGGCTTTTCTATATTGTATCTCTGTTTCTATATTCAAGGCTGTAACCACCAAAATATTGAACTAGATATGAAAGGCATCTATTTAGTTTATATCAACAAAACTTCAACAAATTTATAGCCTAATAAACAGTTTAACAATCTATCTTGAATGAATATAAACAATGAATATGAAAAACATAATTTACCGCGATGCCATGCACTCTCTGATGAACTTTACATGATAGAAAAAAAGAAAAATAATATGTCAAGTGGGACTCGACATTGAGTGGAAGTCCCAATTTCTCATCTTTAAGCTCCACTCTTCCACATAAGACTACATAAGTTTAATGCCAATGTTTTTAAACCATTAGGGTTTTACTGCTTGTAGTTTGACTAAAGCTAAACATATATGTTCTAGGTTTTGATTGCTGCAACTATTTATCCTTTTGCAATAACTGTACATGGAAATTTTATGTACTGGACTGATCTTCAATTGAGAGGTGTATACCGAGCAGAGAAGCATACTGGTGCCAACATGGTAGAAATGGTGAAACGTTTAGAAGATTCACCTCGAGATATTCATGTGTTCTCAGCTTCCCGACAGGCGTGTACTGTGAATGCTTGCCACATCAACAATGGTGGTTGTCAACAATCATGTCATCCAGGACCTAATAAAACAGTAAGATTTTATTTATCCTTTATGAAAATGGAATATTTTTTTCCTGACAAGTAGCTGAAAGAAACCATTACATGCAAGTTAGTTGTTCATGAGCACAGTATATGTGTTGTATTGTTCATGAGCATAGTGTATAATGCAATTTCGATATACATTAAAATGATGTTAAAACTTGCAAAAATAATAATAGTAATAATATTAATAATAATACGAATAGTAGTAATAGTAACAACAACAACAACAACAAATGAGTTGCATTCAAATTATTATGGAAATAGCACTGAACTTTCTAGCAAAGAACTACTGATATATATGTTGAATATACATTTTCCTTCAAAATAATACTTCAATTCAGCCTATTGAGATGTAAAATGGTTTCTTTTTATTTTTTTCATGAAATAGGCAGAGTGCAAGTGTGATGACAAGACCAAACTAGTCAATGAGAATAGAATGTGTGTCCCCAAAAACATCACTTGCGATCAAAGTAAATTTGCCTGCCGCAACGGAAAATGTATTTCACGTATGTGGGCTTGTGATGGCGATGATGACTGCGGTGACAATAGTGATGAAGACACTAATTATTGCAGTAAGTACACATTCCATTGAAAAAAATAACTTATAATTAATTATTTTTATTTTCAGAACATTTTCTTAAATATAAGTTTTGATTACTCTCCTCTACAAAGACTAACTAAAGATAGCTGGATATTAAATTCAGATCCTCAATATTAATGGAACAATGTCATCTAGAACAAATACACTTTTAATTTATTTCTCTTTGCAAGTCTTCAATTACCTGAAGTATTTTTCTGTATTAATTAATTTCCTTATCATAATCAGTTATCTATTCGTTTACAGTTCTATTGTTTGTTGATACTAAATTAATTGTCACATTATTAATAAATTATTTGTTATACAGCATATCATTCATGCAGTCCAAATGAGTTTCGATGTGCTAATGGACACTGCATCTTTCGATCTTGGAAGTGTGATCATGAAAATGATTGTCGTGATGGGTCTGATGAACTTGATTGTAATTATCCTGATTGTCTCGAAGGAGAGTTCACTTGTGCTAATCATCGATGTATACCGAAGTCACAGGTATGAGCATTCCAGTCAACATTCATTATTAAACCAAAAATATTGTGTTCATTCTTGGGAAATATTACCATAATCTTGCAAAAATGTCTAAAGGAACCATTAAAGTTGTAATTGTTAACAAACTTGAAAAAACTCATGGTTTAAGAGTTTAAATCTTGCCAGAGAGGAGCTCATTATTTTTATAAAGCAATCAAACCTTTAATTTTCTCTCTGAAAATATTAATACCCTCTATGTATCGCGTGTTTATAAAAAAGTAGAAAATAACATTTTTAAAAGTTGTATTTGATATCATTACTTATTCACTTTTTGTGTGTGAAAGGTATGCAATGGTGTTAATGACTGTAAGGACAACGTCACATCTGATGAAACCCATGACAGATGTCCCCGCAACACAACATGTCCTGTTCCTCACTTGAAGTGTGAAAAAACTAACATATGTGTGGAACCATATTGGCTCTGTGATGGAGATAATGATTGTGGAGATAACAGTGATGAGGATGCTTTGCATTGTGCCCAAAGATCATGTCCTCAAAATAGTTTCAGGTACATACAGTGTAATACATGGAAAAATTGTTGAATTTCTGTTATGGAAATATTTTTATTTCTCAAATTTTATTTGTTTATTTCATTTCATTTCATTCCATTCCATTTCATTAAGCATTTTTAATTATTTTGTTTGTTAAAAAGAATTTCAAATTGATAAAGACATTAAAATATTAAAAACTTTTTAAAACATTTTTATTTTAAAATGAGAACTGCAAGTATCTACCTTGTATATACCAGATTGATATCTATCTTTTCCATTTCCATTGTGTGAAGTAATGTTTGTCATTGTCATTTTAACATGCTGCCTCTGCTTCTTTCCCTCTTCCACTCTTTTGTTTCTCCAGTGAAGAGTTATTGGGCCAGGTTCTTTTCATCTTCATCTCCATCTCCATTTCCATTTTGTATATTCATTATATATTAACATGCATTTTTTTATTCATGAATGTTTTCAAAATCGTATGTGCTGTCTCAGAGTATATAAGTTCACTTGAAAATGAGACACTGACTTTCAAAGAACCCTTCTGATAAAATAATAGTCACTGTATAAAAATCAATGTTTGTTTGTTCATATTTTATGGGCTGCCAATTATGTTCATCTGATTGTGATGTAACTTGATCAATTTATTGCTTGCACTTACATGAAGAATATAGGCATTGCATAATGGGAATGTGCATATGTCTGTCGCAAATAGACATGATGATTTCATGCATTTTATGATTTCATGCTGACTTGAGCACCCCTAAAGAAGCTCTATGTAAACCTTTGCACCCTTAAGTATTAAGTGCATCTTTGCTGCATATTTTGCCCCTGTGATTCTGAAATATCGCTCAGAATTATTACTTAAACGTTCCCTCAGATAAGCAAGTCTTCCTCCAAGACAGTATCATAGCGAAAAGCTTGCCCAAACTTGAGGGAAAACATTTCAACAATAGGATACGTGACAACCATCATTACTTTTTTTTGCCATTTATTACTATTTTTAGTCTCCGGTATTCTTTGCCTGATATTCTCATTTCATATTCTCCTGCAATCTTAAATTATTTAAAAGTTGCTCTTTGGAGTTATCTTCTGTTGATGCTAGAAGGTCATCTGCATAAAATATAATCTTTGTTCTTTTATGTTTCAAAACTTTCCATCTCTTAACCATTCGGTTTACATAAATATTAAACTGCAAGGGTGATAACACACCCCATTTACCCTTATAAATGTTCATGATAAATCTCTTACCCTTCTAAAAGGTACATTTAAATATATAACTGTTTTATTTGCAGGTGTCCTAATCACCGTTGCATTCCAGCAACATGGTATTGTGATGGAGATGATGATTGTGGAGATGGTTCAGATGAACCACCCGAATACTGCAAATCAGAAGGCAGAACATGTTTTGGTGATCTCTTTACTTGTGACAATGGTAACTGTATTCCTCGGATTTACATATGTGATGGTGATAACAATTGCCTTGACAACTCTGATGAGGATGAAAGACATCAGTGCAGTTAGTGTATTTTGTTGTACCAAATTGTTAGTTGAATCAAATGACAGATAACTTATAATGGTATTTGCTCTTGATATGATTTAGATGATCGGAAATGTGATGAAGAAACAGAATTCACCTGCGAAGAAAATAAACGATGGAGTCGAGCGCAATGTATACCTAAAAAATGGCTGTGTGATGGTGATCCTGACTGTGTCGATGGAGCTGATGAAAATTCTACCCTTCATCATTGTCCAAGCCCCACTCCCTGTGGAGAGGAACAGTTCACTTGCAGCAATGGACGATGTATCAATTATGTAAGTTTGTCAGAATTATTGACATAGTCTAAGGATAAAATCAGATTGAACAAAAGTATAAAATTAGCTATTTATTTGTTGGTGTATTAAAATGATATTAATTTGAATTTAAGTAGAGAATTTTCATATGAAAGTAGAGGAAATAAATATAGCATAGTCAAGTTTGCTGAAGTTTATTGCCAAACTTAAATCTAAATGAAGTGTTTATTAAAATAATAACATGATTCTAGGGCTGGGTATGTGATCATGACAATGATTGTGGTGATGGATCTGATGAAGGAAAAATGTGTAATAATAAATATAAAGAATGGTTTTTTTTTATTTTTAATTTTTGTAGGTGTGATGGTGAGAAAGATTGCAGAGATGGAACAGATGATCCATCCAGTTGTCCAAAGAGAGTATGTCGTCCAGGCTCTTTCCAATGTGCAAATTCTAATTGCACACCTTCAGCTACCATCTGTGATGGTGAAGATAATTGTGGTGATGGTTCCGATGAGAAGAATTGTCATTTGACCTGTGGCGAATTAGAATTCAAATGCCAATCTGTAGGAAGATGCGTTTTGCAAGCATGGAAATGTGATGGTGATGCGGATTGTAAAGATGGAAGTGATGAAGATCCTGCTATATGCCGTGAGTAATTCACAGAAGCTAAAAATACAATTCAGCTAATCTATTGGGTTCTCATTTACCTGTGTTATAATTATGTAGATATGATAGGATAAAGCACCCATGTATTCTCCCCATAAGTATGTCTTGTAATGAAAAAATGGTGCAGTGTTAAAAATTAGAAAAAAATTAGTGGCTGCCAATTTTGTTGTCACTCAATCACTAGAACCCTTATAAAGCCCTTAGTACATAAATAACTCATACCCATCTAAGTAATTGCCAAATAGCGTGTCAAACTCTCAAATTATTTACATCTTACCAGATTACTCAGTGTTCCTGATTCCTTCCTGAGGATGGGACTGTTCATTGTCCCCCTTCATGATAGCCAACAAAATTCATCTTGGCCTAAGTAAATTCCCACATGTGTGAAAATATAAAAAATGACTATTAAACTATACTGTAAGTCAGAAATTATTTAATGTTAAAACTTGGCTTTGAGTGGTTGACGAAATCTTTGGCAAGTTTTCTGAATTATTTCTGTCCTTAATAAATTAAAATTACTTCACTTATTTGCATGAGTAGTACTCAATTAAGTAACTCTTAGTGACTAGTGAGTATGTGTGCTCTGTTTGTCATCCAATTCATAATAAATGCATTTTGAAAAATTCTATTAATATTAAGTGTACTGTCATTCATTGCAATTCTTGTATGCAATAATTTAAACACATGTGTGCATGCTTGAATTAAATTACTTTAAAGTAAATAAAAAATAAGTAATATTAATTAACTGATGCAATTATCTTGTTACAGACAATAGAGCATGTGATCCTGAGACTGAATATACTTGCAGAAATGGTCGTTGTATTCCCCAGCTGTGGGTTTGTGATTTCGATAATGATTGTGGTGATGATTCTGATGAACCAGCTTACATGTGCAGGTAAAATATTCTTCACATTTTCTGTAATAATGATTAGTTGAATTGACGTTTACTAATATTAATTTTAAAACTGTACAGGCAAAGAAATTGTACAAAAGGATGGCAACGATGCCCTGGCCATGCTAACTATCGGTGCATTCCAAAGTGGCTTTTCTGTGATGGTAAAGATGACTGTCGTGATGGAAGTGATGAATTGGCTGAAAATTGCCCCAAATGTCATGACACTGGAGACTTCCGGTGCAACAATAACCGACGCATTACAAAGTATGTAAAAATGTAAAAGCTATTACAGGATTTTTTTATGTGGTTTACTTAATGAATTTGGTGACATAGTGTGTTGTATTATCTGTACCTAAAAGTTTGTGAAGATCTGGGATTTCTAGAAACTTCATAAGTGCTTTGTGTTCACAAGTAATATGTTAAATTATGAAATACACCTGCATTACAAATATTAAAGATGTGGGATATAATTTTAAAAAATTGCATATAAGTAATTTTTTAAAAAATGAAAAGTTTTAAACAAAATGGCACTGATGTAATGTGATTTAGTGCATTGTGCTCTATCCTTGTGCCTTTCCTGATGTGGTCTGAAGGTTTTCATCTGGGCGTTTATTGTTTATTTCTTATTTTATTTATTGATGACTTCCCATCTATCTTTTCTCACAGTCGTGCTTTATTGTAGGCTGATGAGTCATCAGTGATGACTCTAAGATATACTCTAAGATCTCTGATGAGGATGCAACAAAATCCGAATAACTTGATTATACAGATAAATGTGTTGCTATTACTTTTCATGTAGTAGAGACCCTACTCATTACCAATATCTTCTGAATGGCTTCCCATGAGTGACTGTTAATAACATAAATAGCATGAAATGGTCTTTGACAATAAATTCAATTTCATCCTACATAGATTTACGTCTGTTAATAATGCCCTGAGAACACTAGATTTTTGTTATGAGAAATGCTAGTCATTTCACAAATGTTAATAATTTTGTGTTATTTTATCAGACCACTCTTGGAATACGAGTCTGTTATCTGGTCTCCTCGCACTCAATTTTTTATTGATATTATTGAGAGGATCCAGAAGAGATTCCTACTATAATTAGCATATGAGGGTTCATCCCGTTTAATTAATTAATTAATTTATCTCTCTATGCATTACAAATAACACAGTAGTTAATGTGAATTAAAAATAAATACAAGCAGTAAATTAAGGAGGAATAAAGATAACAAACAACTAGAAATTAGTGTGAATGTTATTCGCAGATGACCAAGTTTTAATAAAAAGCTCAGAAAGACACGCTACAAAAAGCAGCCTTCAAGTAAGCAAAATAAGTAAAGAATATCAAATGAAAATATCGAGCCAGAAAACTAAAACACTAGCCTTCTATGACAAAGAACATCTTAGAGCCAAAATAGTAATAGAAAATTTAATATGTAAACAAAATTCAATAAATAAATGTAATTTTAAATTAACTTCTCTCCATAGCATGTCACAGACAGTTTTTAACTGTTTTTGGCGTAAATAAATAAATTATCTTGTACATAAATAAATAAATAAATAATAAACAAACAATTTACCACTTGTAAATATCTTGGAAATTCAATTGGATTGAGCCATAAGGAGACAGACGGGACAAATTCAAAAATATAATAGAAACAATGGAATAATAAAGAGACATTTTGGACATATGAGAAAAGAAACAATGATGAGAATCCATTATATTACATCAAAACCAATGCTGAAGTATGGTTCAGAATTGTGGATAATGGGCATAAAGGAAAACAGAAGTATAGAAGTAGCCCAGATAAAGTTTCTAAGGACAGTGTTCAGAGTAACAAGAAGGAACAAAATTCGAAATGAAACAATTAGGAAAGAACTGAAAACAGGAAACTTATCAGAAGAAATAAAAAATTACCTAAGGAAATGAAGAAAGCATGTGAAAAGAATGGTCAAATGATCTCTACCAAGGAAGACATTAAATTATAGACCGAATGACAAGAGGGATAGAGGTAGACCAACAAGATGATGGCACCAGCAGGAACACTTCACCACATGAAGGAATACTGCTTTACTACCCGCTAACAGGACAGGAGCACCACTCCTAAACCAAGAGGGGGTGTTGATAGTGATGATGATGGCGATAACTTTTTTACATTCAAAACATTTTTGTACCTGTTTTGAATGAAAAGTTTCAGGGCTCAATCGATTAAGTAAAGGCCTGGAGCAAGTTTTCCTTCCCCCCCCCCCCCTCCTACTGGGTGCCCCGGGGTTTAGGCACAAATATTGTTCAGACTCCAACAGATGTTCTGAAAAATGCTTTTTTGATATCAACTACTCTTGAAAAGTGTTTTCTATTAAAATCTTGACATTGATTTTTTTGGGGATAGCGTTACGTAACTTTCTATATTACACATATGAAAAAGAGAAATTAGGTCACTGTTTGCATTTTAATAAATTTCTTTTGATAGAATTGAAAGAAAATATTAAATATTTTTCTGCTATGATGATCTATTTGTCAGCCTTTCTTTGCAACTTATAAAAATTTCATCAAATTGTTTTCATTGTAATGTTTCTGATGCTATTTTGTAGGAGATGGCTATGTGATTTTGAAAATGACTGTGGAGACAATAGCGATGAAGAAGAATCAATGTGTCAAGGGGAATACAGAGAATGTTCAGAATCAGAATTTCGTTGCGGAAACAATAAATGTATTCCAAATCGATGGCGTTGTGACCATGATGATGACTGTGGTGACAATTCAGATGAAATGAGTTGTGCTGATTACAAATGCAAGGTTAGAATAGAATTCATATTATGCATTCTTCCTTACCATTTATTTCATAAATTTTTGTTCATTTTGTATGAATTATATATAATCTTTGTTACCGATTGCATTTAGTTTACTTTGTGAATTGTGAAAATCAGTTTTGTACTTCTAGCAAATGAGTTCTAGTTCATCTGTAACACTGTTTTCATATGTTTTTTTTATATTCTGTAATGATATCCATAAAGAAACTATAATTAACTACCATGTTGCAGAATGGCACTTTCCAGTGCCAAAGTGGTCACTGTATAGCTTCCTACTTCCGTTGTGATGGTGGTCGTGATTGTCATGACATGAGTGATGAAATGAATTGTCCTCCCAGATACCCTGGTGGGCGTTATTGCCCAGAAAACATGTATGAATGTGATAATCACTTGTGTGTAGATCATGGAGATCTGTGTGATGGGTCTGATGATTGTGGGGACAATTCAGATGAAAGTGTAGCACTTTGCAGTAAGTGTCACTGATTCAAGCAAAATGTGTTTTTTGTGTTAAAAATATACTATATTCAAAAATATACGATGATGATAATTTGAAATGTATTTTAATGATTTTTAATGTTTTTACAGCCAATTTCAATTGTGGCTCTTTGAAGAGATTTCAGTGTGATAATCATAAGTGCATTCCAGAAGCCTATCTGTGTGATGGAAATGATGATTGTGGTGATGGTAGTGATGAAAATAATATGACTAGATGTGGTGTTCAAACAAAAGCTTGTAATATAATCTTTGAATATCAGTGTGCAAATAAAAAATGTATTGACCATCTTCGTGTCTGTGATCTTGCTGACGACTGTGGGGATTTATCTGATGAATTAGGCTGCCGTAAGTCATATTCAATCTATTTTGCTTCTTGAAAAATTGTAAAGGAAATTTAAAGGTACACTACACATTTAATTATTACTTTTTTGCAGATCATGTAAAAACTTGTTCAGATACTGACAAAGGAGGTTGTCAACACAGTTGCATGAATGTGACTGGAGGTTATTTGTGCAAGTGTTTCAGTGGCTACATAACTTCCTCTGACAATAGAAAGAAGTGCATTGGTAAATGTCTATTTTTTATTTATTTTTATTTGAAAGACAGATAAATGTGAATGACAAATTCTAACTCAAACTAGAATTCAATATTCAGAATAAATGTGCAATACTGATAGAGTATTGCAGAAATATTCAGCATTCACTAAAAGAGTGGAATGATTACAAGAGCTTCAGGATTTTGTTGTAAACTAGTCAAAACACCAAACAGTGGCGTTGTGGCATGGACGTGCACATGCTGAACTACCAAATAAATGTCAAGTCTGTGGATGTCAGGCCAAGACCTAAACTTGGCTGTTGGGCAATTTCAATGAAAAAAAATGTTTTTATTCGTGTTTTAATGTGTCACTCAATAAGCTGAGCAGCTTTTGATGTTGTAGATCAATAGTTTTATGTAAAGTTCTATTAAAGCAAGAAAATGTTGTCATTTTTGTCACATTTTGAAAGGCAAGATGAAAAAGAAAGTTTAATTTACAAATACATTTAGTATGTACAATTAGTAAAATAAGTTCATCACAGTATAATTAAAATTACTTTAAGCTTTGCCTGTCTTAAAGCTTTTAAGTTTAAATGATTATTTGATATTCAGTATCATCCTGAATTTCTCAGACTATGATTTAATGTTATTTGTTTATAATGAAAAATTGTCTTAAACTATGAGTGATTGGTTTTACTTTAAACCATTTCAAAATAATTGGGTAATGAATTAATAAATGTGTGGTGCGAGTATAACTAGTCAGATCTTGCCCATAACTAGTCAGATCATGCTTGCAGAATAAGCTTTTAAGTACACCTTTTAAAACATACTAGAAAATTCTTTAAATTTATGAATTTAGTATTTAAATCAATAAATTAAATTATAAGACAATAACTACATGTTGTGTAACAATCAAACACCATCACTGCTGTTCAATGATTTTACAATACTCAATATTGTTAACCTCAATGGTGGTGTTTGGTTTCTACACAATATATAATTATTGTGTTAACAGTCCTATTGAAGGCTTAATAAAAGCTGAGATGTTCACAATTCAAAGAATTTGTTGAAATTTTATCTAAATTCAAGAAAATTCCCAATAGAAAGACTGAATATTTTAAGGGGTACATACTACCATTAATAGATATTAAAGTTGAATGTAAATCTACTATTTATCAAAAATTCATATATTTTACAGATGTAGATGAATGTCAAAGTGGAACACATCATTGTTCTCAAATCTGCACTAATTTGAATGGAACTTATGAATGCAGCTGCATGGATGGATTTACATTGTCTGATCAACAAAGTGGTGTTTGCAAGGCTGATGAAGAAGAGATCAGTTTAATATTTGCCAATGGCCCAGAAATTCGATATTATGAATTGGCTGCTCGTCATGAAACTGAAGTTATATCTGATGAGCATAGAATCGAAGCCCTTGACTATGACCCTCACAATGAGATAGTGTTTTGGGCAGATTCATACAACAAAACAATCAAGAGATCATACATGCTTAATGCTCATAATGGAGATGTGAAAGCTGGTTATGCCCAAGATTTGAATATTAAAGGTAAAAGAGAATAGTAAATACTACTCCTATCACATATAATTTGATGATATTAACTTTTGTTATTTATATTTCATCTGTTCAGGCAACTCAAAACCAACGAGTATTGCTGTGGATTGGACATCACAAAATATATATTGGATTGAAACTGATAGGTCAGGAAGTAAACCAAAAGGAAAAGTAATGGTAGCAAAAAGTGATGGGCGATACCGTCACTCTCTTATTTCATCTACTTTAGAATTACCAACATCTGTAGCCCTTCATCCAGAATATGGCCTAATGTATTGGGCGGATGCTGGAGTTGCTCCCAAAATTGAAATGGCTTGGATGGATGGAAGCAAAAGACGTCAACTTGTAACTGATGCAATACGCCATCCCACTGGCCTTACAATCGATTATGCCATGGAACATACTCTTTATTGGGCAGATGCCAAATTAAACACTATAGAAAAAATAAGGCCAGATGGTTCTGGAAGACATGTTATTTTGAAAGGATGTAAGTGCTTTACTAAATAATATTATTTGGTGAAATAATACATTATATGATAATTGATATTCTAATGACTTTCATTATGACATTTTCTATTTCAGCATTTTTACACCATCCAATTTCTCTAGATGTGTTTGAAAGCAGTTTGTTTTGGATAACTAGAGATACAGGAGAGCTAATTCGTCACGATAAATTTGGCAGAGGGGTTCCTGTTACAATAGCAAAAGAATTAGTCAATCCTTCTGGTGTTAAAGGTGCGTCATATCATTTTATTCAAACCAAAGAACTGCCATAATATATTCAATTTTTCTTTTTCATTTTAGAAACTGAGAAATTTAATATGTCAGTTTTATTACTCAATATTTCATATATAAGAATGTTTGTAAATACAGTAGAACCCAATTATAACAGAAACTCTTACAATGGTCAATATGGGTTGTCCCAACACCCAGTGTATAAATTATGGGAGTTTTATTTTTGCTAGAGATACACGTGTTGGAATTTTCCTTGAAATAGTGGACAGAATATTGTTTGCAGAGAAATTGCTTTTTACCCCACACGTAAGAGTCGGAAGTTGAAACAAGACCTTTTCCAACCCATCCACTTTCCCTATGCATTGTTTTGTGGAATATGCACTAGGGCATGGTCTGCATCAAGAGCTAATTCTTGGTAATGTTCTTATCATGTTCAGCCGAACGGGAACAAGTGAAGGTTGTTGAATATTTGACTTTGCTCAAGGCCCTTCAGCTTAATTCATGATGCACTTTGAATTGAACTTTTCACCATTGTGGTGATATTGTCTTTAATTGAGTGGTAAATGGTGCTTTATATATTTTGAAAATGATACCTCAATTTAGTAATAATTTGGAAATAATCCCAAATGCAATGGTTTCAAAAGAAAATTGTCAGTTTCAGAAAAATTTGACATCGTATGTAAATTTGAGAATAGTGTGTATGTAAGATAGCCTTAGGGGAAGGTTAATGAACTTACATTGTCACATCTCACTTACAAGAGCTATTGTCAGTAAGAGATAAAAATTGATGTCCCCAGATGTCTCTTAAAATTGTGTTGTATTATAAATATGTTATATTCAATTTAGTAGATATTCTGAGCCTATATCACACAAAAGTAAAATTATGTTCAAAACAGTTTGGTGTAGTTACTCATGGATAAACTGGAAGTGTGATTCAAATCCGAATGAAAATGCACTACTATAGATAAAACTGATATTTATTTTAAAAATTGAAATACAGAATACAAAGTGACTTGTATGACAGATAGAAACAAACTAAACTGATAATGCAATCTCTTGTGGTTACATCAAAAGCCGCAAAGTATTGGTTGCATGCCAAAGTGTAGTTTGGATAGAATTATGGATTTCACCTCAAAAGTTAAGATTGTGCCTCTACCCATCAGAGAAACCCAATTATTACCTTGTCAAATTTAATTAATTTTCTTTGATTTCAAGTAGAAGTTCAAACTATATTTAATGATGGCTATATATGAAACTGTGACTTTCTGTCCTGATGACTGATGTTGCTATAGCAGGAGTGCAGTAGTGAGCTTGATTCAGCAAGTGTCATGTTTGCAAGTCCTATGTAGGAATGATTATTTACCTGTGTGTTGTGGTGTGGTTAGCTTTCCCACCTTATCATGTATCACCTTTCCAACAATATCCTTTCATTCCTGGTTTGTCTTGGTGGTGCAGGAGCATGTATGTGAAGCATGAACAAATTGAACTCGGACAGTTCCATTCCTGATTCCCCTTGCTTTGTGGCATGATGAGTCAGACCTATACTTCACCCTAGAAGCATGGATCCTTCCTCTCCAGACATCATGTACAATACCCAGTACATGATATTCGCCAGCTGAGATGGCCTAACAGGATACCTTAGCAACCCACCTCAACCATGAAAAAAAAGATGGATATGGATCAATAGGCTACCTTCGAAAGTCTATGAGGGGGTGGGATCCAAGCTCACTAAATAGAATGGATAAAGCACAGGAAGCATGGGATAGGTCATTGTTCAGAAACCTGCAAAGTAAGGAGACCTGCAAGATGTCACAGGGAGGGCAAGGTACTAATGATAGTAACGTAGAAGTAATAATAATTTATTGCACTTTACTAATGCAATTTTGTAAATGCTTGCCTCCATAACATCATAATTACACTTTATATTCTTGCCTCTCTATACTGCATTTCTTTTAACACACTTATAAATCCACCTTCTATTTACAATCCACCTGTAATATAACCTAACCAATGTTCTAGTCCTCTCACCTTCTCTCCTCTTACAAATTTCTCACCATCTACTCCTTGTCATCTTAGAAGAAATTGACCTGTTGTGTAGTTTCTTCCCCATCTTAAATCCCATCTTCTTTTGTTACCGTACCTCCCTTTATATCCTTGCTGCTTTTCTAAAACATCTAACCTCATTTTACACCGGTCTCCCTCTCATCCAGAATTATCTTAACCTTATCCACAACATTACAGTTTTCATAATTCCATTCTTCTTCTTCTTTTCTACAATTTTCTAAGACAGGACTTCATGTTTCTACCTCCTTCTTGCATGCCCTACATATTCTCTCCTCCTCTTTGAGCCAATATCTGTATCCCATCATTTCCTTTCCAAATCTAAATCTTACCTTTCTTTGTTCTTCATTTACTTTCTTCCTTAAAAAGTGAGCAATTCCTGATCCAGCTATAATCTTATAGACTTGATTGAATTGCTCCCTATCTCTTTCCCAATCTGACCACTCACTCTCCTTTCCTTTTCCTTTCTAACTAACTTCCTGTGCTCCCTTACCAATTAATTTCACCACCTTTATCTATTTTTTTGCTTCATACTTTATAGACTTTTTTCCCTGCTGCTGGTCTTACCTTTACTCTGCCCATTTCTTTTTTAATCATGTTTCCATGTGACCATTTATCCAGCTGTATGCTCCATCTTAGGTATCTCTCTTGGAAACGTATTTTTCTTCTCTCTTTCCCCACCAAATTTCTGTCCCTCAAAGCAGTATTGATTCCACCAAGCTATAAATTCTCATTTCACTTTTCCAGTTTTTGTTAAATTTCCTCTTTACAAATCCCTAGACTTTTTCACTATGTACCCTTTTCTCATGTGTTCTTGAATCTTTCTCCTGCCCTCCATTTCCTCGAAATACATATTTTTAATATTCAATTTCGTTTACCTCATCAATGGTTTTGCCTTTCCTTACCATTCTTTTGCCATCCTCTTTCCTCCTAATCTCCTAACATAACCTTACTCTTTTTCGTATTTAATTCCATTAATACTTCCTAGAAATCATTCCCATGGTTTTATGATGTTCCTTTCTCATCCCTTCCCTCCTTCCATCTATTACCTTCTCATCCTTACTAGGAGCACTGTCATCCATTAATCAGGGTCCTTATTTTCCTTACCAATGCTCCAACCTCTTGTCCTTTCTCATAATTTTTTCATAAAATAGAATACCCTGCATAAAACAGAAACCTCCCTAAACCAGAAAATTTTTTTGTCCCAATCAATTCCAGCTTAGATTTTACTGTACTTTTAAAGTTCATAAAATTTTCAAGATGGATTTCAAGAATTTTATGAATTTGATCACAAGAAATTTAAAAAATGAATAAAGTAAAAATATTTTAATCTGTAAAATTTTCTTAATTGCAGTGTACCACAAGCTTCGATACAACACCACCTTACCAGACCCATGCTATGATAATCGTTGTTCACATCTGTGTGTTGCAATTCCTGGAGGAGAACGTTGTTTATGTCCTGATAATTCAGTATCACGAGGTGGTTCTGAAATGGCATGTGATGCACCTGTGGAAAGAGAACGCCCAGAGCCAAGAGTGTGCATGTGTCAAAATGGAGGCATGTGTCAAGAATCTGATACAAGTAATGAGTTGGAATGTTTGTGCCCGCCAGACTTCCTTGGCACATTCTGTGAAACACATGCTCAAAGATCATGGGCTCCTGGTTCAACAGCAAACACTGCTGCAATTGTTGTTCCTATAGTTGTCATCCTTTTGATCATCTTGGCTGCTGGCTTGGTTTACTTTGTATGGCGGAAACGACCATTGTAAGAAATGTTCACTTTTGAAATTGCTACTAATTTATAAAATATCATTACTTATCACTGTAGTCAATCTTTCATATACTGTTGTATATGAAATCTCAATATTTATAACCTTCTTATGACTCTATAAATAGTGTTTCATATGGCAATCAACATCAATTTGACTTCATTTTCACAGCAAAGGAACAGGACTTGGTTTATCAAACTCCCAGAGTGTCTCCTTCAGGCAAGGCACAAATGTGGAATTTGGTGCTGCAGCTTTTGCAGCCAATGGTCCTCAGCCAAGGGCAGTAAGTATAATGTTTCCACTGGTTAGACATTTTAAAATAATTCAACAAATATCATTCGAATAAGGGGTTACTCGTTTTTTTTTGGTAAGGTAAATAATAGACTAAATTGTTTCATATTCAATGCTTCTTCTAGAAACATACTCAAATAAAAATAATAATAATAATAATATAATAAATATAATTATAATATAATAAATATAATTATAATATAATAATAATAAAATATAATATTATAATAATAATGCCATTTGATTATTATTCACTAATTATCTTCTGAGTTTGCTAATTGATGACATCTCTAGTGATTGTACCCTGATGTCTTTTAAAACCCTTTAACATACTTTTGTTGATAATACTAAATTTTATTATTCACAACCAGAATTTCACTTTGGAGTGCTACAAACTGCAATTAGAAAAATTTCTTCTCTAATAACTACTAGTTTCTCTTTTTTATCCAAAGTAATTTAAGTTAACTGAAAATATTTTACTTATTCTGAAACCCAACAATAAGCAAATAATCAAATTATTTTCAGCAACTAAACATTTTGTGTTAAAAATTATATATTCTTGTTAGTTATTTTTATTTAAAGTTATGTGGTAGAGAAAATGTAACTCATTGCATTGATTTTTCAGGAGCCCATGGATGTGGAGTATACTATGGGTGATATAGGTACAAAAAATCGAGACTTCAGTAACCCAATGTATGATGCACTGGGGAACATGGAAGGGGGAGCTCCAACAGGAAATGGAGGAAGTGGTGGAGGAATTTATGAGGTACCTGCAGATGTAACAAAAATGAAAGTTGGCAGTAATGGTGAGGTGGAAACGTTACCACATCCAGAGCCTGCATCAGCTATTCTTGCTCCTTCAAGTGTCGTACAGCGCTCATCGCCACAAATTCATATTCGACACAGAGAATTAGATCCCAGCTTGACTGATACCGGCAAAGACACACAAAAATTAGTTGAGGAAGATAAGTCAGAGTGTTGAGGTTATATTACATTATGTTAATTCATGTGTGTAACTTCTGAAGTTTATTTTATTTGAAAATAAACGAGAGAGCTATATTCTAAAACAGTTGTTGTCAGGTGAGACAACAGTGATTACAAGCAGGACATTTTCTCATGAAAAATTACTTTAAAATACTGCAAACTACTCCAACAGTGATAACTTGTAATGTTAAAAGACCTCATATTATGACATGTGGCAATAAGTTGCACCATATCTCACTGTTTGAGAAATGGTGAATTGAATGGTGTTGATCTGTGAGTTTGTTGATTTTTATGCTGGTCACAAGTATTATCACAGATAATATATATTTGCATCTTCAAATGATACTTGTACAGAGTTGATGTAAAACATGCATTGAGGGGCTGCCTTGGTTTAGGTATGTTTATTATGTGAACAGACATGCCTAAACCACTCTGAGTATGATGAGAAAATCAATTGTAAAGTGTGTATGAAAGAGATTACAAGTTTGTATGTGTGTGTGTTTGTAAAACTTTTGTACAGGAGATTGTATGAAGATTTTATTCTATAAGATGTGTCAAATGGAGGAGTGGGAATGCTGAACTAATGCATCCCTGTGTTTGATCACTCATGTTCGTTAAACTAGTTATTGGTAACCTGCAATAGAAATACAGAACTGTACTCCACATTGAAAGAAATTATATAATGCAATTCAAAGTGTAACTTGAGTGAAATGATTCACAATATTGTTAAAATGTTTTAGGTAAGTTGTTGAAATTTTTAATGAATTTTGTAATAAACTTTATTATGTTACACTCGCATGCTCCTCATTTGAACAGTGTACTATATAGAGAAAATGTTTGTATGCATGGGTGACAAATCACATTTTTTCAAAAAGTGTGTCTATCATGATGGAAAATATCCTGAAACATCTTAAGAAAGGAAGAATCAGCCTTATTAAAGAAATTCAAGAGATAGTTATTTTTATATCACTCATGGTGAAAGCTCACTCCTCAGGTGTGGTTGTTACAGGGATGCTAAAGCAACTAATGATATCTTCCATAAAATAGAGAATATAAAAGTGTAAATATTTTTAAAAAATAAAATTGTAAAGTAGTGTAGGTATAAAGCTGTTTGACAAACCACATTTCATTGTCAAGTGTTTCCTTAGAGTTCCATAAGGCAACAGTGAGGTAACATAGCATGTCTCAGAATAAATATTATAAATATACAGGGCTTATACAGAATAGTAAAAAATGACCACTTGTTGCCAATGAACATGTAATGGGAAATTTCAAACAGCAGAATTACAAATGTTACTTTTGATCTGGATTGTTAGGCAACATCATATGTATTGATGTTCGAGAGTTATACAAAATCTCCTTGACTGCAACAGAACGTGACCTGGTGAACACTAGTGCATAAGAAGTTGCCTTATGATCAGGGGTGAATGTTAAATCTGTAATTCTGTTTTATGAAATTTCCTGCTACATGTTCATTGGCAAATAACGATGGTTTTCAACCTCTCTAAAAGTGCTTGAACTTTGTAACTTTTATTCTGATACATTCTGTATTATTGTATCAAAAATGATTTCATACCAAGCTTTCTTGGGACCATGTGACATAGTATTTTTCTTCACTTTAAAATTTGTTTGTGTAAGAAAAGAAAATGTACTTGCCCAAATTCTTTAGTATCTCATCAAATCACAAACTAAGTTTTTATTTTTGTCATTGTTATTATTATTTATTTAGCTTAATCTTATTTTACTGAAATCTCAATCTGTTTTCTTTTATTCCCACCTGTGAGTTGCTGGCTTGCGACTTTTGAGGAAATAAAACACTATATTCCTCTTTGTGAAATATCTACACAAGACCGTCCAAACAAATCTCTTTCACATTCCATTGTAAAAATACTAGTATAAATGCATGTTTAAATCATATGATGTGACTGTGTTGTGTGATAACTTTTCTAAAGAGAGTGAGAAAAGAACTTTGTTTTGAAAGTGCATTCAAAATATTGTATAGAAACCTTGTGAGGAAAAACAAACAATATCACTTTCTGTCAATATTTTCTGCAGGTCACAGGCCAAATTAAAAATCCAAAACTATAAATTATGAAGAATATAACTACTAATAAAAATATATAACAAACTCATTCAGATGCCATTTATAAGGTCAACAACTGTTCAATGTACTTACAGTTAACCAAACAATTTTATAGAAGTCCTGCAGCCAGAATAAATTACTCAATGTACAGACTTTTTACCTTGTATTAGGGAACCAGCAAATGAGTTTTTCAGTAAAGTGGACCCATCGGGTTATGTTATTTTTTGAATTTCCGCAAAGTTAATGTAGATCATTCCATATTTTCCATTTCATGAAGACAGTGAAATCTCATTCAAAGCCAGAAGATTCAGATGTAGTTTATATCAATATAATTAGTCTGATTTTGTACACTCTTGGAAAAAATGAGAATTCACTGTATCCCTCTATTTCATCTTAATGTAGGAATCCTTAAAATTATCAATTTTTACATTCACATATATTTATTGTGGTATAATTTAAAACTCTTCTTTAATTCTTATTCCTTATTATCTTGTTTTCCATATCAACTCATCTTAAATTTGATAATTAAATAAATGGAATTGTGAGGCATAGAAGTTGATAGCTCTACAGTCTTGAAGGTTTCTCGAAACTCATGAGATATTTTAAAACATATTAAATGAATGTTGTATAACTAAAGTCATAAAATGAGGTAAAATTGCATATTGTTATGGTACACAAAGCATTGATTGCTAATTCAAATTTCCCTCAAGATATCAAATTTATCAATTACTACAAGAATTTCAGCAATAAAAAAGCGAAAGAATGTGTAAATGTGGAGGTATAAATTTTCATTTATGTACACAGGTACTTAGTCATAGGCAATTTAAAACGGCTGAAACTAATAGTTATTTGTGGTGTCTGTGCTCATGTTCACTCATTTTCATTGATCTGCCAAATTTTCTATGCAATGGTGACTAGTCTGCATGCTAGCCATTCTCTTTATCTTGTGACCATGGTGATAATAATTATTTCCACCATGCTTCTGACTTCACAATTTTCTATACTATGCTACATTAAATAGCATACACAACCCATTTAAAGTCGTGGGGTAGTAACTAAGTAATTTCTAGGCATTTTAGGATCCTCTGGGTTCCCTAGACTTCCCCAAAGGATCATGAAGTTTCTCTACCAGCAATTCTATATTTCTCCATCGTAATTTACAAATTGTGTGTAGAGCTGCTGAGAGCAATTAACGAGTCAGTTGATCGCCTCGATACGTGATCCCCAACGAGGCCACTGACTGTGGATCTTGGCACAGCCCCAGAGGTTCCACCCATCACTGGCAGGATTCTGGCGTAGGGCACTCCATGAAGTTGGGCTGCCAGGGGAATGACTTATTTCACCGCCTTTTTCTCCCTGCTTTCAGAAGGCTAGACCTATCCTCGTGGCGGACAGTCACGTCGACCACGTGGACCCCTTCCCGGCTTTTTATTACCAGGTCAGGTTTGGGTCTAACCCCTTCGGCAACGGAGAAATTGGCTGCCGTGGATACCACGGCGTCCAATTTCGGGAGCATCTCCCTCTCTACGAAGTTTTGGATCTCGTCAAGTTTCTTTATTCTTGCTGACTTCGTAAAAATGCACTGATTAAGGATGTGATTAATGGTTGCAACCACTATATTGCTCTTACTGCAGCAAACATCCTCTTTGGGCCTTCCTCTACTAAGAGTAGTTTTATTGGCAGCGGTATTTGATCTTAAATCTAGTGTAGAGAAAAGAAGACCAGGTTTCAGAAGATTGTAATCTTTCAAATAGGCATTTACAATCTGACCGTGTATGTGCGCCTTAACCGCTCTCCTTTGGGATCCCAACTTCTTCCAGGCGGCATCTCTTTAACCTTGTTCAGTATATGGCCAGTTGAGTCTGAGTTTTGGCGGTCTTTAAGGTCCATTGGTAGAAACTTAGACAGAAGCTCAGCCATTCGCATACAAATGAGTGAGTTTGGGAAAATATTATTTACGATAGAGTTTTGAAAAATATTACATTTTCCAAAACTCGTTTTATTTACACGTTTTGTTGCAACTTCTAACTATTTCCTTTTATTGACTTCATTCGCATAATATTATCTTCTAGCTACACATCCATGATAGCCACTTTGCTTCAAAAAATTTCACTCAGTACTCGCGTACATTTATCTGCAATTCATTTTTCAAACATTCAAGTTCACTTGCTGTTTTTAATGCTTTGAATTGTGGTTTTCTTCACTTTCCGTAGAATTGCCCGACCATCTGCTCCACTAAGCATCGAACGTCCACATTTTCGCACGTTTTTCAGTTTTCCTTACACCAAATTTTTCAATGACTCCCAGAATGGTATTCCTTGGTCAGCTATGAGAAATTTCCTGCAATGATTTGCATTGATTATACAACCTGATGATAATTTTTCTCTCTTCCAAAGACTTCCGTTTACGACCCATTTCTTCTTTTCATAAAACATACACACCCCTGTCGAGTATTTATCAAACACTGTGCAAAGCCACTGCTGTATACCGTTCGTAGCTTCACAAATTTCTCACGAGTCGAGCGTAGGGGAGCTAAAATCGTTACAGTTGTCCTTGCTGTACGAATACTTTTTGCGTCCCGATATTTCACATTTCAGGAAGTTTAATCAGTTTTATCTGCTTTGTACATCGTGTTCTGCTGTTTTTGGTACACGTATGTTGGTTTCCGTACACTTATGGTTAATACTACGATGGAAATATCTATTGATTATAAGTTAATTATTGCCTAATAATAACAATAATTGTTAAAATACACTGGTATACGAATACTTTTTACACTCGCTGCAGGATTGCAGATTTTTCTAATCGTTATCGTATTGTACGATTTATTTAGTTGTGCACTTGACGTAAATCAACTGTTGCGGTTTCGTCCAATCGAGAGCTTATATGTCGCTACAGTGATGTCACACTACAGTGACAGTCAAGCTCCCGATTGGACCAAACCGTGAACAGCTGATTTACGTCAAGTGCACTGTTAAATCCTGGTATAGGTTCAGCGCTACCCTAGGAACGCGTTGGGCGAGCCGCATCAATCCCAGTCCTCCATCTCTCTTGGCCAGGTAGAACAGGCCATCTGCAGTACTCGTATGCAGATGTAGGAACTGTTTGACTGCCACTCTAATTTGACCGTCCGCTTCCCTGAACATCGATATTAAGGCCATCGATAAAAGCAATTGGTATTGGTAATATGTCATTATGTAGGTATGAAGTAATGCAAACTTCAGAGTGGGCTTTAAATGCGCCTTCTAAAACCTCGTCACTGCTTCCATCAAATTCGATGGAAGCGATGTGGATGCTTTAGATGGGAGGCCGTCCATGATAGAGTAGTTCACTCCCAGGTATGTTAGAGTATGATCATTACTAACCAGAGGAATTCTCTTTCCCCAACCTTTCCAGAAGGGGGTCTCAATGAATAAGGATCGTTCAAATGTGAATTGAAATGAACCTTTCGCGACGGTCAATTTCATTCGGAGGGCCCAAGATATTCCACAATTTTCGAGCACCTGGGGCATCTTTTGCCAACTGCACCAATTCGTCAGCAAATGCTAACACGAGCACACTCCTTTATAATAGCGCGTATCATAACAATGATATTGACTTTCCTTCTAATTTCACAATCAGTCACTCCATAATGCGATTAAAAAGGAAAGGGGACAAGGAACCCTGTTTTAGTCGTCTACGAATCCTCTGGCACCTCAATTCGTTTCGAGGGGTGCTGAATGACGAGGAAAACTACGGCATAAATGCCCATTCACAATGCAAACGTAAACATAACCATAGCGCATAGACATAAACATTAACATAGACTGAATAGATAGACTGAAGTATTCACATTGCCTAACATAAACGTAAGCAAAATAAGAGTTTCTATTGGCTGTGAGACAATCTGATTTACTACTATTGGTAGGATGTGAGAATCGATTTCAAGGTATCGACTGTGTCCATGGCCCGTATAGCGTTAGTTCTTCTATCGACTTTGCTCCAATTTCGATTCTCGGTTTTGAGTTACCGTTCTGTTATTGGTTTATTCCTTATGTCTTACTTAAGCAGAAGCTTGAAGCTTTTAAGTTAACGTCTTATGTGTTATGCTTATGCGAACGCATTGTGAATGAGTACGCTTATGGACGTAGTCCAAACTTTTATGTTAACGCCATGCTTATGTTTATGTTAGCATTTTGAATGGGCCTTAAGAGTCCATTACCAAATTGGTAAAGGCGTCAGGGATTCCATTCACGGACAGAAGTCAGTGGACAGAGTCCACTGAATCGCCGCGTGAGGAACAGTGTCAAATGCTTTGGATATATCTAGTACTGTGCCGACACCACTATCTGCTTTTTTCATGCCACAGACTGCTTCCTGAAGTATTTGAACATTAGCGAAACAGCCAGATTCAGGAATAAACCCATTTGTCGTGGATTGAACTTCACCACGAATCGACAAACTTATTATCCTTACCCTCTTTTGGTATAAGGATGGTGCGATTAGTTTTCCACCCAGAAGGCACAAAGCCAATGTATAAAACTTGGATGTACAATAGGGACAATATTTCAATTTTTGCTCGTGAAGACAATTTGTCCCCCTCTCTTAATTCGGAGGCCGAATCGGGGGCGTTTTATCCCGTATGGATTTGTACAGGTCATTAACTTCATCCCTGTTACGGGGCTGTTAATCGATACTGGCCCAGTCAATGCCCGTTCCAATACACTTTGCCAAAAGCGCTAGATCACTCTTGAAAATGTCCTGCGCCCTAGCGTAAGAGCCGCGCTTCAAGTGCGTTTGCCTCCGTGTCTACGGTGTCTTTTTCAACTGGTGAAGGTGAGTACAGAGGAGCCGCCCAAAATCTCCACTACCTTGGACCGTTTTTGAAAAAATGGCGTTTGAGCGTTTCTGAAAATGCGAAATTTTGAGCTAGTTTTCACAGACAATGGTTGAGTTTTCGAGAAACTTTATATGACATTATTTAAAGCATATGTGCTCATAAATACAATAAGGGGGGAAAATCGCCGCAAATATAAAAACCAACGACGTGAGAGATACGTCAAGAAATTACACTTTTGTAATTTTTGAAAAACAAGAGAATAGAGCATCGTGGCGTTTATGTCATCTCATAGAGTATATTTAGCACTATCCATACCAAAGGTTTAAAGAAAAAAATTGGAGCAGTTTTTTGAGAAAATCTTGTTTTTGTATTTTTTTTAAAAAGTGCAAATATTGCACACAATATTGCGCGAAAACTACTTCAAAAATTGGAGAAATTCAAAAATGGGAGTCGTTTTTGAGAAAATTGTAAAAAAGTCCGGAAGGCTTCAAGTACCTCCAAATTTTCAAGAATGTTTATCAAAATCGCAAAGCTTCGACTCGAGCCAGAAAGACAGGGGTTTCTTCAATTTGAAAAAAATCCTATGTATGGTTTAGGTATTAGTAGTGATCACGGACGGACGGACGGACGGACAGACGGACGTTTAGTCGTCAATTGATTTTTCGGTATCAAGGACCCACAATACAAGGATTGCGGCTACACCACTTGTTAGATTTTTTCTTAATTTAGCAACTGGATTGATACACTTTTTTGTTATCAGGGCCCGGCAATGATATTTTTTTCTGCCGAAAATCCACCGTTTTTTTGCGCAGTATTACATAACTTTTCCTCTTCTGCGTACATTACTCCGTATATACTGTAATATCCGCGGGGGAGGGCGCCAGGTTCAGCTCCTGAAATGTGGCTGGATGGAAGTGTTGGGAGGTCATGAATTATCACACTGAGTCATTTTATAACAAATAGTGGTTTATTCCTGGCACCATGAGCTGCCAGGGAAGTTACAGGTCGCAAAGGGCGACGCAAGTTTCTTATTATCTCTATTCTGTGAGCTCATTTCCCTAATTACTAATAGGCTAATTCCCTTAAGGCTAACATATCAGGCTTAATCTCTAATGACACATGCAATCCACCATCTATGATCTGCAGGGCCTGAGCGCGGCCACTATTAATTTCTCGCCGTAAAATTGCCCTGCGAGACAGCTTCGCCTCGTAGCTTTCACCGCTGGCTGTGTTGAATCCCAGGCTGGTCACGCGGCGCCCTCGGATGTAGGGGCGGCGGGCAGTTCCAGGTCGCCGACCTCTCGTGGCGCGTCCCCTCTCAGCTGGTGGCGGGCAGTCTCAGGTCGCCGACTCGAGCAGGCTCAGTCGGTCGAGGGGCCACGGGCGCTGACGTAATGCGATGTGGGCTATCAATGGGCCCGGCGTAAAAGGCGGCGGAGGCCGACGGGCCTATGCGGAAATAGCGCGGGATCCAGTGATCTCCCGCCCGAGTTTCCTCCGCGACAAGTCCACTAGTCGCGTTCAAATAAAATAAACTTTACTCTGGCAAAGTCTTTCCCAAGTCGCGTTCCGATCCTCATTCCTCTACTCCGGGAAGTCTTTCCCTACTCGCGTCCCGATCGTGATTCCTCTACTCCAGGAAGTCTTTTCCTACCCGCGTCCCGATCGTGATTAACTTTCCTCTGTGCATCTCGTATTAAAGAAAACTCCCTTCCCCCCTCCCAAAATGTTTCTAACTCTGTAAATTTACCCCTTCCCTTATAGCGAAGCTTCCCATTGGCTGAGGGTAACTGCGTTTCAGCATTCTAATTTACCAATAATGTCGCAGTTTTCTGGTAATTTTCCAAAGATCGCTCTCTTTCTAACTCCGGCTTCTCTCCTCACTCTCGCTTCCTTTGTCAAAGGTTCCAGAAGCTTCTTGCAGCTGTCTGGACACGTGTTCATGCAGGAGCGCATTTTCGAGGGCCATAAACGGTCGGCAAAGGCTAATCGGTAGCCTGCTATGGTTAATTCTAAATAGCCCCGGTGGGGATCCGGGTGCCTTACCCAAGGCGCGTGCCAAACGAGTGCGGGGGCGGGCATTGTTCGAAGGGGGGGTCGGCTGACGGCTGAAAAAGGTCTCGTTCACGAAGCGTCATAAAAGTGTCTTCTTCCTAATCGACACCCGTGCCAACCCTTCGGGACTCCGCGTTCCTTCCCCGGGTGGCGGCAGAGAAAGGGGGCGCGAGGGCGTGCATTGTTCGAAGGGGGTTTCGGCTGACTGCTAGAATGGTTCTTATGAAGGGTAATAAACGGGTCCGCCTCTGAAAGGGGCTGAGTGCGGTCGTGAGGGGAGCCCTTCGCGACAAAGGGCCTGCGTGACCTACTTTTGCCGCGACGGAGGCTATCTCTCGATGAGATTATTATGTTATTATTGGCGACGCCACAATAAAATTATTCTAATTGATTGGTGACGCCACAATACGTACGTATACGGGAAAGTAAAAATGTGTATTAATGTGAAAAATATTGAAACAAATATGTTCAAATGTTAAAACAAGATTTTAGATGTTTTGAATATGCTATTGAAATATTTTTATTCACATCGTTTGCAAATGTTGAACCAACTAGTTAATATAATATTTGAAAATATGAGCTTTTAAACATGCAATATCGTGTAGATATGACGCCACTGAATATTAAAATATATAAAGAGTTCTTAACCGTATCTATTTGTGTTTATAAAATCATATATTGTAGAATTATATCATTATAGCAAAAATTATAAAAAATATCTAAAATCATGTAAATAAATTGATGTATGAGGATCACTGTGTAGGTATAAAATATGTGTATTATTAAAAGGAAAAATTCATCATCATACACTAAAACAACGTTATTGATTAAAATTTAAAAGTAAAGAGGAATTAAATAATCATATTAATCAATGATAAAACATATTGAAATGCCTAAACATCTTAGAAGAGAATATAAATCTTATGGAGCTTATCCTTGTATAGTATCTTGTGATTTTGAAGGTACATTAAAAAATACAACAAATATTTGTTCATTCAGAATATATTCATGAACATCAATCTAATAGTTTTGTTTCATATCTGAAACTCATTGGAATAGAACACATTTAATTCAAAATCAAAATATTGATGAATTATGCAAGAATTTAATGAAGAACTTGTTAGATAGGTAAATATTATTGTCAATACTATTTACATCAAAATATTAAATTACAATGGACTCTAGAATATTAGAAAACTGATTTTAAAGTGGCTACTTGTTGTCATACTTGTAGTAGAAATTTTAAAGATCGTGAATAGACTTCAGATCTTTAGGTTTTACCTGTTATTCTTCTTTAGCCAATTGAGCCTAACATAGATAATTGCATGTACAATTGACCAACACAAGTATTTACCAAATTGTACAATGATTTTAGACTCTATTTCAAGATAAATGCCTATTTCTGCTGTTTGGTTCCTATAAATGATTTTCTTTAAATATCCTGTTAATTTATTCACTACTTGTATTCAATACATAATTACTTATTCAACAACAAAACTTTCGCTGTCTGAATAGTTACTGGTATTTAATTTGTGTTTCATACAGTGTGGCGTGGTATCATTTAAGCTTAGCGCAACAATAAATAAAGCAATTAGTGAAATCTTAAGATACCACATGCAAAATCTGAACTTCGGCAATGGAATACAATTGCAAACAACAATTGGCCCATGTCAGGTTCTCACAAGCAGTTCTTTGAAAAGAAGCGGTGTCATTTCGTATTCATATAACTGTATTAAAAGTCTTTAGTAAATGTGATAATTTTTGTGTAAGTGCTGCAAAATGCCTAAGAACAAATCTAGCAAAAGTGCATTAATAGAATATGGATTCCGGATTTCCAGTCTTAAACAGATGGGAAAATAATCCTCTGTCAGGTCTGAAATAAAGAGGAAAGCTTTTTACTGCATTTTGTCATTTTTATTATTCACATGAGTCCATGTATGTTAACTACCGTAATTAATTTTATTGTATGACTTTTCATTATACTGAAAGTAATCTCAATTTTGTTTGATACATTTTATTCAATACAGAGTCCAATACAGAGGTCTAACAATACAACAGATAACGACAATTCTATTTTCATTAAAAAAAATTAAGTTACACTAATTTTTATGTAAATGATATTAGTTATTCATTTAAAATGTTTATTATTTTAAGAAAATATGATTGTACCAACATTAAAATATATTTATAAATATATTCTTCTATTTAAGGTTTCTGCCGAAAAAAGAAGTCACAACACAAGAAAACTTCAATGCATCAAGCAGATTCTAAAAAGCAAGCAAAATTATATTCTTTTATTTTTTTTAATTTCAAAAAAGGTAATTTATTACTTGTCTCTCGCGTTGTTAATATTTATATAAGCGGCAAATTGTTTAGATTATTATATTAATGAGTACTTGTTCTTTAAATATCATACAAAATTTATCGAAATTTTGAGCTCATTTTCGGTGAAAACCAGCTCAAAATGTTTTTTTTAAAAAATTACAGAAATGTAATGTTTTTGAAAGATCTCTCACGTCGTTAATATTCACATTTCCGGAAATTTATTACCCCTATTGTATTTGTGAGTAAATATATTTTAAATGACTCCCAATGAGGTTTTTTGAAAAATCAAAAATTTTCTTTGAAAAAGAGCTTCAGATTTCGAATTTACAGTAGCGCTTAAGCGCTGTAGAAAATTTCAAAAAAACTTTCGGCGGTGGCAGCTGACATGAATATGTGATAAGTGCCTATAGCTAGCAGAGACCAAAGGAATTAGAAAACTAATACGGGAAAGTCTGTGCTGTTCTGTAGCACCACTAGTTACATATACTTTCTTAATTAAGAATCAAAAGTGAAAAATCGCGACCTAAAATGTTTGTATAGTCGTGTGCCACTACGACAGCCTCTGCTCTAGCAGTGAAACATAACTTTGGTAAAACTAGATGTGGTAAAACAGTTCATATTTTGCGCTAGCTATTCGAACTTGCCACTTACTCTTGCCTGCTGTCATCTATCGGCGCCCAAAGTAAATTGTTTTCAAATTTTCTTAATTTTTCGGTTTGCTAAGAGTAGAACGGAAATATTATTTTAAGAATGTTAAAGAACAATAAAAACTCGTGCTAATTGGCAATTTTCTTTGAAATATTTGGAGCGGTTTTTAAGAAAATAGCATTTAAACGGTACTGTAAATTCGAAATTTTGAATCTCCTTTCACAGAAAACTTGAGTTTTCGAAAAACTTCATAAGACGTCATTTCACGCACTTCCAGTCGCAAATGAATTAATGTTTTACAAATCTCTGGAAATATGCATATTAAAGACGTGAGAGATTTTTAAAAATCATTACTTTTGTATATATTTTTTAAAACAAAAGAATATAGCAAAATTAATTATACGTCATTTTAAACAGTGCAATTAGCACTATCTTTTAAAAAAATTTGGAGCCTTTTTGAGAAAATGGCGTTTGAGCGTTTCTAAAAATACGGAATTTTGAACTCATTTTCACGGAAAACTATTGTTTTCGGGAAACTTTATCTGACATTATTTAAAGGACTTATAATTTTTAAAGCACTCATAATTACATTAATGCAAATAAATTACAAAAAATGTAAATATTAACAACGTGAGAGACAAGTAAAAAAAATAAATTTTTGTAATTTTTGAAAATACAAAAGAATAGGACAATAAAGCGTTTGTCATCTTATAAAGTCATTTATCACAATCCCTACCATAAGTTAAACAAAAAAATTGAAGCCGTTTTGAGAAAATCTTGTAATTGTAATATTTTTAAAATGCACATATTGCGCAAAAACTACTAAAATTTTCAAAAAAGTGTACATGACTTAAGTAAAAGAACTAATTATGGACAACAAATTTCATTTGAAGGAAAAATATCTATTCTTAATTTTTGTAGTTGCAGGAAGGCACCGAATAAATTCATAGTTTTGAAATTTTCGAAACTTCAGAGTTAACCGTGAAAATTGGACCTATGCCACTTTTATAAGTGTATATTACTCCATTCTTGCAAGAAATTTAAAGAAAAAATTAGTGCTGTTTTTGAGAAAATTTTGAAAATCTCCGGAGGCAGTAGATTTAAATAAGATTAGATTTGATTTATTTAGTCAAAAAACAGTCAAACCTGTATGTGACGTATGGGGAAGAAGATTATCCGCGCACGTTTTCTTGAGTTCCAGAATCCCTTCCCGTCATTTTAACTATAAATAGTTGAAGGATGAGTAAAAGTTTAAAATAAATAAATAAAAATAAATTTTAAAGAAGCCCGAGATTAGCAATATTTGAAAACAATAGACATTTTCGTTTCCGAGTTATAGGAAACTTATTTGCATCGGTAAACGAAATGCAATTATGATTGTTCTGTATTTCTAACAAAATAGTAACTCGAACCTCCACTCCTACCATTACAAGCAAAAGGAGAGTTCGAGAAAACGTGTGCACAGTGAAGCTACATTTATTAGATTCACAGGGATTCATGTAAAGTACCCCCAAATTTTAAAGAATGTTTTTCAAAATCTCGAAGTTTCGACTCGAACCAGATGGATAGGTTTCTTCAATTTGGAAAAAAAGGACCACAGCCACCAGACGGACGGACGGAATTTTAGATATAGCGGTTTGTTTGACACCTTTGTAAAGTACGACCATTAGATCTTCACAACTTGGGAAACAATACTTCATTCTCCGTTACCGCTAAACAAATTAAACTGAGCTTACTCGTACAATTGTTTTGCTCTATTCATTTGGACTAATATTAGTTTTCTTTTATTAATACACAATGGAGTAATTCCTGAAAGATACAACCTCACCCTTTCTTGGTTCAGCACTGAAGTCATTTATTGTTAGTAATCCAGATACAATTTATACATCTTTTTTTGAGTAGCAAGTGGTAAAGTCGCATGGGGTAAGAGACCGATTAGCGTAATTACTGTTTTCGAGTAGTGAAATTGGCATATCTCCAATATAAATTGGAAGGTGTCATGGCTGATCTTCTGCGAGGAGAGTTTGTAAGTTCCCGCGCAAATTCTGCTGCGACAATGAAGCGATATATAATTTGAACTGCCTTCGTATCCCGACTCAGCTGATTACCTGTATTTCGTCCGATCCAGCGTTGCCCCGGCTGCTCAGTCCGCAGATTCCCTCAAAGGAGGCATGCGTGATATGGCTAACTCTAATGATAACACATTTAAACACAGGGTTTCATTTTGGCTAAAATTAATCCTTAGGACTACCTTATATCTAACTTATCTTATATGGCCGTACGGACCAGGGTTCATCATCGGCTTCCGGGCGGGGTCCTCCCCGGCGGTTACGACCTTTCCCGCGGGAGCGGCGGCCCCGCGCCCCGGCGCTTGGCATGGTGCGGTCGGCGGCAGACTGCGTCTCGCCTCACCCCTTTGCCCATCAGCAAGGCGGTCGGGGCGACAGGCGACGTGGTGCGGTCGGCGGCGCGTCCTTCCCTGGCCACGGCGTCGATGCGACGTGGTGGCGCCAAGAGCGCTGGTCCGCGCATCGGCGGCACGGTACGCGGCTGCGTTAATCGCGTCTCGGCCCGTCGTCACTCTGGGCTCGCGGTCGGACACTTACAGTCATGGCCCACTGCGCTCGTTCAGAGTCAGCGCCCCCAGAGGCGGCCTGCGATGTGGCGGCAATGCATCCACTGGCGTCCCCCCGAGAGTCAAAGCAACTCGCCCTCGCCCCCCACCTCGGCAAGGTCCACCTACTTCGTGTTGTCTCCCTGATCGGAATCGGAATGGCAGGGCTAGCGTCTTGCAGGTGCCTCCTCGGCTTCGCGGGTCACGTGGTCTTTCCCCGCCTTATTTCCTGCGATTGTCGGGCGCGCGTCACGCGGTTTCTTCCTCCCAATCGCGGCGTCGATGACGGACGCCCCGAGTCTCACCAAATTCTGAGAAACTCGAACGTCGTCCAAGTTCCGAGAAAAGGGTGCAGCGGCGTTGCCGAGCTCGGAGACTGTAGCGTCCGTATTTTCACATGAGTCACCGGATGCGGCGTGGTATGGGTTGTGCCAAGACAATAGAGCTGCATGCCTCAACGTCCCCGACGCCCAAAAAATGCTTGCAGGTAGAGAAAAACTGCACGTTTCCTGTCATCTTTCGCAGCAACGTTATATTCAATATAATTTTAAAACACGCGTCGCGACGGTCTCATTACATTATATGATGTAAGTTCATATGTAACATATTACAAATATGTTTACAGTGTTAGTAGCACAGTAAAAAACACAATTAAGAGTATGGGTGTGTGAAATGTGTCCTACACAACGCACTAGAAATAACTTCGTAGATGCCCGAGAGAAGGCAGCAGAAATTAAAATATATAATTTTAACAGTTGGGGCTACGGTCCCCGTTTATGACGGGGCAAGAGTCCTGGTGAAGACTTCTGCCCCATTTGTAGATAATTGTAGCGCATGTTGACATTTACCCATGAAGGTTTATCACCCAATTCCAGGTAAGGAAACTGCTTAGTAAATCGTACATGAATTGTACGACTAAGGATGTGAAAGATTTTGAGGTTTATTTTATTATACACATTGACAAATTGAAATTTGGGGAGAAAGACTTCCTTCCTTCCTTCCTTCCTTCAAAGGTCACAGACCAGAGACACATTTTTCCTGTTACACTGACAGATGAGTTGGCATTAAATAGAGAAGATCCTGAAGTTTACCAGTCATATGTTCAAACAATTATTCACTCATCGGAGCTATCGACAACTGTACTGATCAAGGTCACAGAAACGCCCCACCCCCAAGAAACGCGATACTCCAAATAGCGAAAATTCAGGGAACGGCGGAAAACAATATTACTCTGCATCGGACATTATGGCCATTCCAATGACAGGTTTGAATAGAAAACGAACGCGGCGAGGAAAGAAGTCCACCATACTGACAATGTCACCTCACAACACTGCACAGCACTGGAAAAATAGAAGCCCTTAAATACCAACAAAAAATCGCTTTCTGTCACTCCACAAATAAGAGAGGAAAGGGAATGAAGTTGCCACTGAAAACACCTCAATAGAACTATGACCTGCTTACGAAATGGAATTTGAAGACCCTCCAGCTGAAGACTGGATCCAATATAATTCGGGTAAAGAGTGGTGGCATGAAAATGAACTTCCTATGAGGGAGGACAATTTCTACGATTTGTGTGATTTGTATACAGTATATGGTTTAAATTAATGAGGTTTTTATTAGATTATAATTGACAATTGGAGTCTTTATTATGACTAGGGCTGGAGAAAATGATGATTAAAAAAATAAAGGTCAGATTTTGCGATTTAAATAAGATTTTTATTTAAATAAGATTTTTTATCCAAATAAGATTTTAAAAAATTGTATGTTATTACTTTAATCTAAAATCCTTAAGTGATTTATTTATCCTTAATTACTTTAAAAAGAGAAAAGTATTATAACATCAGTTTTTAAATTTATCATTAAATTATTCTAATTTTATTAAAAAACAGATACTATATATTTGAGGGGGTTCGGTGCAATACCATCCTACCTACATAATCTTTAAATTTGTTACTTACAGTTGGATGCTCTTGAAACACTTCTCTTGCGTCCACATTAACTGCAGCCTTAGCCTTAACGAAAAAGCTTGTGGCACCATCTATTAGCATAATTTAGAAAAAAGGCATTCTTTGTTCAAAGATTTTTACCTTTTTTTGTGTTGTTTTTACACTAATAAAAAAGTACTTATAGTTAAAAACAACGGAATTCATCAAAAACTTAACAATGTAGACGTAAAATATTAAAAATTCTACTTAAAGTTGTTCTGTTATCGAAAAATATGGGATATAATGGTTGTTATGGCATACTTTCCCATTTAACTCTTTGACGGTCAGTGGGATGAACGCTTTCCACTTAAATTGGAATTTTATCTACATGCTCATAAAGAAAATGGTTAATATCATTAAAACTAGTAATGTTTACTACTATGTTATTAGTTTTAACAATATTAATTTTGTTCTTTAAATGAGTATTTATAAAATTCCAATTTTATTAATACTCATCATCTTTAAGATGTACTTTATGTGGGTTTAAGAAACATTTGAATACATATCTAGAATTATGGACCCCCTTAAGCTTTAAATCGTTTATCTCGAAACTGTCTTGGTGTGTGTTAGGGCGGTATTGCTGCTAAATCAGTTTTTAACAACAGACAATTAAATGCTGAATACAAATTAATAGATCGTCCAAGTATGTTAGTATACAACTCCACTACAAAATGTTTATTGTTCTTCATTTCACAAGTTTGTTACTCTTATTATATATTATATTGTAAATTTTATTATCACAAAATTGTTCAATTATATGAAAAAGTTTATAAGAATTATAATTTATTCTGTGTATTAATATTGTAGTTGATTCAATTCTTTTTATACGAGTAATTTTTATTTTACAAATATTTAAAAAATAAATATATTTTCAAATATTAAAAATACTAAATATTGTTTTATATTATTGTTTTTTGGAAAATAATTTGATTTAAATCATCCCAGTCTATATTATGACATTTCAGAATCTATGTATTACGTTGAATCATTTACCAATAAAACTGATGTTACATTCATTTAATGCATATAAGCCTTGTAAACACTATACATTTATTTCAAAAGACGTTTAGATGTTTTGAATATTCGGACTTTTGCTCCATTTGTTTAGAACTTTTACCCCGCACCCGGGGCAAAAGTCCGAACACTGTAATGATTTTAGACATCAAATTTAAAAATACGCCATTCTTGTTTGGATAGTATATTATTCATACATTAGTTCATAGTTCTGTGTAAAAAACAAATCAATATACCAGGAAATTTATTTTTTTAATAAAAATGCGGGCTTTAGTCACACGTTACATATATGTGTGTGTGTATGTGTGTGTGAGTGTGGGTGTGCTATCCACCCTGCCAGATTGTGACAATAGTGATAAATAGTCATCGGGTCTGGGGTCGTTCCCTCAACCTAGTTCCTGCTGTCGACACTCATGTATGTACCACAGTTACACTAATGTTACTGCGTTAAATATTACTTGGCTGTACGCTCTCCGGTAACGATACTATGATTATTTCACACTCGTTAATTTAACCCTAATTGGCACATGCAGGATATCATTTTGACTGGATTTATCAGGTGGTAATTAATACTTAGTTAGACTGGTAAAAAATGTGATATGCTATACTTGAGTGAATACGTTTGGCCGAAACTCACAACGCGCGTTGTTTCCTGATACATTTCCTGACTACTACTATTACTACCACCAACACCAATCATTACTACTACTACTAAACACAACTACAATGTTTGCTTCTCTCTTGTTTCTTGAAAATGCTGTTTACATAAATGTCATACCATTGAGTTCCATTTCCTCCAATCATTCCTCCTTCCATTTCCCCTCCTCTGGATTGTATTTTGCACGGACAATTCCCAGCATTCGCTCAATTGGCTATATATATATATATATATATATATATATATATATATATATATATATATATATATATATATTGTAATCCACCCGTGGTTTCTGGGGCGAGAATGAGGTTTTCAATAACATAGTCATTTAACTTTAACAAAATAAAAATTTAATATCTAGAATGATCATGAGTGATGGGTGATTTTATATGCCATTTTACAGATGTTATACGTGTGAACTTTTTTAAATTAACTTCATTGGTTGACTCCATATAAAAACTAATTCAATTAATAAACCGCCATGAATATTGATGCCGATGACATCTTCTCTCCAGCTTCGCTCAGGAAGTGTTCTTCCGCATTCTAGCGGGAGCGAAGCGAATGATTACCCTTTGTTGTTATTGTTGGCGTGGCAGTACAGCACGCCCAGCTGGTGGGGTTGTTAACCGGCGTCAAGGGCGAGTCGCCCCCGGACAGCTGCAAGGTATCACGGCCGCACTTCAGCGGGGCCGTCCTCGTCCTCCTCTAACCATTAGGCCGGACCTATGGATGGCAACACTGACCTCTAGCCACCCACGGCTTGCGTCGGCGATGACGGATCAAAAATCATCCGTCTTTCGGATCAGGTAATCGCGGACGATCGACTATCGTAGGCGGGATAAGTCGGCCTATGGCACGTGACAGCGTGCTACGGTTGACCGATAACTGACTAATGCAGGTCACGGCCAGCGAGAATACTTCCCATCCCCGGGTGCTATGTCTCCTTTCGCGAGAATCTCATGTGATTCGGAGCCAAAACTCCCTCCGCGAGGTTTCTAAGATGAATTACTATGAATTACTGACTTCCCTCTGCAAGATTTCTAAAGTAATTTCTGAGGGCTCGACTTCCATCTGCAAGATTTCTAAAGCAAGTCTCTGCGGAAGCTGCTCTCCCGAATACGAATAATGCTCCCCCGCTTCTCTAGTGAGAATCCTCCTGATTGTGCGAGATTGAATTTCGTGGAGCATGGTGGGGCGGAGCTTCGACCAATGATGCGAGATCTTTCCTAACAACAAAAAAAATGTCGTTTGCCGCCGCGGGCAAGCTTTCTCTCGCGGCCGGCGAAAAAAGTCGGTGTGACCCCAATTACGAAGCCGAACTTGCGCGCCGAAGTTCGTAGTGTCATATATCTGTCTCCCCAAGAGGGACAAAGGTCCCTCCACGGCCGGCGAAGTGACAGCGGTGGGCCATAAATTTACCCTCGTCTCAATATAGCAGGGAAGGGGGCTTGGGGGTGTTATCGCCATCCCAACGGCCGCTGTGACCGCGCTGGATGGCCGCGATTTTATTGATGGATACCCGATGTTGAATTTGCGGCAACTCGTACCGTTACATCGGGGGGCCTCATTTTTCGAATATGCCATGGGCCTCGGAGGATGTAAAAACTGTTATGTCGTCATAAAACGAACATTCAGACATCGCAATAATTTTGATGAAATGCTAAGTGTTGCATATTTAGGAACAATTAAGAAGATAACAGTTCTTATCAACAATGCAGGTTCATTATTCCGATTCCAAAACCACAAACCAAGTACAAGCCATTTCACCGTTTTCCAGAAGAGGTCCCTTTCACAAACACTAATCATCCACCACCTGGCGAAATACAGTCACCAACACTGCACGCCAAATAGCCATAGTCGCTCATTGCGCTCGTTCGCCGCACCCGGATCGTCACTGTCCCCGACCACGCGGGCGGCCGCTTTATAGCTCCCGAGCCTGCGGAGCGAGTGTCCCTTCTTCCCGCGCCGTTCCGGCTCAATGGGCGGCCCGGCCGCCGCTGCCGCTCTGCCCCCTAGCGGCGCCTCCCAGCACCTTCCATTGCTGGGCCCGACGCTCAGTCGGCCGGTGCCAGAGTGCCACCGGCCTCTCCGGCGCGCCGCTGCCGCGGCCTATCTGTTTATGCCATAAGCCACATGACTAAGCACTGCAACTGAGCTTGCTAATTCGTGTGTTGTAGGTGCGGATTTCCCTCCTAATTTCAAGTCGAAAAAAGAAAAATATGTTCGTTTATGAACATGACGACAGTATGAATGATCCAAAAGACAATGTTCGCATACTGTAGGCATCGCATTGCTGTTATTGACACTTCATTTTCATCTGTAGAAGAAAGGTTTCAATTTTTTTAAAGAGCAAAGAGATGCGTTTAATTTTGTATATTACTTTAAGAAACTAGCAGAAATTAGTAAATTAGATATTAAAAAAATTAAGGATATATAATTAAAGCTGACTGATGAAACTGATATAGATAGGCCAAAAGATATAAAAGCAACATAACTTGTAGATGAACTAAATATAATCACGAAATTTCTCAAATCAAAATCCTCACCAATTGTAGTATTAGAATTTACATATCAGCAACATAACTTGTAGATGAACTAAATATAATCACGAAATTTCTCAAATCAAAATCCTCACCAATTGTAGTATTAGAATTTACATATCAAAATAAATAAACCGGGTCATTCCCTAATATTACAAATTTTTATTAACGTTACCAATCACAGTAGCCGCCGGAGGAAGATCAATTTCAAAATTAAAAATCATTAGTTAAAAACTTTAGTATGATCAACCATGTCATACGAAAGATTAACACATGAAGCGATGATATCAATAATACTGAAAGTGAAATCTGCAACAATATTTAGAGTTAAAAAAATAACACTCCAAAAAATACTATTTTTAACAACTAAACGTTTCTATTATTAAAAGCATGTAATTATAGTACTCCTTTGGAAAGCAGCAAAATGTACTGCACCAGGTCGGCAAACCACTGCACGACGGCCCTGCCTAACGGCACAGGGGTCTTGATACGAGGGAAGTCAGTAGTTGAGATCACATGTAACGAAAACGTTTCTCTGATTATCTAATAACTTGGGATTTATTAAAAACTCAAACAAAAAATATAACACATGCTTAATGAATCAAATAAATCAATCAAATCACATGAATAAAATCACAATTCGAAAGATCATTCTTCTCCCATTTGGTAATTAACTCTTTTGTTACCTTTCCTAACAGATATGCGAGCACTATATTAAAATATTCTGCCATGCAATATTTTACTCGTTCTCGTTATGTGCTTCGTAATGTCAAGATACTGGAAAACGTTTACTGAATTCACCTCAAAGTGCAGATTAAAGTTCATTTCACTTATTATATTATATTCTAGTAGCTTACTACGTAGAAGAAACATCAGTCTACAGCCTCTATAACAAGTGATAAGAAGCTGCCTCTAACCGGGGGGCCGTTCCTGGCATATGTTCTCAGTAAGGATTAATTGTAGATCCGCCCTTCAGGGTGCGCTGCAGTCATAGCGTTAGAAAAAGAAACCGAATGTTAGACAGAGAAGGAAAATTCAAAAGTCAGGAATGCAACCGAACACATCCGAGTTCTACCCAAGACATCAAAATCCCTGCGGAAGTCGAGGATTTTGTCATGGAGACGGGCCTCGACAGGTAGTTTTCTCTTCACGTCTCCCGAGTGAACACGTGTTGTATACTATGCCGTGTATGCTCCCGATCTATGGCGAGCTATGAGGAAGGAGTCATTTACCATAGATTTCCTTCTCAGAGGCAAGACCGTTAATCCTGTAAAAGTGGAGAGAATTTACAAGAATCCGATTCCGAGTAAATTCAGTGCACATTTAAGGGCTGAGAATTTCATTGCTAATGCCCCAAAAGGATATTGGTCAGTAGTGCAGTTCCGTGTTTACGTGAGTATATTTCCATGTAATTTTTAAAAATCCAACAAAATCACAGATTTTGAAATCAAAAACAATTAATACTATAGTTTTTATAATGTGCTCCAAGACCCTTTCTATTATATTCGTGCATTTAGACAACACACAACATTTGTTTGAATTTTTTCACTAAGATAATATTAACAATGTTGATTTTACATGAGGTTCTTCAAGATTGGCTGCTGCATTGTAATGTACTACATTAATCCCACAATCATCAGGTAACGTTCTTTGAAGTGGATTCATATTTTGCATGATTTAAAAAAATGAAAATTAATTTTTATTCTCACTGTGTAATAGTTCCTGCTGATCTGCTTTGAAAGGAGAGGATGAGATCAAGCACATGAGGACAATGGAGCGTCTTCCTCGTCTGAAGTCATTACGTCATCTGGGAAATGGCAAGTGCAGTATCCTCAGGCAGAACCATCAACCCCAAGCTCGACGAGCCCGACAAGTCTGACGAGGCAGTAACCAAAGCCATGAAAATTATTCTCAAAATTCCTAACCTGATGTCCTGCCATTCTTTTCCTGCCACCCAAAATTTTAACTATAAATAATTGAAAGATAAATACAAGTTTGAAAAACAATAATAAAAAATTAAAGAAGCGCGAGGTTAGCAACATATGTACAAATTAGACATTTCGTTCCCGAGTTATAGAAAACTTATTTGCATCAGTAAATGAACTGAATTTTTCTGCATTGCTAACAAAATAGTAACTCACCGTTACCTCAACTTCTACCATTACAAGAAAAAGGAGAGTTCAACAAAACGTGCGGATGGTGAAGATACATTTACGTCCAGAAGAAAAATCCATCTCAGCATTTGCTCAATAGATCAGGGAAACTGGACAAAACCTGTTCGAGATGGGGGTCAGAAGTGGAATGACGTATTCGATAGCTTGAACAGTGGGAGAGGCAAAATAAAACAATCACAAATACACTTCAACAGCTCAAGAAACAAAACACCTTTCGTAACACAAACAAGCACCGTCTTCCTGCTGTAGAAGGAACTTTGAACTTTTAAAATTGAACCATTAAAAAGAAAAATATTTTCCCTTTTGCAGCGAACAATTGTTAACCTGAATCTCTCATCAATTAGGACTTCATTGAAAACTGTATTCGTCCACACACATGACCTATTTTTTTTTAACAAAATTGAATATCTCTGCTTTTAAACACAATTCAGTTTGTGACTAATCTTGTAAATGTTTAGATGTGAACGTAAATAGTACGCATGTAGCATTAACAGCAGACCTAAAACTTCATGTTCTTTCAAAATTCATTTTACTCAAGAAAGAAATTTCAAACCACATAATTGGCCTCCATATTTTCATGTAGTTTTAAACAAGTTTTACTCCTTTCTCAAGTTCTCTATACCTTAAGGTTACACATTACATAATGGAACTCAATATTACTAGTTTTCTCAATAAATGAAAAACATTTCATTAATAAAAACCGATCATTAACTTGAAATTCTCTACACGTCTTTTGTCGTAAAAACACGTGTCATACAAGCCCTTTTCTCAAAATTCATACAAAATTGTTGACCTTACGCAGGTCATTCCTTTCGAATCGCCTCTCGGAGGCTGCTCACGTAACGGTAGCCTGTAATCTTGATTCCGCCTTCTGCAAAGTACGACGCTATAGGGACTAGTAATCTTAATTATCAGTAGTGTGCAGAGTAATTAAGTGCCCTTCGAATGCCGAATTATTCGTAAAAAATACCATAAACCGTAATGCAAATCTAGACCCCAATAGACCAAACTCCAACATTCAAATTAAAACTAAAAATAATTAGTCGCGTATTAGTACGGTCATCTAATGACAATCATAGAGTTTATTATTTTAATATGCATAAGCTTATTTTTACAGCATTTTATAGTAAATCTACGCTTACGGATAATGCATTAAATTGACTCCATTTTATTTCGTGTGTCCTGCTAGGTCAAGCTCCGGCCTGATTTGTACTTTCAGACTTGGCTGTAGACAGGTACTTTCCGACAAGATTTCAGAAATCGACGGTTATGAAGTTAGAGTAAGTGAGGAGTCATACCAATTTCAATTTATTTCATGTTACATAATACAAGAATATGTGTATACACACAAGTACAAAATAACTCATTTCTGCACCTCACCGAAGACATAGCCCTGTGGGACAGAAATGATTTAACACAATTCCAAGTATTACAATAAAGATAATATCAAGTTTTAAACACAATGTAACAAACATTTACATTATTACAATCGAGATACCATCCACACAAGCCGACTTTTTAGTCGTCAGGAGACTGAACAGGATATGGAGGTGTATAATTCACAGTATGCTCAAATCCGTTTCATGATTCAACCAACGTTTACACAAAATACATTTAAAAAAATTAGCTATATACAAGTTCATTATTTTCATCATATTTTGTTTGTACAGGGAATTATTTTTATCATAGCTCACATGAGGGTTACATATATACCCAAAGGTTTTTAACATTACCAGATATCGTGCCGAGAATATTTTATAGTAAGAATCCTTAGTTTCTTTATTAATGACTAACACGTTACTATAGTATTTGTATTTACATTTCAAATTGTCACAAGGACATCGACTTTAACTTTACATTGATTTATCAGTTCCCTCGTTATCCAATTTTTACGATGCATATATTTAGGAGAAAATTTTATTTTTAATTAAATATGATGATTGCACCCTATATCTTTTTTTTATTTAACGACATAAAGCAGCATCCATGTTATCTTCGGAAAACACCGTTCCTGCTGTGGCCAGCCTTGTCTACCTGGCGCGCGCGCGCAAGGAGACGCCGCGCGTCGACGAGTTCGGTGGTGCGGAGCGCCGCCAGTGGCACAGGGAGCCTCGCCCTCATACTTAAGGGGCGGCGGGCGCCAGCCAGTGAAGAGCCATCACCAGTGAAGAGCTCCGGTCAAGGCGAGGAAGGATCGGCCGAACTCCACGCCGTTGCGGCTGCCGCGGCTGGTTCCCGGTCCCGCAGGAGACGCCCTGGTCGCTGCCGGCACCTGATTCAACAGACGGTATATCTATGTGAGTACATCCACTTCCTTTCTTTTACGATTACTATCTCCAAGTACAGCTCTTTCAATAGCAAGAACTAAGCAAAAATTACCTAATACAGTTTTTTTTCTAAAGAACTAAGCACTTTGTAATACAGCTGTTGTCTGGTCTACCCTATGTAATGGACAACGGTATTGTTGACAAGGCAAGCGAGAAGCGCGGTCTCGCACGCTCTCGGATCGAGGCGCCCTGGTTTTCTCAACAGGCGGCATTAAAGTCTCGGCTGATCCTGAGTACGTCACCGACTCGCGCGCCGCTACCTCGGCCCCCGCCGCCAAACCTACTACCTCGCAAGAGAAATCCCTGCTGTCAATTCGCTGCGAGAACCCCACAGTGGTTCGACGGCTCAGGGCGCGCTCCCTTGTGAAACTAACCCTGGACACGGAGGGAAAAACACAAAACGTCCACTGTGTCAAAACCTACTCGCATCGCAAAGGCACTAAAGGCTCTGATGCAAACTGACTCTGACGGGTGCATTGCTGACCTCCCGTTGGATCTGTTCTCGCCTGACACCTGCCGACAGGCAGGCTCTCTCGAAGGCGGCGGACCAAAGCGGAATTAGGGAGTACTACGCCCTCTCCGCTAGAGCGGAACCTTTACCCTGACCAACCGCCTCACCAATTGCCGGCAAAGGCAAGAAGCGCCGTATCTCGGGTGATGAGCCGAGCGCCTCAGCCGGAAAGGTACCTCCTGCCCAGGTATCTCCCACGAGCTTTCTCGCGCTGCCCGCGGTCGATGAGACCGAGATGCAGGTGGACAGCGCAGCCGAGGGTAGCGGTGAGCCCGACGCGTCGGAAATCCCGGTAGCCAGCAATGGCGACTCGGGTGCCCACGTGGAGGTGCGATCGCCGCCTCAGGCCGTGTCGCCACTGCCCCCATTGCCACCGCGCGGAAATGCGCAGGGCCCTCCTCCCTCCACCTCTGAACCCAGGAAGGCATCAAAGTGTGTCCCTCCCGTCATAGTGGCGACCGAAGCGGTGCCCTCTGAAGGCGGTTTTGCCGAATGGGTTAGGGTAATCACGCGCGGCTGGGAATTCCCGGTCGCGGGAAAGCACTGTGGGGAGTTTTTCTAAGTGGGGAGTTTTTCTAACATACTAAGAGCATAGAGCGAAACCTACACAAACTATTTACACCTAGCAGTAAAACGCAAAAGGCGTGTGCACTGCATATACGATCAAGTATCCTCTGATCAATACGATCATGATGCGATCGAACACCACACTGACCTTCGGCTACGCCCAAAAAACAAGCCCGCCAGTCCAGTTGGAGGCTCAGAGAGCAGCTGGTGCACGGTTGCCTACGCCGTACGAGTCCGGTCAGGGACTCGGTCAAGGAGTGCACGAGAGTCAACACGGGAGTCGCCTACGCGGCAGTCGGAGGGTCAGCGCGCGGTGTGGACCGCGACGAGACGGCAAGCCGTGCCGGAGGGCGCACGGTAGCCTACGCCGAGAGAGGCGACTCCATGGAGAACGAGCAGGTCGCGCGTTCCACGGAAGACCCAACCCTGCGGCTGCGATCCGTGCTGGCATTGTACGGACGCGCAAGGAGGGTGCATTCGCGCAAAAGTACTCTCCATGGTGGGAGTGGGACATTGATCTCGAAGCTAATTGCAAAGTTCATGTGGAGTGAATAAAGTTTGTTAATATGATGTACCTCCTTCATTTAACGAACTGTCAAGTTCCTGTCAGAAATTTTCATATTTTCAGAAGTTTATTTTTTTTTATTTTTATATGGTTTTCCATTATATGCCATGGGGTGTTCTTAAAGTACTATTTAGATACACAATTGTGGCAAAAGGGAAGTCAAATCTAAATTATTAATAAGACGTGGAAAATATGACTATATCAACTTTGCCGAAGATGACAGTACAAGAACGTATGTCCCCTCATACGCTTTTCGGTATTTTAATAAACGAAATATAACCAAATTCGTGTACATTGGTAATATAACAATGGACAAGATCAGTATTCCTCAGAATACCTATATTAAAATCACCAATATTAAAATGTTTTATGCTTCACCTGAGGTAGATGTATTGGAGTATAATATCTAAATGGTCCTTGTAATGAGACTTCTTAGAAAATTGGAATGGTTTCTTACCAGTGTGAGTGCGCATGTGACGAGCCAAGTATCCTTTTTCAGTGAAGGTCTTCTCACAGATGGAACACTGGAAAGGTTTCTCACCGGTGTGGGAGCGCATATGCTTACCCAACGTTCCTTTCTCAGTGAAGGTTTTCTCACAGATGGAACACTGGAAGGGTTTCTCACCAGTGTGAGTGCGCATATGCTTACCCAACGTTCCTTTCTCAGTGAAGGTTTTCTCACAGATGGAACACTGGAAGGGTTTCTCACCAGTGTGGGTGCGAATGTGCTTATCCAAGGATTCTTTGCGAGCGAATGTCATCTCACAGATGGAACACTGGAAAGGTTTCTCACCAGTGGGTTCGCATGTGCTCATCCAAGGATTCTTTGCGAGCGAATGTCTTCTCACAGATGGAACACTGGAAAGGTTTCTCACCGGTGTGGGTGCGCATGTGACAAGCCAAGTGTCCTTTCTGAGTGAAGGTCGTTTCACAGATTAAACACTGGAAGGGTTTCTCACCAGTGTGGGTGCGCATGTGACGAGCCAAGTATCCTTTTTCAGTGAAGGTCTTCTCACATATGGAACACTGGAATGTTTTCTCACCAGTGTGGGTTCGCATGTGCTTATCCAAGGTTCCTTTGTGAGCGAATGTCTTCTCACAGATGGAACAGTGGAAAGGTTTCTCACCAGTGTGGGTGCGCATGTGCTTATCCAAGTGTCCTTTCTGAGTGAAGGTCTTCTCACAGACGGAACACTGGAAAGGTTTCTCACCTGTGTGGGTGCGCATGTGCTTATCCAAGAGTCCTTTCTGAGTGAATGTCTTCTCACAGACGGAACACTGGAAGGGTTTCTCACCAGTGTGGGTGCGCATGTGGTTTTCCAAGGTTCCTTTTTCAATGAAGGGTTTTCCACAGATTAAACACTGGAAAGGTTTCTCCCCGGTGTGGGTGCGCATGTGACGAGATAGGTGTCCTTTTTCAGTGAAGGTCTTCTCACATATGGAACACTGGAAAGGTTTCTCACCGGTGTGGGTGCGCATGTGACAAGCCAAGTGTCCTTTCTGAGTGAAGGTCTTCTCACAGACGGAACACTGGAAGGGTTTCTCACCAGTGTGGGTGCGCATGTGCTTATCCAAGAGTCCTTTCTGAGTGAATGTCTTACAGACGGAACACTGGAAGTGTTTCTCACCAGTGTGGGTGCGCATGTGGATTTCCAAGGTTCCTTTTTCAATGAAGGGTTTTCCACAGATTAAACACTGGAAAGGTTTCTCCCCAGTGTGGGTGCGCAAGTGACGAGATAGGTGTCCTTTTACAGTGAAGGTCTTCTCACATATGGAACACTGGAAAGGTTTCTCACCGGTGTGGGTGCGCATGTGACAAGCCAAGTGTCCTTTCTGAGTGAATGTCTTCTCACAGACGGAACACTGGAAGGGTTTCTCACGAGTGTGGGTGCGCATGTGGATTTCCAAGGTTCCTTTTTCAATGAAGGGTTTTCCACAGATTAAACACTGGAAAGGTTTCTCCCCAGTGTGGGTGCGCATGTGACGAGATAGGTGTCCTTTTTCAGTGAAGGTCTTCTCACATATGGAACACTGGAAAGGTTTCTCACCGGTGTGGGTGCGCATGTGACAAGCCAAGTGTCCTTTCTGAGTGAATGTCTTCTCACAGATAGAACACTGGAAAGGTTTCTTATCAGTGTGGGTGAGCAAATGCCTATGTAACTTCCCATTTCTACTGATCATATTATTGCAAATGGAACGCTTAAAACGTTTTCCCCTGTGGATACTGCTGTTTGGGAGCACGTCCTTGCGGTGCGTGGTCTGGTCATAGTTGCTGATGCTACTCTTAGGGATGCAATCCAAGTCTGAACTATGGCTCTGTTGTGTCTGGATTGTGTTGGTTTTCTCTGATGAAAAACACCCATCACCTATCAACAAAAAAAACCCACATTTGTATCAGAAAAATTCAGGTGCAGACAAGCAACAACAAACGTCTAAAGCTTAACAATCAAACATTTGGTGATATAAACATGCAATGCGAGTGCAGTAGTTGGGAACGGGAAAGGGCAGAGTTTTGCAAAAGCGATGAATATTTTTTAATAAGCATGTGTGTTTTGCAATTATTCAAAAAAGTAAAAATGTGTAATATTTAGAAAAAGGATTGGATTGTTATGACTTTCAGAAAGTAAATCTGAAATTAAAGAAGAGATAATCCTTTATGTTCTGACCTATATTTTGAGATAGAGAAAATGTCTTCAAAATTTTAACTACTGAACATTTTCTTCGAATGACCCAACCAGCTGAGGACTTGAGTATTCTAAAACATCGTTTAAGGCACGGATATGCACTCTGTTCCCCGTGCAAATATTGGCCAAAACATTTATATCTAAGATCGATCTCAAAAATGGCTTCATTGGTTTCAATGAATGCTTAATTCTTAAAACACAAATGACAAACATTACTAATGATGATAGTAACATAACTAAAAAACAATGGACTTTGCATTAATCTAAACGTAAATAATTTGTATAAACACAAGGTACAACTTTTTGGCACTAGGCTTCCGGTGAGATCGTGCGAGAGAAGCCACATTCAACAAAGAGCTACAGTTGCCTGAATTATTTCCTGTGATTCTGATGTCTGAGATTTTACCCATGTATCATCGGTACTGTGCAAAGTCTCACTACAAACAGGGTGAAGCTTTGTTATTCATATTCCGTTAATTTTGGTAGTGCCTAGCGCTGCGCCGGGCACTGCACTGGCGGCGCTAGTGGTGCCTCTTGTGGAGGGGTGTGGGCGCAGGTGGTGGGGGTTGGGTGCGTTGACGGCTGGAGCGCGGGGCGAAGTGGACCCTCGCTGTGTGCGAGTAGAAGCAGGCCGCGCTCTGGGAGATGCTTCCGCTATTATGCTTTCTCGAAGGGCCTCCAGCTTAGGGCCCGAAGCCACTTTTTGTTGGGCGGCGTTGGTCTCCGTACTGCACTCGCCGAAGCACTTCCACCGAGACACACCCAGAGCCTAGCAGAAGACGCGGACCGCTTCTATTTTTCTTTTGCGCGTGTTTCCTCGCTGAGATGACACGCCCGGACTGATTCTCCCGAACACTATGACTGCCCCTTTTTATAAGTGGTGGATGCTGTTATGTCATAGCTGCAAGTGGCTCCTGCATTCGGAAATGACTAGACATCGGATGTTTAGGAAATTTCCTATTTTATTCTAATGAAAATATTTAAAGGTAATTCATTTATGTATACGAATTATGGACAACCTAACATTGACCAATTTGCCTTTTTTCTTCTTCTGTGACATAACTGCCCTTTTAGACATTTTTCTTTTTAGATGTTTTTTTTCTAAAAAATATTGATATTTCTTTTTATTCTTGTTTGTAACAAACACAAATTTTCAACATTTTAAGTTTTACTAATCACATAAATTTTCAACTAATAACAAATCTCCATTTTTTGTCTCGACTGAAGCTGGCATTTGGGTTTGCAGGTCACTGACTTTTTGGAACCGCATTGTGTTTCTGATATCTTTTCTCGCATTTCTTTGCACAAATAAAATGTACTAAAAACTGTGGTCTCTGGGTACTTGGTTGAGCGTTGGGCCCTTACGTGAGCTCTGAGCATCGATTTGCGACGTGATCAAAGCACTCATGTCTCAGAGGGCTAGGCGATTATCCCCACTTGCGATATGGATATCTTTCCGTGTCAGACGTTCCGTGTATGCCCATCTCTGTCCGCGTTGTCCGAGTGCGTCTTCATTCTGCCCGCAGTCGTCCGAGTTGTGCAGCACGCGAAGTACTTCATCAGTGCCTCTTAATGTAGCAACAGAGATCAATCCTGTAAAGATTCCAAAGTCTCTCAATCACTAATGGTTCATTAGTAGTCTATTCTCTCCTTTATATTGTTTTTTGTATTGGCTAATTTTAAATGCAAGTGCAGTGAACAATATTCCCGTTTTCTCTCTCTCCAATTTTAAGTTTCTAAAAAACCATTTTCGGTGCCTATTAAAAAGTTTAGTGCCCTTTTAGACGCCTAAAACATTAGTTTTTAGTGTCTTAACATCCGATGTCTAGAGATGACATGACCACACCCTATACTGCGGGCGGGCGATCCTTGCGCATGTGGGGGGCGTATTATATATTGTCCATGTTGCATGCCTTCTGAGGCCTCATTCACATTGCAAACTCACCCGTGACGTAATGCCGTCAACTTAGCAGTAAAATTTACACGTCAAAACGAGCAGTCTCAATTACGAACGTAAGTTTCGGCTGAGCCAATCAAGTTTCAACGTACTGAAGCTTGATCGATTGTCGATTTGTTTCTAGCATGGTGGAAACATCTTTTGACAATGGTTTCTACCTTCTCTTTCGATTTGTCTTAATATATAAATGCATGTAGCTGTTGTATTTCCTTTATTTTAAAAACAAGGATTCTCTAGTATCAAATTCACGAGTGATTCGTCGGACGTAATTATTTTATTCGCCACGTCGAGTTAAAGTCGCCGTACCTAATTGACTCCTTAAATGGAAGGCTGGGCCCAGTTCTATCTCTTGTAGAAAGGGCTTCTGCGCGTTCTTGGCTAAATAAACATATACGAGCAGCTGTCAGAAGGCAAGAGCAAGTAGCGCTACCACCGAGTGCTACAAAAATGTTCTTCGCAGCAATGGGGCAGCGCGGGCCAGCCTAGCCAACCAATTCGGTACGGCGAGACGCAGAGTGATATTTGTTATTTATTTATTGATTTACGTCAAATTCAGTTAAAAACTGTGTGACGTGCTACGGGAACAAGTTCATTTCAAGTTACATTTATGTCCAGAAGCAAAACAATGGGCCATCTCAGCATTTGCTCAAGGATCAGGGAAACTGGACGAAAATCTGATCGAGTTGGGGGTCATTGATACAGAAGCTGAAGTACACTACTTGTTACAGAATATTTACAATTATTCAATCCAAATGGTAAATAATAAACTAAATGTCGATCAATATTACTTTCCTTTTATATGCTCGGTATGGTCTCTAATTGTATAGAAACAGTTGTACAGCAGAAAAAATTATTATTTGGAACTTTACATCGAATTTAATCGTTTAATGTCATCTGGCTAAGTTTTGTAAAATACTCTACATGTGTTGTACGTGATTTTTGTAGTGAACTGTTGATACTGTCATCTGATGAATAAGATTACTACGTGTTGAGATTATCGCGACATCATATTAAGACATCAGCGTTTGCTGAAAATATATTCCCGCCCTTAAGTAAGTCATTTTTGACAAAACCAACTGATTCACATATCTAGAGACAAGGTAATGGTAAAATACCTAGATCAATGAAGGGAGGTTTACAAGAATCGCGTGGGTGGGAGCTATAAGATGTATTTCCCCAGAACATTATGCCATATATCGGGTGAGAATGAACATTCGCGAAATACACACGAGCAGAATGTTAATTCAGGTGCTATACAAATTCACGTCCACCAAACAAATCTAGTCTGGGCATCGCGTTAAGAAAAATACCTACAAGTGTCAATAAATATAAATATTAGGCTGTATCGAAAAAAATAGAAGTCAATGGCTTAGCTAGCCCCAATTGGCACCAATAAAACCGTTTTAAAAATGAGTTTAGGGGTTTGACAAATCCTAGAAACAACCCATTTCCGATACTTTCGTAATTTAGATTAGATTAAAACTTGATATCTTTACTTTAAGAACTTTGTTTCGCACAATTTAACTATTTCATTGTAATCTGCTAAAATGCCAGCGCGCCATCACTTAACGACTCACAATTCTACCGCAATGCAGTATCTGATTTCTTTTTTTATTGTTAGGCTGCATTAAACATATTTGCAGTAAAATCAAACGAGTTTTGATATTACTAGACTTTAAAAAACACCAAGGGCCGGTTTCACCAATATTTCGTTAAGCGCGGCATTGCTAAGCTGGCTCAAAGTTAAAGTTCCAAATTCAAGCGAGCTTAAGGCAAACACGTTTCACCAGTCCCCTCGAGGCGATCTAGCTTAGTTAAGCGAGTTCGGGCGTCTTCCGCTGTTGGCAACGCTAGAAAGTAAACACATCAACGTTCTGCACGTGCTTTGACGCAGTAGTCTCCATGCTTTGAAGTTGTTTATACTATTTCGTGGACCACCATCATTTGGTTCAGTTCTTATAGTTTTGTGATAGTGTGTGAATTTTTTTGTTTATAGTTTATTCTATCAAATTATTTTACGATCGTTATTAATTTTGTGTTAGGCGGGACATTTATTATTTATAAAAAGAATAATCATATTACATTACAAAATAGCTAATTGTACAATTAGTCTTGGATAATGAATTGAAACATTGGCAAATGAAATAAAATAGTCTCACAAAGTTGAGCTGAAAACAAACACCCCGAAGGGAACAGAAAACTACTACGTCCACGTCGTTGTTCCTGGGTTACACTAAAAGTAGTTTATTGACTTCCGTAGAAATCACTGATTGTTATTAACCACTCAGAAATAATCGACCACGCTCAACCACAATTACAGTCGGAAATTAATTTTTTGCGATTACAGCTCCACCTATCACAAATCAGAAAAAGTTTCAGACAAAACTTTTTTTTTCGTAGAATCCGAATCTGAAATAAAAAATGGGGGTTCCTATTTAAGATTTCAATGTTGCCAACCGTCCCACCCGCTGGGGGCAGGGAGTGTAGATTTTAGCATTGAATGATTCTCCCTTCAAAACTGTTAAGATTTGGTCTCAGCTCACGTTTTCGTACATCGCGTATTTTTTATTTCAAGTTGTCAAGTTAAATGGGACACCTGTATATTTCAATGTATTTTTACAACTTAAATATATAGTTTAGTGCAATTTTTTAGAAATTTTGAAAATGTTCCAGAGGCTTCATGGCAGACCAAAATTTAAAGAACCGTGTTCAAAAGGGCTTTAGGTCAGGCCTTGTCGATCTAGTAATATTCATTTTCGACAAAACTCTGCGCATAGTGTAAACCCTCGAGTTGTTCACTGACGGACGGAAGTATAAAAACAAACAGATTCTCGGTATTAAGGAACACCAAAATGTAGATTTTGACTATGCTAAGTATTTGAGAGAGTAATTTACTACATATAGGAGCAAGAAAAATCATATCTTAAGGTGTCATGGAATTTTTCTGTCGAAAAAATATTACTTTTCTCCGCAGCATTACATTACTTTCTCACTACTGGGTAAGCTGGTAGAAAGTAAAAATGGTCTTTACAGGGAAATTGAAACTTACTTAGGAAATTGACTTTTCCTTCCATAAGAATATTAAACTATTATATCTTAACTACGATAGTCAGGGAAATAATTGCTTGGAAAACATTCATAAAGCCGTTTAATAAGATATGCTGGTAACGTTCGGAAAGTGCCCTACAATTAAGCTTCATTCAATTCTCAGGAACCTGCAGATATTGAACTGAATTAACTTGCAACCAGCTATTTAACCATTTTCCAGGAAAAGGTTTGATTGGCAAAGTATAAAGAAAGGGAAAGGACGCTTTTTGATGAATCAGGAAAAACAGACCTTTTCAATTCTTTTGCGGTGTGATAAGTTGTTCATTACTACTTCTTTCGTCAATTCTCAAACTTAACACGAATATTTGGACGAGTAATGTGTAGTCGTCCAGCAAGCGAGAGGTAATCCTCTTTTATATAAGAAAGCGAACATATTTTTATTTTATATATTAAGTATATAAAATTCTAAAATTGTAGGGATGTGTATGTAAAATTCTGTGAATGTCATGAGTAACATTCTAAAATTTCTTAATTGAATTTATAACTAATCGCATAACACTAACGTAAGTCAAGGTTTAAGAAACATCATTGTATTCAATTTGCAATATTTAAAAAAATCTTATTAATACATTAGAGGAGAAACAAACAGTTAGGTGCTTTACTAGTCTGACCCCACTGCTAGGCCATGGTTCAATTGCGAAAATAAAATCTTTCATTTACACAACTTCATCATTACACAAGCTAAGTCTTTTGTGACGTCATGAATTGTAAATAACGAAACTGATCGTTGAATAAAATACCTGTTTAGAAACCACACTCCCATGATAATATAACAAAAGAACGAAAGTAAATTTCCGGCACCGGTAAAGTTTCGTTTCAGAAGCAGATTTGTTAGTCTATAGATTTCTTCGCTGTGTTTTGGACTTTAAGTTTCGTTAGGGTACTTACGTTTGGGTGCACAATAAACTAACGAAACGTTTAATTTTGCATAGTTTCGTTTGTTTCCTTGTTTCCCAGAATTATTGCGTAGCAACTCGAACATTAATATAAGAAACTCTTAAAAATTCAGTTTCATACATCACAATGCTCTATTCTAATTTTTCTTTCTCCCTATAGAAAAAGTTACATCACGCTGCGCGAAAAATGTCGAATTTTCGGCAGAAAAACTCTTATTAAAAAGACCTGATAACGAAAAAATAAATTAATGCAGTTGCTAAATTTAGATGGGGGATCCTCTAAAATGTGGTGTAGCCAAAATCCCCGTTTAGTGAAATCCCCCTTGATACTGAAAAACCGATTGATAGCAAACGTCTGTCTGTGAACAATGCTAGCGGCTAAGACGTTCAGCTTATTTTCTCCAAAAGTGATATTCTCCGATCGGTTTGGCTGATGTCGCGGCCCCTTGAATTTCAAAGCGATATTTCAATTTTCGGCGGTACTTTTCATGAAGCCTTAGCGACATTTTCAAAATTTTTAAGAAAATGGCGCCATCAATTTTGATTAAATTTATCACCATAAGTTGTAAAAAGTTGTAGAAAGTAAATTAACATTTTTTAATACTGACAGGCTATTTTTAATTAATTTTGTGCACTATCACAATATGAGGAACGTGATCCCTATCTTCTTCTAACAAGTACAGAATTTGTAATTCCGTTGGGCATTTGCGCACTTCAGTGCTTCAGAGGCACCATCGGATCCGCTTAACCGTGAAGGAGTTAGCGTTTGCTTTTAAGGGTCTGCAGAGCCTCAGAGACGGCTGTCTTTTTAAAGAGACAGGGGATCTTGCCACATTGTTTTCTTAACAGCTAAGGCATAATGTTTACCAAGTACTGTACTCACCACTCCAATAGTTTGTACCTTAGGTTCATGAAATAATTAAGAAATATATCACACATTTACCTGGGGAACATGTTGTGATCTCTTGTTTAATTGTAGCAACAGAAGCACCATCACACCAGGATGCAAGAGGATCCTACAGAAATAAAAAAATATAAACAATCTCTTAATGGAGTAAAATATTGATTGAAAATTTTTAACTTCATTTGGGAGGGAAAATGTAATTTTGAAAAATTCCAGTAATCCATGTTGTCCTATAATGTTTTGCAGCCCTGGATCTTAAATTAGAATTGGAAGGAGATTCTGGGTTTTCATTCAGTTCGGATAAATAATGTGAATTGTTCGTTTCAGAAATACAATAACTGATATTTAGTGAATTTTCTACGGTGAAACTTAAAAATAATCCCACATGGTTTTGTCTTCTAGAAATTTTTAATCCTAAAAGACATTTAAAAATTACATTCTTCTGTACCTGTTAATATTTATAAAAAAATTATTTATATATTAATTCCGGATATTCATGAATTTATTTTACCTAAAATATGCATTAACTCTGCATTGAGGTAGGATCCAAAAATGCATGAAAAGTGCAAAATAACAATATAAAGAAGTTATTATGCACAAATAATAATTAAAATGATTCAAATTTACATTGTAAAATATAAAATTTATTTCACCACTAGTAATACTGATATAAAGGGAATGGTTGCAAGTAAACTATCCCTTCTTTGTCACTTTGGTAGCAGATAACCATCGAATTTTTTTCATTCGTGACATTGTCTCAAAGAAATACTAATGTAGACACCCTTTCAAAATTTAGAAAAGGCATCCACGAAAAAGAGTATTTGCTTCTTTGCATTTGTGAAATCGTATGCACTGAGTAGTAGCGCGTCGTATATCTAACACAGAGAGCTCCGTAATCAAAAGGGTTTGGAGGCTCTTCTCAAAAGCGGGAATGGATTTCTCGTAAGCGTACTCTCCGGAGAGTTCTGGGACACTGATAATAACGTCACAATGACGTCAAAGGTTTCCCAATGTTATTAGAATTCCCTCTTCGCTATGTTATTAGAATAGGAGTAATCGACGTCATGGCTGTCCAAGTAAACAACGTCCATGCGCGCGATTGAATGTGGTTGTCTGTAAGAACGCTCGATGACGTCATAGTGACAGGAGGGAAGGTGCTGACCTCACAATTGTACACCTCTAGGTGCACAATTTTGAAGTGTTCAGTGCCCCAGTGCGCTTCATAACCTTTCGAAATGGTGAGCGCTTGTGCGTGTTCACAAGAAACAATGTCTCCAACACGGAAGCGACGCATCAATTGGTGCATGTCGACCGTCTTTGGCGTAGACAGTGCCATGTCCTTTACGTCTTTCTGTTTCATAACCGTTGTTCTATGCCGAGTTATTGTAATCGTGAAGCAGGGCCGGGGGCATGAGGGTCCATCGGCGGAGAAGCGCCGCCACATGCCCTCTTTCAGTGTCCGATTGAAACGCTCGATGACAAGTTGGAACAAGTGGAATAATGGTGAATAGATTGTGCAGGCAACCATTTCTTGAAAGTGCTATTGTAAAATTCTGTAGCATCATCTGTTTGTAAAAAGAGGCTGTTGCCGACCGCCGCTGGATGCCAAGATGCGCTCAAAGCTTTACACAACTTCATCACCGGTCTTCTTTTGGAGGGGTTCGGCCCACGCGAACTTGGAATACACAACAATTATCGTTAAGATGAAAAGTCTTCCTTCTCCTTTTTGGGGCGAAAAGATTTGGGAAAAGACGTGTTTACGCCGATATTGGCGTATAGATATTTTGTGTGGGCATCACAGATAAGAGGTAGGTTTTTTATCAGTTTACATTGCTTCGGTTTGATATTCGGTATAGTATGAACGGGTCTTGTGACATACTTTTTGAGGAATCGTTCACGCTGTTACGTGGTGACGGAGGGCCTTTACTTTATTGCTTTATTACTTTATTAGCTGGCGCTTTCTCCACTTCAGCCTTAAAAAATTTTCGCCGGGGTATCTTTCCAAAGACGATTAGGAGAGTAGGTCATTTCTGAGAGAGCTGGGACCGCATAAATTAGCATTTTAATGACTTTACAGCGGTCCCAGCTCTCTCAGCAATGTTAAAAGGTACACTGAGAGCTGGGACCGCATAAATTAGCATTTTAATGACTTTACAGCGGTCCCAGCTCTCTCAGCAATGTTAAAAGGTACATGACGTAAGAGGGGGAAGGTCCCTGACCTCTCCGGAGGGCAGTCCCAGCTCTCTCAGCCCTGTTATTTGGCATGAGAGAACGGTGACTCCCATAATTAGCAGTTGAATGACTTTACAGCGGTTCCAGCTATTTTAGCAATGTTAAAAGATACATGACGTAAGAGGGGGAAGTCCTTGACCTCTCAGTAATGTTAATTGTGGCATACGCCCCCCCACACACACACATTGTAACGAGCGCGGTCCCAGCTCTCTCAGCAATGTTAAAAAATGTAATAAATGTACACACATGAGAGCGGCGGGGCGGGGTCTCAGCACAATGTATGACGTAAGAAATGGAAATAGTTCCCCCTGCAATGTGACGTGTGGAGGAGAGGTTTTTTTTTTGTTTTTTCCCACAACTCGCAGATGTCAAGGACAGCGCAGCCTCAGAGAGGGGGGGTCATTGACAGCAGAGGAGCGGTCCCAGTTTTTTCTCTCTCTCTGCAATGTTTTTAAAACAAAGAGTGAGAGAGAAAGTGCACCCCCCGAAGGGGGTTCTGACATTGAGATAGGGTGCGGACGTGACAGACAGCGCGCTAGTCACAAAAAATAAAATAAAAAAACTCTTTGAGAGTATTTAAAAGGGAGTTGTTGGCCGGTAATCATTTAATTCACGCGCACCGCCAATTCAAAAACAACAACAAAAAATGTCTGAAGTGACCGACGTGTACTTCGACTCAGAAGATGACGACGAGGTGTTTGACGAGTCAACGTCCGTGGAAGTGGAGGACGAGGATCCCACGAAACCACGCGACCTGGAAGGTTGTCGCGTGATCAACCTGGGCGATCCGGTCGACCACCAAGATGCTGCGACGAAGCTGTACGTGGATAATCAATTTACAAACGCGCGGGAATTCACAAACTATACTTCCAAGGAGCAGATAAAAAGACTCGACGAAATGCGGTCCGATTTACGTAACTTATCAGCCAAACAAACTCATTATTTACGTCAATGGCAAAATCCCGGACCATTCAATGCGGATCTTTTTCGTATTTCGAATGTTGGCAACCCCGAGGAAGACCGCGATGCTACACCGAGAACGTACGTGTACTGCAAAGTGAAGGAACTAAAAAAAGAAGTTGATAAACTTCCTCCAATTGAGCAAGCAAGGCAACGTGAACATGCGAAAATTGCGCCTGGTCAACGTGGCCCCTCCCCGCAAAAAGGACGACGCAGTAACGAAACAATACGTAGACGCCAACATGAACCTCTTTACACGCAGTGCCTTGCCGCAAGATAATAATTTTAATCAACAACGAATCATCAACGTGGCTGACCCCATCGAGGAAACTGATGTCGTCAACCTAAGGACCTTACGTCGTTTCTTGAATACAAACTAAGAGAGAGATTTTATGATAAAAATGTTTGTCTAATAATCGAATAAAATGACCATGTAAAAACAATAAAAAATAAGTGATAAAGAAAGAGAGAATTGTGTCTTTAGTCCCACTCCATCCTTTTCCTATCCTTACCCCCCCAAAAAAATAGACTAGTCTAAATTAATTTTTTTGGAGACAGTTATAGAAGGAAGAGGACCCTGCCATGTGGGAAACGCAGGGAAAACAAAAAAGTAGTAATCTTGTGAAATAAACTTTTTATTATTCCAAACATTTTTTTCGAAACATTGAATAAAACAATACAATACAATATTTCTTTACATACTGTTCATCCCAAACACAAAAACTTCATTTCCTACGTGCTGACTGAGGTAATGTCGCGTAGGTGAGGCACTCGAATATCCATACCCAGTCTTCTCTGAAGATCCAAAAGTGCTATACTACGCGGTTTTCAATTCGCATTACGTTTTGCAGAAGACGAAGCACAATAGGGTCATCAAGAGAGAGAGAGTGCTGAGATCAACTAGCCCCCCTTCCTCGTCCTCACTATCAGTACTTTCCCACTCTTCATATTCATTTTTCTGCGGTTTATGTATCAAAACGTATCTACACATGGGACAAGTTTGATGACTCGTCAACCATTGTTTAATACATTCTTCACAAAAACGATGTTTGCAAAGTGTTTCAACCCATCGCATAATTTGTCTTTATGACAGATTGGCTAAATGACCTCTGGACAAATACTGTCGCTGTTCACCTCACCGAAAGGAGATGTTCCCGTTGTCGTCTCCATGCCAAAGCAAATAAAACAAAATACGTTAGGTAGCTCACCGGCGTCGGCAACCGTAGCAGTCTCGCTTGGCGGGCGGCGGTCCGTCGATGTGCATGCGTCCCTTGTTGTAATGTTCCAAACAGGGCAGAAGTTTTTGAATTGATGACAGTTGTTGAATGTGAAGAGGTAGGCGAATGTAGACGTGAGGCACCTCTCTCGCCGCCCAATGTGTCAGAAACGTGACGGCAAAATGAGCCAGACTGTCGTCATCCAGGTGACAGAGAGCCACCACAGTCACGAAGGCGTTGCAGAGCCCGCTCAATATTGTCTGCGGTTGTAGGGAGGCGGTGGTGGTGGTCTCCCATCACGCGTGCGTTGAGTATGCGCGCAAACACGCAGATGTCGTGTATATAACTCGCGCGTGCTATCTAATCACCAGGGATGTTGGTGGGGGGGGTCAGACAGCTTGTGGAGGGGGGAGATATGACATCATCGCTACCAAAGCACATTGTAGTGATGTGTCACCATCCAATGGAAGAGCCCCAAGACGTGTTGAATGCCGATAGCTTCAACATTGATGTGAAGGGTATTTGTAAAGAGCTTGTAGAGCTTGCGGTGCGCGTCCACGCATTTTTTGAGTGGTGGACTGCCGTACACGTCCAAGTCCTCCACGCTACAGTCTACATGCTCCCACAACCACTTACGCTTTTGATTTCCTTTAACGTAAATTTTTGAGACACCCTCAAAAGCCTGGCGAATCACGTCACGTCTCTCCCAGTATGGATAAGTGCCACTCGTCCACGGTGGGGTGGCGGGGTGATAGTGTTCAATCCACGCCTTTGTTCTTTGATCCTGCTCACTGAGTTCATACACGTGACAAGGAGGTTTGAAAGTATAAGTATGTAGACACTCATCGTCTTCCGGATTGCGCGGGATTCGCAGTACCGTCAACAATTTTATGATGAATTGTCCGTTTCTGTAATATCCCTGAAGATCAGCAATGACAGTTGTGGAATGTGAACAACCGTCTGCCCCTCCAAACGGATGACGTCGCCGACGTATTGTGTACACATTTCGTCTATGTAGTAGAGGCGACGGCGGCGGCGGCGGCTGGGATGGCGGCGGCGGCTGTGATAAAGGCTGTTCTTAGTCTAAATACCATGGAACTGATGAGGTTGCGATGGTACCCACTCGCTATTGTCTGATTCTTCTTCTTCTTCGGCTTCTTTCGCTTCTTCGCTAATGAAGAATCTCCTCACAATAGTAAATTTAAACCAATTAAAAGCAGTATCCAAGTAGCGCAACATACTGCTGTTTGAACAAAATCAGCAACAGACATGTATAATAAGACAGTTATCAGCCGTCGTTCTGATGTGCTTAGGAGACTCTCTGACAACTTCCAACGATTCCACTCCTCTTTTATAGCAGTGGAGAAAGTGTAGGAAAGAAAGAAAGAATGAAAGATTTTTGATAATAAAATTAGCTATTCACGTTGTTGCTAAGGGGTGGGGGGAAAAGAGGTTAATTTTTTTGTGACCTTTTTACATAAGAATGTGAGTGTTGAAACAAACACGAAGAAATATGATAAGAGAAAAGAAAACAAAAAAATCGACCGCAGCTGCGCGGCCGTTGTTGGTTTTTTCCATTGGCACGTGTGCGGTCTATTCGTATCAGCATGATTGCGACACACACTATCTCTCTCTCTCAAATCTCAATATCCAGGGCATTCACCCAAGAGTTGTGGCGAGTGTCGAAACCAAGCCATTTTACGAGACATTGTTGGCCCTTTTTGCGTAGAACACGCTCCACTAAATAATGGTTAGGGTAGCGTGTACGTCGCAATTCTTCTGCATAGAATAGCCCCTTGAATGGTTCACCCTCAATGAGGTCTTCGAGTGAATATGTGACGGGATTGGAAAGATGCACGCGCACAATTTTAAAGAGTTCAGTACCCCAGCGCGCTTCATAACCTTTCCGAAACGGTGAGCTTTTGTGCGTGCTCACACGAACAATGTCTCCAACACGGAAGCGACGCGTCAATTGATGCATGTCGACCGTCTATACTTTGGCGTAGACAGTGCGCAGTAACTTGTTGTCCTTTACGTCTTTCGGTTTCATACCCGTTGTTCTATGCATTGTGTTATTGTAATCGTGAAGCAGGGCCGGGAGCATGAGGGTCCATCGGCGGGTACCTTCGGCGGAGAAGCGCCGCCACATGCGCTCTTTCAGTGTCCGATTGGAACGCTCGACAACCACCGCGTTCAAGTTGGAATAGGTGGAATAATGGTGAATAGATTTTGCGCGCAACCATTTCTTCAAAGTGCTATTGTAAAATTCTGTACCATCATCCGTTTGTAAGTGTCGGTTGCCGACCGCTGCTGGATGTCAAGATGCGCTCAAAGCCTTTCACAACTTCGTGACCGGTCTTCTTTTTGAGAAGTTCGGCCCACGCGAACTTGGAATACACATCAATTACCGTTAAGATGTACCGCATACCGCGATTGACTGTCGCATAAGGCTGCATGTCGACCAAATCCGCTTGCCATAAGACGCTGAGTCCATTTGTTATCACCTTCCGTCTAGTGTAATGGCGCCGAGCGGGTGCGTGTAGTTCTTTCGCTATACCTAGACGCACAGGCGACACTTTGTTGACAGGTGTTGACGGCTTTCCATCCTTCTGCTTTTTCTTCTGCATGGTGACACCGACTAGGCGATAATACCAGCAGAGCGGAGTTCGTCCTCTATTTCTACTATTTCACCATCGTGCCCATTATTACCGGCGGCTTTGGAGGCTCGCAACAAGCGTAGTCTGTCAACGAGTGTGTTGGGATCACGCCAATACTTATAGTCGGAGGGCGCCGTCACGAAACGCAGACCTCTCCCTTTTTGTAATTGACGTTTCGGGTTTCGTCTTCTCGGAAACAGTTGTGCGATAATAAAACGATACTTCCATCTATTCTTTGTCGTTTCGTATTGTGCACCGCGCTTATAGTACATTTTATGTGCTGACGTACCATTTAGAATTTGTTTATAATTTGCCATATCGTCTGGCAACTCGAGGAGACCCGGCGTAGGATCATAGACCCGGTCTGCTATAGTAAATGTACCGTCATCGTTTATATCCATCTCTTTGTTACCAACATAAAGTGTATTGGCAATGAAATAAGGACCGTAAGCTGTATCACTTTTCTTCTCCCACGCAGCTAGCAATCTTTCTCTCCATAAGCCATCTCCTTCAGCTCCAAATGGGATAGCTTCTTCTTCTTCTTTAATTGGCCCCTGCAGTTCCCTTTTTTGCGGAAGAGACCACGACGATGAATCAAAAATGTCTTCTGTCTCTTACTTTTTTGGGGGAAAAGATTTGGGAAAAGAAGTTGTTTCCGCCGATATCGGCGTATTGATTGTTCGTGTGAGCAGCAGCATTGATACGAGTGTTAGGTTTATCTGTTTGCATTGCTTCATGAACGGGTCTTGTGACATACTCCTTGAGGAAACGTTCACGCTCTGTTTCGTGATGACGGAGGGCCTTTACTTTATTGCGAACGTTAGTTCGCGCTTTCTCAACTTCGGCCTTTAATCTTTCCTCCGGGGTATCTTTCCGAAGAGGAGGAGGGCGGAGGGAGGAGCGATAAGCGCGGCGCAGAGCACTAGCAGCTGTCACCGTCTGTTCGCCGTTTTGTCTCGACTTCTCGCGGACACTGGCCTTGACTTTGATATTTGCATTGAGTGACTGTACATCCCTATTTAGACCTCTTCCGATGATTTTTGTTTTCTTCCGTCGCTTGACCCTCTTACTTTGTGTTTCACTTTCGCTAACAACACGTTTCCTATGGCCCCCGCCTATTTTAGATTTTAGCTTCATCACTCCCGCCACACCGGGCGCCGCTGCCCGTTCCCCGAGGCTAGCATCTTTGGAGGTGACACGCTCCCACGCGCTCTTGGCGAGCACCTCGTCCGCCTTCTTGCGTTCTTCTCCACTCTTGTGCTCGTGATAGGCAATATCATGCGTCTTGCATACCTGATCTAAGGGATTGATACCAACATCACCGCGCGCTAGCCGCTGTTGTAGTCGGGTTCCGGGCCCACAAAACTGATATCCACCGGGAATATGAAGGTCGAACGGGTGGGCGTCGATAGCTCAATTGATCAAGCGCCCCACAGAAAAACCACCGCTCCTCTCCGCCTTCCGCGACGGCGTTGGTGAAACCGCGCCGCTGTAGTATAACGACGCTCGACCATTGCGCGAGTGAAGCGGTCGAAGAGAAGGATGTTGATTATATCATGTTGTTTGTTGGTTACTCCTGCACAATGAGAAATTTATCGAATCCCAAGCGATACCTTCCTTTGTTCACAGGACTTGACTTATCAATCACAAGGCAAAGGGATGTTCGTTCCATGTATCGGAGCACACATTCTTAAAATCCGTGAAAGAGTTAAAATCATTTCCAACATGTTCCCTGTAGATATACTCCAAGTTATTGTCGTCTTGACGGAAAATCACAATCATATTCGCATTGTCCCGAATAAGTTGTTTTGGGATTTTAGTATGTTTGACACAAGTACAGTACATCCGTATGCTTATGACGACCGGCTGCAAAGTATGCTTTAATATTGTCTTGCTTTTCAGTTGCAATGTCGTCAAAAATAAAAACACTGTTGGGGTGTGCCTCGGCGGGTGAGACAATACTGTCGTGTTGCGAGAAAGCGTGAAAGGGACAAATGTTATGCAAGACTTGTTTCAAAAACACGTACATGGGCTGCGCTTCAGTGGTTGAATACAGGTAGACATTTTCAAATTTAAGACCGATGGCTGTAGTGAGCAGTGTAATCACAACATTCGTTTTCCCACATCCAGACGGTCCCACGATAAGTGCGCGAACACTATCTGGAAGAAGAGCACCGTGTCGACTGTTGGTACTACTGTCATCTCTTCCTCCTTTGAACAATTCCACCACGTTCACGACGGGTAACTTGACGGGATGTTGAAGAACATTCATCACGTCTGCAACAGTTCCACACATGGAAAAGAACCATGATTTTCTTGAAAAGAAAAAAAAATGGAAAAAGTGGGTGGATGTTCAAAAGAAACAATATTAATTTTAAAATGAATTTATTGATTAATGATTAGAAGGTATACATTGCATCTGACATGTACTTTTCAGTACCACTATTATTTTTATTATCATTACACAAAGTAATAACAGCCCTCACTAACCATTCCGCGGCGTTTCTGACACACTGTGTAACGTTCACAGCACATCCCCCAGCTTCCGCACCCCCGGTGAGAGACTGCTGCTGCTGTAGTCGTCCTCTTACACGTCGTTTGTCCGTAGGTTTGCGTTTGAGACTTCTTCTTTTCGGTTTCGTTTTACAATGTAAATCACATTGTGTCGTACATTCCGACCCCTTTTGCTTATTCTTTCTTCTTTTACGTCTGGTCTTTTCCCCCTCCTCCTCCTCTTCCCCACAACCGCTACTCCAATGAAAAACACTCGAGGGAGGAGGTTGTTGTTGTTGTTGTTCTACCCCATCCATCTCACTACCATCAGAACTAGGAGGGGGAGGAGTAGAAGCTGGCGACGGCGGCGGCTTCTGTAGCTGTTGCTCGCCTACTTCACTCATTGTTATCTCTCTCTCTTTGTGCGGTTGAGACGTAAAGATGAAACGACGATTGATGCGATTCGAGACTCTGTTTTATACATGAGTTACGATATGTGTTAACGGTTGGTAAGCAAACTCCTGTTGATGTAAAATGAGACAATAGGCCGAGGTATTCTTAGGAATGACGTGATCGGGTAAAGTTTCCATCACGATTTTGATGTTAACAGTGGAACTGATTGTCGGTTCCGGCATCTCCGTCAAATCGAAACAAAGTATTTCACAACCACTAGAGAGCCCATTGGCCGTGATGGTTGATATGGGATCTCGGTTACAAAATCTTTTCTCAAAATTTGATAGCATGTCATAGACTTCAGGTCGTAATGCATTGTCGTCGCCGTAGCGTAAACGAAGCTCACTATAAGGAAAAAACTTTTCATTCAGGTACAGTTTGACCGACCTCAAGTGTTCCAAACAGAACCAAGACGTGTCCTTGTTTATTTGGTTCCGCGCATCATGTTGCATTGTGAAAAGAAGAAACTGTGGTTGGTGCATCCCGCTCGTTGCTTTGACCGTCCATTCGTAATTCCCCGAGATTTCCGGTACATTGGGAAGCTCATTAAGTTCCCATCTGGTGAATTTGATGGGCAATCGTCTTCCGCTATCTAACGACTTTGAGATGTATAGAGACGCCTGATCACAGAGAGACAGGTGTGGCTTTCTCCAGCAGATTCGTGAAATTGTAATTTTTGGATTTGGGAGGGTCGGGGCGGCTCCTCGAATGTCTGTAAAGAGGGCGTCGCGGTCAGTGCGGGAACGTATTAGCACGAGTTCGTGTTTCACACCCGTGACCGCACACGTGTGATCCTCACAAAAGCCTAACAAAAGTTTCATGGGGACCCACCCACAAAAATATACGGAGCTGCGGATCAACCATTCATTTTGATTTTTCTCGGCGTAAAATAACAATTGATCTTCTGGCCACGCGGCACCCATGTACATCCGCCGTTCTGCCGGAGAAAGTAGAGGTTTGTTCTTCATGGTGCTTGTAATGCCCGCGTTCCTAATAGTCCACTACTACACCGTTTATTTCATATCGAATTTCCGAAAAAAGATGAGCGAAACCATTCATAACAAAATCCGCTTCGCGGTACCGTCTTCCTTTGTAGCTTTTCCCTCTATCACAAGAACACTTTCGCATGGTAATGTAACGATATCTTTATTCGAGATACTAATCCGAATTTCATCATTGTGCTCATATCCTGAAGTATAGGGCGTGTAAAGGTGAATGGTGCGCCCTCTGCTGCGGTGTGGGTGGATTAAACAAACACAAAAAAAGTTATATAACGCGCAGGCTATCGCACTGATATTGCCACGCGCGGGGCGCGTGCACACCTGCCGGGGTCGAAGCTCTCGACGGCGGGCGGGTGCGCGCGCGCCGCCGCTGTAAACAAAGACGCGTGCCTCTCTAACACGCAGCGCGGGGCACGTGCACACCTGCCGGGGTCGAAGCTTTTGACGGCGGGCGAGTGCACGCGCGCCGCCGCCGCTGTAAACAAAGACGCGTGCCTCTCTCTCTCTAGCACGCAACCCAATCTGGATCCTCTCTCAGCGGCGGGCCGCCGCGCCGAGGTCAAGGTCGCGCGTCCCCCACCACCTCTCTGTATCCCAACCGGGTCGCTGCCGGGTCACTACCAGCACAGCCAGCGGCGGCGGCATACAGTTTAATTTTTATAATTTGTGTGTGTTTCTCTCAGTATGGTTTTCTTCTATAGCAACGAAAAGGAATTGCCGAGAAGGTATTTTACATTTTGTTTTCTTTCTTTTGTATAATTTTTTAAACATGCAACGAACTGAGAAGAATGTTTATTATTTCTCCATAATGTCTTTAATTATGTTAAATGGAATAGAACGTTATATTCTCTCTCTCTGAATTTAACTAAACGTATATGAAATAATTAAAGACATTGGAGATATCTTTACATAAAAGCCACAGTATGGACTAGATTGTTGTTGAACAAACATTTTTTTGGCTCTCTGTTCTCACTGAATTTAACTTAACTTGTGGCTTTTATAACTATTACAATTATTGATATTATCTTTATCATTCTGCAATGTCTTCAATTATTTCAATTGGACTAGGTTGTCTTTAAACACCACCTGTGACTTTTATAACTATTGCAACTTTTTCATTATTCTCTCTCTCTTCTCTATCACTTTTATATTACCACAATATATGAACTAACAAGGAAGGAATTGAGGAGACGGTGTAGTATTGCAGCAAGGTATTCACACTCATTAAAATCAATTGAATAGATTTTTTTTATATTTTTATTTGATATTTCACGAATAGATTTTTAATTTTTATCCACGTTTCTTTTTTACGTAATTCATTTTCCGGAATTACTAGTGTTACATTTGCATTATTTGTCGGATTAACACCTACGTATATGATGTAAGGCTTCCCCTGCAGGAAGACGTCAATTCCCATGCTCTCCACGTCTGCAGTCATTCTGTAATAACAAGAAAAACCTATATTAAAAAATGATTCACTCAATCTTGAAGACGTCAACTAAAGTATATACAATTACCTTTGCGACAAGAACACGTCTACTGCGTCATTTAATGTGACGCAAATAGTTGTATTCGCGAATTTAGTGGAGACCACACTACGGGCTTGCGTTATCAGAAACGCAAGCCCCCTCGGTAGTGCGTTCAATTTTATAAAATCCGCCTTAGCCAACAGTGATTTCCACGGACTATAAAAGTAGTGATAATTGTTGTTAGTGCTTCATTATAATTTTTTTTACATTCATCAACGTGCGAGGTATTATACTTACTCTATGCGAGGTGGGGTGTATACGTACACCGGACAATCTTTGACATTTAAAAACTTCATTTTATAGGCGGGGTTGATATCAACCCCACCGTTGTTCACTTCCTCGTCGAAGCTGTCGCCCCTAACAAGGAGGGGCGACAGCGTCCCGGCGAATGCTTTCTAACTCCTCCTCCTCCTTCTCAACACATGGATCCCTGCAAAAAAATATACAATATAAATGTAATATATATATATATATATATATATATATATATATATATATATATATATATATATATAATGTATTATTGACAGTCAGCCAGCAGTAGTGTGTTTGTGTTTGATAGTTACATTTTCCTTCGCTTCACCAGCGCTTGTGGTGCTGGTGAAGGAGATGGCGTGCACTCTATTATCTTCTCATCGGAGGAGTAAATTATGTTCTTGGTGTTGCTGTTGTTGTTCATTGTGATGCTGCTGCTGCGTAGCGTGGCTTGGCGTGGCACGGTGCGGTGCAAGAGTGAGTTGCTCTTAACGTTTTACATACACCTTTATATAGTATACCCCTCCGGGCCCTTCTCTCCACGCGTTTGTTTGGTTGTTTTTTTTTGTTCATGTCTGTTGCGACGGCTAAAGCATTACGCCACGTGCCCTCTCCCCACCGCGCGCGCCTCTCACGCCACTGTCGCACATGCGCGTTTTTAAGATTTTTCTTTCTTCTCTCGGGAGACTGCGCGCGCGCGCACGCGCGGAGGTCACCGACCACACCACGTGCCTCTCATGCCACGCGTGCGTGGAATTTCCCTTCTCTGGAAAGAGAAGGGGGAAGTATAGTGTGTGTGTATGAGAAAGCCCGCATCTCGTTCCCGCTGCTATATAATGACATGCGAGGTCTCTCGTACTTCGCAGTCTAGTGCGTGAGAGATTCTTACGGAGTAAAGCAAACATCTCTCATTCTCTATCTACTTTTTCCCGGTGAGTACTACACCTTCACATTCAGAAAAGGATTTTGATTTTTTTTTTCAAAATATTTTCTAATTAATACTTTTGTATTCTTTTTAGGTACTCCGCATAGCACTTCTTAAAATTTTTTTTTGAGAAACAAATAAGTACCAAGTCGATTTTGTTTTTTTCTTTGTCTTCATTGGTGATTTTTTTATTACGTGCACACACACATAATGGATCGGGACTTCCTTCTCATAGTATTTTTTTTCAAATTTCCTTTTTAGATTAATACATCTCACTCATGCAACGTCAAGACCCCCCACCGTCACGTGATTGTGTCATTGCAAATGCTCTCCAATGGACGGATGGTGTAGTCTTTGAATGGACGAATTTTCCGTGCTACTATTGCAACCTCGCTGGATGTGTTGGATCCGCTATCCTTTCTTACCAGTTGCCGTGTTCCATTTCACTTGAAATTTTTTGACGTGTTACATGGTAATCCCTCACGTCCTAGTTATAAAATATTTGCGCAGCTCGAATGTCGATTCATTCTCGAACATGAGGACCCCGCGACACGTGACATCATCGGCGAGGAAAAATCAATCTTCCTCAATGCTCGATCAGCCATACTTACGAGTGGTGATGACCTTTCTGAATTTTTTTCAACACGAATAATCGATCCGATTAATGGTAAATTTGACGAGTTTTCCTTGCGCGACTCGGGAAAGTCACTGCTGGCCATTGTTGCCCTACATGTTTCGGCACATTTTTTTGAACAGATTGCACATTCCAGGTCGTCATATATTCCTCTACCACGTGTCATCAGCGCTCGTAAGGCTTGTATCAATGTGCGAAATCAAGATGAGAAATGTTTTTTGTGGGCAGTCGCATGCGGTCTATTTCACAAACGACATACCCAAAGGGATATTTCGGCATTTCAAAAGAATCGTACAAGTACGTACAGAGAAACACTTTTGGAATTAGAAAATACTCTTGATTTGCGTGATGTCACGCGGCCTTTCCCTACTCACATGATAAAGCGTATAGAACGACGGAATCCCTCTTTTTCTTTCAATGTTTACCAACTCGTGTGGTCTTCTGAGGAGAAACAGGAGAGTTGTCGGTCCTGTACACTTTTCGGGAATGAAGAAAGAATCATTTCAATCTCCTGTTGCATTCATCACGGGGACAGACGCATTATGTTTGGATTAAAAATTTGTGTAGGCTAGTGTCGCAACAACACTCAGCCCATGACGGTCAAGTTTACAATTGCGAGCGTTGTCTTAATTTGTTTAGGTCCTCACAGCAGCTCGCAGTACATGAACTTGATTGCGGTACTGTTGGTCCCGCGCGTTTGACCTTACCGCACGGCGACAAACGGTTCACGAAGTTTACGCATTTTGAAAGAAAACAGAGATGCCCGATTGCGATTTATGTTGATTTTGAATGTTTGACACGCTCTGTTTCTTCATGTCAACCACAGCCGAACAAATCTTACCTTCAGCCCTATCAATTACACGAATCTTTTGTTGTCGGTATACAGGTTGTTTGTGACTTTGATGATGCACGCTCGCGGTATATCTCACATCGGGGTCCCGATGCTACTATAAAACTATTAGACTTTTTAGAATCTCTTGCAAAATATTATGAATACCTGCTAGATCATCCGCTTCCCATCGCCATGACGGAGGCGGATGAGATTGCTTTTCAAACTGCTGACACTTGTCACATTTGCAATGAACCTTTTTTGGAAAATTCCTTAAATCCTCCTGTTCGGGATCACGATCATTTTACAGGGAGGTTCCGCGGCGCTGCTCATCAACAATGTAATATTAACTTTCCCGCGCCGACACACATTCCCGTGGTGATGCATAATGGAATCGATTCCCCGCTCGAAAAAGAGAACCATGTCAATGTCCGCGATTGGCAATTTCTTCTCCAAGCCTTGGCTGATAGCTCTTACGCTCGTTTCAAAATTATTCCTCACAATCACGAACGATTTATTGCCATTTCACAACGAATTGGAAAAATTGAATTGCGATTTTGTTTCATTGAAATTTCTGGGTTTCTCACTAGATACATTGAGTAAATCTCTTTCTGTTTCCGACCTCAAATACACACGTAAAGCTTTTCCAGACGACGCTCAATTTGCCCTGGCTTGTAGGAAAGGTGTTTTTCCGTATGATTATGTAAATGATTGGTCGAAACTAGACGAGACTCGTCTGCCGCCGGCGAGTGCATTTTTCAGTCAGCTCACGAAAACACACATTTCTGAAGCCGACTATGCACACGCGAAGAAAGTGTGGCACGAATTTGATATCAAAACTGTAGGGGAATATGCCGACCTGTATTTGAAGGTTGATGTCGCGCTTCACGTCGACGTTTTTGAACGTTTTCGATATTTATGTCTTACAGTCTACAATCTAGATCCGACCTTTTATTACACCGCTCCTGGACTTTCGTGGGATGCCATGTTGAAAACAACTGGCATTGAACTTGAATTGTTAGCGGACATTGACATGGTTCTCTTTTTCGAGCGGGGAATTCGCGGCGGGCTTGTTCAAGTGTCGGACCGCCACGCTGAGGCCAATCATTCACATCTTGGGGACTCTTATCAACCTTCTGATAAGGATTCTTATCTCTCATTTGTTGACTCGAATAATTTATACGGTTATTCCATGTGTCGCCCTCTACCTACAGGACGGTTCAGTTGGTTGACACCTGATGAGGTTCAAGCGTTCAATGTCAAAGAGGCCGCTGCTCTGGAGAATCGCGGATTTGTTTTAGAGGTCGATTCAGACTATCCTGATCACGTTCACGATTTTTTGAGTGATCTGCCGCCGTGTCCGGAGACTCGCATACCTCCGGACTCGAATAGCAGGCAAGTCAAATTGATGGCCACGCTCTTACCCAAGCGTCGCTACATTATTCATATTCAAAATTTACTTCAGGCCATGGAGTTCGGTGTACAACTCTCAAAAATTCACCGTGTCCTTTCTTTCGACCAGCGGCCGTGGCTTGTCGCGTACATGGACCTCAATAATAACCGGCGACGTCTCGCATCCTCCGATTTCGAAGATAAATTTTATAAATTAATGAATAATTCCATTTATGGAAAGTCCATGGAGGATGTGAGAAATCATCGCCGCATTTATCTTGTCAATAAATGGGAGGGACGGTGTGGAGCCCGCCGTCTTATTGCGAACCCCGCTTTTTTATCTAGTCAACACGTGAAAGGGGACCTCATGACAATCGAGTTGCGGAAAGTCGAGGTGAAACTCGCGAAGCCCATCTATTTGGGATTTTGTATTTTAGAACATTCCAAATTTCACATGTATGATTTTTATTATAATTTTTGTAAAAAACATCTTCGCGAGCTTCGCCTTCAGTATATGGATACCGATAGTTTCATTCTTTCTACTAGTTCAAACGTGTACGCTGAAATGAATCGGTATTCATGTTGGTTCGACACCTCCTCTTTTCCCGCCGACAATCCGTTTGGAGAAGTACCACGAAACAAAAAGGTGCTCGGGTTGTTCAAAGACGAATGCGGAAATGACCCCCTCGTAGGATTCGTAGGCTTGCGACCGAAAATGTACTCCATTCGCAAACTTTCCCAAGCTTGTATTTCTCGGGCGAAAGGTTTGCAGCGTTCGGTTGTTAAAAACTAGTAATTTGAAACTTATTTAGACTGCTTATTTCGGAATACAATTGTATACGCATACCACTATTCGATCAAAATCTCATATATTTTATACCTTTTTTCAAAACAAACGCTCGTTATCAGTCTACGATGACAAGCGTTATTGGGTTAATAAGTTTACGAGTCTTCCGTGGGGTCACTTCCGCATTATGTGTACGCGTCCGTCCAATCATTATTAAGGAGCGACAGCCAATTTTTTAATTTATTTGGAAGAGTGGGGGGGAGCATTTGTTCAATGACATAGGTTACTGTGACGGGGCGGCGCAGTCATTGGCCACTGGACCTTCGTCATGGACGGACATCGCAATGTGGCTGATGGTGACAACACTAAAACTACTACTACAGAAGATGGCGCCGGGTGGCGTCAGGTGGCAGATCACATGTGGAACAATCTCGCGAATGCTGCTGTCGCCTTCGCAGTTGCCGCCGCCGCCAAGGAAGGTGAAGGGGGAGGAGGAGGACCGCTTAAGACAGACGGTGAAGGCGGCGGCGGCGGCGACGCAGAAAGCACCGACCTCTGGAAGGAGATTCCCTTGCTCTCGACACACTTAGCTCTCAGCGCACGACTTATTCTTGAAGGTCATCATAGCAGGTACAGTGAGGGGTCATCTCCACCATTTTTCTGTGACCTTATCATCGACTTACATTTGAATGTCTTAGTTGTCATGGAGGCGCTTGGTCATATGCTCCCGGATTCTTAAGTTGCAATGTTGCGTAAGCGTGTTGACGTCATTCGTCAGGCGCTTCAGTCTCTCCCCTCTCCCCGAGAAAATGTACCCCCCTCCTATGATGAAATGGAGTTGTCTTTCTTCCCGGCTTTCTCACGCCCCTCTCTGATAGGCTGGTTGATAAGTGCCGGTCACGGGTGCATTGTTTGACCTCTATCTCTATATCTATACATTCACTTCGTTCGATCGAGACAGGTCACACATCATGGAGAGGAGACGCCGCATCTTTCCCACGTTACCGGTCCGCGAGGAGAGCCTACGCATGATGGAATTTATTCATTCGTTGTGGAAATCACGCACTCGGCATCTTCATACGACGGAGAATGTTACAATGGAGCGTAAATACAAAGTGGCTTGCAATCTTGCACTAACTAGAGCTTACAATACCGACGAATTACTACATATTCTTCCCGATGGCTTAACTGATGTCGATCATGGTGGGTCCACTGCACTCCATCTTGCTGTCGAGCATAATATGGCAATGTGTGCCGTTCTCATCGCTGCTGGCGCCAATATCGACGCTAAGGACAACGACGGCAACACACCTCTCCACATTGCTGTAAGTCACACTCAACCAGATGTTGTTCGGCTTCTCTTATTGGCGCATGCTGACATTAATGCTACCAACGAGGGAAAGAGGCCAGTCCAGCTCGCGGCTGACGAGGTTGTGCGTGCTATTTTCGAAATTACCGACGCCCCGCAGCAACAAGCATAAATAATGTCACTGACGGCTTGTTATCAAAGCATAGACAAGGCTATAATGCGGTACATTCAGGTTCGCGACTTGCGAGCGCTGGATGATGAGACGCTTTGCGTGCTGCCTCCTGCCATCTATCTTACGCTGGCCTCCGACCAGGTACATGCTGTTTGGGAGCGCCTACCTTTACATCTCAGATTAAGGGATGACTTTCAAGCCCTTCTCTTATGTTCCTGTCATCGCAGCGTCTACGATCCACCTCCCCCAAAACGCCATTGTGTACGCTGTATTCGTAAATAACTTGTGTAAATAGTGTGATAATAAACTAGAGCTTTATATTACGTTTTGTACATTTTCCCCCTTCACCTCCGAGCAGGGATGTTCCTTTCTTTCTTTTACTATTCCAGTATTTTATTTATTTCATAAGTAATGTTTTTATTTTTTGTGACTAGCGCGCTGACACGTCCGCACCCTATCTCAATGTCAGAACCCCCTTCGGGGGGGGCACTTTCTCTCTCTCTTTGTTTTAAAAACATTGCAGAGAGAAAAAACTGGGACCGCTCCTCTGCTGTCAATGACCCCACCCTCTCTGAGACTGCGCTGTCCTTGACATCTGCGAGTTGTGAAAAAAAACCTCCCCTCCACACGTCACATTGCAGGGGAGGGACTATTTCCATTTCTTACGTCATACATTGTGCTGAGACCCCGCGCCGCCGCTCTCATGTGTGTACATTTATTACATTTTTTAACATTGCTGAAAGAGCTGGGACCGCGCTCGTTACAATGTGTGTGTGTGGGGGGCCATATGCCACAATTACCATTGCTGAGAGGTCAGTGACTTCCCCCTCTTACGTCATGTATCTTAACATTGCTGAGAGCTGGGACCGCTGTAAAGTCATTCAACTGCTAATTATGGGAGTCACCGTTCTCTCATGCCAAATAACAGGGCTGAGAGAGCTGGGACCGCCCTCCGGAGAGGTCAGGGACCTTCCCCCTCTTACGTCATGTACCTTTTAACATTGCTGAGAGAGCTGGGACCGCTGTAAAGTCATTAAAATGCTAATTTATGCGGTCCCAGCTCTCTCACAAATGACCTACTAAGGAGGGGAGCGATAAGTGCGCAGCCTCAGAGCACTAAGCTGTCACCCGCTGACTGTCTAGCTGACACTCCGCTCACACACAAACTATATTTCTCTGGGCAGCTGTGTGGGACCAACAGGTCAGGAGTTCATTATCCATGCTGCGAAAAATGAAAAGTGTGTGTGTGTTCATCAAATTCCCGCTCCCATATATGGCGTGAGAGGCATCTAATGCTTCAGTCCACGGACATCTGACTTCTCCGTAACACAACGTGATTGTGGAAGTAAAGCACACCTACCAAGTCGTTTTGTTTTTCATATTCAACAAAAGTTTTTTCCTTAGTCTTTATTGGTGAGTTATACAAAAATTTATATTATTACGCGCGCATACACACATACTCACACACTGGATCGAAACTTACTTTTAGGAGATTTTTCAAAAATTGAATCTCTGTGAAACTCTTGATGTTCTCGAAACTCAACACAGTGGGTCAACACTTTTCCAGGGCAATCTTTTTTTAAATTGTTTCGATTGCTGTGAAAAAGCAGGACGAGTAGAGGGTCGCGGTCTCTCTCGCTTTCTCTCCTCGTACGAAACCGTTCAACACAGTGTGTCGAAACACCCTCATGTGTGTGTCATTGTATCGAAACAGTACAATTTTTAACATTTTTTCTTTTAAGAATAATATTCTCTATCCCACTCATGCAACAAGACTCGTCACGTTAATTGTGTCATCGCAAATGTTCTCCAATGGACGGATGTTGTAGTCTTTGAATAAACGAATTTTCTTACTAGTTGCCATATTCCTTTCCATCAAATTGCGGATGCCCGATTGCGGTGTACGTTGACTTTGAATGTTTGACACGCCGTTTCTTCGTGTCGACCACGGCCGAGCCAACCCTCCCTTCTGCCCTATCAATTACATGAACCTTTTGCTGTCGGTATAAAGGTTGTATGCGACTTTGATGATACGCGGTCGCGGTACATCTCACATCGTGGTCCCGATGCTATTACAAAACTTTTAGAAATTTTAGAATCACTTGCCAGAGTATGAATACCTGCTGAATCATCCGATTCACATCATCATGACGGAGGCGGATGAGATAGCTTTTGAAACTGCCAACATTTGCCATATTTGTAAACAACCTTTTTTTATTAATGACATGAATCCTCCTGTTCGGTATAAATACCGCCTCGATCACGTTCACGACTTGAGTGATCTGCCGCCGTTCCCAGAGACTTTCATACCTCCCGACTCGAACAGCAGACAAGTCAAATTGATGGCCACGCTATGCCCAAGCGTCGCTACATTATTCACATTCAAAATTTACTTCAGGGCATGGAGTTTGGTGTACAACTTTCGAAAATTCACCGTGTTCTTTCTTTCGACCCGCATCCTTGGCTTGTCGCCTACGTGAACCTAAACCATAACCGTCGCCGTCTCGCGATCTCCAATTCTGAAGATAAATTTTATAAATTAAGGAATAATTCCATTTATGGAAAGTCCATGGAGGATGTGAGACATCGCCGCAATCATCTCGTGAATAAGTGGGATGGAAGGTGTGGAGCCCGCCGCCTTATTGCGAACCCCGCTTTATTATCTAGCCATCACGTGAAAGGGGACATAATGACCATCGAGTTGCGCAAAGTTGAGGTGAAACTCTCGAAGCCCATCTATTTGGGGTTTTGTATTTTGGAACATTCTAAATTCCTATTATATTTTTGTAAAAAACATCTTCGCGAGCTTCGCCTCCACTACATGGATACCGATAGTTTTATTCTTTCTTCTAGCTCAGACGCTTACGCTGAAATGAATCGGTATTCATGTTGGTTCGACACATCATTTCCCCCGATAATCAGTATGGAGTGGTACCGCAATATAAAAAGGTACTTGGATTATACAAGGACGAATGTGGAAACGACCCCTTCGTAGGATTCGTAGGTTTGCGTCCGAAAATCTACTCCATTCGCACACTTTCCCAATCCTGTTTCTCGAGCGAAGGGAGTGCAGCGTTCGATTGTCAAAAGATATAAATTCGAAACTTACTTGGACTGCTTATTTCGGAATAAACACAGAATTGACACGCATGCTAGTATTCTGTCCAAATCCCATGTAGTTTATACATTTTTGTAGTATGACACTGTGTACAATGACCTTTGGAAGGACATCACCTTGCTATTGACAGACTTGGCTCTCAGTGCTAGACTCGTTCACGAACCTCATCTCAACAAGTACAGTGGGGGGTCTTCACAATATTTCTGACCTCGTCGACGACTTACATTTGCATGTCTTAGTTGTCATGGAGATGCTCGGCCATCTTCTCCCGGATTCTTATGGTGCAATGTTGCGTGAGCGTGTTCACGTCATCCGCCGGGCTATTCAGCCTCTCCCCTCTCCCCAAGAAAATGTACCCCTACGTAAGATTAAATGGAGTCGAACAACCCGGCTTAATCTCTCTCTTTTTGCACGCTTCCTGCTTGTGGGAAAACAAGTGCTCCTCTCTCTGACCCCGGCTGATTGACAAGTAGTCAAAAGTGCAATGTCTGAGTTCTGTCTACTCTATATATTCATATCGTTCGTTTGAGCTCGGCACAACTGTGCGCCGACATCATGGACTGGAAACGTATCCTTCCCAATTTACTGGTCCGTGAGGAGACTACGCACTCGAAATCTTCCCATTACGGAGGTTGTTACATTGGACCGTACATACTACGTGGCATTCAATCTTGCGCTGACAAGAGCTTACAATACCAACGAATTACTACACATTCTTCCCGATGGCTTAAATGATGTTGATCATGGCGGGTCCACTGCACTCCATCTTGCTGCCGAGCACAATATGGCAATGTGCGCCGTTCTCATCGCTGCTGGCGCAAACATCAACGCTAGGGACAGCGACGGCAACACGCCTCTTCATATTACTGTAAGTCACACTCAACTCGATGTTATTCGCCTTCTCTCATTGGCGCATGCGGACATTCACGCTACCAACAAGGGAAAGACGCCGGCGCCAGTCCAACTCGCGACTGACATCGAGGTGTGTGCTGTTTTCAACATTGCCAACGTCACACAGAAACAATTGTCATTATCAGATTGTTGTAAAAACTTCGACAATGCTGAGGTACGTTCAGGTTCGCGACTTGCGAGCGCTTGATGATGAGACGCTTTGCATGTTGCCTCCAGCCATCTATCTGATGCTGGCCTCCGACCAGGTACATGTTGTTTGGGAGCGACTACCTTTGCATCTCCGATTAGGGATGACTTTCAACCCCTTCTCTCGTGTTCCTGTCATCGCAGCTTCTACGGTCCACCGCCCCCTAAAACGCCATTGTGTACGCTGTATTCAAAGATAACTTGTAAAAAGTGTGTAAATAAACTAGTTTTTAATTACATTTTGTACATTTTCCCCATACATCTCCAAGAGGGGGTGTTATTTTTTCCCTTTATTCCTTTTTTCAAGAGTATAATGTTTTTTCTCATTGAAAGAAACAATGTCATTGTCAATTATTTTAAGGTAAAACCCGGTCATTTACGGGTCTCATTTTGTCTTTCATACGTCGTCTCAGCGCGGTTGTGTGCGCTGTCTATGAGGTCAGCACTCAGGTGTACCATTGTGACGCCAGGACCTTCCCCCGTCACAGTGACGTCATCGAGCGTTCTTACAGACAATCGCATTCAATCGCGCGAGTGGACGTTGTAGGACAGTCATGACGTCGGTTACTCCCATTCTCATAACATTGCGGAGAGTTCTGGGACACTTGTGACGTTCTCATCAGTGCCCCCACAACTCTCCGGAGAGTTCTGGGACCTTTGTGACGTTTTAGCAGAGTCCTAGAACTCTCCGGAGCGTTCTGGGACATATGACGTAGGTCACTCCCCAATTAAATTTACATGGGGAGTGACCTAGGACAACTATGACGTCATCGTGACGTGCTTTGGTGACGTTTTTTATTGCGTCATTGGTGTCCCAGTTCTCAGATTATCCCTACTCCTGCCGGATTTCGCTGCCCGGACTGCGTTGTCTGCCGGCGCCTCCCCTCCCCCGAACAGGACGGTTCCGGGTTATTCGCGAGTCGCGTAGAAATGTTGCGCACGTTCCCAATGGCTCGAATCGGGTGCCGACCAGGTATAAATTCGCCGCTGCCGGCGCACTGTGGAAAATTTTCGCCAAAACCTGGCCAAAAGTCGAAAACTCAAATTTCGAAAAATAGGTATTTGCATTGTAGGGATAGAAAATAGATTAAATTCTGCATTAAATTCCGTTCAACTGACTACTGTAACTTTATTAGGTGCATGACACCATTAGCCCAAACCTGCTCTTGTTTTGTATCTCCCGCGCTGCGTTTGAGAGCCTGCTATGTGGCTTCCGTTTGAGCACAAATAACTTCCTTGTATAGAAACGAAAGTGTTAAACAACATGGACAGTGTTCCTGGAGGTTTGTACTACACCTTTGCATATACAATTATTATAAATGTGTAATTTATGTGCTTACAATGACAAGCTGAAAGTTTTTGATTTTTAGTGTTAAATATTTGGATCATTAATCTTCGTGTAGAGTAAAAGTTATACTTCCCACGAGATCCCGCCATGTTTTTCGTTGTATATTATTCTTTAATATGTAAAGAAGTTAGCTGCCGAAAATTAGCTGCGCATATCTGCGGATCTAGATTTTATTAGAAATAATGTAAGTGAGAACGGAAATTTTAACACGACGAATATTACTTCATGGGTACAATACAATAACCTCATTTTTATACAAAGTTTCTCACAGATATTATTGGAGCTTTGTGTAGGTTCGTCTATTATTGCCGCAATAAGACGTATATTTTGTGTCAATTATCTTTCTTTTTGATTCGTAATGAAAGTTGTCATGATGTCTAATGCAATTGTCCACGGTGGTCAGGTGGAAGGGCAGACCTAACGGCCCGAGCCTAACCATTAAAAAATGCATATTATTATTTCAGTTATTATGATTATTACCATTATTAATATTAACATTATATAACATGTGTTAAAATAAGAGCTGTTGAGCATTTGCAGGAGTAAAGGGTATATTCCAACAAATAGCACAATAATTTCTGTCTGTGGCGCAACCGGTAGAGTGACACGCTGAACTTCTGAAGGTCGTGAGATCGTACCCTACGAATGTTCCTTAATTTTTTATGCAATTTCAAAGTACGAGTAGACTATTCAGGGTTATTTGATGAACTATTATTGTAGATATTGAATAATTTCTTAATATAAATAACTTAATTTGATCATAAGTTTTGAATTTGGGCATTGATGATTTCATACCCAAAGCAATATTTTTGGATTACCAACAGACTTAGTAATCTTTTCAGTTATCTGAAGAGGCTCAAGAAGCAAGAAACAAAGATTTCAAAAGTTACCGGGAAAGATATTCAAGAAAATATCCCCGCGAAAAAACAATGGAAGATGTCTTCCATTGGTTGCTGGTGTCATCAGACCCCCTGATTACCAGCCAAAGAAAACTTCCCAAAAAGCATACAAGCATGCTCTCACCTGATGCTATCAACCTTCTTGATTGTCCTCTGCCTGAATTATCAGAAGATGATGAAGACGTCGATTGCAACGATGATTTCTTTTGGTAATTTTGTAGCCCTTGCTGTGAGAGTAACATGTTTGTTCCCACTTGATAGAATTGTTTTTGAATGATTTTTTGTATATTTTTAATATTTTGCGGTTTTAATATTACTATTGTTATCATTTACATAAATGTATGCTGCGTATTTTAATTTATTTTCTGTGAAAAACCAAAATGAATATTAACAAAAATATTCAACATATTTCAATTTTATATTTATATTACTTTAATATATAATTACATACATTTGTTAACTTATATTTGTGTATTAAGAATTTAATAAAGTAATTATTGTAGTTAACAATTGTAATTAATACTGTATACAAATAAAATGCATGTTTAATAATTTCAGAATAAGCCGTCATTTCGAATTTTTGCAAATTGGCATTAGATCCTTATTTCTAAACATTAACTTAGTATTCATACCAAATTTGGTATAAATTGATTGATATTTAGACTTTTGGCCAGATTTTCCATCATTTTTTCCACTGTGCGGCGGCCGCGAGTCAGTCAGGCAGTAAGCGGCTGCTAGTCAGTCAACTAAGTAGTCAAGTAGTAAGCAGTTAGTCCGTCAGTGTGTCAGAAGTGGAAGCTGAGCTGTAAAGTGTGCATTGCGGGGAACAGTGGTGCAGTGGGTGAACAGCAGTCAGCAGTTTGAAGTCTTCAATGGAAGCTGAGCTGTGAAGTGTGCATCGCGGGGAACAGTGGTGCAGTAGGTGAACAGCAGTCAGCAGTTTGAAGTCTTCAATGGAAGCTGAGCTGTGAAGTGTGCATCGCGGTAAACAGCAGTGCAGTGGACTCTGGTCTGCGCAGTGAATTGTGGTCAGCGCAGTGGACCGTGCAACGGACTGTGCGATAGTGTAGAAGTGAACAGTGTAAATAAATAATCAAGAGAACGGAGTCGTTTGTAAGTAAAAAGGAAGTGAAGAACACAAGGACTGTGTAATCTACCTGTAAAGCTATCAAGTAGTTTTAGTGTATAATTGTTTACGAATAAACGTTTCTGTTAAAATTTTAAATACCTGTGTGCATGAATTCCCAACCGAGAAACGTTACACTATCCTGAGCCCCTACCCCCGCAAAATATGAAATGGGATGCTTTTCTTTGCAATGAGGCGTTTGCCTATAACAATAACTGCGAATGTCACTTAACTACGAAGATGGAACTGCCAGGATCGAAATAGAGCTGTTAGAGTATTCCTAAGACAAGCAAAAGCTCTAGAAACGTTACACATGGCAATAGTCTTCTAGTCACAATTGTATGAGCACTGGGAATCAGTGAGGAGAATGGACCAGAAATCACACAGTATCCAAGACTTCTAAATGCGAATGTAACCTGTTATTCTTACCTTATCTTCGGAAGTAAATAATGTTTCTTGCTTCACTGTTGGCCCAATAAACACAGCAATTGGAGGCTGCAACTCCTCCTGGACAAAAAAATTTCACAAAACAAAGCTATTGGTGCTAAATCAGCAACTAATCTTAAATCGAATGTGGAATTTCCTAAACGAAAACTTGGATAAAACAAATGTGAGAAATTATCCATTCAAAATATTTTGTTTGATAATTGATATACTATATTGCATACTAATAAATCGATTGTATATCATTTTAATGAATTCTTTGTAAAAATATGTTCAAAAAATAGCCGACAATTTCATCACGCGACAATAGTCAAAGATACTTTAGACGGAACTCCAATGGATACTAATTTTAGAACTCAATATGGAGATTTATTGTCATTTATAAATTCTTAAAAGCCTGGAGAGGTTGATCACATTCCTATTGATTAAAATTGCTGGACATTATATAATTAAGCCATTATCTTTTAGTGCTCACTAGCGAGACGTTGTTCCGCCCTCCACCTCTCTGAATTGAATTATTGCCTTATTTTACGTGGCGAGACTCTGGCCATGCGGCCTGCTCTTCCGTCTGACCACGCAAATTTCGCTACGCTGCTTTCACCCACCACCGAAGAAAGCAGGTATTTGGCGAGAAACAGGCTATTTGAATTTAACTCAGAGGCGTCATTTAGGCTTGAGGATCTTTTACATGCAAGTAAATCTACTAACATGGGACAGCCGGCTTTACTTCCCCTCCGAAGGAAGGCGTACGAAGATTTTTTTCGCCCTTAAAAATCCACGGCTTCGATCGCCGCCAACTTGGGTACAACCGTCCGATACGCTAACCGTTACACCATCGCCGCGCGCATCTCTCGTTCTCCTTCCCTCTCTCTGTCTCTCCTGGGCACAATTCATAATCGCAAGGGCGGAATATCCAAAGAAGTCGCTCTTAATTCTCGTACTTCAGGGTGTGACGGGTTGCGTCGAGCACCATTGCGTACAATGCCCTGCTCAGAGGCACTTGAGTCAGTATTATCAATGCGCGTCTATGTGCGCAGTCTTGTGCACATTCCCATCGTACAATGCCTATATTCTTCCCACAACCGCAAGCAATAAGATGAGAAAGTTTTATCGCAATCGGACGAACGGTACGGCAGCGCATTAAGTACACACCAACCAACAAACATTGTTTTTATATTTTGTTAATAAATGCATGATGGACGGGTGGTGCATATTCTTTTAAAAAAAATCGGAAGTGAATCAAATATATAACCCAGGGGATATGGAGGAAGCCAAACCAATTTTCTTAATTTCGAATTTTGGAATTAATTTTGAAAAGGTGATCAAGAAAAAAAAAGATTGAATTCACACCGACAAAAAAATAATTTTCTATTTGCTTTCCAGAAAAGTAAAAGTACTGAGGATGCAATTAATTTGTTACAGACCAAATCTACTGTGCAATTCATAAAAATGAATCTTGTTTATCAATAATTTTGGATTTTGCTAAGATATTTGATGTAATGCATCATATTGTTTGAAAGCTACCTGTTTGACAGAAAACAAGAAGTCCAGTTAAGCGATATCAACAGCAATGAATTAACCCTGGAAAGCAAAGTCCGATTTTTCCAAAGAAGGTATATTTTTAAGGCTTGTATTGCTTCCAAATATAGTTTAAGAATTGGGAACATGCATTACATAAATTAAGTTTGTCAAACAGCATAGTTTTCACAATTCCTACGCTTACTTCAATCTTTTCAGAGGTCCATGTATTGTTGACTCTTTCCCTTGCAGAGTCAGCAACCGGTAAAACCAAAGCATATTAAGACACTTTTTTAAGGAATTATTTATTATTGATATAATAAGAAACACACATTTATTTACATGTGTTTCACTGGTACTTTCTGAATAATATCTATGGTGAAATTAGCCAATTATAGCAGTTAACCCTCTGCAAATCAAAAGACTGAACTTGTAATTATGAATCTTCAACATATATTTGCTTATGAATAATATTAGAAAGAAAATAAACTTATTTACTGATCATCAAAACAAAAATTTGTATTATTTAGAAACAAATGAATATAAGACAAAAATGCTAATCAGTAATTGTTATAGAATCAGAAAATACCATGTTAAGATAAAAGCAACAAACCCTGACAACTCAAGCCACAAGTGTGTGCAATAATAATAAAATTAATAATAATGTTTTTCTTTGCCAATAGACTTATACAAGTTTCAAGCATCGTCACTGTGTATTAACTTATTATGATTGCCTAAGAAAAACATAATTACCTAAGACACATACATACAAACTAAATTATAATACTAATACATTTTCTACTCCATTACTTCTTTTAATTTACAGGGCATATTCCTATTAAATACTTTTTCAACAAGTCATTGAATTTCTTTTCTTCACATACATCTTTAATATTTTTAGGCAGTTTATTTTATAATAAGATGACTCTGTGCTGGGCACTTTTATTCATCGAGGCTCTACATGTAAATATCCTCTTTGCCTCTAGTACTATAATTATGCAATTCACTATTATGAATAAAGTGTGTGCAAGATTTCTTTGTGAAGAGAGTAATGATTTTATACGCATAAAGGGCTATTGCAGTCATTATGTTGTGTGGTGTAGTTTTTACATGACTGTCTAGGTTTTAGTGTGAAAATGCATCTAAGGGCTCTTTTTTTGTAGAATCATAATCGCATAATTCTACATTCAATATATGGAAGTATTATCACATAATATATTGCTTTGAGTGTATCAATTGTCACTTATTTCCTAAAATACGTTAATATGATATTAGAGCTTATTTTATTACATATTTCATAAATGTATACATTGAAAGTTAGGCTTTTATACATATACATTGCAAGAAATTTATGGCAATCAATTTGTTTCATAGTTTCATTTTTTACTTCAACAAGAATAGAGTTATAAAAATACAATACATTTGTTTTTAAGTATTTAAAATTAAATTATTCATGTCAAAGTAGAAAGAAGTATGTTCCATTGATTTTGTCATTTTTTTCATCTAGTGTAATTAAGTCTATAGCAATGCTTGCAACCGCAGTGTCATCTAGTAATTCATGATCTACAGCCTTGGGAAAATCATTCACATATAATAGTTAAAGTAGAGGATCAAGTATTGACCCTTGTAAAATGCTTTAAATTACTGTATCCAACTATGACTGTATTTTATCAACTGAATGTTTAGATTCCCAAAACATTCAGTTGATATATGTATTTATACGTATCCATATCAATACGTATCCATATTGCTTATGATTTATTAGGTAAAAGTTTATTTATACTTCCACTCAACCATAAACACTACATTTTTTGAAAGAAGTAAGTTGAGGTGTGCTATACTGCAGCATAGCTCTGAAGAAGGCCACAGCATGATGGCCGAAACATCAGTACAATTGACCGACACGCAGCTCATCCCTGATAGCCAAGAATGCAAAATCTCTAACACTTAAATTTTGTTTCAAGGGGGTAAGAAAAGAAGATGGGAGAAATTCTATATTATTTCATGGAGATAGAACATTTGTATTGTTTTCATGAGCAGGTCTACAATATTTTATTAACCCTAAAGTGGTAACAAAATTTATTGTGTTATAGGTTATATAGGCCTCTCAGCACCTGTGATTTACTTCATGTAATTTGCACTATATTTAATGTTTTTATTGAATGTACTTGTTATATAACTATAAATACATATATTTGAATCAAAATATAATTTTTTAATATGAAATTAAATTTTTAAAGCAGAGTTGTTACAAGAATATTTGAAACTAGTGTAAAATTCTGTTTTGTATATTTCTTTTAGATTAAATTTTTGTAAATGAATATTATAAATTTCATAATTAGACATAACTATGCATGCCAGACAGTAATCGCAATTACTTCACACTTCACTTCACAACTTCTTGGAACACGTCGAGCAATTCAGTTCTGAACCAACAGCTGACTTTGACAAGACATTTATAGGCTTGTTTTCTTCCAACATTTTCAACTAAACTAAAAAAATCAAATAAACATACATAACACATTCTTTCTACGAGAATGAAATATTAACTGAAAAATGTGAGAAAACAACATCTTACTTTGAAAAAGAACTTCCCAAAGTTTGGACAAAAATTATTTTTATGTTTACAGTAACACAGGTTTTCGAGGCCTTCTTGGAAAAATTACACAGAAAGGTTATCACGTCAACGAATGATGCTTAGTTCAGCCACTGATGTTGCAACATAACCAGTATACACAAATCAGCGAAAAAGAAATACACGTAGGGTCTGATACACCATTGTCAGCATTTAAGGCTTAAGGTCAGAACAAAACTATAGATTAGCAAACAAAAACAAACAAACCTTGTTCTTTAAATAATAGGTAATACAATATTTTTAAAAAATTGGCACATGCTATCCCTTCCAAAATACAGTTTCAGGATCCATTTTAAAATCAATTTCATTATAACTTCAGACAAACTGACCAAAATCATAAATACAAATTAATTGTTTTTATACCCTGTAACTTGATACTTACGTAAAATGCTGATGTGATAATTTTCAATGATTAATATTTTTCAACTACATTATAAATCATTAAAATAAAATAAATTATTTAATAAGAATTTACAAGCAATATAACCAAAGCAATCTTAAATATTCCTTCTTTATTAAAAATAAAATTAATATAACTTTAAATTTCATTCATTTATACTAAATTGTGAAAATACTGCAATATTATATTGGTTAGGAATACTAAGCATATATATTGTTAAAAGTTTTTGGACCAGTACTGATGGATTCAACAACTTAACGAAGGATTGGCATCTCCTTTTTTATTTTTTTTCAAAAGAATTTTAATAATCTTAAATTATTTGGGTACCCAATTTGTGTTAGAAAGTGCGGTTAAAATTTAGTATAGCTAATATATAGAGAAACCTATATATTAGCAATGCTCTAAATACAGCCCTACAAAACAACGTTATGAATTATATAAGGTCTCAGCAAGCCACTGCATTATCCGTTTTCAATTCTGACACTTTTGTTTCAAATGTTATCAGAAATTAATAAATTGTAAATATTATTTCTACAGGCAACATTCCACTTCGGTTAATAAAATAATGGGTTAAAGTTTAGTATATGGTACACTCTTAGAGAAGCGTGGCGGCGGGGCTTAAGCCCTAATTACTGTACGTGCTATAATAGAAATGAATAAAACTTACAGATAGGCGATTTTCATGGTTCGCCCTTCATACGTTTTTTCCCTTCCGCATTGTAATGCCATTTTACTTCCAAGGGAAAGTTTTCTCGCCTCGCTTGCCCGGATCCAAGCCAGGGCGAGGCTCGGGCCTTCGACCCTAACGTTCACAATAAACATCCTTGAGTCTATCCAACACATAATTACCAATTCACTTTTATAAGACACCACTTTTTAAGAAAGCCCCCAGAATTCAAACTGCCTAGTTAACGCCAGAACGACGTGAAGTGCCGGTTTAAATGACTTCCTTAGGTTGTACCATATACTACATTTCAGTCGAAAGTGCTATTGTGAGGGATCTGTAAAATAAGGCTGAATGTGAAAATAAATTGAGGATAATAGCAAAGGAAGATTCTTTGCAGTAGCAGATTTTACAAATATCATTCAAATCACAGAACTGCTACATGAAAATTCACTAAAAGCAATACACTGAAGAGTATTTTCTCTACTAGCTGCTTTATAATACACTGATTAATGCAGTTGAATTTCATACAGCAAAAAGCAAAACTTCCCATTCAAAATCTTGAAATTTTAAATCAAATGAATTTTACACTTTCGAGATGGTTCATGGTGCATTCAAATGCAAATGATGTTACATCTCTCCAGTGATGTTAACACCTCTTTCTTTTAGATCTCCACACCCAAGAACAGTATTATATTGAAGATAACTTACATGCAGTAAGGTACATAGTACAAGACCTGGTAATAGTACCTGGTTTCCTTACCAAGCTATTAATTAAAAAAGGCCATCCAAAAGCATTAACACCATTTAAGCAGATTCACCTTAAAATTCACAGTTCTCCTTTTGGCACAACAAATTAGACATTTCTGTGGAACCTTTAATTTTCTCCTGTTCCAATCAGGAATTTAACTTTGGTACTTGAGCATTGAAATCTAACACTCTCTCTCAGCACTCTTCAATGCTGAAAAATCTGCACTTTCATAACAGTGGCTACTTCTTCTAAACCCCAATATGTCAAATCATAAATTAATTTCCATTTACCATAAAACACTGATTACATCTTGCCACTAATATTACATCATGCCACTAATATTACTCACGAAAGCATTCCAGCAATTATCTTCATTCACATCAATTGGTTCTTCTTTAATCTAGAGGTAACAGAAAAACACTAAGAAGTTTGCATACCATTGTCATACACTGCACTTAGAGCATACAACTGAGTTTGAGCTTCATTGACTTGGTGTTATAACACATAACCCTGAATAATGAGACTTACCGCTTCTGTTTTAATATTTACCGGTTCTATTTTAATAACGCTTTCCGATAAAATATTAATCTCTTCCATCACTATCACAATCAGATTACAAGTGAACAATTACACATCCTGATGTTGACAAAGCAAAGACAGAAACTTTCTCTAACAAGCTAAGCAGGTTGTCCCGGGCAAAGAGTATATATCAGAGACGGCACTCAATGTTAAAAGGAAAAGCCTTATTTGCCCAACTTCCGGTGCCGCCACATTGTTCTGTATAATTTCTATTGGGTAAACGGATAGCCAATAGAGAAGTAACCGGTAAATTTGAAATAAACCAGCGACGCGCGAACTTTAAAATTTCACTCCCATATTTTCCACGCCTTAATTTATTATAAAATTCACAATAATAATTATAAGGCCCGAAACGTTGGCACCTGTGCCTTGGTCGCGGAGTCTCCCGGGCAGCCAAGTAGCTCACGATGCAAAGAACTTCACGGTAAATATATTTACATCATGGCTTGAATTAACCCTCGTGGAGGGCATGTCATTCTCTTCAGACCTCTACCACTGGCTGAGGTGTCTCAGAGCATTAGTAGTCCTTACAGTGCCTCTAACCGGAAGGTCCTAGTTTCTCCAGGCGAACGCCGGAGCAGTTCCCTAACGGACCATGGGCCGCGCGCGATCTTTCCTTCCTCTCCTTGTCCTATCCCCGCTCCTTATTTATACAATTACACTTACGTGTACTACGCTACTTCACATGTCGGAAGACCAGTTGATAGCTTAGAGCTTGTCCTGGATTGGGGAGGTGCTCCGCTAATGCGTGATATCTGGATGGGGAAACCGACGTGTTGGTCGGTCGCCGGATATCACCAACCTGCGGGGAAAGAATATCACTACTTCCTGTGATAGAGCATGTACTACATTTACGGGAAATGATAAAATCCGTTGATTTTCCCGGAAATACGCGAAATAATCAATCAATTTACGCAATATTTATAGAGAATCGAATTATACAGAAGTAGTTGTCTGACGGCCTTCTTTTCCTTAATAATAATAATAATAATAATAATAATAATAATAATAATAATAATAATAATGATAATAATAATAATAATATTTATTGAGTCACATATACAATTACAATCGTGTATGACGAGTCAATATGATGCCTTGGGTGGAGAGAGCGAAGTTATATTACTGTTCAGGAGCAAACAAGGGACCATCTCAGCATTTGCTCAAAGGACCAGGGAAACTGAACAAAACCTGATCGAGATGGGGTCATTGGCCTAGAAATACAATACTTGTTACAGTTAGATTAAGATATTACACAGTAGATAAATTATCTGCTAATAATTAACATTAATAATAATAATTGCATTAACAATAATAATTACATTAGCAATAATAATTACATTAACAATAATAATAATTACATTAATAATACATATCAATTATGTTTGCAACTACATCAAATTTTACAATAGTAGTACATTCTATATTTATAACTTGAAATGGTGAGGAGGCAAGTTTTGACCAGTTTTTTTCTTCTTCTATTCTCCTTCTATTTCACAGGATCAGGATCATTTTCAGCTTGAAACAGTTCATATGAAACAGAAAGTCTAATGGAATAAGAAATTCTTTTTTATTTATATTTTTTAAGGGAAATGTTGTAATTTGAAAATTCCTTTACACTGTAGAACATGTTGTTAAGCAGGAAAGCTTTCAATTTACTTTTAAATGTATGAATTGTGTTTATGTCTTTGATATCATTGCCTAGTTTGTTGTAAAGTGTAATGCCCTCTATTAGGGTACTTTTTTGATAAAATGTAGTTTCAGAGTGGGGAACGTGTAGGTTATCCTTTTGACGGGTGTTGTAGTTATGTACATCAGAATTTAAAGTAAAAGTGTCTTTGTTTTCCATGAGAATTTTCTTTGTGAAGACCACTATTTCAAATATGTACATGCATGGTAGAGGAAGAATCCTTAGTTTATTAAACAAGGGTTTGCAAGACTCCAGCTTATGAGTGCTGGTCATTGTTCGCAGTATTCTTTTTTGGATAATAAATGTGCGAGTGCTTTCAGGGGCATTTCCCCAGAATATTATTCCATATTTTAGGTGTGAGTGCACATTTGCAAAATACATTGTTCGAAGTGTCTCAATGTTAGAGCTTGACCTGAGGGTGTATAGGGCATAGCAAGATTTGCTAAGCTTCTTGTTAAGATTTGATATGTGAGTGTTCCATTTTAGGTTTTCTTGAATTGTTAGTCCGAGGAAGGTAGTTTCATGAGATATTGTTACAGGGTTATTGTTTATGAGCAAATGCTGTGAGAGTTTGTCTTTACATCGAGGATTCATGAAATTTAGAGAGACTGTCTTGCTGGTGTTTATGATGAGTTTGTTGTCTTGAAACCATTTTACTAGTGCTTGCAAAGTTTTGTGAGTTTCTTTTTCTAATGATTGCTGTGTTTTTGCTTTGATGATGATGTTTGTGTCATCTGCAAACAAAATTATTTTGTTGTTCCTTAAAGCCAAAGGCATGTCATTTATGTATATAAGGAATAGTATTGGCCCAAGGATGGATCCTTGCGGGACTCCACAATTTATTATTTGAGGACAGAAGTAGTATGAGGAGATTTTGTTTTCTTTAGTGTGTTGGAGGGCAACTATTTGTCTACGGTTTGATAAATATGATTTGATCCATTGGCCTGCAATGCCTCGAATCCCTAGCATTTCTAGTTTTCTTAAAAGTATATGATGGTCAATGATGTCAAAGGCTTTTGACAAATCTAAGAAAAGGCCAATGGGAATTTCCTTCTGATTTAGGGCAACAAGTATGTCATTTAAAAAGGAGAAGATGGCTGTGTCTGTGGATCTATTACTCCTGAAGCCATGTTGTGCATTTGTAAGGACATTATTTGCATTGAGAAACTGTTTGAGTCTATCATTGAAAAGTCTTTCCAGAATTTTTGAAAATCCTGATAACAGGGAAATAGGCCTGTAGTTCATTGGGTCATAACTATTGCCCTTTTTAAACAATGGTTTAATTTTTGCTGTTTTGAATATATCTGGAAATATGCCTGATTTTAGGGAGTAATTGCAGATGTGAGAGAGTGGTTGCACTATACATGGAGCACTGTGTTTAATAAGAAAATCTGGAATGTTGTCCATGCCTGCTGAGAATTTATTCTCCATTTGTCCAATGATTTTAAAAATTTCAGAGGGGGTTGTTTCATATAAAAATATGGAATTTACAATTTGTGTAATATTAGTGTTTGTTTGGTGTGTTCCATTGTTTAGAGAGTGTTGAGAGATTAACTTATTACTAATTTGTGAAAAGTGTTCATTGAATATATCAGCTATTTCTTGTGGGTCTTGTACAGTTTCGTTTTTGTAGTGGAGCTCTATGTTGTTTTTTTTATTATTAGTTGGTGCTGTAGTCTTTTTAATAATGTCCCACATGGCTTTTGTTTTATTACGTGCAATTGCAATGTACTTATCATTTGTTATAATTTTTGCTTGTTTGATTACTTTTTTTAGGATCGAGTTATATGTTTTGTAATATGAAATGAAGTTTGAGTTACATTTGTTATTTATTAGTATTTTATACATGTTGCGTTTTCTTTCACATGACACTTTGATGCCTGTGGTAATCCATGATTTAGTTTTCTTATTTTGGATCTTTTTCAGTTTTTGAGGGAAAATGGCATTGAAATGTCTTAAGTATATATTTATGAATGAGTTAAACTTATCATTTGTATCGTTTGCTTTATATACTTCATTCCAGTTTTCAAATCTGAGCAAGTTTTGAAATTTTATTATGTTTCCTTGGGAATAGTTACGGATTTCTTTGTAAGTTGTCTGTTCCGCGGTTTTTGTTTCTGTTGGAAGTGTTAGGATCTGGGCAATGTGGTCACTGAAACCTGTATTAAATGTAGCAACAGAAAAACAATGGTTATTTGCATCTATTATTATTTGATCTATGGCAGTGCTACTATTTTTGGATATTCGTGTTGGTGTATTTATGGTTGTTTGTAAATTGTATGATTTTAGTAGGTCTTTGAATAGATTTTCATTACTGGATTGTGTGAGGCAATTTATATTGAAGTCACCACAAAGAATAGTTTTATACTGTCTGCGTTTTTGAAGTTTTGTTAGAATAACTTCCAGATTTTTTAAAAAGGTTTTCAAATTTCCAGCAGGGCTGCGATATGCGCATAATACCCATGTTTTTATTGTTGTTAAGTCAGTGATGGATATTTCAAAGTCTTTCTCTTTTACAAGATGAGTGTGATTTGTGTAGGGTACAAAACTAATTGTATTTTTAATAAAAATGCATGTCCCACCATATGCATGATGTGCATTGTTAATATTTCGACATGAGCTACTGGCTAGAGAGAAACCTGGTATATATGTGTTTTCTAATTGTTCTTTAGTTAGCCAGTGTTCTGTGAAGCACAATACTGAGATGTGGTTGAGTTTCTCCTCAAGTAATATTTCTATATCAGTGAGTTTATTTTTCAGGGACTGTACATTTTGGTGAAGAATGTGCAAATTGTTTTTATTTTTGTGTATTGTTTGCTTTCCTGCCGATGTTTGATGCTACAGGTTATACACAGGAGTGGGTTTTCGGTTGCAGCGGAAGTTATATGTACGGATGGGATGGGGAGTAGGAAGTGTGGAAGTAGGTGAAGGGGCTGAAGAGAAGAAAGGTGAGGAGGTAGTTGGAAAAAGTGGAGTGGGCAGGAGCGGTGTAGGAGTAGGAACTGGCGTAGGTAAAAGAGGACTGTGGGCAGGTGAGGGATGTGGAGTGGGCAGGAGAGGTGTGAGAGTAGGAGAAGGAACTGGTGGAGGTAAGAGAGGACTGGATGGTGGTGAAAGATGTGGAGTGTGTAAGAGGGTTGTGGATGGAGAGGCAGAAGAATGGGTGGGAGATGGATGTGAGGTAGCAGGGGCAGGGGTTACCAGTAAGTGCGAGATGAGCATGGCTCCTAGTTTATGTTTTCCTATCTGGTTCATGTGGAGACCATGCCGAGTAAAATGTTTTCTTGAGAGGTTGTCAAGATCAACAAGTGTGATAGGTGTCCCTCTCAAGTGCTGTCTTATATGATGGTTTGCAATCTTAATTTCCTTGTTTATGGGAATGTTGTCGTGCCAGGGGGGCAAAGTGGTCATGATTACATTTGTGTGTTTGGCAGTCTCTTGTATTTTTGTTAAATGTTCCATTGCGTGAAAGTGACTGCCATAATTAATGTCATTCTGCCCACCTATAATTATTACTGTGTCCTGTTGTGTAAAAGATCTAGTCTTAGTGTGTAAGTTCTCAATTACATGAGCCATCATGGCATTAGGTTTAAAAATACCTGTAATTGAGAACTTTGACGGGAGTTTCTCTCTCACAATGGAGGAAAGGTTCCTACCATGGCTGTCAGCTAGAATCAAAATTTTACGTGAGTGAGAGAGAGTGCCATTTGTTGATTTAGTCTTGCCCGCTGAACTGTATTTCTGTTGAGATTTTGAGGGCAGACTTTTAGTAAACGTGCGCCTATTGTTTACTGGTTGTCGTGGTAAGGTAGGTTTGGTGGTAAGAGGTGGAAAGGAGACAGGGTCAGAAAGGATCGAGAACCTGTTGAATGTGGGGGCGCAGTGTGGTGCCCGAGTGGTTCGTGGGTGGCTGGAAATGTGTGGGTTTCTATTTTTCCTAGTTACGTGAGTCCACCCATCGGAGTATTGAACAACCTGCTCCAGTCTACTGATCTCATTTTTAATGTGATTAATATGCGCGTAGGCTTTCTTCAGGTCGGCGTTGAGTTGAGAAAGTGCGAAGTGTGCCTGTTCCATGTTCATGTTGATTTGTGTGTAATACAAGTTTTTATATTAGTCTCTAAATGTACGAGTTTTCTTTTTTTTAAATAAGTATTTCTAAGAGTGTAGTTTAGTGTTGTAGTGTCCTTCGTCCCACAGACCGGGACGAGTGCGCCGAGTGGGGCTACTGCGAGCAACTGTGCACCAACACGGATGGCTCTTACGAGTGCCCCTGCGCCAACGGTTACACCTTGCAAGACCGCAAGCATTGCGTAGCACCCAACGCCAGCGCCCTGCAGCTGCTCTTCGCACACGATCACGCAGTGTGGCGCATGAACGCCCGTGGCGAACATAAACAGCTTCTCACCACTATTACCGAAGCTTATCAATTATACCAGTTTTGTGTAATTTTGGTTCAGATTTAGATGAGTAGGAGCCCCAGAGTGAAAATATTTGGGGAGGTCCATTTAAAACAAAAAGTTATTTCCATCGCATTTTTTATAAATATGCTTTAATATTGTTTACTTAATTGTGTTCACATTTAATAAACTGAAGGTTGTAAAATAACATAAATTACTCAAATTTGCTTTTTCATTTGATTTAATTTTATGAACTTATGGACAGGAACCTAATTGTACAGAAAGATAATATAATATACAACACTCATGAATTGCAGATAATCTTCTCCCCCCTACATCACATACAGTTTTTACTGTTTTTTCAACTGAATAAATCTAAATCTAAATATATATGGCAAGAGTATGGTTTGATACATAATTATGGAATGCAATAAAATTCATTGAATTATCTTTCAATTTTACTAATTATATTTCTACAATTTAATTACAACGTTCCAAAATATTCCAATATGGCATGGGTTATCCATGAAATATGAAATACAAAATATATTTATTTAATAAATACGTTAAAAAAAATAGACAAATATGAAACCCCTTTGTGCCAGCCTAAAGGTGATAGCCCCTACCACCCAGTTTAAATCTGTCCCTTTTGTAGAGATATTTAAAAGTAAAGCAATGAAGATTATTGTGGAAAGTATGTGGTGTTTGATATGAAATAAAGATCAGTTGATTTAATATATATTTACTTTCGAAAAAGTAGTAGGGAAATTATATTTTGTTCCAAAATCTTTGTAAATATTGAATTCTATTTGTTATTTACCTTGTCAATTTGGAAATAAATTTAATACTTTTTGTATGTTTTTAATTAGTTTCCAGTCCATGTGCTGCTAACAATGGAGGATGTCAACATATGTGCATAGTCACAGCTGGAGATGGTCTGGGTGTCCTAGCTTATCGTTGTGCCTGTCATATTGGTTGGAGACTTGCCACTGACCAACGCAATTGCAATTGTAAGATTCTTTCCATATCTAAGACCCCATATTTTTTTTTCTCTATGATCTCTGTGATATTCATTCTTTCTTTATTCTCTATTCGTAATTTGCATTTTTCTTCACAGTGGTAAATGAGTTCCTAATGTATTCCCAACAACGTTTCATTAAGGGAAGGGTGCTAGATCCAGTGATAGAAGGTTTTAGTGATGCTATGTTGCCTGTGGGGTCACGAAGAGCTAGATTTGTAGGATTAGATTTTGATGCTGAAGATGAATTTATTTATTACTCTGATGTACTGCAAGATGTGATTCATCGTATTCATAGAAACGGAAGAGGTGAGCACAAATTAATATAATGTTGTATTTCTGCATTTATCTGAATCTTTTGCCATTTGAAAAGTTTAAAACTACAATTGTGTTATCTTATGTAAATAATAATAATAATACCCCCAGAGCTAACAGCCCTGGGGGATAAAAATTGGATTCAGTAGAAAATACTGATCCCCCCACAATTGGGTGACACATACACCTGCTACCGCGATATATGAGACTGAGCCACGGTAAATGCAGGATGTATGAACGCGTGGTCCTATGTGGCCTATTTGCGAGGAATAATAATAATAATAATAATAATAATAATAATAATAATAATAATAATAATAATAATAATAATAATAATTTTTTTTAAATGGAATGTACATTTCTAATCAAAGATTTTTATTTTTTTATCTGTAGGTCGTGAAATAGTATTAGCATCACAAAATGAAGGAGTTGAAGGTCTTGCTGTTGACTGGATGTCAAAGAACATGTATTATATTGATAGCCGTAAAGGAACTTTAAATGTTCTTAGCACTCGCAATGTAACAAATCGCAGAACATTATTAAAGAATCTTAAGCGACCAAGGGCCATTGTTGTCCACCCAAACAAAGGGTATGTACTCCTTGAAATATTTTTCTGGATTTTCAAAGAAACGTTTTTAAATTGTCATGGATAAAAAATTCTTTTTGTTATCATTGTCCATTTTTATGTGGATAGATAGTGTACCTGCTCAGATTTGAACACATTTTACCTGGTGATGTGAGCAACAAGCTTACAAAACATGATGTTGTTATGGTTTAAACTTCAGTAAAGGCGAATGCTAAATTTTATTGTCTCTGAAAACAAATTTCATTGAAAATTAATGTTAGGCAATAGGTTTTAAATAATCAAGATGAGAAAACAAAAATAAACTTGTTTATAATTGGATTCCAGATATTTTGTTATAGAATATACAAATGTTTTGATCATTGAACAAATAAAATAAACATTTTGATGTTTGTTCACATAAAACATTTCATTCATCTGTATTATTTATTTCCTTTCACAGACTTATTCATGCAGGTTTGTGATTTGAGCAATTAAGTCCTCATTTTAGTTATTATTAAGTTTCCATTTCTGTTTGTTCAGGTATATTTTCTTCTCAGAGTGGGATTGACCAGCTAACATTAGTCGTGCTCATTCTGATGGCACTAATTTAATGGTATTTCGTAATGTTACTCTTGGTTGGCCCAATGGATTATCTGTGGACTTTGACACAGATCGTCTTTATTGGTGTGATGCTTTACTTGATCATGTACAGCACTCAAAACTTGATGGAACAGATGTAAAGATAGTCAGTTCTCGCTTAATCAGACATCCTTTTTCAATTGTTATTTATAAAGGTGAGTTCTGCATCACATTTTTTCAGAAAACAAAATAGAGGACAATTCTAATAACTACAACTTTGAATAAGTATAAATATTATATTTATATATATGATTTTATTATTATTTTCTGTAATAATATATAATTTTTTGAAATCTTATTTCACAGAGTTTATGTACATAACTGATTGGCGGTTGGATGCTATAATTAAACTTCACAAACTGACTGGAGAAGTAGAAGAAGTTCTTGTTAAAGAACCTCAAACAAATAGATTGTATGGTGTCAAAGTATACAGTAAACAAGTTCAAAGCACAGATAAGCATCATCCTTGTGCATTTAATAATGGTGGATGTCAAAAGTTTTGCTTTGCTGTGCCACAGAATAATACTCCTGGACTTCAAGTGAGTAATGCAAATTTTGAGCGGAACTGTGAAGCAAATAATATTAATAATAACAACTACTATCAAATATATATTTCAAAAATTGAATGTGTCAGGATCTAAGAAATGTATAATGATTACACTTACATCATAATAATATTCATTTTGAAATTTATTTCTATATGATTTTTTTTCCTTCTTCTATAGGTGAAATGTGGTTGTCCATATGGGGAGACTCTTGATGACTCAAACAAAATGTGTAAAGCTGACCCAAATGCAGAACTTCCTGTGGCTGCATGTCCTAATGCTTGGGACTTCACATGTAACAATCAGAAATGTATACCAAAGGCCTGGGTATGTGATGGAGATGACGATTGCTTTGACAATTCTGATGAAGAACAAAATTGCACAAGTAAGTTTGTCGTTCAAAAAAAATACATTAAAATTATAATTTTTGGAGACATTTTCAATGTTTAATAGAGAACATGCTAAATGAGTGTCAACCTAAATGCCAACAGAATAAATTTCTTAACAAAAAATTCTTAATTATTTTTCATTAGTATTGAATCTAAACACTCCATCATTCAACATTGTGATCCGTGAATGAAGTTGAAAAAAAGGCCACCCATTTGGTGTACTTGCAAATAAAGGTGAAGAAAGATCAATAATAATGTAATTCAGATTTTTAAAAAAATTCAGATTGGGATAAAATACTAACTTGAACAATTTAAAATATTTATCAGTGCAATCAGTTCTGGTACTATTCTAGAGAATACTCGAAGATGTTTCAGTATGGTAATTCTATTGTTTTCTTACTTTCCAGAACCTACTTGTGATCCAGGTGAATTTCAATGCACTTCAGGTAGATGTATCCCAGCCAGTTTCAAATGTGATGCAGAAAATGACTGTGGTGACTATTCCGATGAAACTGGATGTAAAAATGTGACTTGCTCTGTTTCACAATTTGCATGCTCCAATGGCCGCTGTATTCCTAACACTTGGAAGTGTGATTCAGAAAATGATTGTGGTGATGGTTCTGATGAAGGAGACTTCTGTGCAGAAAAAACTTGTGCATATTTCCAGGTACTATAATCTCTCTCACAATTGAGAAAATTAAAATGGTATAGTTAAAAATTAATTAACTTTTTCGTGCTTTAGTTTTTGATTTTGAATAGACTGATGACTAGAAGTGACATTTCTATTTGTTTATTTATTTTGGTTTTTAGTTTACATGTCCACGTTCAGGCCACTGTATACCTCAGTCATGGGTATGTGATGGTGATAATGATTGTTTTGATAATGAAGATGAAGAAGGATGTCCTCCAAAATCTTGTTCACCAAACCAGTTCAAATGTGCCGATTTAAAACAATGTATTCAAGAAACTTACAAATGTGATGGAATACCAGATTGCAATGATGGCAGTGATGAACAAGGATGTCGTAAGTATAAATTTAATTCAACAAACAAGTTACTTTTCATTTCAGTCAGAATTAATTGATTTACTGTGAAAAAGTCTTATCTCATAAAATCAATGTTTTTCTTTTGAATAAAATGCTTTTAGTATTTGCCGTTTTATTGGTTTGAAATATTTCAGCTTCTGTGGCACCTGATCAATGTGATAGTGAAAAGTTTCAATGCCAGAAGTCAGGTATTTGTATTCCAAAGAGTTGGTACTGCGATGGAACTCCAGACTGTGATGATGAATCAGATGAACCAAAAACATGTGGACAGGTAAGAAATCTTATCAATCTGCTTAGTATTAATATAATATTATTATTCCTTGTAATATCCTAGTTAAATTAAAAATTGTGGTTAAGTAACTACACCAACTTCAATATTATTGTATTGTCTAAGCCAGAAAAGGGCAGATTTGTTGTTGAAATATGTTTTTAGTTATACAATGTTATCATTGAATTAGTATAATAATTAATGAACTATCATTTCTAAATTCATAGCTTATAATTGGTTTATTTATTTTTTCAGATTGAATGTGGTTCTGGTTTCTTTAAATGCAATAATTCACAATGTGTGTTTAAAGCCTATATATGTGATGGTAAAGATGATTGTGGGGATAATTCTGATGAAGATGCACGTCATGCATGTGGACCCCCTCCGTTCAAGTAAGTTACTAGAAATCACTTACATTTCCTCCTATTGTTCTGTAACTCATAGTTTCACTTCCTTTTAAAATCTGGAATGATAAATCAATCTATTCAATTGCCAGAAAAATTAAAAGTAAATTCTGTCAATTCAAGAAGTATTTCCAGAACTCAAAAGCAATTTGATTTTTTTAGATGTGGATCTGGTGAATGGCAGTGTCCTCTGGTAACAAATCGTTGTGTAAACATTTCATCTGTTTGTGATGGAAAACAAGACTGCCCCAATGGGGCAGATGAAGGTCCAGGTTGCAGTTTAGCACAGTGTGACCACCAAGCAGGACTGTGCTCCAATGAATGTCATGAAACACCTCTTGTAATGGAAAAGTATATGACTTCTCAAGATGTGAACATTTTTTAAACTTTTATCTTGCAATAGTCTACAAGTCTTGAAGTAAATTGTGTGTCTATCTATACAGATGTTGTATACTGTTTTATTACTCGTAATAAACTGAGTTACTTTGATTTAGAAAATTTTGCAGATTATGCCTTGAATTCTGAATAGTTTCTTAATTGTATTTGTACAAAATAGCTTAATAAACATCTAGATATTGGTATTGCTGACTTCTGCTATATGTTATAAACAAAATTAAGTATATCTATTTATATGGGCAGGGAGCCATTTGCACGTGTCCACATGGAGAAGTTTTAAGTAAAAATGATTCCCGCACTTGTGAAGACTTGGACGAATGTGATCCTCCAGGACACTGTTCTCAGCAGTGTATAAATACCAAAGGAAGCTACTATTGTCGCTGTGTACCTGGATATATATTAGAACCTGACAAGCACACATGCAAAGCAGTCAGTGAGTATTAATGATATTTTAATGAATTAGTTAAATCTGGATTATATAAGTGTAATTCATGTGCACATTTATAGAAAGAATTTATGTATTATCACATTTATATCTGTTTTTCTCTGTTTTACAGATCATTCATCTGCATTCTTGATCATTTCAAATCGACATTCCATTTTGATTGCGGACCTAAAAGAACAGGGTTTGGAACGGGTCCCTATAATTGTGGAGAATGTAGTAGCAACTGCATCAAACATGCATACAGGCACCATGTTCTGGTCAGATATGAAATTAAAGAAAATTTCCCGGTTAGATCGTGGGAGTGAACCTCGTGAAGTAAGTTGATTCTGTATCTTCCTCATTTACATATAACTTTTCTTAGCCTTGAGTATTTAAAAAAAAATATTTGTGTTGTTTGGCAGGTTATATCAAATGGATTGGACCTTGTAGAAGGATTGGCATATGATTGGATAGCTGGAAATCTATATTGGTTGGATTCTCGCCTAAATACAATAGAAGTTGCTTCAGAAAATGGAACAAATAGAATGGTGTTACTCAAAGAAAATATTACGCAACCAAGAGGAATGGCTTTGGATCCCAGTAAGGGGTATGTGTGAGAGAATAAAACAATTTTTTAATAAAGTTGTTGTTGTTGTCATTATTATTATTATTATTATTATTATTATTATTATTATTATTATTATTATTATTATTATTATTATTATTATTATTATTATTATTAGTATTAGTATTAGTATTATTATTTATTATTATTAATATTTATAAGATGGTGTACTAAGATGATGTTTTTTCAATTTTATATAAAAGAAAATTCATAAAGAACTTCTGAATACAAGAACAATATTCTGTTGAGGTCTATGAAGTTAATAGACAAAATGTCTACAATATTTTATACTTCGACTTGTTTTTGAATAGAAAGAAATAAACTTACTCTATCTATAAAATGCAAGTAATAGAAACTGTTATTTTTACATTTTATTTAGTAAAGATACATTTCTTTCCAGAGCACGTTGGCTCTTCTGGACTGACTGGGGAGAAAATCCGCAAGTGGAACGTGTTGGAATGGATGGAAGTAGTCGCAAAACAATTATTAGTACCAAAATCTATTGGCCCAATGGTCTCACATTGGACATAGCCACTCAGCGAGTTTATTTTGCTGACTCGAAACTTGACTTCATTGATTTCTGTTACTACAATGGCACAGGTCGCCAGCAAGACTTAGCAAGTAGCCACTATTTGCTTCATCCACATTCTCTGACATTGTTTGAAGACACATTGTATTGGACTGATCGACAACTAAATAGAGTTCTCTCTGCACACAAGTACAATGGAGTGAATCAGTCAGTGGTTTCACATCTTATTTCGCAGCCCCTTAGTATTCATGTGCATCATCCTTCTCTACAACCAATGGAAATTAACCCTTGTGCAAAAGCAACTTGCTCACAGCTTTGTCTTCTTTCTCCCACTTCATCCACTGGTTATTCTTGCAAGTGTAGACCAGGGTTCCGTATGTCAGATGATGGAAAGTGTTCAGAAGGTATGAATAAAACTGACTCCTCTTATTTTGTACAGTGTAATTCATCAGTACTGTATTAATTGTTATATAATTATAAAAAGATGCTTAATATAGTTATATTAAATTAATAATTATATTATATTAAATTATGCTTCTTTAATTTCTGTTTCTCAGAGGAAACCCCATTCTTAATGGTCATCAAAGGGTCACAAATTGTCGACGTTAGTCTGACACCAGAGGATAAGACAAGTGGATATTTGACTCCTATTATTGGCATTGATAAGGGTCTACAGATTGATTTTGATAGAAAAACTGAAACTATCTTTTGGGTACAAGGAAAGGAAGATGATGAAGAAAATGTAAGTCCATTTGTAAATGTCTTATTGTGAGCACAAGAACTTGGTTACAAATAATTGTTTTATTATTTTGCAGTGCACTATTTTTACTACCCCATATGGAGGAGGGAACAAAACAGAGTTTCTCAATAGTGAGGACTCGGGAATAGTCGGCGCTCCATACACAATAGCTTTTGATTGGATTGGTCGAAATCTGTATATAGGTAACCGTCTGGCATCAAATTTCGAAGCAGTGAAAGTCGATGGTAAAATGAAACTTTGGTCTATAATCTTGGCCAATGATGCTCGTAATGTGTCTGTAGCACGTCCCAAGTCAATGTGTCTTGATCCATATGATGGGTAAGTTAGCATGGATAAATTTACTGGGAGATAGCTCCGGTAGTCACTAAATTAAATGTAACAATAATTTTTGCATTGTACATTTTTTGTTTTTACAGAAAGTTGTACTGGGCTGATGAAGGTGGATTCGGTGTACCAGCAAAAATTGGTAAAGTGAATATGAATGGGTCAAATCCAATATTACTTCTAGTTGTTGAGCAACCAGAACCAATAACCATTGATCTGGATAAGAAGTTGCTGTATTTCAGTACTTTGTACCATACTGCTGTACGTAACTCTTTTTTATTAGTGTTGTTATTCTAATACTGTAAACTATTCTTCTTTGAAATCTTAATTAATTTAACCCTACAAGAAAATGAGTAAAAGCATCTTAGCATACTAATGAATCTTGTTATAATTTGTACTCTAATATAATATGATTATATTATTTATATTCCAATTTTACTGTAATAAATTATTATGAACTATTTTAAATTCAAAATATATTGAATGAAGTTTTAAATATATGTTTTAAAATCCTTTCTTTCATGATTCTAAAAATGTGTATGCTATTAATTTTCCTGAACCTGGTCATAGTTTTAGGAAAGGAAATGCTCAATTTAGTTAGAATTTTATTAAATATGATAGAAAGTTTGTTTATGTGTTTATAACTATTGATATGTAATGTCTTACTCTTTGTTATTAGATTTACGAGGTGGATATAAATGGACAAAATAAACGCCAAATACTGGGTGAAGGAGATAATATTGCCCTTCCCAAAACGCTTGCAGTAATGGACAGGAATTTGTACTACATGGATCCTAAGTATGATAAGATTGAAAGATTTGGATTACCAGGAGGAGATAATCCAAAAATGATCATGCATAATGAGCCAGACTGAAAAACGTTTACAATTTTTCGGAAACGAGCAGGTAATTTTATGATTTGAAGACAGATATGTTCACGTTTTATAACAATCTTACTGCACAATACAAGTAAACAAAGTCTAATGTGATTATATGTAATAAGTTATATATCCAATAATAAGGTCAGTAATTGTGATAGTAAATTACAAAAGTTTGAATAATAATTTCAAATAATAGTGTGTTCTCTTTCTAAGATAATCATTTAAAAAAATATAAGTAAGTTGAATATGCTGATCAAGATTAATATAAATGCATTAATTAAACAGAATTTGTATTACTGAAATTTTTTCAATACATTTTACCTTGTTTTTTTCAGTCACTGGAAGGCATCCATGTCTTGTTCACAATGGAGGTTGTGCTCATCTCTGCATACCTAATGGTGGAGAAACAAGAGTGTGCAGTTGTTCAGTAGGATTCAGAAAAGAAGATGAAGTTACCTGTTCAACATACAAAACATTTGCTGTAGTATCCCAATTAGAGATAACTCGTGGATACAGTTTAAAGGATTCATCAGAAGCTATGGTGCCAATTACTGGTCCTGGTAATGAATATTTTAAAAATATGCTACTTATTGATATATATTCAACATATTTGTTGTGGTTTCTTAATACACTCAATTTCTTAGATATCATGTATGTGCTTCCCTAAAAACACTTTTTGGTTTATCTATTCAGTTTTATTATTTGTCTCATCAGGTCATCACATATTCCATGTTGATGTACACTATGCAGCAACTTGGATTTACTGGGTCGAGTTTAATCGTGGCATGTGGAATGGAATCTATCGAATTCGTCCCAATGGCACAGATCTTCAACCTATCATCAAAGACGGAATTGGATCAAATGGAATTCGTGGTTTAGCTATTGATTGGATTGCAGGAAATTTATACTTCACTAATGTCTTCCCCCATGAAAATTACTTGGAGGTTTGTTGGATTGATGGGTCCAATCGTAAAGTCCTTGTGAAGACCACAACTGATGCTCCTCGAGAGTTGGCTGTAAATCCCATTAAAAGGTTTGTTACTGATTATTTTTGTGAAAGAGATTACAATACCTAACATGACTGGGATATCAGAGAAAAAATTGTAATACACTAAATCATTATGCTGTGGAAAAATGTTGACAACCATCTTTCTTTAGGTTATTATATTGGATTGATTATGGACAGTATCCAAGAATAGGCAAGGCTTTCTTGGATGGATCAAATTGGACTTCAATTGTGACAACTGGAATCAGCAATCCAAGAGATATAACTGTAGATATGCAGACTCATAATGTGTATTGGGTGGATTCAAAACTTGATATGATTCAAAAGGTTTCTTACAACGGAGGCAATCGAGCAGTAAGAGAAGTTAAATTACTATAAAAATATGAAATTATTAACAAAAATTGTTTGATTAACATTAAATTGTTACTGATTTTTTTTAAACGGGATTAATGATCTAAAGAAAATATATTTTTCTAGGTAATACGAAGAAATTTGCTCAATCCAATGGGTATAGCAGTCAACAGAGGAGATGTGTATTGGATGGACCGAAATCTGAATACAGTGTTCAAAGCTTCCAAATTACCAGGAAATATCTCTGCACCTACACCTCTATGAACAAATTTACCCAACCTGCGGGACATTGCAATTTTTGATGTTGCAAGTCAGCCAACTGATGAATCAAATCCATGTCTTTGCCTGGGAAATGGTGGTTGTGATCAATTATGTTTCTCTTTTCCGACATCGGGAGACTTTGGATTTCCAAGATCTAAGTGTGACTGTGCTACTGGTCAGCCCTCTGGAGACAGAGGACAAATGTACAAATGTTGATGAATACTTAGTATTCTCAACCAGAACAGAAATTCGCAGTATCAACCTGGATCCACAGTCTACCACAGTACCTTCCCAACCTGTGGTAAGCATTATTCTGATGTTCTCCTAAAATCTTTAGATAGATCATTTTATTCACTTTTCTTTATTTATTCATGAAGGGTTGCAACTAATAATAATATTATAGAATGTTTTAAAATTAGTTGAAATACAATCATTTTAATGTAAATGATAAGTGATTGTACACAATAAATGACATCATTCACAATTAAATATAATAATTCAAAACCATTGGTTCAGTCTACTCAGACATATCCATTTATATTAATAAATATTGCTATTTGTATATAGTAATATCACTCCATTCAATTCAAGACAAAAAAATTAAGTTGTGTGATAAAAATTTCATTTTAATCATAAAATTATAAAATTCATAGTCACAATGCAACTAATTATTGCAACCTGACCCTAGTATATTAAGCATTACATCTAGAAATAAGATTAATTTGATATTGTAAACAATCTGTACAGTCTATACCATTATCAGTTGCTGCAAGTAATTTTCTTGAAAATTATCATGAATTCTAATTTATTTTTTATTGTTTATTAAGAAATGGTTTTCTGTTCAAAAATTATAACCTCTATAATTTTTATCTTCTTCTTTTGGTTTTCTAACTGCATTAATATCAAACACACACGTTTATTGAATATAAAAAAATTAAAACTATGGTAGACACACATGCACCATGCACATCATTCACACACACACATGCAACACATACTTATGTTGCCTTTGTATTTTTCTGTGTGTTTGTTATGATGAAATTGGAGTTTTGAATACTAGCAAATGAATATTAGGAAAGAAAGATTGTTAGTTTACTTTACTTTGCATGTGGATTATTTTTCATAGTAATTTGTATGTGTTTATGTGTAAATATCAGTTTTCAATTACTATTTCTTCATACATTATTAATTTTTTTTAACATGGGTGGGCTTATTTTGGGCTGGAGAAAATATATTCAACCCTGGAAGAATTATTCTCAATATTTATTCTTTGCTTTAGACACTAAAACTGTTGCAATGAAAATGTATTTTAAAGGAGTGAAGGACAGAAAAGAAATATTGATTGTCGTTTACTTCTTATTGAATATTTAAAAATCTCTCGATACATTTTATTATGTATGAAAGTTATGTAGTTGATATATTTTATCTTGTATAAGACCAAGCTGTTTAATTTGTTGATAAGTGTGTTTTGAAAAGATTGTGTAAGATTCATAATTATTTACAAGAGAAAGGGGAAACCCTTTAAATATCTTTTTGAAACTACTCAAAGATGTTTGCATTCTCCTTCTAAAATTTGGAATCCTTACCCACTGAGTTATTTCATTTTCATGTAATGTGAAGAAACTTTTAGAAATAAATAATAGCCTAATATCATTCTATACAAACTCAATCATTCTGTTAAATGGAATGCATATGTTAATTTTTTTTTAATTGAATTTTTATTTGTATTTCAATATGTATTGGTGAATTATAAGTTGAAGAGATTTATCATCATTTACATTTACATTAACATTAACATTATCATTATCATTATTTTGAATGTCTAATTAACATTTTCTTAGTTTTTTATTGCATTTCAGAATAACTTAACAAATGTTGTCGGTGTTGATTTTGATTATGCTGAGGTTACTCTTCACTCAAATTCGTCCATGGGCAAAAATTGCTTGGATCTCCAGTGTGCAGACTACTGGTGAAATACATAACATTATTAACCGAGGAATAAATCCAGAAGGCATAGCTTATGACTGGACTCAAAAGAAAGTGTATTGGACAGACTCCTCAAATAACAGTATTTATGCCATGAACATGGATGGTTCTGATTTGGTGATGATTGCAAGAGTAGAGCGCCCATGAGCTATAGTAGTTGATCCTTGCAATGGGTAGGTAGAATTATTAAAAAATGTCTCACAAGTATTTCATTGTAGCTATCGTCCATAATTACATTTTTTATTACTTCAATTATTTTTAGATCTTTGTACTACACTGACTGGGGACGCTTTGGTACATCAGGCAAGATCTTCCGAACCACTATGGCTGGTTCACTGAAGAGGGCAATTATTGATAAAGATTTATCGCAACCAAGTGGTCTGGCAATTGATTATGAGGATCATTTGTTATACTGGACTGATGCTGTAAGGGAGAAAATAGAAAGGTCAACTCTTAATGGCACAAATAGAGAGGTGAATGTCAATTTAAAATTGTTCATTTTTAAATTTTGACCTGCATTTTCAAGAAGCATTCTTTTTTCCCCCTATCTTTTTCATCTTTCTCTCTTTTTCTTTCTTTGCCTCCTCCTTTCTCTCTTTTTCATTTATTGTTTCTTGTTCCTTTCTTTTTTTCTAAAAGGAAGTTTGGCTGAGTAAACATTCATGAATCTAAATTAACATTTAGCCCTCGTAATTATTTGTGTTACATTCCCATGAACTCTTTGTTTAAATTCCACTGACACCACCAACAAGATGCCCTTGTAACGCATTGTCATTTTCCACATTTTAGTGCAAAAACAACAAGACACATTTTATTTGAGAAATGATGTCAGCGTATGTGATGAATTTTACCTCACCACAGTTAATATACTGTCAAAAATAACTGAAAGTACACAACAATAAACATGATATACTTGTTTGCACTCAATGTTCTTTTGGATGATGTCTTTTATTCTCAACAAAATTTCTGGAGAAGTCAAGATCAATCTAGGCTTTTCTATATTGTATCTCTGTTTCTATATTCAAGGCTGTAACCACCAAAATATTGAACTAGATATGAAAGGCATCTATTTAGTTTATATCAACAAAACTTCAACAAATTTATAGCCTAATAAACAGTTTAACAATCTATCTTGAATGAATATAAACAATGAATATGAAAAACATAATTTACCGCGATGCCATGCACTCTCTGATGAACTTTACATGATAGAAAAAAAGAAAAATAATATGTCAAGTGGGACTCGACATTGAGTGGAAGTCCCAATTTCTCATCTTTAAGCTCCACTCTTCCACATAAGACTACATAAGTTTAATGCCAATGTTTTTAAACCATTAGGGTTTTACTGCTTGTAGTTTGACTAAAGCTAAACATATATGTTCTAGGTTTTGATTGCTGCAACTATTTATCCTTTTGCAATAACTGTACATGGAAATTTTATGTACTGGACTGATCTTCAATTGAGAGGTGTATACCGAGCAGAGAAGCATACTGGTGCCAACATGGTAGAAATGGTGAAACGTTTAGAAGATTCACCTCGAGATATTCATGTGTTCTCAGCTTCCCGACAGGCGTGTACTGTGAATGCTTGCCACATCAACAATGGTGGTTGTCAACAATCATGTCATCCAGGACCTAATAAAACAGTAAGATTTTATTTATCCTTTATGAAAATGGAATAGTTTTTTCCTGACAAGTAGCTGAAAGAAACCATTACATGCAAGTTAGTTGTTCATGAGCACAGTATATGTGTTGTATTGTTCATGAGCATAGTGTATAATGCAATTTCGATATACATTAAAATGATGTTAAAACTTGCAAAAATAATAATAGTAATAATATTAATAATAATACGAATAGTAGTAATAGTAACAACAACAACAACAACAACAACAACAACAACAACAACAACAACAAATGAGTTGCATTCAAATTATTATGGAAATAGCACTTAACTTTCTAGCTAAGAACTACTGATATATATGTTGAATATACATTTTCCTTCAAAATAATACTTCAATTCAGCCTATTGAGATGTAAAATGGTTTCTTTTTATTTTTTTCATGAAATAGGCAGAGTGCAAGTGTGATGACAAGACCAAACTAGTCAATGAGAATAGAATGTGTGTCCCCAAAAACATCACTTGCGATCAAAGTAAATTTGCCTGCCGCAACGGAAAATGTATTTCACGTATGTGGGCTTGTGATGGCGATGATGACTGCGGTGACAATAGTGATGAAGACACTAATTATTGCAGTAAGTACACATTCCATCGAAAAAATTAACTTTTAATTAATTATTTCATTGTCAGAACATTTTCTTAAATATAAGTTTTGATTACTCTCCTCTACAAAGACTAACTAAAGATAGCTGGATATTAAATTCAGATCACCAATATTAATAGAATAATGTCATCTAGAACAAATATACTTTTATTTTATTTCTCTTTACAAGTCTTCAATTACCTGAAGTATTTTTCTGTATTAATTAATTTCCTTATCATAATCAGTTATCTATTCGTTTACAGTTCTATTGTTTGTTGATACTAAATTAATTGTCACATTATTAATAAATTATATGTTATACAGCATATCATTCATGCAGTCCAAATGAGTTCCGATGTGCTAATGGACGCTGCATCTTTCAATCTTGGAAGTGTGATCATGAAAATGATTGTCGTGATGGGTCTGATGAACTTGATTGTAATTATCCTGATTGTCTTGAAGGAGAATTCACTTGTGCTAATCATCGATGTATACCGAAGTCACAGGTATGAGCATTCCAGTCAACATTCATTATTAAACCAAAAATATTGTGTTCATTCTTGGGAAATATTACCATATTCTTGCAAAAATGTCTAAAGGAACCATTAAAGTTGTAATTGTTAACAAACTTGAAAAAACTCATGGTTTAAGAGTTTAAATCTTGCCAGAGAGGAGCTCATTATTTTTATAAAGCAATCAAACCTTTAATTTTCTCTCTGAAAATATTAATACCCTCTATGTATCGCGTGTTTATAAAAAAGTAGAAAATAACATTTTTAAAAGTTGTATTTGATATCAATACTTATTCACTTTTTGTGTGTGAAAGGTATGCAATGGTGTTAATGACTGTAAGGACAACGTCACATCTGATGAAACCCATGACAGATGTCCCCGCAACACAACATGTCCTGTTCATCACTTGAAGTGTGAAAAAACTAACATATGTGTGGAACCATATTGGCTCTGTGATGGAGATAATGATTGTGGAGATAACAGTGATGAGGATGCTTTGCATTGTGCCCAAAGATCATGTCCTCAAAATAGTTTCAGGTACATACAGTGTAATACATGGAAAAATTGTTGAATTTCTGTTATGGAAATATTTTTATTTCTCAAATTTTATTTGTTTATTTCATTTCATTTCATTCCATTCCATTTCATTAAGCATTTTTAATTATTTTGTTTGTTAAAAAAAATTTCAAATTGATAAAGACATTAAAATATTAAAAACTTTTTAAAACATTTTTATTTTAAAATGAGAACTGCAAGTATCTACCTTGTATATACCAGATTGATATCTATCTTTTCCATTTCCATTGTGTGAAGTAATGTTTGTCATTGTCATTTTATCATGCTGCCTCTGCTTCTTTCCCTCTTCCACTCTTTTGTTTCTCCAGTGAAGAGTTATTGGGCCAGGTTCTTTTCATCTTCATCTCCATCTCCATTTCCATTTTGTATATTCATTATATATAAACATGCATTTTTTTATTCATGAATGTTTTCAAAATCGTATGTGCTGTCTCAGAGTATATAAGTTCACTTGAAAATGAGACACTGACTTTCAAAGAACCCTTCTGATAAAACAATAGTCACTGTATAAAAATCAATGTTTGTTTGTTCATATTTTATGGGCTGCCAATTATGTTCATCTGATTGTGATGTAACTTGATCAATTTATTGCTTGCACTTACATGAAGAATATAGGCATTGCATAATGGGAATGTGCATATGTCTGTCGCAAATAGACATGATGATTTCATGCATTTTATGATTTCATGCTGACTCGAGCACCCCTAAAGAAGCTCTATGTAAACCGTTGCACCCTTAAGTATTAAGTGCATCTTTGCTGCATATTTTGCCTCTGTGATTCTGAAATATCGCTCAGAATTATTACTTAAACGTTCCCTCAGATAAGCAAGTCTTCCTCCAAGACAGTATCATAGCGAAAAGCTTGCCCAAACTTGAGGGAAAACATTTCAACAATAGGATACGTGACAACCATCATTACTTTTTTTTGCCATTTATTACTATTTTTAGTCTCCGGTATTCTTTGCCTGATATTCTCATTTCATATTCTCCTGCAAGCATAAAATATAGTCTTTGTTCTTTTATGTTTCAAAACTATTCCATCTCCTGTTTCTCGTTTCCATTTCTTAACCATTCGGTTTACATAAATATTAAACTGCAAGGGTGATAACACACCCCACTCACCCTTATAAATGTTCATGATAAATCTCTTACCCTTCTAAAAGGTACATTTAAATATATAACTGTTTTATTTGCAGGTGTCCTAATCACCGTTGCAATCCAGCAACATGGTATTGTGATGGAGATGATGATTGTGGAGATGGTTCAGATGAACCTCCCGAATACTGCAAATCAGAAGGCAGAACATGTTTTGGTGATCTCTTTACTTGTGACAATGGTAACTGTATTCCTCGGATTTACATATGTGATGGTGATAACGATTGCCTTGACAACTCTGATGAGGATGAAAGACATCAGTGCAGTTAGTATATTTTGTTGTACCAAATTGTTTGTTGAATCAAATGACAGATAACTTATAATTGTTAGTTGCTCTTGATATGATTTAGATGATCGGAAATGTGATGAAGAAACAGAATTCACCTGCGAAGAAAATAAACGATGGAGTTGAGCGCAATGTATAGCTAAAAAATGGCTGTGTGATGGTGATCCTGACTGTGTCGATGGAGCTGATGAAAATTCTACCCTTCATCATTGTCCAAGCCCCACTCCCTGTGGAGAGGAACAGTTCACATGCAGCAATTGACGATGTATCAATTATGTAAGTTTGTCAGAATTATTGACATAGTCTAAGGATAAAATCAGATTGAACAAAAGTATAAAATTGGCTATTTATTTGTTGGTGTATTAAAATGATATTAATTTGAATTTAAGTAGAGAATTTTTATATGAAAGTAGAGGAAATAAATATAGCATAGTCAAGTTTGCTGAAGTTTATTGCCAAACTTAAATCTAAATGAAGTGTTTATTAAAATAATAACATGATTCTAGGGCTGGGTATGTGATCATGACAATGATTGTGGTGATGGATCTGATGAAGGAAAAATGTGTAATAATAAATATAAAGAATGTAACAGTACCACAGAGTTCACATGTCAAAATTTCAAGTGTATTCGTCAGAATTATCACTGTGATGGAGAAGATGACTGTGGTGATGGATCTGATGAAGTTGGCTGTGCTGACAGTGAGTGTTTACTTTTATGGATCTACATTTGTTGGACCTATTCTAAGAAATTAACCCTTTCACTATATTTAAAAATCTGGATTAGAGTCATTTGTAAAAGTTATTTTTAAGATTTTTTTTGACTTTTTACAGTAGTAACATGATCAAATTGTATTACAAGTAAATGTAGTGCAGATGAGAAATGTGTTGTTTGTTTTTTAGAAAAAGGGGAGAAACAATGCCCAGATGGTCAATTTAAGTGCAATAATGGAGCCTGCATTGACATGCAGTTAGTATGCAACAAAGTCTCCGACTGCAGTGATGACAGTGATGAACCTTTGCATTGTAATGTTGATGAATGTGCCAAAGTTGAAATTCATCAATGTGGTCACAAATGTGTTGATACACTCACAGGATATTATTGTGAATGCAATCAGGGTTACAAGTAAGTTAAATAATACAGAAATTCCTTGTTCTGTTGCACAATTAAAGAAAAAACCTTCTACTAGTATATTTTTGTCCATAAACACTTATGTTATCTATTAACATAACAAATTTTAAAGCCTCATTTATGTGATAAACTTCTCAATGTTTAAAAATGTTTTCATTTTTAGATTACTTGAAGATAAAAAGGCTTGCAGAGACATTGATGAATGTGTTGAAACACCAGGAGTATGCTCTCAGTATTGTTCAAACACCCCAGGATCTTATTATTGCAAATGTAATGATGCATTCTATGAGAGAGCAACAGATGAGCACACCTGTAAAAGACGAGATAACCTCACTGCATGGCTGGTATTCACCAATAAATATTACATAAGAAACATGTCTTTGGATGCTACACAGTATGCCCTTATGCACCAGGATCTTGTGAATGTAGTAGCACTTGATTTTGACATCAAGGAAGAAATGATTTATTTCTGTGATGTCAGAGCAAAAACAATTTTCAGGTACTTTTCAGCATTTTTCACTTTGCATGAGGATTTTATTATCTTTTTTGTTATGTTTTGTTTTTGCTTTTGTAGTCATTGTCCAAATTTAAAAGGAAATAAAAGATATAGGTGCATGGGAATTTCTAATAAAATAAGAAATTGTTCAATTTTTTCTCATGCAAGTTCCCATACCTGTGCCTCTGTTTAAGCTATGTAGACAAATAGACTAATATGGTATATTAAGAACTGTTGTATAGATCAAAGGGTTAGAGAAAATGTGAAAGATTTAAACTACAAGACAAGATCAAGAACATCTTGTTGACTAATGAAATACTAACTCAAAAAAACAGGCTGTACAGACTTAAATCTTCAATGTTAATTATGATGGTTACATTGCTATAAAAAGGCATTTGAAAACTGATTTTTCTCCTGACAACTTTTATGCTTGATGTATAAAAGAAATTGTAATTATTCTGACCTTTTTGTGAATCAATCTTAATCATTTCAATACAGATCTCGCATTGATGGACCTACATCTGGACCTGGAGTCAAAGAACTGTAATTCGGCATGACAGTCATGGTTTAGAAGGGATTGCTGTTGACTGGGTTGGTAGAAAATTGTATTGGCTGGATCGTCATAGTAAACATTTAGAAGTTGCTGAACTAAATGGAACAAATAGAAAGACACTCAAAGCTGGAATTCCTGATCCAAGGGCAATAGTTATTCATCCTGGAACCGGTTATTTGTATTTCACAAGCTGGCATTTGCAGGTGAGTATTTGCAAATACACATTATCACATCTGTATTATATTTTTTTTAAAGATTAATTAATTTTCAAAGTTTGGGGTTTACTAAAAACCTTTTTTAAATTTTGTTTAGAACTCTTAGCAAAATGATTTGAAAAGAGGAGACCATTTATCAAAACTTTTAAAACTTTCCTTGGAATTTTATTTCATTTCTTCTCTACAAAATTTTCATGCAATTTAATTTCTTTCAAGTGTCACATTTGAGAATTAATATTAAAATTTAAATTACACCCTCATAGAATTTACACTAACCTGGCCAGCCAGTTTCGAATTCTTTTTAGTGCTTTTGTGAAGATTCGTTTCATCTCTGGTGGTGTTTCAAAAATGACATATTGCAATGGACACCCTTATGTTTGGTATTCTTGTTGCACATTTTGAATGTACTTCTTATGATGATTGTTTCAATTAAAAAAAAAACATGTTTGCAGGCTTACATTGGCAAAATTGGCATGGATGGCACCAACTTCACTCGCTTGCTGAAATGGGAAGAAGACATAGCTTGGCCAAATGCCATCACTATTGATTATTTCACAAACAGATTGTATTGGGCAGATGCACATCTTGACTACATTGCATCAACTGATCTCGAGGGAAGACATCACCACATCGTATTATCTGGATCTAAAGTGCCTCATGTTTTTGCACTCACGTTATTTGATGACGAACTCTTCTGGACTGATTGGAACCTAAAAGCTATTAACAAAGCACACAAGTTCACTGGAAAAGACATGACCATCCTACGGAACACAACTCATCGACCATATGATTTACATGTGTATCATCCTCTCAGACAACTCCCTTATCACAATCCATGTGGTACTGATAATGGAGGTTGTTCTCATCTGTGCCTAATATCTCCTCCAGCCACAAATAGCCCAGTTCTTGAAGGATATAGTGATATTGAGTTGACTGTTAATTACACATGTGCCTGCCCCAACCAATTTTATCTTTCATCTGACTACAAAACTTGTATTGCAAACTGTACTGATGGACAACATCGTTGTGGAGGCAAAGATGATAAATGTATACCATGGTTCTGGAAGTAAGTTAAAGTTCTTATTTATTTAAAAATATCTGTTTGTAGAGATTAGAATTTTAAGGATTACAGATCGTCAGAGGAGAAATGCATAAAATCATTAATAGAAGTTCTTAATGGTTTTTTTTTATTTTTAATTTTTGTAGTTGTGATGGTGAGAAAGATTGCAGAGATGGAACAGATGAACCATCCAGTTGTCCAAAGAGAGTATGTCGTCCAGGCTCTTTCCAATGTGCAAATTCTAATTGCACACCTTCAGCTACCATCTGTGATGGTGAAGATAATTGTGGTGATGGTTCCGATGAGAAGAATTGTCATTTGACCTGTGGCGAATTAGAATTCAAATGCCAATCTGTAGGAAGATGCGTTTTGCAAGCATGGAAATGTGATGGTGATGCGGATTGTAAAGATGGAAGTGATGAAGATCCTGCTATATGCCGTGAGTAATTCACAGAAGCTAAAAATACAATGCAGCTAATCTATTGGGTTCTCATTTACCTGTGTTATAATTATGTAGATATGATAGGATAAAGCACCCATAAGTATGTCTTGTAATGAAAAAATGGTGCAGTGTTAAAAATTAGAAAAAAATTAGTGGCTGCCAATTTTGTTGTCACTCAATCACTAGAACCCTTATAAAGCCCTTAGTACATAAATAACTTATACCCATCTAAGTAATTGCCAAATAGCGTGTCAAACTCTCAAATTATTTACATCTTACCAGATTACTCAGTGTTCCTGATTCCTTCCTGAGGATGGGACTGTTCATTGTCCCCCTTCATGATAGCCAACAAAATTCATCTTGACCTAAGTAAATTCCCACATGTGTGAAAATATAAAAAATGACTAGTAAACTATACTGTAAGTCAGAAATTATTTAATGTTAAAACTTGGCTTTGAGTGGTTGACGAAATCTTTGGCAAGTTTTCTGAATTATTTCTGTCCTTAATAAATTACAATTACTTCACTTATTTGCATGAGTAGTACTCAATTAAGTAACTCTTAGTGACTAGTGAGTATGTGTGCTCTGTTTGTCATCCAATTCATAATAAATGCATTTTGAAAAATTCTATTAATATTAAGTGTACTGTCATTCATTGCAATTCTTGTATGCAATAATTCAAGCACATGTGTGCATGCTTGAATTAAATTACTTTAAAGTAAATAAAACAATAAGTAATATTAATTAACTGATGCAATTATCTTGTTACAGACAATAGAGCATGTGATCCTGAGACTGAATATACTTGCAGAAATGGTCGTTGTATTCCCCAGCTGTGGGTTTGTGATTTCGATAATGATTGTGGTGATGATTCTGATGAACCAGCTTACATGTGCAGGTAAAATATTCTTCACATTTTCTGTAATAATGATTAGTTGAATTGACGTTTACTAATATTAATTTTAAAACTGTACAGGCAAAGAAATTGTACAAAAGGATGGCAACGATGCCCTGACCATGCTAACTATCGGTGCATTCCAAAGTGGCTTTTCTGTGATGGTAAAGATGACTGCCGTGATGGAAGTGATGAATTGGCTGAAAATTGCCCCAAATGTCATGACACTGGAGACTTCCGGTGCAACAATAACCGATGCATTCCAAAGTATGTAAAAATGTAAAAGCTATTACAGGATTTTTTTATGTGGTTTACTTAACGAATTTGGTGACATAGTGTGTTGTATTACCTGTACCCCCTGTTTTGGGGATAGCCGTTATGTAACTTTCTATATTACACATATGAAAAAGAGAAATTAGGTCACTGTTTGCATTTTAATAAATTTCTTTTGATGGAATTGAAAGAAAATATTAGATGTTTTTCTGCTATGATGATCTATTTATCAGCCTTTCTTTGCAACTTATAAAAATTTCATCAAATTGTTTTCATTGTAATGTTCCTGATGCTATTTTGTAGGAGATGGCTATGTGATTTTGAAAATGACTGTGGAGACAATAGCGATGAAGAAGAATCAATGTGTCAAGGGGAATACAGAGAATGTTCAGAATCAGAATTTCGTTGCGGAAACAATAAATGTATTCCAAATCGCTGGCGTTGTGACCATGATGATGACTGTGGTGACAATTCAGATGAAATGAGTTGTGCTGATTACAAATGCAAGGTTAGAATAGAATTCATATTATGCATTCTTCCTTTCCATTTATTTTGTAAATTTTTGTTCATTTTGTATGAATTATATATAATCTTTGTTACCGATTGCATTTAGTTTACTTTGTGAATTGTGAAAATCAGTTTTGTACTTCTAGCAAATGAGTTCTAGTTCATCTGTAACACTGTTTTCATATGTTTTTTATATTCTATAATGATATCCGTAAAGAAACTATAATTAACTACCATGTTGCAGAATGGCACTTTCCAGTGCCGAAGTGGTCACTGTATAGCTTCCTACTTCCGTTGTGATGGTGGTCGTGATTGTCATGACATGAGTGATGAAATGAACTGTCCTCCCAGATACCCTGGTGGGCGTTATTGCCCAGAAAACATGTATGAATGTGATAATCACTTGTGTGTAGATCATGGAGATCTGTGTGATGGGTCTGATGATTGTGGGGACAATTCAGATGAAAGTGTAGCACTTTGCAGTAAGTGTCACTGATTCAAGCAAAATGTGTTTTTTATGTTAAAAATATACTATATTCAAAAATATACGATGATGATAATTTGAAATGTATTTTAATGATTTTTAATGTTTTTACAGTCAACTTCAATTGTGGCTCTTTGAAGAGATTTCAGTGTGATAATCATAAGTGCATTCCAGAAGCCTATCTGTGTGATGGAAATGATGATTGTGGTGATGGTAGTGATGAAAATAATATGACTAGATGTGGTGTTCAAACAAAAGCTTGTAATATAATCTTTGAATATCAGTGTGCAAATAAAAAATGTATTGACCATCTTCGTGTCTGTGATCTTGCTGACGACTGTGGGGATTTATCTGATGAATTAGGCTGCCGTAAGTCATATTCAATCTATTTTGCTTCTTGAAAAATTGTAAAGGAAATTTAAAGGCACACTACACATTTAATTATTACTTTTTTGCAGATCATGTAAAAACTTGTTCAGATACTGACAAAGGAGGATGTCAACACAGTTGCATGAATGTGACTGGAGGTTATTTGTGCAAGTGTTTCAGTGGCTACATAACTTCCTCTGACAATAGAAAGAAGTGCATTGGTAAATGTCTATTTTTTATTTATTTTTATTTGAAAGACGGATAAATGTGAATGACAAATTCTAACTCGAACTAGAATTCAATATTCAGAATAAATGTGCAATACTGATAGAGTATTGCAAAAATATTCAGCATTCACTAAAAGAGTGGAATGATTACAAGAGTTTCAGGATTTTGTTGTAAACTAGTCAAAACACCAAACAGTGGCGTTGTGGCATGGACGTGCACATGCTGAACTACCAAATAAATGTCAAGTCTGTGGATGTCAGGCCAAGACCTAAACTTGGCTGTTGGGCAATTTCAATGAAAAAAACTGTTTTTATTCATGTTTTAATGTGTCGCTCAATAAGCTGAGCAGTTTTTGATGTTGTAGATCAATAGTTTTATGTAAAGTTCTATTAAAGCAAGAAAATGTTGTCATTTTTGTCACATTTTGAAAGGCAAGATGAAAAAGAAACTTTAATTCACAAATACATTTAGTATGTACAATTAGTAAAATACGCGTATCACAGTATAATTAAAATTACTTTAAGCTTTGCCTGTCTTAAAGCTTTTAAGTTTAAATGATTATTTGATATTCAGTATCACCCTGAATTTCTCAGACTATGATTTAATGTTATTTGTTTATAATGAAAAATTGTCTTAAACTATGAGTGATTGGTTTTACTTTAAACCATTTCAAAATAATTGGGTAATGAATTAATAAATGTGTGGTGCGAGTATAACTAGTCAGATCTTGCCCATAACTAGTCAGATCATGCTTGCAGAATAAGCTTTTAAGTACATCTTTTAAAACATATTACAAAATTCTTTAAATTTATGAATTTAGTATTTTAATCAATAAATTAAATTATAAGACAATAACTACATGTTGTGTAACAATCAAACACCACCACTGCTGTTCAATGATTTTACAATACTCAGTATTGTTAACCTCAATGGTGGTGTTTGGTCTCTACACAATATATAATTATTGTGTTAACAGTCCTATTGAAGGCTTAATAAAAGCTGAGATGTTCACAATTCAAAGAATTTGTTGAAATTTTATCTAAATTCAAGAAAATTCCCAATAGAAAGACTGAATATTTTAAGGGGTACATACTACCATTAATAGATATTAAAGTTGAACGTAAATCTACTATTTATCAAAAATTCATATATTTTACAGATGTAGATGAATGCCAAAGTGGAACACATCATTGTTCTCAAATCTGCACAAATTTGAATGGAACTTATGAATGCAGCTGCATGGATGGATTTACATTGTCTGATCAACAAAGTGGTGTTTGCAAGGCTGATGAAGAAGAGATCAGTTTAATATTTGCCAATGGGCCAGAAATTCGATATTATGAATTGGCTGCTCGTCATGAAACTGAAGTTATATCTGATGAGCGTAGAATCGAAGCCCTTGACTATGACCCTCACAATGAGATAGTGTTTTGGGCAGATTCATACAACAAAACAATCAAGAGATCATATATGCTTAATGCTCATAATGGAGATGTGAAGGCTGGTTATGCCCAAGATTTGAATATTAAAGGTAAAAGAGAATAGTAAATACTACTCCTATCACATATAATTTGATGATATTAACTTTTGTTATTTATATTTCATCTGTTCAGGCAACTCAAAACCAACGAGTATTGCTGTGGATTGGACATCACAAAATATATATTGGACTGAAACTGATAGGTCAGGAAATAAACCAAGAGGAAAAGTAATGGTGGCAAAAAGTGATGGGCGATACCGTCGCTCTCTTATTTCATCTACTTTAGAATCACCAACATCTGTAGCCCTTGATCCAGAATATGGCCTAATGTATTGGGCGGATGCTGGAGTTGCTCCCAAAATTGAAATGGCTTGGATGGATGGAAGCAAAAGACGTCAACTTGTAACTGATGCAATACGCCATCCCACTGGCCTTACAATCGATTATGCCATGGAACATACTCTTTATTGGGCAGATGCCAAATTAAACACTATAGAAAAAATAAGGCCAGATGGTTCTGGAAGACATGTTATTTTGAAAGGATGTAAGTGCTTTACTAAATAATATTATTTGGTGAAATAATACATTATATGATAATTGATATTCTAATGACTTTCATTATGACATTTTCTATTTCAGCATTTTTACACCATCCAATTTCTCTAGATATGTTTGAAAGCAGTTTGTTTTGGATAACTTGAGATACAGGAGAGCTAATTCGTCATGATAAATTTGGCCGAGGGGTTCCTGTTACAATAGCAAAAGAATTAGTCAATCCTTCTGGTGTTAAAGGTGCGTCATATCATTTTATTCAAACCAAAGAACTGCCATAATATATTCAATTTTTCTTTTTCATTTTAGAAACTGAGAGATTTAATATGTCAGTTTTATTACTCAATATTTCATATATAAGAATGTTTGTAAATACAGTAGAACCCAATTATAACAGAAACTCTTATAATGGTCAATATGGGTTGTCCCAACACCCAGTGTATAAATTATGGGAGTTTTATATTTGCTAGAGATACACGTGTTGGAATTTTCCTTGAAATAGTGGACAGAATATTGTTTGCAGAGAAATTGCTTTTTACCCCACACGTAAGAGTCCGAAGTTGAAACAAGACCTTTTCCAACCCATCCACTTTCCCTATGCATTGTTTTGTGGAATATGCACTAGGGCATGGTCTGCATCAAGAGCTAATTCTTGGTAATGTTCTTATCATGTTCAGCCGAACGGGAACAAGTGAAGGTTGTTGAATATTTGACTTTGCTCAAGGCCCTTCAGCTTAATTCATGATGCACTTTGAATTGAACTTTTCACCATTGTGGTGATATTGGCTTTAATTGAGTGGTAAATGGTGCTTTATATATTTTGAAAATGATACCTCAATTTAGTAATAATTTGGAAATAATCCCAAATGCAATGGTTGCAAAAGAAAATTGTCAGTTTCAGAAAAATTTGACATCGTATGTAAATTTGAGAATAGTATGTATGTAAGATAGCCTTAGGGGAAGGTTAATGAACTTACATTGTCACATCTCACTTACAAGAGCTATTGTCGGTAAGAGATAAAAATTGATGTCCCCAGATGTCTCTTAAAATGGTGTTGTATTATAAATATGTTATATTCAATTTAGTAGATATTCTGAGCCTATATCACACAAAAGTAAAATTATGTTCAAAACAGTTTGGTGTAGTTACTCATGGATAAACTGGAAGTGTGATTCAAATCCGAATGAAAATGCACTACTATAGATAAAACTGATATTTATTTTAAAAATTGAAATATAGAATACAAAGTGACTTGTATGACAGATAGAAACAAACTAAACTGACAATGCAATCTCTTGTGGTTACATCAAAAGCCGCAAAGTATTGGTTGCATGCCAAAGTGTAGTTTGGATAGAATTATGGATTTCACCTCAAAAGTTAAGATTGTGCCTCTACCCATCAGAGAAACCCAATTATTACCTTGTCAAATTTAATTAATTTTCTTTGATTTCAAGTAGAAGTTCAAACTATATTTAATGATGGCTATATATGAAACTGTGACTTTCTGTCCTGATGGCTGATGTTGCTATAGCAGGAGTGCAGTAGTGAGCTTGATTCAGCAAGTGTCATGTTTGCAAGTCCTATGTAGGAATGGTTATTTACCTGTGTGTTGTGGTATGGTTGGCTTTCCCACCTTATCATGTATCACCTTTCCAACAATATCCTTTCATTCCTGGTTTGTCTTGGTGGTGCAGGAGCATGTATGTGAAGCATGAACAAATTGAACTCGGACAGTTCCATTCCTGATTCCCCTTGCTTTGTGGCATGATGAGTCAGACCTATACTTCACCCTAGAAGCATGGATCCTTCCTCTCCAGACATCATGTACAATACCCAGTACATGATATTCGCCAGCTGAGATGGCCTAACAGGATACCTTAGCAACCTCAACCTCAACCTCAACCATGAAAAGAAAGATGGATATGGATCAATAGGCTACCTTCGAAAGTCTATGAGGGGGTGGGATCCAAGCTCACTAAATAGAATGGATAAAGCACAGGAAGCATGGGATAGGTCATTGTTCAGAAACCTGCAAAGTAAGGAGACCTGCAAGATGTCACAGGGAGGGCAAGGTACTAATAATAGTAACATAGAAGTAATAATAATTTATTGCACTTTACTAATGCAATTTTGTAAATGCTTGCCTCCATAACATCATAATTACACTTTATATTCTTGCCTCTCTATACTGCATTTCTTTTAACACACTTATAAATCCACCTTCTATTTACAATCCACCTGTAATATAACCTAACCAATGTTCTAGTCCTCTCACCTTCTCTCCTCTTACAAATTTCTCACCATCTACTCCTTGTCATCTTAGAAGAAATTGACCTGTTGTGTAGTTTCTTCCCCATCTTAAATCCCATCTTCTTTTGTTACCGTACCTCCCTTTTCATCTTTCCCCTCAACCTTTATATCCTCGCTGCTTTTCTAAAACATCTAACCTCATTTTACACCGGTCTCCCTCTCATCCAGAATTATCTTAACCTTATCCACAACATTACAGTTTTCATAATTCCATTCTTCTTCTTCTTTTCTACAATTTTCTAAGACAGGACTTCATGTTTCTACCTCCTTCTTGCATGCCCTACATATTCTCTCCTCCTCTTTGAGCCAATATCTGTATCCCAACATTTCCTTTCCAAATCTAAATCTTACCTTTCTTTGTTCTTCATTTACTTTCTTCCTTAAAAAGTGAGCAATTCCTGATCCAGCTATAATCTTATAGACTTGATTGAATTGCTCCCTATCTCTTTCCCAATCTGACCACTCACTCTCCTTTCCTTTTCCTTTCTAACTAACTTCCTGTACTCCCTTACCAATTAATTTCACCACCTTTATCTATTTTTTTGCTTCATACTTTATAAACTTTTTTCCCTGCTGCTGGTCTTACCTTTACTCTGCCCATTTCTTTTCTTATCATGTTTCCATGTGACCATTTATCCAGCTGTATGCCCCATCTTAGATATCTCTCTTGGAAACGTATTTTTCTTCTCTCTTTCCCCACCAAATTTCTGTCCCTCAAAGCAGTATTGATTCCACCAAGCTATAAATTCTCATTTCACTTTTCCAGTTTTTGTTAAATTTCCTCTTTACAAATCCCTAGACTTTTTCACTATGTACCCTTTTCTCATATGTTCTTGAATCTTTCTCCTGCCCTCCATTTCCTCGAAATACATATTTTTAATATTCAATTTCGTTTACCTCATCAATGGTTTTGCCTTTCCTTACCATTCTTTTGCCATCCTCTTTCCTCCTAATCTCCTAACATAACCTTACTCTTTTTCGTATTTAATTCCATTAAGACTTCCTAGAAATCATTCCCATGGTTTTATGATGTTCCTTTCTCATCCCTTCCCTCCTGCCATCTATTACCTTCTCATCCTTACTAGGAGCACTGTCATCCATTAATCAGGGTCCTTATTTTCCTTACCAATGCTCCAACCTCTTGCCCTTTGTCATAATTTTTTCATAAAATAGAATACCCTGCATAAAACAGAAACCTCCCTAAACCAGAAAATTTTGTTGTCCCAATCAATTCCAGCTTAGATTTTACTGTACTTTTAAAGTTCATAAAATTTTCAAGATGGATTTCAAGAATTTTATGAATTTGATCACAAGAAATTTAAAAAATGAATAAAGTAAAAATATTTTATTCTGTAAAATTTTCTTAATTGCAGTGTACCACAAGCTTCGATACAACACCACCTTACCAGACCCATGCTATGATAATCATTGTTCACATCTGTGTGTTGCAATTCCTGGAGGAGAACGTTGTTTATGTCCTGATAATTCAGTATCACGAGGTGGTTCTGAAATGGCATGTGATGCACCTGTGGAAAGAGAACGCCCAGAGCCAAGAGTGTGCATGTGTCAAAATGGAGGCATGTGTCAAGAATCTGATACAAGTAATGAGTTGGAATGTTTGTGCCCACCAGACTTCCTTGGCACATTCTGTGAAACACATGCTCAAAGATCATGGGCTCCTGGTTCAACAGCAAACACTGCTGCAATTGTTGTTCCTATAGTTGTCATCCTTTTGATCATCTTGGCTGCTGGCTTGGTTTACTTTGTATGGCGGAAACGACCATTGTAAGAAATGTTCACTTTTGAAATTGCTACTAATTTATAAAATATCATTACTTATCACTGTAGTCAATCTTTCATATACTGTTGTATATGAAATCTCAATATTTATAACCTTCTTATGACTCTATAAATAGTGTTTCATATGGCAATCAACATCAATTTGACTTCATTTTCACAGCAAAGGAACAGGACTTGGTTTATCAAACTCCCAGAGTGTCTCCTTCAGGCAAGGCACAAATGTGGAATTTGGTGCTGCAGCTTTTGCAGCCAATGGTCCTCAGCCAAGGGCAGTAAGTATAATGTTTCCACTGGTTAGACATTTTAAAATAATTCAACAAATATCATTCGAATAAGGGGTTACTTTTTTTTTTTGGTAAGGTAAATAATAGACTGAATTGTTTCATATTCAATGCTTCTTCTAGAAACATACTCAAATAAAAATAAAAATAATAATAATTATTATTATTATTATTATTATTATCATTATTATAAATATAATAATAATAATAAATATAATAATAATAATAATAATAATAATAATAATAATAATAACTGTAATAATAATGCCATTTGATTATTATTCACTAATTATCTTCTGTGTCTGCTAATTGATGACGTCTCTAGTGATTGTACCCTAATGTCTTTTAAAACCTCTTAACATACTTTTGTTGATAATACTAAATTTTATTATTCACAAACAGAATTTCACTTTGGAGTGCTACAAACTGCAATTAGAGAAATTTCTTCTCTAATAACTACTAGTTTCTCTTTTTTATCCAAAGTAATTTAAGTTAACTGAAAATATTTTACTTATTCTGAAACCCAACAATAAGCAAATAATCAAATTATTTTCAGCAACTAAACATTTTGTGTTAAGAATTATATATTCTTGTTAGTTATTTTTATTTAAAGTTATGTGGTAGAGAAAATGTAACTCATTGCATTGATTTTTCAGGAGCCCATGGATGTGGAGTATACTATGGGTGATATAGGTACAAAAAATCGAGACTTCAGTAACCCAATGTATGATGCACTGGGGAACATGGAAGGGGGAGCTCCAACAGGAAATGGAGGAAGTGGTGGAGGAATTTATGAGGTACCTGCAGATGTAACAAAAATGAAAGTTGGCAGTAATGGTGAGGTGGAAACGTTACCACATCCAGAGCCTGCATCAGCTATTCTTGCTCCTTCAAGTGTCATACAGCGCTCATCACCACAAATTCATATTCGACACAGAGAATTAGATCCCATCTCGACTGATACCGGCAAAGACACACAAAAATTAATTGAGGAAGATAAGTCAGAGTGTTGAGGTTATATTACATTATGTTAATTCATGTGTGTAACTTCTGAAGTTTATTTTATTTGAAAATAAACGAGAGAGCTATATTCTAAAACAGTTGTTGTCAGGTGAGACAACAGTGATTACAAGCAGGACATTTTCTCATGAAAAATTACTTTAAAATACTGCAAACTACTCCAACAGTGATAACTTGTAATGTTAAAAGACCTCATATTATGACATGTGGCAATAAGTTGCACCATATCTCACTGTTTGAGAAATGGTGAACTGAATGGTGTTGATCTGTGAGGTTGTTGATTTTTATGCTGGTCACAAGTATTTTTACAGATAATATATATTTGCATCTTCAAATGATACTTGTACAGAGTTGATGTAAAACATGCATTGAGGGGCTGCCTTGGTTTAGGTATGTTTATTATGTGAACAGACATGCCTACACCACTCTGAGTATGATGAGAAAATCAATTGTAAAGTGTGTATGAAAGAGATTACAAGTTCGTATGTGTGTGTGTTTGTAAAACTTTTGTACAGGAGATTGTATGAAGATTTTATTCTATAAGATGTGTCAAATGGAGGAGTGGGAATGCTGAACTAATGCATCCCTGTGTTTGATCACTCATGTTCGTTAAACTAGTTATTGGTAACCTGCAATAGAAATACAGAACTGTACTCCACATTGAAAGAAATTATATAATGCAATTCAAAGTGTAACTTGAGTGAAATGATTCACAATATTGTTAAAATGTTTTAGGTAAGTTGTTGAAATTTTTAATGAATTTTGTAATAAACTTTATTATGTTACACTCGCATGCTCCTCATTTGAACAGTGTACTATATAGAGAAAATGTTTGTATGCATGGGTGACAAATCACATTTTTTCAAAAAGTGTGTCTATCATGATGGAAAATATCCTGAAACATCTTAAGAAAGGAAGAATCAGCCTTATTAAAGAAATTCAAGAGATAGTTATTTTTATATCACTCATGGTGAAAGCTCACTCATCAGGTGTGGTTGTTACAGGGATGCTAAAGCAACTAATGATATCTTCCATAAAATAGAGAATATAAAAGTGTAAATATTTAAAAAAAATAAAATTGTAAAGTAGTGTAGGTATAAAGCTGTTTGACAAACCACATTTCATTGTCAATTGTTTCCTTAGAGTTTCATAAGGCAACAGTGAGGTAACATAGCATGTCTCAGAATAAATATTATAAATATACAGGGCTTATACAGAATAGTAAAAAATGACCACTTGTTGCCAATGAACATGTAATGGGAAATTTCAAACAGCAGAATTACAAATGTTACTTTTGATCTGGATTGTTAGGCAACATTATATGTATTGATGTTCGAGAGTTATACAAAATCTCCTTGACTGCAACAGAACGTGACCTGGTGAACACTAGTGCATAAGAAGTTGCCTTATGATCAGGGGTGAATGTTAAATCTGTAATTCTGTTTTATGAAATTTCCTACTACATGTTCATTGGCAAATAACGATGGTTTTCAACCTCTCTAAAAGTGCTTGAACTTTGTAACTTTTATTCTGATAGATTCTGTTTTATTGTATCAAAAATGATTTCATACCAAGCTTTCTTGGGACCATCTGACAGTATTTTTCTTCACTTCACAAATTTGTTTGTGTAAGAAAAGAAAATGTACTTGCCCAAATTCTTTAGTATCTCATCAAATCACAAACTAAGTTTTTATTTTTGTCATTGTTATTATTATTTATTTAGCTTAATCTTATTTTACTGAAATCTTAATCTGTTTTCTTTTATTCCCACCTGTGAGTTGCTGGCTTGCGACTTTTGAGGAAATAAAACACTATATTCCTCTTTGTGAAATATCTACACAAGACCGTCCAAACAAATCTCTTTCACATTCCATTGTAAAAATACTAGTATAAATGCATGTTTAATTCATATGATGTGACTGTGTTGTGTGATAACTTTTCTAAAGAGAGTGAGAAAAGAACTTTGTTTTGAAAGTGCATTCAAAATATTGTATAGAAACCTTGTGAGGAAAAACAAACAATATCACTTTCTGTCAATATTTTCTGCAGGTCACAGGCCAAATTAAAAATCCAAAACTATAAATTATGAAGAATATAACTACTAATAAAAATATATAACAAACTTACTCAGATGCCATTTATAAGGTCAACAACTGTTCAATGTACTTACAGTTAACCAAGCAATTTTATAGAAGTCCTGCAGCCAGAATAAATTACTCAATGTACAGACTTTTTACCTTGTATTAGGGAAGCAGAAAATGAGTTTTTCAGTAAAGTGGACCCATCGGGTTATGTTATTTTTTGAATTTCCGCAAAGTTAATGTAGATCATTCCATATTTTCCGTTTCATGAAGACAGTGAAATCTCATTCAAAGCCAGAAGATTCAGATGTAGTTTATATCAATATAATTAGTCTGATTTTGTACAATCTTGGAAAAAATGAGAATTCACTGTATCCCTCTACTTCATCTTAATGTAGGAATCCTTAAAATTATCAGTTTTTACATTCACATATATTTATTGTGGTATAATTTAAAACTCTTCTTTAATTCTTATTCCTTATTATCTTGTTTTCCATATCAACTCATCTTAAATTTGATAATTAAATAAATGGAATTGTGAGACATAGAAGTTGATAGCTCTACAGTCTTGAAGGTTTCTCGAAACTCATGAGATATTTTAAAACATATTAAATGAATGTTGTATAACTAAAGTCATAAAATGAGGTAAAATTGCATATTGTTATGGTATACAAAGCATTGATTGCTAATTCAAATTTCCCTCAAGATATCAAATTTATCAATTACTACAAGAATTTCAGCAATAAAAAAGCGAAAGAATGTGTAAATGTCGAGGTATAAATTTTCATTTATGTACACAGGTACTTAGTCATAGGCAATTTAAAACGGCTGAAACTAATAGTTATTTGTGGTGTCTGTGCTCATGTTCACTCATTTTCATTGATCTGCCAAATTTTCTATGCAATGGTGACTAGTCTGCATGCTAGCCATTCTCTTTATCTTGTGACCATGGTGATAATAATTATTTCCACCATGCTTCTGACTTCACAATTTTCTATACTATGCTACATTAAATAGCATACACAACCCATTTAAAGTCGTGGGGTAGTAACTAAGTAATTTCTAGGCATTTTAGGATCCTCTGGGTTCCCTAGACTTCCCCAAAGGATCATGAAGTTTCTTTTATGTATGTCCTACCAGCAATTCTATATTTCTCCATCGTAATTTACAAATTGTGTGTAGAGCTGCTGAGAGCAATTAACGAGTCAGTTGATCGCCTCGATACGTGATCCCCAACGAGGCCACTGACTGTGGATCTTGGCACAGCCCCAGAGGTTCCACCCATCACTGGCAGGATTCTGGCGTAGGGCACTCCATGAAGTTGGGCTGCCAGGGGAATGACTTATTTCACCGCCTTTTTCTCCCTGCTTTCAGAAGGCTAGACCTATCCTCGTGGCGGACAGTCACGTCGACCACGTGGACCCCTTCCCGGCTTTTTATTACCAGGTCAGGTTTGGGTCTAACCCCTTCGGCAACGGAGAAATTGGCTGCCGTGGATACCACGGCGTCCAATTTCGGGAGCATCTCCCTCTCTACGAAGTTTTGGATCTCGTCAAGTTTCTTTATTCTTGCTGACTTCGTAAAAATGCACTGATTAAGGATGTGATTAATGGTTGCAACCACTATATTGCTCTTACTGCAGCAAACATCCTCTTTGGGCCTTCCTCTACTAAGAGTAGTTTTATTGGCAGCGGTATTTGATCTTAAATCTAGTGTAGAGAAAAGAAGACCAGGTTTCAGAAGATTGTAATCTTTCAAATAGGCATTTACAATCTGACCGTGTATGTGCGCCTTAACCGCTCTCCTTTGGGATCCCAACTTCTTCCAGGCGGCATCTCTTTAACCTTGTTCAGTATATGGCCAGTTGAGTCTGAGTTTTGGCGGTCTTTAAGGTCCATTGGTAGAAACTTAGACAGAAGCTCAGCCATTCGCATACAAACGAGTGAGTTTGGGAAAATATTATTTACGATAGAGTTTTGAAAAATATTACATTTTCCAAAACTCGTTTTATTTACACGTTTTGTTGCAACTTCTAACTATTTCCTTTTATTGACTTCATTCGCATAATATTATCTTCTAGCTACACATCCATGATAGCCACTTTGCTTCAAAAAATTTCACTCAGTACTCGCGTACATTTATCTGCAATTCATTTTTCAAACATTCAAGTTCACTTGCTGTTTTTAATGCTTTGAATTGTGGTTTTCTTCACTTTCCGTAGAATTGCCCGACCATCTGCTCCACTAAGCATCGAACGTCCACATTTTCGCACGTTTTTCAGTTTTCCTTACACCAAATTTATCAATGACTCCCAGAATGGTATTCCTTGGTCAGCTATGAGAAATTTCCTGCAATGATTTGCATTGATTATACAACCTGATGATAATTTTTCTCTCTTCCAAAGACTTCCGTTTACGACCCATTTCTTCTTTTCATAAAACATACACACCCCTGTCGAGTATTTATCAAACACTGTGCAAAGCCACTGCTGTATACCGTTCGTAGCTTCACAAATTTCTCACGAGTCGAGCGTAGGGGAGCTAAAATCGTTACAGTTGTCCTTGCTGTACGAATACTTTTTGCGTCCCGATATTTCACATTTCAGGAAGTTTAATCAGTTTTATCTGCTTTGTACATCGTGTTCTGCTGTTTTTGGTACACGTATGTTGGTTTCCGTACACTTATGGTTAATACTACGATGGAAATATCTATTGATTATAAGTTAATTATTGCCTAATAATAACAATAATTGTTAAAATACACTGGTATACGAATACTTTTTACACTCGCTGCAGGATTGCAGATTTTTCTAATCGTTATCGTATTGTACGATTTATTTAGTTGTGCACTTGACGTAAATCAACTGTTGCGGTTTCGTCCAATCGAGAGCTTATATGTCGCTACAGTGATGTCACACTACAGTGACAGTCAAGCTCCCGATTGGACCAAACCGTGAACAGCTGATTTACGTCAAGTACACTGTTAAATCCTGGTATAGGTTCAGCGCTACCCTAGGAACGCGTTGGGCGAGCCGCATCAATCCCAGTCCTCCATCTCTCTTGGCCAGGTAGAACAGGCCATCTGCAGTACTCGTATGCAGATGTAGGAACTGTTTGACTGCCACTCTAATTTGACCGTCCGCTTCCCTGAACATCGATATTAAGGCCATCGATAAAAGCAATTGGTATTGGTAATATGTCATTATGTAGGTATGAAGTAATGCAAACTTCAGAGTGGGCTTTAAATGCGCCTTCTAAAACCTCGTCACTGCTTCCATCAAATTCGATGGAAGCGATGTGGATGCTTTAGATGGGAGGCCGTCCATGATAGAGTAGTTCACTCCCAGGTATGTTAGAGTATGATCATTACTAACCAGAGGAATTCTCTTTCCCCAACCTTTCCAGAAGGGGGTCTCAATGAATAAGGATCGTTCAAATGTGAATTGAAATGAACCTTTCGCGACGGTCAATTTCATTCGGAGGGCCCAAGATATTCCACAATTTTCGAGCACCTGGGGCATCTTTTGCCAACTGCACCAATTCGTCAGCAAATGCTAACACGAGCACACTCCTTTATAATAGCGCGTATCATAACAATGATATTGACTTTCCTTCTAATTTCACAATCAGTCACTCCATAATGCGATTAAAAAGGAAAGGGGACAAGGAACCCTGTTTTAGTCGTCTACGAATCCTCTGGCACCTCAATTCGTTTCGAGGGGTGCTGAATGACGAGGAAAACTACGGCATAAATGCCCATTCACAATGCAAACGTAAACATAACCATAGCGCATAGACATAAACATTAACATAGACTGAAGAGATAGACTGAAGTATTCACATTGCCTAACATAAACGTAAGCAAAATAAGAGTTTCTATTGGCTGTGAGACAATCTGATTTACTACTATTGGTAGGATGTGAGAATCGATTTCAAGGTATCGACTGTGTCCATGGCCCGTATAGCGTTAGTTCTTCTATCGACTTTGCTCCAATTTCGATTCTCGGTTTTGAGTTACCGTTCTGTTATTGGTTTATTCCTTATGTCTTACTTAAGCAGAAGCTTGAAGCTTTTAAGTTAACGTCTTATGTGTTATGCTTATGCGAACGCATTGTGAATGAGTACGCTTATGGACGTAGTCCAAACTTTTATTCTTTTATTTTAACTTTTATTCTTTTATTTATCAAATTATATTCTTTTATTTTTTTTAATTTCAAAAAAGGTAATTTATTACTTGTCTCTCACGTTGTTAATATTTATATAAGCGGCAAATTGTTTAGATTATTATATTAATGAGTACTTGTTCTTTTATATCATACAAAATTTATCGAAATTTTTAGCTCATTTTCGGTGAAAACCAGCTCAAAATGTTTTTTTAAAAAATTACAGAAATGTAATGTTTTTTTAAAAAATTACAGAAATGTAATGTTTTTGAAAGATCTCTCACGTCGTTAATATTCACATTTCCGGAAATTTATTACCCCTATTGTATTTGTGAGTAAATATATTTTAAATGACTCCCAATGAGGTTTTTCGAAAAATCAAAAATTTTCTTTGAAAAAGAGCTTCAGATTTCGAATTTACAGTAGCGCTTAAGCGCTGTAGAAAATTTCAAAAAAACTTTCGGCGGTGGCAGCTGACATGAATATGTGATAAGTGCATATAGCTAGCAGAGACCAAAGGAATTAGAAAACTAATACGGGTAAGTCTGTGCTGTTCTGTAGCACCACTAGTTACATATACTTTCTTAATTAAGAATCAAAAGTGAAAAATCGCGACCTAAAATGTTTGTAAAGTCGTGTGCCACTACGACAGCCTCTGCTCTAGCAGTGAAACATAACTTTGGTAAAACTAGTTGTGCTAAAACAGTTCATATTTTGCGCTAGCGATTCGAACTTGCCACTTACTCTTGCCTGCTGTCATCTATCGGCGCCCAAAGTAAATTGTTTTCAAATTTTCTTAATTTTTCGGTTTGCTAAGAGTAGAACGGAAATATTATTTTAAGAATGTTAAAGAACAATAAAAACTCGTGCTAATTGGCAATTTTCTTTGAAATATTTGGAGCTGTTTTTAAGAAAATAGCATTTAAACGGTACTGTAAATTCGAAATTTTGAATCTCCTTTCACAGAAAACTTGAGTTTTCGAAAAACTTCATAAGACGTCATTTCTCGCACTTCCAGTCGCAAATGAATTAATGTTTTACAAATCTCTGGAAATATGCATATTAAAGACGTGAGAGATTTTTAAAAATCATTACTTTTGTATATATTTTTTAAAACAAAAGAATATAGCAAAATTAATTATACGTCATTTTAAACAGTGCAATTAGCACTATCTTTTAAAAAAAATTGGAGCCTTTTTGGGAAAATGGCGTTTGAGCGTTTCTAAAAATACGGAATTTTGAACTCATTTTCACGGAAAACTATTGTTTTCGGGAAACTTTATCTGACATATTTAAAGGACTTATAATTTTTAAAGCACTCATAATTACATTAATGCAAATAAATTACAAAAGAAAATGTAAATATTAACAACGTGAGAGACAAGTAAAAAAAATAAATTTTTGTAATTTTTGAAAATACAAAAGAATAGGACAATAAAGCGTTTGTCATCTTATAAAGTCATTTATCACAATCCCTACCATAAGTTAAACAAAAAAATTGAAGCCGTTTTGAGAAAATCTTGTAATTGTAATATTTTTAAAATGCACATATTGCGCAAAAACTACTAAAATTTTCAAAAAAGTGTACATGACTTAAGTAAAAGAACTAATTATGGACAACAAATTTCATTTGAAGGAAAAATCTCTATTCTTAATTTTTGTAGTTGCAGGAAGGCACCGAATAAATTCATAGTTTTGAAATTTTCGAAACTTCAGAGTTAACCGTGAAAATTGGACCTATGCCACTTTTATAAGTGTATATTACTCCATTCTTGCAAGAAATTTAAAGAAAAAATTAGTGCTGTTTTTGAGAAAATTTTGAAAATCTCCGGAGGCATTAGATTTAAATAAGATTAGATTTGATTTATTTAGTCAAAAAACAGTCAAACCTGTATGTGACGTATGGGGAAGAAGATTATCCGCGCACGTTTTCTTGAGTTCCAGAATCCCTTCCCGTCATTTTAACTATAAATAGTTGAAGGATGAGTAAAAGTTTAAAATAAATAAATAAAAATAAATTTTAAAGAAGCCCGAGATTAGCAATATTTGAAAACAATAGACATTTTCGTTTCCGAGTTATAGGAAACTTATTTGCATCGGTAAACGAAATGCAATTATGATTGTTCTGTATTGCTAACAAAATAGTAACTCGAACCTCCACTCCTACCATTACAAGCAAAAGGAGAGTTCAAGAAAACGTGTGCACAGTGAAGCTACATTTATTAGATTCACAGGGATTCATGTAAAGTACCCCCAAATTTTAAAGAATGTTTTTCAAAATCTCGAAGTTTCGACTCGAACCAGATGGATAGGTTTCTTCAATTTGGAAAAAAGGACCACAGCCACCAGACGGACGGACGGAATTTTAGATATAGCGGTTTGTTTGACACCTTTGTAAAGTACGACCATTAGATCTTCACAACTTGGGAAACAATACTTCATTCTCCGTTACCGCTAAACAAATTAAACTGAGCTTACTCGTACAATTGTTTTGCTCTATTCATTTGGACTAATATTAGTTTTCTTTTATTAATACACAATGGAGTAATTCCTGAAAGATACAACCTCACCCTTTCTTGGTTCAGCACTGAAGTCATTTATTGTTAGTTATCCAGATACAATTTATACATCTTTATTTAGAGTAGCAAGTGGTAAAGTCGCATGGGGTAAGAGACCGATTAGCGTAATTACTGTTTTCGAGTAGTGAAATTGGCATATCTCCAATATAAATTGGAAGGTGTCATGGCTGATCTTCTGCGAGGAGAGTTTGTAAGTTCCCGCGCAAATTCTGCTGCGACAATAAAGCGATATATAATTTGAACTGCCTTCGTATCCCGACTCAGCTGATTACCTGTATTTCGTCCGATCCAGCGTTGCCCCGGCTGCTCAGTCCGCAGATTCCCTCAAAGGAGGCATGCGTGATATGGCTAACTCTAATGATAACACATTTAAACAGAGGGTTTCATTTTGGCTAAAATTAATCCTTAGGACTACCTTATATCTAACTTATCTTATATGGCCGTACGGACCAGGGTTCATCATCGGCTTCCGGGCGGGGTCCTCCCCGGCGGTTACGACCTTTCCCGCGGGAGCGGCGGCCCCGCGCCCCGGCGCTTGGCATGGTGCGGTCGGCGGCAGACTGCGTCTCGCCTCACCCCTTTGCCCATCAGCAAGGCGGTCGGGGCGACAGGCGACGTGGTGCGGTCGGCGGCGCGTCCTTCCCCGGCCACGGCGTCGATGCGACGCAGATGCAGATGGTATAATGTACGTTCCGTGTGTGCTAGTTCCGTTCTTGTGTGGTGAATCCGTTCTCGTACTAAGGCCGAACCAGCCCTCCGCAAAATGCGAGTGGCAGCCGGAGAGTGTACGTGGTGCTTAATGATGACGAATTCCGGGATAACGTCTTCATCCCTACACCTCAGTAAGAAGGCCAGTTGGCACAGGAGGCGTGCTATTTTGTCTCGAAAATCTGTAAATTTCTTGGTGCCTTGAAGTCATTTAGCACCACGTACAATCTCCGGCTGCAACTCGCATTTTGCGGAGGGCTGGTTCGGCCTTAGTACGAGAACGGATTCACCACACAAGAACGGAACTAGCCCACACGGAACGTACATTATACCATCTGCATCTGCGTCTCGCCTACATACTTAAAGGTGAAGACTGGAACACTCTGGATAAAGTGTCCTCAAAACGGGCTGCTCAGCGACAGGAGGAGACCAAGAACAGACAATCTAGGAAATTCGATAGATTGACCTCAAAACAACGACCGAAACAACTCATCGGTACCTTGCCGAAGGCCATTGTCAACTTGAGCGAGGAATCTTTGGATAACGCCACAGAGTCTGTCCTTGCCAAAGGGCTCAATTTCGCGGCTGCACCCAAGGAAATTCCCACTGCGGATATCGTCGCGGGCATAGAAAGTGCGCTTGTGGGAATACCGGAAGAACAAGCAGAGGACATCCGAAGAAATACCGCCAGGATAGTCAAACACTCACGGGCCCCTCGCCACAACTCAGTTAAGGAGGAGCGGTTGGCCCTGAAGACATTGCGAGGGAGACGTGATCTGGTCATTGTGCCCGCTGACAAAGGCAATGCCACGGTGATCATGAAAGCCGCGGATTACCACGACAAGGTGGTTTGTATGCTTGCTGATGACTCTACGTACACGTTACTGGAACACAACCCGGTGAATAAGGTGAAAAAGGAGACCGCCTCGCGGATCCGTAACTCAGAATGCATAGAGGCTACTAAAAAGCTGGCGTTGTGTCGCAACAACTCGTCGACGCCCAGATTTTACGGCCTACCGAAAGAGCACAAGACCGACGTGCCCCTACGCTCCATCATCAGCGCCATCAATTCTCCGACCCACGCTCTGGCGGAGTTCGTTGCCGACCACCTCGCACCACTGGCTAAAGACATGCGCTCTGCTGTGAGGAACTCGTCACACTTCGTAGAGATCATTCAACAACAAAGGCTCAACAGTGGTGACCTGTTAGTCAGCTTCGACGTGACTTCTCTGTTCACCAAAGTTCCAGTGAACGAGGCCGTGAAAGTGATCCGACAAAAACTACAGGAACGGAGCCAGCCGACTGAATGGGTGGATCTCGCTGCTTTCTGCCTAAACTCCACTTTCTTTCAATACCACGACCGGTTCTACGCACAACTGGAGGGAGCGGCGATGGGGTCGCCCCTTTCACCCATCGCTGCCAATATTTTTATGGAAGCATTCGAGACTGAAGCTCTACGGAACGCCCAATACAAACCGTCCCTCTGGATTCGGTATGTGGACGACACATTTGTAATCTGGCCACACGGACCGGAACTACGTGAGGAATTCCTACTGTACCTGAACAGCATCCACCACAACATCAAGTTCACAATGGAGACTGAAATGGACAACTGCCTACCTTTCTTGGACGTCCTTGTCAGCAAACGGGAAGATGGCACCTTGGGACACTCTTTCTACCGTAAACCAACCCACACGGACAGATACCTCCACGCGGATTCGCATCACCATCCGGCTACAAAAATGAAGCTCTGAAGGTGTGCGACGAGCGCTCTCTCCCTGAGGAACTCGAGAAGCTTCAACACACCTTTAGAGCTAACGGCTACTCCCGATCAAGCGAGCGCTCGCCTGTGTCACGGGCCACTCCAAAGGGCACGGGGTTTCCGAAGTTCGCAACAACGACGATGGCCTCCACTCTAATCCGGAGACAGAGGAGACGACCAGTACTCGATTAGCCGTGCTTCCGTACGTCCGCAGCGTCACAGATCGCGTGGGAAAACTGCTTCGGAAGAACAACATCCGGACAGTTTTCACAGCTCCCGACAAACTGCACAAGACCCTGGTACGCATTAAAGATGCTTTACCACCTCTCCAGGCGGCAGGCGTTTACGAAGTTCCCTGCAGCTGTGGCAGAACGTATGTCGGTGAGACCGGGCGTAAAGTGTCTGAACGACTTAGGGAACACATTAGTTGTTACAACAAAAACCAAACCCACCGTTCGGCCATAGCACTCCACTCCGAGGTCACAGGACATGCTATTGAATTCGATAAGACCCGGCTCCTGCACAGTGAAAACCGATACTGGCCTAGACGCGTAAAAGAGGCAATAGAAATTAGTAGACGGCCGCACAACATCAACGCGGATCCTTAATCTAAACCACGCCTGGAAGTATATTCTTCCACCGAAACCTGACGGCGCGGGGACTGTTCTACACCGTCCGATCTCTAGGAAGGCGGGTGCGAGGCCCGGGTTGCCCCAGGCCTCGCTCCGCTATTCACGGCGCACTTGCATTACCCTACCCCTAAGCTGAAAAAGATATAACACCGGAGGCGGAGCTTTACTGTTTCACTACCCTGAAGAAGCCTGCGACATGACAGGCGAAACGTCGGCCTATCTGCCAACGACGCGGCGTCACCCGGACAGCCTAGAAGTAACTTACAGTCATGGCCCACTGCGCTCGTTCAGAGTCAGCGCCCCCAGAAGCGGCCTGCGATGTGGCGGCAATGCATCCACTGGCGTCCCCCCGAGAGTCAAAGCAACTCGCCCTCGCCCCCCACCTCGGCAAGGTCCACCTACTTCGTGTTGTCTCCCTGATCGGAATCGGAATGGCAGGGCTAGCGTCTTGCAGGTGCCTCCTCGGCTTCGGCTTCGCGGGTGACGTGGTCTTTCCCCGCTTCATTTCCTGCGATTGTCGGGCGCGCCTCACGTGGTTTCTTCCTCCCAATCGCAGCGTCGATGACGGACACCCCGAGTCTCACCCAATTCTGCGAAACTCGAACGTCGTCCAAGTTCCGAGAAAAGGGTGCAGCGGCGTTGCCGAGCTCGGAGACTGTAGCGTCCGTATTTTCACATGAGTCACCGGATGCGGCGTGGTATGGGTTGTGCCAAGACAATAGAGCTGCATGCCTCAGCGTCCCCGACGCCCCAAAAATGCTTGCAGGTAGAGAAAAACTGCACGTTTCCTGGCATCTTTCGCAGCAACGTTATATTGAAGATAATTTTAAAACACGCGTCGCGACGGTGTCATTACATTACATGATGTAAGTTTGCAAGATATTACAAATATGTTTACAGTGTTAGTAGCACAGTAAAAAACCACAATTAAGAGTATGGGTGTGTGAAATGTGTCGTACACAACGCACTAGAAATAACTTCGTAGATCCCCGAGAGAAGGCAGCACAAATTAAAATATATAATTTTAACGGTTGGGGCTACGGCCCTCGTTTGTGACGGGGCAAGAGTCCTGGTGAAGACTTCTGCCCCAATTGTAGATAATTGTAGCGCATGTTGACATTTACCCATGAAGGTTTATCACCCAATTCCAGGTAAGGAAACTGCTTGGTAAATCGTACATGAATTTTACGACTAAAGATGTGAAAGCTTTTGAGGTTTATTTTATTATACACATTGACAAATTGAAATTTGGGGAGAAAGACTTTCTTCCTTCCTTCCTTCAAAGGTCACAGACCAGAGACACATTTTTCCTGTTACACTGACAGATGAGTTGGCATTAAATAGAGAAGATCCTGAAGTTTACCAGTCATATGTTCAAACAATTATTCACTCATCGGAGCTATCGACAACTGTACTGATCAAGGTCACAGAAACGCCCCACCCCAAGAAACACGATACTCCAAATTGTGAAACTTCAGGGAACGGCGGAAAACAACATTACTCTGCATCGGACATTATGGCCATTCCAAAGACAGGTTTGAATAGAAAACGAACGCGGCGAGGAAAGAAGTCCACCATACTGACAATGTCACCTCACAACACTGTACAGCACTGGAAAAATAGAAGCCCTTAAATACCAATAAGAAATCGCTTTCTGTAACTCCACAAATAAGAGAGGAAAGGGAATGAAAGTAGATGAAAACGGCCGATTCTGCCTCACAACATCCGGTGAGGCAGAATCGGCCGTCTCTTATCAGCGGATGTTGACATCCGGTGTAAACAAAAACAAATGCCGACTGCAAACAGCTGGTCACCGGATGTCAACATCCGGTGCGAGCGCAAGGCCGCGGCCTTGCGGTCAGCATCCGGTGGCAACAGGCGGTGCGAGCGCAAGGCCGCGGCCTTGCGGTGAGCATCCGGTGGCAACAGCCGTTGCGAGCGCAAGGCTGCGGCCTTGCGAAGGTCGTCTCGTCGCCGCCGCCAGCTGCGTGGAGGGCGTGACGTCACGGCCCCCAACAGCCTGCCTGCCTGCCTACCCTATGTGCCAACCTCTGCAAACGAAAAACACTAAGGGGTTAAAAAAAGGGAGCGGGGAGAGGATTTTATTTTTTTCCCCTGCACGGTGGTGACAAGAGGGTGGAAAAAAATGACAAGACGAACACCAGTGAGTGGGGTAGAACAAGCATTTATTGATCACAACATATACATTGTTTGAGCTTCTCTACATTGAAAATACACGAGGGTTGTTGACAGACTCTTTCACACGGACGCAATGTTGAGAAGGCGTCGTAGTACCTTGAGATTGACGGCGTCGTTTTCTTCGACGGGGTCGGCGACGTTGGTGAGGCGTTTACCTTGAAAATGGTAGTCTTCTCCGTTTTCACCGGTGCGACGAAGGGTGTTGCGATTGATGAAATCCCGTTGATACTGCATCGCGTCGTCGACGTAGCGTTTTGAGGCCGCATCGTCTTTGTGGGTGGGCAAAGCTAGGTTGACGATGCGCGCCTTTTGCATGTTGAGGTTGCCATGTTTGGTGATGCGTAATTTTGGAATTTTTTCGAGATGTTTGTGAATGTCATTCACATGGCGATCGACGTACGTTTTGTTTGTAGCGTCACGTGGCTCTGAAGGTTGACCGACGTTTGTAATTCGAAACAGATCGGCGTTGAAGGGCCCAGCGTCTTGCCATTGACGTAGACACTTTGCCTGATTGGCAATCAGCGTTTGTAGATCGCCGCGTACATCCTCGCTCGCTTGAAATACTTGCCGGAAGCTTGCGTCCACGTACGCCCTGATGGGAGCATCGTCTCGTCGTTGCTGCATGTTTTCAGCAACGGCGTCGTCTCCACAGCTGTGTTCTTCTTCTGGATTGTCGCACACCTCCTCTTCCTCCTCCTGCTCTTCCGCGTAATAGTCGTCGCACATGTCTCGTACAGGCTGTATCGTAGTACTGGTACAGTCGGTCTTGTCACTCTTCCTCTTATAGCATGTGCTCTCACCCCACTCTGAATCACGTTTCTAATCTTTCCTCCCCCCACCACATTCTCTCAGTTCATGTCAGGTGGAGGAGGGACATCGATCCCCACCAAAAATACGTCTTGCCCGCAGATATCATCCAAATCGCATGATTCAATAAAACGCACGCTAAAATCAAGACTGGTTCGTCGCTGCAAGTCGAGGAGTTCTGTGTAGCATGGGGAGTCCAGTCTCATTGCGGCGTTGATCGATCGTGCGACGGTACGGAGGAAAGGCCGACTAAAAAATCTTTGAATGGCTAATAGAACATGTTCTTCATACTCCTCTTCATCTTCTTTTTCCATTGTCTCTGTTGCATGATCTTCTTCCTCCTCCTCTTCACTCCTCGAGGATGGTGGTTTGGGCACCAAGACGAAACGGCACATGGGACATGATTGTGCTTTTTCCTTTTCAGCTTGTTTTCCCATCCATTTTTCAATGCAAATTTTACAAAAGATATGATTGCAGTTTGTTTTCATCCATAGACGAATGTCATTATTATGGCAGATGGGACAAATAAAATCAGATGGAAGGTCACGGCTGTTCACTATGGAAAGGCGAGGGGGGGGTAGAATCCATGATGGTTGTCACAAAGTTCACAAAAGGAAGCACACGAGAGCTGAAGTCACCATGGTCAATTGAAAGACAGTTCCAATAATCATTATACAGTCTACCCAATCCATGTTATGTGTGTGCGGTTACACTCGTTCCTGCATCCCTCGGCGACAAGCCATGCAGTTCCGTATCGCCGGCGCCGGTCCGTCGATCTGCGTGCGCCCGGTGTTGTAATGTTTGAGGCAGGGCAGAAGTTCGCGAATGCAGGCTAGATTTTGAACGTTTCCCGGAAGTCGGCTGATGACGTCACGCACGTCTGACGATGCTGAGATATTGCAAAGAAATGCGACAGGTAGATGCTGAAGACTCTCGTCGTCGAGCGATGTGAGTGAGCGCGGACGCGCAGAGTAGTATTGTTGGATTGCGTCGTTGGTGTCTCGGAGTTGTTCTCTTTTTGCGTTGGCGACAATCAGTTGAAGCTCCTCGCCGCGACCCAGGTTTACCTTGTTGCTGATTTTGATGATGTGATCCATATGACCTTCTTTCACAGACTATGCTTATCTTACTGAATTGTATTTGTCTTATACTCACTGGGAACAGGAAGTACGAACAGGAAGTGTGGTCGCGGCATCCTGTTTGCGTCATTCGTGACGAATGGGATGCTCATCGTTGTGGATCAAGTCTGTTCGAAATGTAGAGAGCCAATGCATGATGGATAGAACGTTGAGTGTTCCTTTCTCCTGAAGCAAAGACGTAGTAAGTCGCCACGTCACGTCTGTAGCATAGAGTTCACGGTAAAACTTCACACACGTGGCGATGTTCGGACAGTTGAACAACACCAAGTCCACCACGTAACATTGAACGTATTCACGCAGCCAATGTGTTTTTTGTCCTCCTTTGACGAATATTTTGTCAATACCGTCAACGGCTCTTCGAATCGCTTCGTGTCTACACGAATACGGAATGTTTCCGCATTGCCAGGGCGTACGGTGGTGGTGTTGCTCAATCCATTGTTTAGAGCGTCGATCGCGTGCACTGAGTTCTTCAATCTCACTGGGTGCTTTAAATGACAACGTGAGGATTTTATATTTGTCAATGTCTTCAAAGTCACTTGGTATGCGCAACAAGGTCAACGTTTTCAAAATAAACGCACCGTCTTTCCAAAAGCCTTGGAGGTCAGCGATCGCAGTGGTTTTTCTAATTTTTCGTTCGCGGTGGTAGAAGTGGCGAGACGATGGAGTCGGCGGCGGCGTCGGTCCGTATGAAGAAGAAGAAGAAGGCGAAGCCGTCAGCGCGGGTGGCGTCGGCAATTCGAGGGAAAAAGGAAAAGACTTGCGAACAGTGGCGTTGTCCTTGTCCCAGGTTCGCGCCTCGTCGGTGTTGGTGGCTGCGTCGACGGTCGAGATGGGATCGTCTGCGTCCCACGGTCGCTCCTCCTCCTCCTTCTCTTTCCACTCTCGCATGTTTAGAGTGCGAGAATGTTTAAAGCGAGGGCAAAAAGTATCAAACAAACTCCACATAGTGCAGCAAACAGAAAATCACAATGACTCATCTACTCGCATACACCGTTCTGAAGCGACTGATTTAAAACGAAAGAACACTGAGAATATAACTTGATGTCGACCACATCCTATTTCCGCCGTGTTGCATCACATCCTGTTTGCGTGGAGTGTTCTTATCGTTTCTAACAAGAACAAGCCAGCGCAATCGTTTCTTACGTAACCATGTCACGTTCATGCACCCACGAATTGTGGCGATCGTCGAACCCGTGCCATTTTACGAGACGCATCGGTCCCTTTTTGCGAACGACGCGCTCCACCAAGTACTCTTCTGGAAATCGCGTGCGTTGCATTTCTTGCGCGTAGAATCGACCCGTAATCGCTTTGCCGTGAAGATCGACGAGCGAATACGTAATGGGAACGGAAAGATGAATGCGATCGATTTTGAAGAGTTCGGTGCCCCACCGCGCTTCGTAGCCCTTCCGGAACGGCGAGCTCTTGTACGTGCTCACGCGGACGAGGTCGCCGACACGAAATTTTTTCAATTGTCGCTTGTCGATAGTTTTCACGTTGGCGTACACCGTTTCCATTAATCTGTTGTCCTTCACGTCTTTCGGTTTCATGCCGATCGTTCTATGTTTTGTGTTATTGTAGTCTTCGATAAGCGAGGGAAGCATGCGCGTCCAGCAACGTGTGCCCTCAGCGGAGAAACGTCTCCACATGCGCTCTTTGAGAGTGCGATTGAAACGCTCAACGACAGCTGCCTTGATGATGGAAAACGTAGAATAATGTCGAATGCCACGCGCGCGGAACCACTTGGCAACAGTGCTGTTGTAAAATTCCGTACCGGCGTCCGTTTGTAAGAGCGTAGGCTTCCTGGGCCGCGCGCGCTTGAGAATGCGCGTAAAGGCCTTCGCCACTTCTTCCCCCGTCTTTTTCTTAAGCGCTTCCGCCCAAGCGTACTTGGAGTAGACGTCGATCACGGTCAAAATGTATCGCATGCCCCGATTCGATTTCGCGAACGGCTGCATCTCCACCAAATCCGCCTTCCATAGGTCGTCGAGCCCTTTCGTAATCACTCGTCGTCTAGTGTAACGACGGCGTGCTGGCGCATTTATTTCTCTCGCTAACCCCTCTCGCACATTCAAAGTAGCGTTCTTTCTCTTCATGTTCCACCAACTGTCTACAGAATAATAATACCAGCATCTCGCAGTTCGTTCTCTATTTCTACTATTTCCCCGTCGTGTCCATTGTTTCCGGCGTCCTTCGACGCGAGTAAGAGACGGAGCCTTCGCACCAGTTTGTTGGGGTCACGCCAGTACTTATAGTCAGGAGGGGACACGAAGCGAAGACCTTTTCCCGCTTTTTTCCAGTGTCGTGTTGTCGCTTTTCGCTGCATCGCCGTGTTTGCTCTTAAGGCACGAGGAGCAGGAGAAGGAGGAGGGGGAAATAGCGTAGAAAATACATGATTATATTTCCACAGGTTATCGGTTCGTATATCGCCGTTCCTAATATATCCTTCTCTGTGGGCGAAGGAGTGCCGGAGAATTTTCTTATAATCGTTCCAGTCTCTCTCTTGCACAACTGCGAGATTCGGTTCTTTTTTAAAAATTAATTCGAGGAGGCCGGGGCGCGCTTCGTAATTGTCTTTACCAACGACAATGTAGCCGCCTTCGTCTATTTTCATTTGAGAACGGCCGATGTAGAGCGTTCTCTCACCGCTGCTGGAATGAGAACGGAAATGAGGTCCGGAAACCACATCAGCGCCTTCCTGTTGCGAGAGCGTGCGAAGATATTGCGACCACGAAGGCTCTGTGGAGTTGAAAGCGGAATCGCTGGTGCTTCTAGGCGAACGCAATAAAATTTTGAAAACTTTCGCCCGCTTCTTCTATGTGAGAATCATCAATGTTAAAAACGAGCAGGCCCGAGGTGGAGGAGGAGGAGGAGGAGGAGGAAGCGTTGACGTCCTCTTCCTCCTCCGTGTTCACGCCCCGGTCAACACCTTTTTTGTTCTTCCCTGGGGCGGATAATGTGAACGGAGGCTTTTTCGTTCCTTCTTTGAATGCATTCTTCATGGGGTTGGTGAGATAGGTCTTCAGGAAGTCGCGGTTTGATTCAAATCGGCGGAGTGCTTTGAGTTTATTTCGAATAATCGATCGTGTCTTTTCCACTTCGACTTTCAATCTTTCTTGCGGAGTAGTAGGATGGGGTGGAATAGAAGGGGGAGAACGGTTATGGGGGGCGCGTTTACGCCGTAAGGAACTCGCTGTCTCTGTCTGCTGAAAGCGTTTCGCTTTCGTCTGAAGAGTGTCTTTGATTTCCCCGCTTTGTTGTAGCAGTTTGATTTCATCATGGAGCCTTTGTTTATTTTCGCGTTGCTCCAGGCTTCCTCCTCCTCCTCCTCCTCCTTCCCCTCTTCTTCCTTGTCTTCTTTTTTGTTTTCTCACCACTTTTCCTCTTTTCACACCTCCTCCTAATTTAGATTTAAGTTTCATCACACCGGTCACACCAAGCGCCGCTGCTCTTTCGCCGATACTCGCGTCACTCGACACGACCCTCTCCCACGGTCGCTTCCGCGAGTACCGCGTCTGCTTTTTTTCGTTCTTCACCATCTTTGTGTTCGTGGTAGGCAATGTCGTGCGTCCTGCACGCTCGATCTAGGGGATTGATGCCCGCATCGCCTCTCGCTAAGCGTTCGCTGAGTCGCGTTCCCGGTCCGCAAAACTGATAGCCACCGGGAATGTGTAACTCAAAGGGAAGCGCATCGATAGCTCGATTGATGAAACGTCCGATAAAGCCCTTCCCTCTTCGATATCTATGTTGCCGCAGATACGCCATATTGCGACTGTGATGGATGAAAAGAAATACGATATTATATAGATGGTGCGACTTCGATAAAGCGATCGAACCCAGCCCGTCATTTTCCCTTGTTCACCGACCGTGTCTTGTCAATGACGCAAAACGAAAACGGTTTTTCGTTCCACACGCGACAGCACATGGCTTTAAAATCGCGGAGAGAAGGAAAGTCGTTTCCGACGTGCTCGTTGTATATAAATTCCAAATTGTCGTCTTGTTGGAAAAATATCACCATATTAGCGTTGTCGCGAATGAGTTGTTTAGGAATTTTGGTGTATGTCTGACAGAGATACAGCACGTCCGTGTGTTTATGTCGTCCGGTGGCTAAGTAGGCCTTTATACAGTCTTGCTTGTCCGTTGCAATGTCGTCGAATACGAAGACGCTGCTGGACTTCGCTTCGGAGGGGGGAACGATACTGTCGTGTTGCGTGAAGGAATAAAACGGAATAATATCTTTCAACACTTCCTTTAAAAACACGTACATAGGCTGCCCTTCGGTGGTCGAATACAAATACACTTTTTCGAATTTGAGACCGTTCGACGTGGTGAGCAGTGTCATGACGACGTTCGTCTTACCGCAGCCCGACGGTCCGAAGACGACGGCTTGAACGCTGTCGGGTAAGAGGTCCCCGTGTCGACTCCCATGATCTCCACTGTGATTGTTCTTCAACAATCCGATCACGTTCACGATTGGACGCTTCGTCGTTTGCGGAACGATGTTCATGACGGTGGAGCGAATGGCGCGGTGTTATCCATGTAAAGTGTTTATATGGTGTTGCTTATTCATTGGCAATTGACGATTTTCAAAAGTGAAAACGTTATGACAAAGGAGACTGCAATTATTACTGTTGAAAGTTTAAACATTTTATTTGCTGTGCTGTGCTAAGTATTTGATTTTCAGACTCGTGCACAACCAGCGAGCGATTTGCCAGAAGTTGTATCCGGTCGCGGTCGCAGCTCGCTTACACATCCCGTCGTTAACGATGTGCGTGCGCTACGCCGGATGTCGCTTGCGGTTGATGTCCAGCGCAAGCACAGCGCAGCGCTGTGAATATGCACGGCGTTTGAATAATTTAATTTTATGGACGACATTATAATAATAATACTATTCGCCCAGAACGTTCTCTTTTCCAATGTGTCGCGATAGCACAGGGGTCAGCGTGCGAGTGTAAATTCGGGTAACTAGTCAATGCGCGTATCGTGCACGCTGGTTCGTGTCCTACCGCGACACATTTTATTATTTTTGATGAATGTTTCAATGTCTACACGGTCAGCGAATACACTATATAGAGAAAGAAATAAACGTAATTGTTCATAGTTGCTTTTGTTTTTGAAAGATGAACATCTTTGGGCGCATCGATACGAACGAGGGTAAATTGAAAAAAGTAGACGGACATTACGTCTTTCAAGGTGCGCGTCTCACGCAGATAGCTCATCCCGAAGAGCTCGACGATGCTGTTCCCAAACATTACGTAGACGAAGGGATTCGTCACGCCATCGAATCGTTTGCTATAAAACGACGAAAGCGAGCGGCGGTCGATGAAGCCGGAGTGGAATACGATTATGATTTGGAAAAGCGACGACTCAAGAACATCGAGGCGGCGGAAGACGAGACAGACGCCGTTTCGAAGACGTTCGTAGAAACGGAACTGAAAGAACTGGAAGAGAAAACCGCCTCAAAGAGTTTCGTGGAACGTGAACTCGATCGGATTCAAGAGAAGTACGAAGAGCTGCAAGAGACGATCGTCTCGAGAAGATTCATAAAAGACGATCTCGATAAGCTTCAAAAAGAACTGAATACCTTGAAGGAGGCAATAAAGAGCGATATGGATGCACGCGTTAAGGAGCACCGTGTCGAATTGGAAGGCAAGATGGAAAAGATGATCTACCATTCAAATGGACGAACCATGAGTCTGGCCAACGACATCATGACTAATGTCAACAGTTTGCAGGATAAGTTGAATACTAAAACAGAAGCAATTGGAAACCATTCGATTTTTCGTAGTGCGTTCGCGGAGAAACAAGCGGCATTAGCACTTTCAGTTTCAAAACAAATACAGTCCGAACGAGAGCATGCCGAGACGCTCGTGTCTACGCTTAGAAACGAATTTAAGACTATGTTGGAAGCTCACGAAAAGAAAATCCCATCCGGCCTGTTAGATATTTTTCCGCACGTCGGTTCGACGGGGAATTATAATTTTCACAATAAACTCATTCTAAAGGTGGGCAAGGGCACGGCTCCGAAGGACGTCGTGAATAAAGAACAATTGGATGAGGTTCTAAAAGAAGTGAAAACGCACGCGGTCAGTCTTCGTCTTGAACATTTTAATGAGCTAAAGAAAAATATAGGCAAAGAGGTGTCGGAACATTTTACCGATCTCAAGAAAAATATAGACAAAGAAGTGAGGGAGGCAGTGCTGACTAATACGCATTTTAAGGCCATAGATCTTGAGTTGAAATATATTGGAGAAACCTTAAAAATACTGATGAACGAAACGAATGAGTTCAAGGAAAATATAGTCAAAGAAGTGAGGGAGGCAGTGTTGGCTAATAGTCATTCTAGAGCCGTAAATGATGAGCATTTTAAACTCACAGATAATGTGTTGAAACAAATTAAAGAAAAATTACAAATACTGACGAACGAAACGAATGAGTTCAAAAAGCGAACTGTCAAATCAGAGACTGTGAAAATGCAAAGAATGTTATAAATGCTCGCGTTGCAAAATTAGAGAAAGACGTGACACAGACGTTTAGAGCGTCACGCTCTTATGCAGATGAACTATTTAATAAGATCAAGATGAAAAAATGAGGAAAGGTTTATTCGAACTGGTGGAACATGTGATAAAAGGAAAAGTATTTAAATATGAAGATTAGTCTTCATATCATCTCCGGACGACAAAGACGATGTTATTCGACGACGAAGCGAAAAGACGTTACGTTGGTAAAACGCTCAATGAAATTCCCTACGTATTCTCTCACGTCATCTCGTCATTAAGAACAATGGGTTGGACAGCCGAACAAAAAAATTTATATCCAGCTTTGGAGGTTACCCCTTTGACGATAGCACCTGCACGGATACCATCATCATCGATTGTATTAGATGCAATCCCCCACACAAGACCTGATTCGGACAAATTTTATATCTTAGATAGATGGGGTAATTATTATAAAGTCGCATGTACTGCAAAAATAAAAATTGTTTCGGCACTACCCCATGAACGTGTCCATCTCTGGATAAACGGAACAAATAAAGGTACTTTACGAAGAAATCTTCTTTTTAATTGTAAGAGGGGAGACCGTCTTCAATTTGAATATGTACCTCAATCAGATGGTCATGCTAGTGTAAAGGATAAAAATAACGTGCCATTGATTGTAATTTTGAAATACAAAACTACCTTAGGCGCATTGATAGCAGACCATAAAAGCGCGGATTTGCTAAGCTAAATTGGTATAAAAGGTGGACAACGCATATCATTTTCTGTAGTTCTGCACTTGCAATGACTCGTACTCGTACAGAGTGTCACGTCACATCAACACGTAAGTGCACAACACTTCGTCCTCCAGCGCTAACGACACGAAAAAAAGAAGAAGAAGAATAGGATCAGAAACCGAACCGGCAGCGGGCGAAGCGAGCGGAAGCGGCATGAGGCGGCGGCGGCGGAAGACGAGGGGCAAGAAAGGCGGTTTTCTACCACTGTTACCGTTAATAGGTGCTCTAGGTGCCCTCGCTTCCGCGGCGGGCGGAGCGTCGGCCATCGCGAACGCGGTCAATAACAAGAAAAATCAACAACGAACACTGGCAGAAATGATTCGTCATAACACCGCAATGGAAGCGAAGGCGGGGAGGGGCACGTCGCGGGGAAGGCGAAGAAGGAGAAAAACAGGCGGTGTCCTTTTACGTTTGCGACGCACGAGGAAGACGAGACGTTGTCCAAAAAACTAGAGAAGGTGGGGGTGCCGCGGCGAGCGCTTACACACGAGGAAATGAAACGATTTGCTCGCGCGCTATGACTCCCGCATTTTCGCGGTATCTTCACCCGCGACCGTCTGCCCCGGGGTCTGCCACGTGAACGAGAATGCGGAGTGATCAATCTCGATGACGCAAGCAGAGAGGGCACTCATTTCGTCGCATTCGTAAAACGAGGAAGATCGGTGCGCTATTTTGACTCCTTCGGTCTACCTCCACCACCGGAGGTTTTGTCCTACATGCGGGGAAAGCATGTGACGTACAATACGTCACAAGTTCAGCAATTTGATGCGGAGAACTGCGGAAGACTATGTTTACAATTTCTGTTCTATGAGTGGTCAATAAAATGAGTATTTGAGACAGAGAGCGGAGCACTTTCTCAGTGAACGCAACAAGATACGCACCTACACGCTAAGCGGGAAAGGAGCGGAAGTCCATGTCCGTTTCTCACCGACAATCGATCTCGGTAACACGCCTCATGAAATTGCACTGGTGTCTCTGCAAACGGCGCATACGGTGACGAACATTAAAGAAGGATGTAACGATTTACACTACGCCGTTCCAGTCGACGATGGTAAAGGGCATATAACATATGAGAGTTACGTCATGAAATTACCGCCAGGCACGTACACAATCGACGACGTTAATATTTATATCTATTCTACTCTTCGAGATCAATTCAAAGACACAGTTAAAAAATGCATTTCATGTTGGACGGCGAAGAGAATACTCAAAAGTGTCGCATCACTACTTCTTTTCGTCTAGACTTCGATCACGCAGGCAGCGTGGGACCGCTGTTGGGATTCACTCGCAAAGTCTACCCAACGCCTTTCGGCGAGTTCGTCTACTCCGACAATAACGTCACGCTCGTCAAGGACTTTAACGTTATCGTCCCGTGCAATGTTGTGGAAAGCGAATATATTAATAATCGAAGAGCTCACGTGCTTCATCAGTTCTACATTGACAAACGACCGTCTGCCATTTTTGAGGTGAGACCTCCGGAGAAAGTCTTTCATCGCTTCATTCGCAACTGGATTGATGATATAACGATAAGACTCGAGAACCCTGAAGGTCAGCTCATTCCGTTGCGAAGTGACACCGATCTCGTGACGTTGCTGCTTCGCACCGCGCACGATGTCATATAAAATGAGAGTCGTGCCTCGACCGCGGCACACTGAACTCTGTCCTACCAATAGATTAACACACGCCAATTGTCTGCTGCTGCAAGCGCTAGGCTACGTTCTCAGAGAAGATGAAAAGACAAAAAAAATCGCAACCCGCTACCGCCGGTAGCAAAGACTATCTCTTAGACGTTCTCCTCCATCAATATCCCCTCGATGGAAAAATTAACGTTCAAGGCTTTAATTATCATCACTACACCCCGTATACGAACGGATATGATACAAACGATGAAATTCGCATTATGATACAAAACAAAGACACCTTCGCCGTTCCGTGCGAATCGACTATCATCATCGAAGGAAAGGCGCTCAAAACAAGCGCTGCCGAGCGCACACCCGCCAACTTTATCAACAACGTGTAACGTCGTGCCAAGGGGCCAGACGGTCAGCACATGTCGGAGGGCCAGCGACGGGGCGGGGGCAGTCCTTTGGCGGCGAGCGGAAGGCCGCCGGAGGCCGGCCCTGGGGGGCAGTCCTTTGGCGGCCGCCACAGGTGGGCCCCGCCTCGGGGGCCGGGGGGGCGTGTCTCGGAACCCGGGTGTCAACTGACACAGAGGAAATTGATTGGTGCGTCCAGCCGCGGTGCAGCTGGACTTCCAAATTGCAAACAGGCCACATTCCGGGATGAGAGACGCCGCCAGCATGTGAGGTCTGTCACGTGACCCCTCGCGAGGCGGCTGGAAAGTAACCAGCCGGAGGCATTCGAGTCTGAACCGGATCGGAGTGCGGCAGGCATATTTCACCCGCCAGGGGTCTCGTGAGCTTCGGCTGCGAGGTGTGGCGATTGCCACAGGACACAGACTGGGAACAACGCCAAGCCGCTGGGGTTTGCGTCAGGCTGGGGCGGGAATGCCTCAGAGGTATGCTGTGTTGGGAGTGCAGCGCGTTTCCAGGGAGTATGTATATACTGTAAATATCTTGTAATAAAACTGTATAAACAACTCCGTGTCTGTGAGTTACTCGCACCAGACGACGCCACAGACGCCTACGCATTTTTATTTTCCGAAATTCGATACGAGATCGATGAGGTCCTCGTCGACAGCGTGCGACATCCCGGCATCGCATCCACCATGAAGAACGTGCCGCTCCTCAGCGCCGAAGAGCGTGCGTTACTCCATTACGCAGCGTGGTCGCCATTTGAGGGTGTGACTCATCTCGGCCATTCACCCAATGAAGAATTGATTGACGATGACGGTTCGTTTGTGGCCTGGATTCCCCTCAAACTCTTCCTTCCGTTCGCGGAGGACCACAGACGCATCGTCGCTGGTGTGAAGCACGAGCTCATTCTTACTCGCACTCGAAGAGACAACGACTGTCTTCTATCCACGGAAGATGGAGCAGCTACGCCGTCGAAAATAGAAATTCAGCGCATCGTTTGGAGAATGCCGCACGCCAACCTCAGCGATGCCGGTAAAATTAATATGTACAACATTCTCAACGGTAGGACGAGTATACCTATTAAATCCACGAGGTACGAACTCCACGAATCAGCAAATTTACCGCTTACAACACGTCACGAGTGGACCGTGAAAACAACCAGCGGAACAGAGCATCCGCAATACATCATCTTCGCTATGCAAACCGACCGTCGAAACGATTTGAAAAAGAATCCTAGCGAGTTCGACCTGTGCGATTTAAGAACGATTAAACTATACATCAACGACGAGTTTTATCCTTACCATGACATGCGCATAGGATGGAACAAGAATGGTGTGCATATACCAGAATTCTTCGAAATGTTCAAAAATTTCGAAAAATCGTGCCTGGATCGCCACCTATTTTTTGTATTACGCATCTCGGAATGAAACAGATATGTCCGTTTGTCATCTTTGATTTATCGCGTCGTGAGGAGCCGACGATCGCCTCTGCATCGGATATTAAAATCTTTTTCGAATGCAATTCGAACGTGCCCGCTAACACTTCTGCCTTTTGTCTCATTTTTTACGAACGACATATGGACTATCATCCATTCACAGAACTCGTTCGCAAAGTATAAAAATCGCGTGAAATGGCTTGCTGCACTCACATTGTCGAGTTGTCTTCAATCATGAACACAACGGAGGAGAATAGTATTGCGCGGGACTCTTCTCCGTCATGTAGTCTCTCTCTTGAAAAGGAAGAAGAAAAAGAAGCAGTCTCCAACAAAGCTAATGAAGAAAAGAAGATAAGGTTGTTCGTGTAAAAAGAGGGACGAAAGAAGCGCGCTCTAAACAAAAGCGATGAATGCGCTCATCCTTGCATGAAACACTGTAGGTCATCGCATAAGACAAAGAAGAAAATGAATAAAAATAAAGTACGCGAAAGTCATCGAAGGAAACAAACGGCACCTGTCTTCAAAAGACAACGGAGGACTCTTACTTCGGCTCCTCCTCCTCCTTCGCAATCACCGTCGTCCCCGGACACGTCGCATTTATGTTGCGGAATAAATGTTCAACAATGCGTGCAACATGCTGCAAACTGGCTAATGCACGCCGTACAAATGACATTTCTTCAAAACCATACGACATTTTCATTTTGTGCTACTGACTGTAATACTGTTGCTGATACTGCTACTTCTTCTGTTCACGAAGATCATCATCATGTCTCCGCTGGTGAATCATCAAAAGAAGAACACCAAGAAGACGTGAATGAACTCTTTTCTTTTTTGAACTAAATAATGTCACATTCTGTCATTTCGAAATGTCAATGTAGATGTTCATACATTTTGTAAATGAATATACTTTGTTGTTAATAAATGTCGTAAAATATTTACTCTTTTTTATTTATTATTCCAATCAAAGACCAAGTAGGATATCCTGAAATAAATATTATTGATCTTTATTGATTTGTTTAATGAACATTGCAGCAAGCAAGTTCATTTTTTCAACTTCAGTCTTGTGTGCGAGCAGGCGGTGGTATGCCGGAAGCTGCATCCGGTCGTGTACACGTGCGTTTGAAAACTGCGCAATGCATTAGAGCACTTCCCGTCGCTAATGAAGCGTGCAGCTGCGCAGGAAGTCGCCTGCGGTCGGCGACTAACTCTATCTTCAATGAACTAGAAAATCAACTCGATTTGCGAGGCATCTCCTGGCCACTCTCTGTTCACGACATCAAACGTTTCGAAAAGCAAAATTCAAATTATTCTTTTCATGTTTTTAATCTCGTTTGGCAATCTGAAAATAAAACGTGGGATGTTGTAGGTCCTGTTCATTTCGCAAAAGACAAAAAAGAGAATCATTTCAATATGTTGTTATATGCATCAAAGGGTGTGACTCATTATGTTTGGATCAAAACTTTAAGTAGGTTGGTGAGTAACCAACACAATGCGCATGGACATGCGGTTTTCGCTTGTGAGCGGTGTCTAAATTTATTTAGATCACGGGATAAACTAAATGCTCACATGATTGACTGTAGTTCTGTGGCGCCAGCACGACTGGTATTACCTTCTTAGCCGGAAGAACAATTTATGCGCTTCAAAAATTACGAGAAATAACAGAGATGCCCGATTGCGGTATATGTTGATTTTGAAGCGCTCACTGTTCCTATCTCTTCGTGTGAGCCATCTCCAAGCAATTCCTTCCTTCGGGCTTATCAAATGCATGAGCCCTTTTCGATGTGCCTCCAAGTTGTCTGCAATTTTGATGAATCTCGATCGCAAAGATTAGTGTACCGCGGGCGTGACGTCGCCAACCAATTGCTTGAATATTTAGAAGGCCTTGCAAAGGATTATGAAAACCTTTTGAATCATCCAGCTCCCCTCCTCATGCGGGAGGAAGACGCAATTTCATTCGAAAATGCTGACGCTTGTCACATTTGCAAAGGACCTTTTCTTCCAAAGTCTGTTCGTGTTAGGGATCACGACCATTTCTCAGGTCGATTTCGCGGAGCAGCTCATCAAGATTGTAATGTCAACTTCCGGGCTCCCAACATATTCCGGTCATCATGCATAACGGAAGCGGGTACGATTGGCATTTTCTCCTACAGGCTTGGGCAGACAGTAGCTACGAAAACCTGAACGTCATTCCAATAATTCACGAGAGATTCGTGTCTGTTTCGCAACGCATTGGAAAAGTGGAATTACGCTTTTTGGACTCAAATTTTTAAGTGCAGGACTCGATTCCTTGAGTCAATCTCTTTCGGCAGAACAGATGAAATTCACTCGAGCAGCGTTTCCCGACGATGCGCTCTTTGCCCTGGCCCGTAGGAAGGGCGTCTTCCCCTACGACTACGTAAATTGCATGTCGTAGTTGGAAGAAACGACTTTGCCCCGCCGCGAGGCCTTTTTCAGTCACCTCAGTAACACAGCAAATTCGGACGCGGAGTACGCTCACGGGCAGTGTGGGACGCTTTCTCCATTCTAAATTTAGGTGAGTACATCGATTTGTATTTGAAAATCGACGTCTTGCTACTCACCGACATTTTCGAAACATTTAGAAATTTGTGTTTGGAGGTGTACGGTCTCGATCCGGCGTTCTACTACACCGCTCCCGGGCTCTCGTGGGACGCCATGCTCAAAACAACTGGCGTCGAACTTGAGCTTCTCACAGATGTTGACATGATTCTCTTTTTTGAAAAAGGCATTCGGGGAGGTCTCGTGCAGGTCATTGGGCGTTACGCCGAGGCCAACCACGCACACGTGGGAGATTCCTTCAATCCATCTGATAAGGAATCTTATCTCTCCTATTTGGATGCAAATAACCTTTACGGATACAGTATGAGACATCCACTACCCACAGGACAGTTTAGATGGTTGTCTGAAACTGAAATTTGCACTTTCAATATCAAGCAGGTGGCCGCCCCGACCGAACGCGGATACGTTCTCGAAGTCGACCTCGACTATCCAGACGAGATCCACGATCGATTGAGCGACTTGCCTCCTTGTCCGGATTCACGTGTGCCCCCCGATACAAAAAGCAGGCAAGCCAAATTAATGGCGACGCTGTTGCCCAAGCGTCGCTATGTCATTCATATTCAAAATTTAATCCAGGCAATGGAGTTGGGAGTTCAACTCACCAACATCCATCGCATTCTTTTGTTTAACCAAAGTCCTTTGCTTGCCACATACATGGACCTCAACACTGCACGGCGACAGCGTGCGTTCTCCCCTTTCGAAGATAACTTTTTTAAACTTATGAATAATTCTGTTTACGGCAAATCCATGGAGGACGTACGCAATCATCGTCGCATTTATCTTGTTAATAAATGGTTGGGGAAGTGTGGGGCCAGGAATCTTGTCGCAAATCCCGCTTTCGTGCGATGCCACCACGTCAAGGGTGATCTCATGACGATAGAATTGACAAAAACAGAAATGAAGCTCGCGAAGCCCATATATTTAGGCTTTTGTATTTTAGAAATTTCAAAATTTAGAATGTATAAATTTTTTTATAAATATTGCAAAGAACATCTTCGCGATCTTCACCTTCTGTACATCGACACCGATTCATTCATTATCTCTTCTTCAACGAACGTGTACGCTGAGATGAATCGGTGTTCAGAATGGTTTGTCACTTCTTGTTTTCCAGTACATAATTGTTTCGGCATCACACCACGCAATAAAAAAGTACTAAGACTATTTAAGGACGAATGCGGAAATGATTTCATGGTTGAATTTGTCGGTTTACGACCAAAAATGTACTCCTTTCTGACTCGCTCTCAGGTCACTGTTTCTAGAGCGAAAGGAGTGCAACGTTCTGTAGTAAAAAAATATATTTTCAAAAAATATCTCGACTGTTTATTTCACGATCGCAATAGAGTCGATAAACAGTGCTGCATTCGATCTAAAAATCATCTAAATTACTCTTTTGTACAAAATAAGCGTTCGTTGTGCGTGGCAGACGACAAACGCTATTGGTTAGATAAATTTTCAAGTTTACCCTGGGGTCATTTCCGCATCTTGTGTACGCGTCCGTCGGCTCCTTCAGCGTACACGTTCGTCCCTGCAGGCGGGGTTGTAGAGTAGACATTCGTTTAGATTTTTTATTTTTTTATTTTTCCAATTTTCACAAATGTATATATTATTTCTTTGATTATTTATTTTCAAATTAGAGTAGTCTATTTACATTTTTTATTTATTTTATATTTTATTACATTTTATTTTCATGATTATTTCAATTGTAGACTAGGCTATTTATATACATTCACATTGTTCTTATCATATGAATGAGAAAAGGGTGGGGGAGAAATTTTTTAATAGTAGTAGTAGACGAGCATTTGCAATGACACGGCATGACACTGTCGACGGCAACATTCAGAGATCAACCGTCAACATGGCAAGACCTCACACGACAACCGTCTGCGAAAAGATTGACGACGGAGGCGACAGCGGATGGGAGAGCGAAGCAGGCAAAATGTGGAAGAATCTCGAGAACGTTGCCGTGGACCTCGTCGTCGCCGCCTCCGAGGAAGCGGAAGCTGAAGAGAAAAACGTGACACTATGGAAAGGTATCTCCGACATGGCGACTAACATTGCCATCACTGCGCAGAGACTTCACGACGAACAGACCGCAAAAGCATACATTGAGTGCGAAAAGACTATTCGAGACATTGTTGTTTTCATGCATGCGGAAATACTCGGCATCATGGAAGTTCTCTGCCGTCTCTTTAAATATCCAATACAGAGGGCGGCTCTGCAGCAACGTGTTGTTCTCATCCGCCAAGTTATTCAGTCTCTTCCCCCTCCAGACGAAAATACTCCTCCCAGATACGAACCACAATTCTTATCTTTGTAACGTGATATTGATATGTCTCGCTGAGCAACTCTCCATTCAGTCAGCGCACGGCGACATGACAAGACGTGAAGCGAAAATCACCGCCGCGAGGTTCGCCTTCGAAGATGTTCTCGACGACAACGGAGGACGGAAGGGTGACGCAGCCAAAATGTGGAGTAACATCGCGAAGGCTGCAGACCATCTCTTCGCCCTCGCGTCTGATGGAAGAGGTGAGAAAGTCAAAATCTCCAAGCTGTGGGATATCTCCGCTTTAGTATGGAATGCTGCCTACACCGCAAGGGAACTTCGCACGAATCAGATGTATCATTTCAATGAGGAAAAAGAACTGACTATTTATGACATTGCCGTTTTCATGCATACGGAAGCCATCATGGATCATCTCATTTCTCATCTTCAAGATTCGCTGCCGTCTCGATACCATTCAAAACGCAATCCATCTGAAAAAACCCGACTGCGGAGGCGAATGTCATTCATCTGGAAAGATGTTCGAACTCTTCCCACTCCAACCGTCGAAGAATCTGAGGCGGAAACGTCACCCACCGTCACATCCGGTCAAGATAAACGTACAAAACGGAAGCGGTCTTGGATGGAAGAAAAAGAAGAGATCGTGTAACGAGGACGCGCAGTTCGAGTTACAATATGGCTCAAGACAGTGTCCTTCGCAATGTTCTCAACAGTCAAGATATTTTCGGAGACACGCCGTTCCATCTCGCCGCGCGACATGGTCATCTCAAGTCCGTGCTGTATCTCATCTCTGTTGGTGCGGACATTACCATTAAGAATAAGCACGGACTGACAGCAGAGGACGTCGCGAACGGTGAAGTTGTGAAAAGAGTGTTATCCGATTTCAGATAACATGACTCAGTTATCGAAGAAAAGAGATTATAACTAAATGTATGTATGTGACCTCAACAAAATGTCGGTGAATGTATTCTTAAGTGTAACATAAATTTAAAATATGTATATATTCATGATCAATACATGCTTGTTCTATCCTACTCACTGGTGTCCGTCTTGTCATTTTTTTTCCACCCTCTTGTCACCACCGTGCAGGGGAAAAAATAAAATCCTCTCCCCGCTCCCTTTTTTTGAACCCCCTAGTGTTTTTCGTTTGCAGAGGTTGATACATACGGTAGGCAGGCAGGCAAGCAGGCTGTTGGGGGCCGTGACGTCACGCCCTCCACGCAGCTGGCGGCGGCGACGAGACGACCTTCGCAAGGCCGCAGCCTTGCGCTCGCAACGGCTGTTGCCACCGGATGATCACCGCAAGGCCGCGGCCTTGCGCTCGCACCGCCTGTTGCCACCGGATGCTGACCGCAAGGCTGCGGCTTTGCGCTCGCACCGGATGTTGACATCCGGTGACCAGCTGTTTCCAGTCGGCATTTGTTTTTGTTTACACCGGATGTAAACATTCGCTGATAAGAGACGCCCGATTCTGCCTCACCGGATGTTGTGAGGCAGAATCGGCCGTTTTCATCTACTAATGAAGTTGCCACTGAAAACACCTCAATAGAACTATGACCTGCTTACGAAATATATTTCGAAGACCCTCCAGCTGAAGACTGGATCCAATATAATTCGGGTAAAGAGTGGTGGCATGAAAATGAACTTCCTATGAGGGAGGACAATTTTTACGATTTGTGTGATTTGTATACAGTATATGGTTTAAATTAATGAGGTTTTTATTAGATTATAATTGACAATTGGAGTCTTTATTATGACTAGGGCTGGAGAAAATGATGATTAAAAAAATAAAGGTCAGATTTTGCGATTTAAATAAGATTTTTATTTAAATAAGATTTTTTATCCAAATAAGATTTTAAAAAATTGTATGTTATTACTTTAATCTAAAATCCTTAAGTGATTTATTTATCCTTAATTACTTTAAAAAGAGAAAAGTATTATAACATCAGTTTTTAAATTTATCATTAAATTATTCTAATTTTATTAAAAAACATACTATATATTTGAGGGGGTTCGGTGCAATACCATCCTACCTACATAATCTTTAAATTTGTTACTTACAGTTGGATGCTCTTGAAACACTTCTCTTGCGTCCACATTAACTGCAGCCTTAGCCTTAACGAAAAAGCTTGTGGCACCATCTATTAGCATAATTTAGAAAAAAGGCATTCTTTGTTCAAAGATTTTTACCTTTTTTGTGTTGTTTTTACACTAATAAAAAAGTACTTATAGTTAAAAACAACGGAATTCATCAAAAACTTAACAATGTAGACGTAAAATATTAAAAATTCTACTTAAAGTTGTTCTGTTATCGAAAAATATGGGATATAATGGTTGTTATGGCATACTTTCCCATTTAACTCTTTGACGGTCAGTGGGATGAACGCTTTCCACTTAAATTGGAATTTTATCTACATGCTCATAAAGAAAATGGTTAATATCATTAAAACTAGTAATGTTTACTACTATGTTATTAGTTTTAACAATATTAATTTTGTTCTTTAAATGAGTATTTATAAAATTCCAATTTTATTAATACTCATCATCTTTAAGATGTACTTTATGTGGGTTTAAGAAACATTTGAATACATATCTAGAATTATGGACCCCCTTAAGCTTTAAATCGTTTATCTCGAAACTGTCTTGGTGTGTGTTAGGGCGGTATTGCTGCTAAATCAGTTTTTAACAACAGACAATTAAATGCTGAATACAAATTAATAGATCGTCCAAGTATGTTAGTATACAACTCCACTACAAAATGTTTATTGTTCTTCATTTCACAAGTTTGTTACTCTTATTATATATTATATTGTAAATTTTATTATCACAAAATTGTTCAATTATATGAAAAAGTTTATAAGAATTATAATTTATTCTGTGTATTAATATTGTAGTTGATTCAATTCTTTTTATACGAGTAATTTTTATTTTACAAATATTTAAAAAATAAATATATTTTCAAATATTAAAAATACTAAATATTGTTTTATATTATTGTTTTTTGGAAAATAATTTGATTTAAATCATCCCAGTCTATATTATGACATTTCAGAATCTATGTATTACGTTGAATCATTTACCAATAAAACTGATGTTACATTCATTTAATGCATATAAGCCTTGTAAACACTATACATTTATTTCAAAAGACGTTTAGATGTTTTGAATATTCGGACTTTTGCTCCATTTGTTTAGAACTTTTACCCCGCACCCGGGGCAAAAGTCCGAACACTGTAATGATTTTAGACATCAAATTTAAAAATACGCCATTCTTGTTTGGATAGTATATTATTCATACATTAGTTCATAGTTCTGTGTAAAAAACAAATCAATATACCAGGAAATTTATTTTTTTAATAAAAATGCGGGCTTTAGTCACACGTTACATATATGTGTGTGTGTATGTGTGTGTGAGTGTGGGTGTGCTATCCACCCTGCCAGATTGTGACAATAGTGATAAATAGTCATCGGGTCTGGGGTCGTTCCCTCAACCTAGTTCCTGCTGTCGACACTCATGTATGTACCACAGTTACACTAATGTTACTGCGTTAAATATTACTTGGCTGTACGCTCTCCGGTAACGATACTATGATTATTTCACACTCGTTAATTTAACCCTAATTGGCACATGCAGGATATCATTTTGACTGGATTTATCAGGTGGTAATTAATACTTAGTTAGACTGGTAAAAAATGTGATATGCTATACTTGAGTGAATTTGAATACGTTTGGCCGAAACTCGTAGGCGGGATAAGCCGGCCTAAGGCACGTGACAGCGTGCTACAGTGCACCGATAACTGACTAATGCAGTTCACGGCCAGCGAGAATACTTCCCATCCCCGGGTGCTATGTCTCCTTTCGCGAGAATCATGTGATTCGGAGCCAAAACTCCCTCTGCGAGGTTTCTAAGATGAATTACTATGAATTACTGACTTCCCTCTGCAAGATTTCTAAAGTCATTTCTGAGGGCTCGATTTCCATCTGCAAGATTTCTAAAGCAAGTCTCTGTGGAAGCTACTCTCCCGAATACAAATAATGCTCCCGAATAATGCTCCCCCGCTTCTCTAGTGAGAATCCTCCTGATTGTGCGAGATTGAATTTCGCGGAGCATGGTGGGGCGGAGCTTCAACCAATGACGCGAGATCCTTCCTAACAACAAAAAATTTGTCGTTTTCCGCCGCGGGCAAGCTTTCTCTCGCGGCCGGCGAAAAAAGTCGGTGTGACCCCAATTGCGAAGCCGCACTTGCGCGCCGAAGTTCGTTGTGTCATATATCTGTCTCCCCAAGAGGGACAAATGTCCCTCCACGGCCGGCGAAGTGACAGCGGTGGGCCATAAATTTACCCTCGTCTCAATATAGCAGAGAAGGGGGCGTGGGGGTCAGTTATCGCCATCCCAACGGCCGCTATGACCGCACTGGATGGCCGCGATTTTTTTTATGGATACCCGATGTTGAATTTGCGGCAGCTCGTACCGTTACATCGGGGGGCCTCATTTTTCGAATATGCAATGGGCCTCGGAGGATGTAAAACCTGTTCTGTCGTCATAAAACGAACATTCAGACATCACAATAATTTTGATGAAATGCTAAGTGTTGCACATTTAGGAACAATTAAGAAGATAACAGTTCTTATCAACAATGCAGGTTTATTATTCCGAATCCAAAACCACAAAACAAGTACAAGCCATTTCACCGTTTTCCAGGAGAGGTCCCTTTCACAAACACTAATCATCCACCACCTGACGAAATACCGTCACCAACACTGCACGCCAAATAGCCATAGTCGCTCATGCCGACCACGCGGGAGGCCGCTTTATAGCTCTCGAGCCTGCGGAGCGAGTGTCCCTTCTTCCCGAGCCGTTCCGGCTCAATGGGCGGCCCGGCCGCCGCTGCCGCCCTGCCCCCTAGCGGCGCCTCCCAGCACCTTCCATTGCTGGGCCCGACGCTCAGTCGGCCGGTGCCAGTGCCACCGGCCTCTCCGGCGCGCCGCTGCCGCGGCCCTATCTGTTTATGCCATAAGCCACATGACTAAGCACTGCAACTGAGCTTGCTAATTCGTGTGTTGTAGGTGCGGATTTCCCTCCTAATTTCAAGTCGAAAAAAGAAAAATATGTTCGTTTATGAACATGACAGTATGAATGATCCAAAAGACAATGTTCGCATACTGTAGGCATCGCATTGCTGTTATGGACACTTCATTTTCATCTGTAGAAGAAAGGTTTCAATTTTTTTAAAGAGCAAAGAGATGCGTTTAATTTTGTATATTACTTTAAGAAACTAGCAGAAATTAGTAAATTAGATATTAAAAAATGTAAGGATATATAATTAAAGCTGACTGATGAAACTGATATAGATAGGCCGAAAGATATAAAAGCAACATAACTTGTAGATGAACTAAGTATAATCACGACATTTCTCAAATCACAATCCTCACCATTGTAGTATTAGAATTTACATATCAAAATAAATAAACCGGGTCATTCCCTAATATTACAAATTTTTATTAACGTTACCAATCACAGTAGCCGCCGGAGGAAGATCAATTTCAAAATTAAAAATCATTAGTTAAAAACTTTAGTATGATCAACCATGTCATACGAAAGATTAACACATGAAGCGATGATATCAATAATACTGAAAGTGAAATCTGCAACAATATTTAGAGTTAAAAAAATAAACACTCCAAAAAATACTATTTTTTAACAATTAAACGTTTCTATTATTAAAAGCATGTAATTATAGTACTCCTTTGGAAAGCAGCAAAATGTACTGCACCAGGTCGGCAAACCACTGCACGACGGCCCTGCCTAACGGCACAGGGGTCTTGATACGAGGGAAGTCAGTAGTTGAGATCACATGTAACGAAAACGTTTCTCTGATTATCTAATAACTTGGGATTTATTAAAAACTCAAACAAAAAATATAACACATGCTTAATGAATCAAATAAATCAATCAAATCACATGAATAAAATCACAATTCGAAAGATCATTCTTCTCCCATTTGGTAATTAACTCTTTTGTTACCTTTCCTAACAGATATGCGAGCACTATATTAAAATATTCTGCCATGCAATATTTTACTCGTTCTTGTTATGTGCTTCGTAATGTCAAGATACTGGAAAACGTTTACTGAATTCACCTCAAAGTGCAGATTAAAGTTCATTTCACTTATTATATTATATTCTAGTAGCTTACTACGTAGAAGAAACATCAATCTACTGCCTCTATAACAAGTGATAAGAAGCTGCCTCTAACCGGGGGGCCGTTCCTGGCGTATGTTCTCAGTAAGGATTAATTGTAGATCCGCCCTTCAGGGTGCGCTGCAGTCATAGCGTTCGAAAAAGAAACCGAATGTTAGACAGAGAAGGAAAATTCAAAAGTCAGGAATGCAACCGAACACATCCGAGTTCTACCCAAGACATCAAAATCCCTGCGGAAGTCGAGGATTTTGTCATGGAGACGGGCCTCGACAGGTAGTTTTCTCTTCACGTCTCCCGAGTGAACACGTGTTGTATACTATGCCGTGTATGCTCCCGATCTATGGCGAGCTATGAGGAAGGAGTCATTTACCATAGATTTCCTTCTCAGAGGCAAGACCGTTAATCCTGTAAAAGTGGAGAGAATTTACAAGAATCCGATTCCGAGTAAATTCAGTGCACATTTAAGGGCTGAGAATTTCATTGCTAATGCCCCAAAAGGATATTGGTCAGTAGTGCAGTTCCGTGTTTACGTGAGTATATTTCCATGTAATTTTTAAAAATCCAACAAAATCACAGATTTTGAAATCAAAAACAATTAATACTATAGTTTTTATAATGTGCTCCAAGACCCTTTCTATTATATTCGTGCATTTAGACAACACACAACATTTGTTTGAATTTTTTCACTAAGATAATATTAACAATGTTGATTTTACATGAGGTTCTTCAAGATTGGCTGCTGCATTGTAATGTACTACATTAATCCCACAATCATCAGGTAACGTTCTTTGAAGTGGATTCATATTTTGCATGATTTAAAAAAATGAAAATTAATTTTTATTCTCACTGTGTAATAGTTCCTGCTGATCTGCTTTGAAAGGAGAGGATGAGATCAAGCACATGAGGACAATGGAGCGTCTTCCTCGTCTGAAGTCATTACGTCATCTGGGAAATGGCAAGTGCAGTATCCTCAGGCAGAACCATCAACCCCAAGCTCGACGAGCCCGACAAGTCTGACGAGGCAGTAACCAAAGCCATGAAAATTATTCTCAAAATTCCTAACCTGATGTCCTGCCATTCTTTTCCTGCCACCCAAAAATTTAACTATAAATAATTGAAAGATAAATACAAGTTTGAAAAACAATAATAAAAAATTAAAGAAGCGCGAGGTTAGCAACATATGTACAAATTAGACATTTCGTTCCCGAGTTATAGAAAACTTATTTGCATCAGTAAATGAACTGAATTTTTCTGCATTGCTAACAAAATAGTAACTCATCGTTACCTCAACTTCTACCATTACAAGAAAAAGGAGAGTTCAACAAAACGTGCGGGTGGTGAAGATACATTTACGTCCAGAAGAAAAATCCATCTCAGCATTTGCTCAATAGATCAGGGAAACTGGACAAAACCTGTTCGAGATGGGGGTCAGAAGTGGAATGACGTATTTGATAGCTTGAACAGTGGGAGAGGCAAAATAAAACAATCACAAATACACTTCAACAGCTCAAGAAACAAAACACCTTTCGTAACACAAACAAGCACCGTCTTCCTGCAGTAGAAGGAACTTTGAACTTTTAAAATTGAACCATTCAAAAGAAAAATATTTTCCCTTTTGCAGCGAACAATTTTTAACCTGAATCTCTCATCAATTAGGACTTCATTGAAAACTGTATTCGTCCACACACATGACCTATTTTTTTTAACAAAATTGAATATCTCTGCTTTTAAACACAATTCAGTTTGTGACTAATCTTGTAAATGTTTAGATGTAAACGTAAATAGTACGCATGTAGCATTAACAGCAGACCTAAAACTTCATGTTCTTTCAAAATTCATTTTACTCAAGAAAGAAATTTCAAACCACATAATTGGCCTCCATATTTTCATGTAGTTTTATACAAGTTTTACTCCTTTCTCAAGTTCTCTATACCTTAAGGTTACACATTACATAATGGAACTCAATATTACTAGTTTTCTCAATAAATGAAAAACATTTCATTAATAAAAACCGATCATTAACTTGAAATTCTCTACACGTCTTTTGTCGTAAAAACACGTGTCATACAAGCCCTTTTCTCAAAATTCATACAAAATTGTTGACCTTACGCAGGTCATTCCTTTCGAATCGCCTCTCGGAGGCTGCTCACGTAACGGTAGCCTGTAATCTTGATTCCGCCTTCTGCAAAGTACGACGCTACAGGTCTAGTAATCTTAATTACCAGTAGTGTGCAGAGTAATCCAGAGCCTTTCGAATGCCGAATTATTCGTAAAAAATACCATAAACCGTAATGCAAATCTAGACCCCAATAGACCAAACTCCAACATTCAAATTAAAACTAAGAAAGGAATAAAGCTAAAAATAATTACCCGCGTATTAGTACGGTCATCTAATGACAATCATATAGTTTATTATTTTAATATGCATAAGCTTATTTTTACAGCATTTTATAGTAAATCTACGCTTACGGATAATGCATTAAATTGACTCCATTTTATTTCGTGTGTCCTGCTAGGTCAAGCTCCGGCCAGATTTGTACTTTCAGACTTGGCTGTAGACAGGTACTTTCCGACAAGATTTCAGAAATCGACAGTTATGAAGTTAGAGTAAGTGAGGAGTCATACCAATTTCAATTTATTTCATGTTACATAATACAAGAATATGTGCATACACACAAGTACAAAATATCTCATTTCTGCACCTCACCGAAGACATAGCCCTGTGGGACAGAAATGATTTAACACAATTCCAAGTATTACAATAAAGATAATATCAAGTTTTAAACACAATGTAACAAACATTTACATTATTACAATCGAGATACCATCCACACAAGCCGACTTTTTAGTCGTCAGGAGACTGAACAGGATATGGAGGTGTATAATTCACAGTATGCTCAAATCCGTTTCATGATTCAACCAACGTTTACACAAAATACATTTAAAAAAATTAGCTATATACAAGTTCATTATTTTCATCATATTTTGTTTGTACAGGGAATTATTTTTATCATAGCTCACATGACGGTTACATACATACCCAAAGGTTTTTAACATTACCAGATATCGTGCCGAGAATATTTTATAGTAAGAATCCTTAGTTTCTTTATTAATGACTAACACGTTACTATAGTATTTGTATTTACATTTCAAATTGTCACAAGGACATCGATTTTAACTTTACATTGATTTATCAGTTCCCTCGTTATCCAATTTTTACGATGCATATATTAGGAGAAAATTTTATTTTTAACTAAATATGTTGATTGCACCCTATATCTTTTTTTTATTTAACGACATAAAGCAGCATCCATGTTATCTTCGGAAAAAACCGTTCCTGCTGTGGTCAGCCTTGTCTACCTAGCGCGCGCGCAAGGAGACGCCGCGCGTCGACGAGTTCGGTGGTGCGTAGCGCCGCCAGTGGCACAGGGAGCCTCGCCCTCATACTTAAGGGGCGGCGGGCGCCAGCCAGTGAAGAGCCATCACCAGTGAAGAGTTCCGGTCAAGGCGAGGAAGGATCGGCCGAACTCCACGCCGTTGCGGCTGCTGCGGCTGGTTCCCGGTCCCGCAGGAGACGCCTGGTCGCTGCCGGCACCTGATTCAACAGACGGTATATCTATGTGAGTACATCCACTTCCTTTCTTTTACGATTACTATCTCCAGGTACAGCTCTTTCAATAGCAAGAACTAAGCAAAAATTACCTAATACAGTTTTTTCTAAAGAACTAAGCACTTTGTAATACAGCTGTTGTCTGGTCTACCCTATGTAATGGACAACGGTATTGTTGACAAGGCAAGCGAGAAGCGCGGTCTCGCACGCTCTCGGATCGAGGCGCCCTGGTTTTCTCAACAGGCGGCATTAAAGTCTCGGCTGATCCTGAGTACGTCACCGACTCGCGCGCCGCTACCTCGGCCCCCGCCGCCAAACCTACTACCTCGCAAGAGAAATCCCTGCTGTCAATTCGCTGCGAGAACCCCACAGTGGTTCGACGGCTCAGGGCGCGCTCCCTTGTGAAACTAACCCTGGACACGGAGGGAAAAACACAAAACGTCCACTGTGTCAAAACCTACTCGCATCGCAAATGCACTAAAGGCTCTGATGCAAACTGACTCTGACGGGTGCATTGCTGACCTCCCGTTGGATCTGTTCACATTGTTAGCCTCCCGCCTGACACCTGCCGACAGGCAGGCTCTCTCGAAGGCGGCGGACCAAAGCGGAATTAGGGAGTACTACGCCCTCTCCGCTAGAGCGGAACCTTTACCCTGACCAACCGCCTCACCAATTGCCGGCAAAGGCAAGAAGCGCCGTATCTCGGGTGATGAGCCGAGCGCCTCAGCCGGAAAGGTACCTCCTGCCCAGGTATCTCCCACGAGCTTTCTCGCGCTGCCCGCGGTCGATGAGACCGAGATGCAGGTGGACAGCGCAGCCGAGGGTAGCGGTGAGCCCGACGCGTCGGAAATCCCGGTAGCCAGCAATGGCGACTCGGGTGCCCACGTGGAGGGGCGAGGCCCGCCTCAGGCCGTGTCGCCACTGCCCCCATTGCCACCGCGCGGAAATGCGCAGGGCCCTCCTCCCTCCACCTCTGAACCCAGGAAGGCATCAAAGTGTGTCCCTCCCGTCATAGTGGCGACCGAAGCGGTGCCCTCTGAAGGCGGTTTTGCCGAATGGGTTAGGGTAAAAACGCGCGGCTGGGAATTCCCGGTCGCGGGAAAGCACTGTGGGGAGTTTTTCTAAGTGGGGAGTTTTTCTAACATACTAAGAGCATAGAGCGAAACCTACACAAACTATTTACACCTAGCAGTAAAACGCAAAAGGCGTGTGCACTGCATATACGTTCAAGTATCCTCTGATCAATACGATCATGATGCGATCGAACACCACACTGACCTTCGGCTACGCCCAAAAAACAAGCCCGCCAGTCCAGTTGGAGGCTCAGAGAGCAGCTGGTGCACGGTTGCCTACGCCGTACGAGTCCGGTCAGGGACTCGGTCAAGGAGAGCACGAGAGTCAACACGGGAGTCGCCTACGCGGCAGTCGGAGGGTCAGCGCGCGGTGTGGACCGCGACGAGACGGCAAGCCGTGCCGGAGGGCGCACGGTAGCCTACGCCGAGAGAGGCGACTCCATGGAGAACGAGCAGGTCGCGCGTTCCACGGAAGACCCAACCCTGCGGCTGCGATCCGTGCTGGCATTGTACGGACGCGCAAGGAGGGCGCATTCGCGCAAAAGTACTCTCCATGGTGGGAGTGGGACATTGATCTCGAAGCTAATTGCAAAGTTCATGTGGAGTGAATAAAGTTTGTTAATATGATGTACCTCCTTCATTTAACGAACTGTCAAGTTCCTGTCAGAAATTTTCATATTTTCAGAAGTTTATTTATTTTTTTATTTTTATATGGTTTTCCATTATATGCTATGGGGTGTTCTTAAAGTACCATTTAGATACACAATTGTGGCAAAAGGGAAGTCAAATCTAAATTATTAATAAGACATGGAAAATATGACTATATCAACTTTGCCGAAGACGACAGTACAAGAACGTATGTCCACTCATACGCCTTTCGGTATTTTAATAAGCGAAATATAACCAAATTCGTGTACATTGGTAATATAACAATGGACAAGATCAGTATTCCTCAGAATACCTATATTAAAATCACCAATATTAAAATGTTTAATGCTTCACCTGAGGTAGATGTATTGGAGTATAATATCTAAATGGTCCTTGTAATGAGACTTCTTAGAAAATTGGAATGGTTTCTTACCAGTGTGAGTGCGCATGTGACGAGCCAAGTATCCTTTTTCAGTGAAGGTCTTCTCGCAGATGGAACACTGGAAAGGTTTCTCACCGGTGTGGGTGCGCATATGCTTACCCAACGTTCCTTTCTCAGTGAAGGTTTTCTCACAGATGGAACACTGGAAGGGTTTCTCACCAGTGTGAGTGCGCATATGCTTACCCAACGTTCCTTTCTCAGTGAAGGTTTTCTCACAGATGGAACACTGGAAGGGTTTCTCACCAGTGTGAGTGCGCATATGCTTACCCAACGTTCCTTTCTCAGTGAAGGTTTTCTCACAGATGGAACACTTGAAGGGTTTCTCACCAGTGTGAGTGCGCATATGCTTACCCAACGTTCCTTTCTCAGTGAAGGTTTTCTCACAGATGGAACACTGGAAGGGTTTCTCACCAGTGTGAGTGCGCATATGCTTACCCAACGTTCCTTTCTCAGTGAAGGTTTTCTCACAGATGGAACACTGGAAGGGTTTCTCACCAGTGTGGGTGCGCATGTGCTTATCCAAGGATTCTTTGCGAGCGAATGTCATCTCACAGATGGAACACTGGAAAGGTTTCTCACCAGTGTGGGTTCGCATGTGTTCATCCAAGGATACTTTGCGAGCGAATGTCTTCTCACAGATGGAACACTGGAAAGGTTTCTCACCGGCGTGGGTGCGCATATGCTTACCCAACGTTCCTTTCTCAGTGAAGGTTTTCTCACAGATGGAACACTGGAAGGGTTTCTCACCAGTGTGAGTGCGCATATGCTTACCCAACGTTCCTTTCTCAGTGAAGGTTTTCTCACAGATGGAACACTGGAAGGGTTTCTCACCAGTGTGAGTGCGCATATGCTTACCCAACGTTCCTTTCTCAGTGAAGGTTTTCTCACAGATGGAACACTGGAAGGGTTTCTCACCAGTGTGGGTGCGCATGTGCTTATCCAAGGATTCTTTGCGAGCGAATGTCATCTCACAGATGGAACACTGGAAAGGTTTCTCACCAGTGTGGGTTCGCATGTGTTCATCCAAGGATACTTTGCGAGCGAATGTCTTCTCACAGATGGAACACTGGAAAGGTTTCTCACCGGCGTGGGTGCGCATATGCTTACCCAACGTTCCTTTCTCAGTGAAGGTTTTCTCACAGATGGAACACTGGAAGGGTTTCTCACCAGTGTGGGTGCGCATGTGCTTATCCAAGGATTCTTTGCGAGCGAATGTCATCTCACAGATGGAACACTGGAAAGGTTTCTCACCAGTGTGGGTTCGCATGTGTTCATCCAAGGATACTTTGCGAGCGAATGTCTTCTCACAGATGGAACACTGGAAAGGTTTCTCACCGGCGTGGGTGCGCATATGCTTACCCAACGTTCCTTTCTCAGTGAAGGTTTTCTCACAGATGGAACACTGGAAGGGTTTCTCACCAGTGTGAGTGCGCATATGCTTACCCAACGTTCCTTTCTCAGTGAAGGTTTTCTCACAGATGGAACACTGGAAGGGTTTCTCACCAGTGTGGGTGCGCATGTGCTTATCCAAGGATTCTTTGCGAGCGAATGTCTTCTCACAGATGGAACACTGGAAGGGTTTCTCACCAGTGTGGGTGCGCATGTGCTTGTCCAAGTGTCCTTTCTGAGTGAAGGTCTTCTCACAGACGGAACACTGGAAAGGTTTCTCACCTGTGTGGGTGCGCATGTGCATATCCAAGAATCTTTTCTGAGTGAATGTCTTCTCACAGACGGAACACTGGAAGGGTTTCTCACCAGTGTGGGTGCGCATGTGGTTTTCCAAGGCTCCTTTCTGAGTGAATGTCTTCTCACAGACGGAACACTGGAAGGGTTTCTCACCAGTGTGGGTGCGCATGTGGTTTTCCAAGGTTCCTTTTTCAATGAAGGGTTTTCCACAGATTATACACTGGAAAGGTTTCTCCCCAGTGTGGGTGCGCATGTGACGAGATAGGTGTCCTTTTTCAGTGAAGGTCTTCTCACATATGGAACACTGGAAAGGTTTCTCACCGGTGTGGGTGCGCATATGACGAGCTAAGTGTCCTTTCTGAGTTAATGTCTTCTTACAGATAGAACACTGGAAAGGTTTCTTATCAGTGTGGGTGAGCAAACGCCTATGTAACTTCCCATTTCTACTGATCATCTTATTGCAAATGGAACGCTTAAAACGTTTTCCCCTGTGGATACTGCTGTTTGGGAGCACGTCCTTGCGGTGCGTGGTCTGGTCATAGTTGCTGATGCTACTCTTAGGGATGCAATCCAAGTCTGAACTATGGCTCTGTTGTGTCTGGATTGTGTTGGTTTTCTCTGATGAAAAACACCCATCACCTATCAACAAAAAAACCCACATTTGTATCAGAAAAATTCAGGTGCAGACAAGCAACAACAAACGTCTAAAGCTTAACAATCAAACATTTGGTGATATAAACATGCAATGCGAGTGCAATAGTTGGGAACGGGAAAGGGCACAGTTTTGCAAAAGCGATGAATATTTTTTAATAAGCATGTGTGTTTTGCAATTATTCAAAAAAGTAAAAATGTGTAATATTTAGAAAAAGGATTGGATTGTTATGACTTTCAGAAAGTAAATCTGAAATTAAAGAAGAGATAATCCTTTATGTTCTGACCTATATTTTGAGATAGAGAAAATGTCTTCAAAATTTTAACTACTGAACATTTTCTTCGAATGACCCAACCAGTTGAGGACTTGAGTATTCTAAAACATCGTTTAAGGCACGGATATGCACTCTGTTCCCCGTGCAAATATTGGCCAAAAACATTTATATCTAAGATCGATCTCAAAAATGGCTTCATTGGTTTCAATGAATGCTTAATTCTTAAAACACAAATGACAAACATTACTAATGATGATAGTAACATAACTAAAAAACAATGGACTTTGCATTAATCTAAACGTAAATAATTTGTATAAACACAAGGTACAACTTTTTGGCACTAGGCTTCCGGTGAGATCGTGCGAGAGAAGCCACATTCAACAAAGAGCTACAGTTGCCTGAATTATTTCCTGTGATTCTGATGTCTGAGATTTTACCCATGTATCATCGGTACTGTGCAAAGTCTCACTACAAACAGGGTGAAGCTTTGTTATTCATATTCCGTTAATTATGGTAGTGCCTAGCGCTGCGCCGGGGACTGCACTGGCGGCGCTAGTGGTGCCTCTTGTGGAGGGGTGTGGGCGCAGGTGGTGGGGGTTGGGTGCGTTGACGGCTGGAGCGCGGGGCGAAGTGGACCCTCGCCGTGTGCGAGTAGATGCAGGCCGCGCTCTGGGAGATGCTTCCGCTATTATGCTTTCTCGAAGGGCCTCCAGCTTAGGGCCCGAAGCCACTTTTTGTTGGGCGGCGTTGGTCTCCGTACTGCACTCGCCGAAGCACTTCCACCGAGACACACCCAGAGCCTAGCAGAAGACGCGGACCGCTTCTATTTTTCTTTTGCGCGTGTTTCCTCGCTGAGATGACACGCCCGGACTGATTCTCCCGAACACTATGACTGCCTCTTTTTATAAGTGGTGGATGCTGTTATGTCATAGCTGCAAGTGGCTCCTGCATTCGGAAATGACTAGACATCGGATGTTTAGGAAATTTCCTATTTTATTCTAATGAAAATATTTAAAGGTAATTCATTTATGTATACGAATTATGGACAACCTAACATTGACCAATTTGCCTTTTTTCTTCTTCTGTGACATAACTGCCCTTTTAGACATTTTTCTTTTTAGATGTTTTTTTTCTAAAAAATATTGATATTTCTTTTTATTCTTGGTTACAAACACAAATTTTCAACATTTTAAGTTTTACTAATCACATAAATTTTCAACTAATAACAAATCTCCATTTTTTGTCTCGACTGAAGCTGGCATTTGGGTTTGCAGGTCACTGACTTTTTGGAACCGCATTGTGTTTCTGATATATTTTTTCGCATTTCTTTGCACAAATAAAATGTACTAAAAACTGTGGTCTCTGGGTACTTGGTTGAGCGGTGGGCCCTTACGTGAGCTCTGAGCACCGATTTGCGACGTAATCAAAGCAGTCATGTCTCAGAGGGCTAGGCGATTATCCCCACTTGCGATATGGATATCTTTCCGTGTCAGACGTTCTGTGTATGCCCATCTCTGCCCGCGTTGTCCGAGTGCGTCTTCATTCTGCCCGCAGTCGTCCGAGTTGTGCAGCACGCGAAGTACTTCATCAGTGCCTCTTAATGTAGCAACAGAGATCAATCCTGTAAAGATGCCAAAGTCTCTCAATCACTAATGGTTCATTAGTAGTCTATTCTCTCCTTTATATTGTTTTTTGTATTGGCTAATTTTAAATGCAAGTGCAGTGAAAAATATTCCCGTTTTCTCTCTCTCCAATTTTAAGTTTCTAAAAAACCATTTTCGGTGCCTATTAAAAAGTTTAGTGCCCTTTTAGACGCCTAAAACATTAGTTTTTAGTGTCTTAACATCCGATGTCTACAGATGACATGACCACACCCTATACTGCGGGCGGGCGATCCTTGCGCATGTGGGGGGCGTATTATATATTGTCCATGTTGCATGCCTTCTGAGGCCTCATTCACATTGCAAACTTACCCGTGACGTAATGCCGTCAACTTAGCAGTAAAATTTACACGTCAAAACGAGCAGTCTCAATGACGAACGTAAGTTTCGGCTGAGCCAATCAAGTTTCAACGTACTGAAGCTTGATCGATTGTCGATTTGTTTCTAGCATGGTGGAAACATCTTTTGACAATGGTTTCTACCTTCTCTTTCGATTTGTCTTAATATATAAATGCATGTAGCTGTTGTATTTCCTTTATTTTAAAAACAAGGATTCTCTAGTATCAAATTCACGAGTGATTCGTCGGACGTAATTATTTTATTCGCCACGTCGAGTTAAAGTCGCCGTACCTAATTGACTCCTTAAATGGAAGGCTGGGCCCAGTTCTATCTCTTGTAGAAAGGGCTTCTGCGCGTTCTTGGCTAAATAAACTTATACGAGCAGCTGTCAGAAGGCAAGAGCAAGTAGCGCTACCACCGAGCGCTACAAAAATGTTCTTCGCAGCAATGGGGCAGCGCGGGCCAGCCTAGCCAACCAATTCGGTACGGCGAGACGCAGAGTGATATTTGTTATTTATTTATTGATTTACGTCAAATTCAGTTAAAAACTGTGTGACGTGCTACGGGAACAAGTTCATTTCAAGTTACATTTATGTCCAGAAGCAAAACAATGGGCCATCTCAGCATTTGCTCAAGGATCAGGGAAACTGGACGAAAATCTGATCGAGTTGGGGGTCATTGATACAGAAGCTGAAGTACACTACTTGTTACAGAATATTTACAATTATTCAATCCAAATGGTAAATAATAAACTAAATGTCGTTGTTAAGATCAATATTACTTTCCTTTTATATGCTCGGTATGGTCTCTAATTCTATAGAAACAGTTGTACAGCAGAAAAAAAATTATTTGGAACTTTACATCGAATTTAATCGTTTAATGTCATCTGGCTAAGTTTTGTAAAATACTCTACATGTGTTGTACGTGATTTTTGTAGTGAACTGTTGATACTGTCATCTGATGAATAAGATTACTACGTGTTGAGATTATCGCGACATCATATTAAGACATCATATTAAGCGTTTGCTGAAAATATATTCCCGCCCTTAAGTCATTTTTGACAAAAACCACTGATTCACATATCTAGAGACAAGGTAATGGTAAAATACCTAGATCAATGAAGGGAGGTTTACAAGAATCGCGTGGGTGGGAGCTATAAGATGTATTTCCCCAGAACATTATGCCATATATCGGGTGAGAATGAACATTCGCGAAATACACACGAGCAGAATGTTAATTCAGGTGCTATACAAATTCACGTCCACCAAACAAATCTAGTCTGGGCATCGCGTTAAGAAAAATACCTACACGTGTCAAGAAATATAAATATTAGGCTGTATCGAAAAAAAATAGAAGTCAATGGCTTAGCTAGCCCCAATTGGCACCAATAAAACCGTTTTAAAAATGAGTTTAGAGGTTTGACAAATCCTAGAAACAACCCATTTTCGATACTTTTTAGAAAATAACGCATAAATATTTAAAAATGTTTTATCAACAGTTTGGCTGAGGTCGTGCACACGTTACCCCGCAACAATTTTATGATCATCAAACATTACTTCTTTAACTGAAGAAGTGTACCACATTAGCTGAAATATGGCAAATTTTAGGTTAAAACCGTAGAAATGGATACTTTTAAAATGGCGATAGCTCCGTAAAATTTATTCATAATACTCGTAATTTAGATTAGATTAAAACTTGATATCTTTACTTTAAGAACTTTGTTTCGCACAATTTAACTATTTCATTGTAATATGCTAAAATGCCAGCGCGCCATCACTTAACGACTCACAATTCTACCGCAATGCAGTATCTGATTTCTTGTTTTATTGTTAGGCTGCATTAAACATATTTGCAGTAAAATCAAACGAGTTTTGATATTACTAGACTTTAAAAAACACCAAGGGCCGGTTTCACCAATATTTCGTTAAGCGCGGCATTGCTAAGCTGGCTCAAAGTTAAAGTTCCAAATTCAAGCGAGCTTAAGGCAAACGCGTTTCACCAGTCCCCTCGAGGCGATCTAGCTTAGTTAAGCGAGTTCGGGCGTCTTCCGCTAATGTTGGCAACGCTAGAAAGTAAACACATCAACGTTCTGCACGTGCTTTGACGCAGTAGTCTCCATGCTTTGAAGTTGTTTATACTATTTCGTGGACCACCATCATTTGGTTCAGTTCTTATAGTTTTGTGATAGTGTGTGAATTTTTTTGTTTATAGTTTATTCTATCAAATTATTTTACGATCGTTATTAATTTTGTGTTAGGCGGTACATTTATTATTTATAAAAAGAATAATCAAATTACATTACAAAATAGCTAATTGTACAATTAGTCTTGGATAATGAATTGAAACATTGGCAAATGAAATAAAATAGTCTCACAAAGTTGAGCTGAAAACAAACACCCCGAAGGGAACAGAAAACTACTACGTCCACGTCGTTGTTCCTGGGTTACACTAAAAGTACTTTATTGACTTCCGTAGAAATCACTGATTGTTATTAACCACTCAGAAATAATCGACCACGCTCAACCACAATTACAGTCGGAAATTAATTTTTTGCGATTACAGCTCCACCTATCACAAATCAGAAAAGTTTCAGACAAAATTTTTTTTTCGTAGAATCCGAATCTGAAATAAAAAATGGGGGTTCCTGTTTAAGATTTCAATGTTGCCAACCGTCCCACCCGCTGGGGGCAGGGGGTGTAGATTTTAGCATTGAAAGATTCTCCCTTCAAAACTGTTAAGATTTGGTCTCAGCTCACGTTTTCGTACATCGCGTATTTTTTTATTTCAAGTTGTCAAGTTAAATGGGACACCTGTATATTTCAATGTATTTTTACAACTTAAATATATAGTTTAGTGCAATTTTTTAGAAATTTTGAAAATGTTCCAGAGGCTTCATGGCAGACCAAAATTTAAAGAACCGTGTTCAAAAGGGCTTTAGGTCAGGCCTTGTCGATCTAGTAATATTCATTTTCGACAAAACTCTGCGCATAGTGTAAACCTTCGAGTTGTTCACTGACGGACGGAAGTATAAAAACAAACAGATTCTCGGTATTAAGGAACACCAAAATGTAGATTTTGACTATGCTAAGTATTTGAGAGAGTAATTTACTACATATAGGAGCAAGAAAAATCATATCTTAAGGTGTCATGGAATTTTTCTGTCGAAAAAATATTACTTTTCTCCGCAGCATTACATTACTTTCTCACTACTGGGTAAGCTGGTAGAAAGTAAAAATGGTCTTTACAGGGAAATTGAAACTTACTTAGGAAATTGACTTTTCCTTCCATAAGAATATTAAACTATTATATCTTAACTACGATAGTCAGGGAAATAATTGCTTGGAAAACATTCATAAAGCCGTTTAATAAGATATGCTGGTAACGTTCGGAAAGTGCCCTACAATTAAGCTTCATTCAATTCTCAGGAACCTGCAGATATTGAACTGAATTAACTTGCAACCAGCTATTTAACCATTTTCCAGGAAAAGGTTTGATTGGCAAAGTATAAAGAAAGGGAAAGGACGCTTTTTGATGAATCAGGAAAAACAGACCTTTTCAATTCTTTTGCGGTGTGATAAGTTGTTCATTACTACTTCTTTCGTCAATTCTCAAACTTAACACGAATATTTGGACGAGTAATGTGTAATCGTCCAGCAAGCGAGAGGTAATCCTCTTTTATATAAGAAAGCGAACATATTTTTATTTTATATATTAAGTATATAAAATTTTAAAATTGTACGGATGTGTATGTAAAATTCTGTGAATGTCATGAGTAACATTCTAAAATTTCTTAATTGAATTTATAACTAATCGCATAACACTAACGTAAGTCAAGGTTTAAGAAACATCATTGTATTCAATTTGCAATATTTAAAAAAATCTTATTAATACATTAGAGGAGAAACAAACAGTTAGGTGCTTTACTAGTCTGACCCCACTGCTAGGCCATGGTTCAATTGCGAAAATAAAATCTTTCATTTACACAACTTCATCATTACACAAGCTAAGTCTTTTGTGACGTCATGAATTGTAAATAACGAAACTGATCGTTGAATAAAATACCTGTTTAGAAATTACACTCCCATGATAATATAACAAAAGAACGAAAGTAAATTTCCGGCACCGGTAAAGTTTCGTTTCAGAAGCAGATTTGTTAGTCTATAAATTTCTTCGCTGTGTTTTGGACTTTAAGTTTCGTTAGGGTACTTAAGTTTGGGTGCACAATAAACTAACGAAACGTTTAATTTTGCATAGTTTCGTTTGTTTCCTTGTTTCCCAGAATTATTGCGTAGCAACTCGAACATTAATATAAGAAACTCTTAAAAATTCAGTTTCATACATCACAATGCTCTATTCTAATTTTTCTTTCTTCCTATAGAAAAAGTTACATCACGCTGCGCGAAAAATGTCGAATTTTCGGCAGAAAAACTCTTATTAAAAAGACCTGATAACGAAAAAATAAATTAATCCAGTTGCTAAATTTAGATCGGGGATCCTCTAAAATGTGGTGTAGCCAAAATCCCCGTTTTGTGAAATCCCCCTTGATACTGAAAAACCGATTGATAGCAAACGTCTGTCTGTGAACAATGCTAGCGGCTAAGACGTTCAGCTTATTTTCTCCAAAAGTGATATTCTCCGATCGGTTTGGCTGATGTCGCGGCCCCTTGAATTTCAAAGCGATATTTCAATTTTCGGCGGTACTTTTCATGAAGCCTTAGCGACATTTTCAAAATTTTTAAGAAAATGGCGCCATCAATTTTGATTAAATTTATCACCATAAGTTGTAAAAAGTTGTAGAAAGTAAATTAACATTTTTTAATACTGACAGGCTATTTTTAATTAATTTTGTGCACTATCACAATATGAGGAACGTGATCCCTATCTTCTTCTAACAAGTACAGAATTTGTAATTCCGTTGGGCATTTGCGCACTTCAGTGCTTCAGAGGCACCATCGGATCCGCTTAACCGTGAAGGAGTTAGCGTTTGCTTTTAAGGGTCTGCAGAGCCTCAGAGACGGCTGTCTTTTTAAAGAGACAGGGGATCTTGCCACATTGTTTTCTTAACAGCTAAGGCATAATGTTTACCAAGTACTGTACTCACCACTCCAATAGTTTGTACCTTAGGTTCATGAAATAATTAAGAAATATATCACACATTTACCTGGGGAACATGTTGTGATCTCTTGTTTAATTGTAGCAACAGAAGCACCATCACACCAGGATGCAAGAGGATCCTACAGAAATAAAAAAATATAAACAATCTCTTAATGGAGTAAAATATTGATTGAAAATTTTTAACTTCATTTGGGAGGGAAAATGTAATTTTGAAAAATTCCAGTAATCCATGTTGTCCTATAATGTTTTGCAGCCCTGGATCTTAAATTAGAATTGGAAGGAGATTCTGGGTTTTCATTCAGTTCGGATAAATAATGTGAATTGTTCGTTTCAGAAATACAATAACTGATATTTAGTGAATTTTCTACGGTGAAACTTAAAAATAATCCCACATGGTTTTGTCTTCTAGAAATTTTTAATCCTAAAAGACATTTAAAAATTACATTCTTCTGTACCTGTTAATATTTATAAAAAAAATATTTATATATTAATTCCGGATATTCATGAATTTATTTTACCTAAAATATGCATTAACTCTGCATTGAGGTAGGATCCAAAAATGCATGAAAAGTGCAAAATAACAATATAAAGAAGTTATTATGCACAAATAATAATTAAAATGATTCAAATTTACATTGTAAAATATAAAATTTATTTCACCACTAGTAATACTGATATAAAGGGAATGGTTGCAAGTAAACTATCCCTTCTTTGTCACTTTGGTAGCAGATAACCATCGAATTTTTTTCATTCGTGACATTGTCTCAAAGAAATACTAATGTAGACACCCTTTCAAAATTTAGAAAAGGCATCCACGAAAAAGAGTATTTGCTTCTTTGCATTTGTGAAATCGTATGCACTGAGTAGTAGCGCGTCGTATATCTAACACAGAGAGCTCCGTAATCAAAAGGGTTTGGAGGCTCTTCTCAAAAGCGGGAATGGATTTCTCGTAAGCGTACTCTCCGGAGAGTTCTGGGACACTGATAATAACGTCACAATGACGTCAAAGGTTTCCCAATGTTATTAGAATTCCCTCTTCGCTATGTTATTAGAATAGGAGTAATCGACGTCATGGCTGTCCAAGTAAACAACGTCCATGCGCGCGATTGAATGTGGTTGTCTGTAAGAACGCTCGATGACGTCATAGTGACAGGAGGGAAGGTGCTGACCTCACAATTGTACACCTCTAGGTGCACAATTTTGAAGTGTTCAGTGCCCCAGTGCGCTTCATAACCTTTCGAAATGGTGAGCGCTTGTGCGTGTTCACAAGAAACAATGTCTCCAACACGGAAGCGACGCATCAATTGGTGCATGTCGACCGTCTTTGGCGTAGACAGTGCCATGTCCTTTACGTCTTTCTGTTTCATAACCGTTGTTCTATGCCGAGTTATTGTAATCGTGAAGCAGTGCCGGGGTCATGAGGGTCCATCGGCGGAGAAGCGCCGCCACATGCCCTCTTTCAGTGTCCGATTGAAACGCTCGATGACAAGTTGGAACAAGTGGAATAATGGTGAATAGATTGTGCAGGCAACCATTTCTTGAAAGTGCTATTGTAAAATTCTGTAGCATCATCTGTTTGTAAAAAGAGTGTTGCCGACCGCCGCTGGATGCCAAGATGCGCTCAAAGCTTTACACAACTTCATCACCAGTCTTCTTTTGGAGGGGTTCGGCCCACGCGAACTTGGAATACACAACAATTATCGTTAAGATGTACCGCATACCTCTATTGACCGTCGTATAAGGCTGCATGTCGACCAAATCCGCTTGCCATAAGTCGTTGACTCCATTCGTTATAACATTCCGTCTGGTGTAATGGCGCCGTGGCTGGTGTATTCGGTATTCGGGTCCGTCGGGCGCAGTCACGAAACACAGACCTCTCCGTGATTTTGAGATTTTTTGTTTAATTGACGTTTTGGGTTTCTTCTGCTCGGAAACAGTTATGCAATAATCAAACTATACTTCCATTTTTATTTGTCGTGTCGTATTGTGCACCACGCTTATAGTACGTTTTATGTGCTGACGTATCATTTACAATTTGTTTATAATTGGCCATATTGTCTGGCGGAATGTTGTGTTTCTTTTCAAAAAGGAACTCGAGAAGACACTGCGTAGGATCAAAGACCTGGTCTGCTATAGTAAATGTACCATCATCGTTTATATACATCTCTTTGTTACCAACATTAAGTATATTGTAAATGAAATTAGGAGTAAGCTGTATCACTTTTCTTCTCCCATGCAGCTAGCAATCTTTCTCTCCATATGCTATCCCCTTCAGCTTGTTGTGACTCTTCGTCGTGTTCTTCAGCTTCCTCACGCAGTTCTCTTTTTGGGAAGACCACGGTGATGAAAAGTCTTCCTTCTCCTTTTTGGGGCGAAAAGATTTGGGAAAAGACGTGTTTACGCCGATATTGGCGTATAGATTTTTTGTGTGGGCATCACAGATAAGAGGTAGGTTTTTTATCAGTTTACATTGCTTCGGTTTGATATTCGGTATAGTATGAACGGGTCTTGTGACATACTTTTTGAGGAATCGTTCACGTTGTTACGTGATGACGGAGGGCCTTTACTTTATTGCTTTATTAGCTGGCGCTTTCTCCACTTCAGCCTTGAAAAATTTTCGCCGGGGTATCTTTCCAAAGACGATTAGGAGGAGAGTAGGTCATTTCTGAGAGAGCTGGGACCGCATAAATTAGCATTTTAATGACTTTACAGCGGTCCCAGCTCTCTCAGCAATGTTAAAAGGTACACTGAGAGAGCTGGGACCGCATAAATTAGCATTTTAATGACTTTACAGCGGTCCCAGCTCTCTCAGCAATGCTAAAAGGTACATGATGTCAGAGGGGGAAGGTCCCTGACCTCTCCGGAGGGCAGTCCCAGCTCTCTCAGCCCTGTTATTTGGCATGAGAGAACGGTGACTCCCATAATTAGCAGTTGAATGACTTTACAGCGGTCCCAGCTCTCTCAGCAATGTTAAAAGATACATGACGTAAGAGGGGGAAAGTCCCTGACCTCTCAGCAATGTTAATTGTGGCATACGCCCCCCCCCCACACACACACATTGTAACGAGCGCGGTCCCAGCTCTCTCAGCAATGTTAAAAAATGTAATAAATGTACACACATGAGAGCGGCGGGGCGGGGTCTCAGCACAATGTATGACGTAAGAAATGGAAATAGTCCCCCCTGCAATGTGACGTGTGGAGGGGAGGGTTTTTTTGTTTTTTCCCACAACTCGCAGTAGATGTCAAGGACAGCGCAGTCTCAGAGAGGGGGGTCATTGACAGCAGAGGAGCGGTCCCAGTTTTTTCTCTCTCTCTGCAATGTTTTTAAAACAAAGAGTGAGAGAGAAAGTGCACCCCCCGAAGGGGGTTCTGACATTGAGATAGGGTGCGGACGTGACAGACAGCGCGCTAGTCACAAAAAATAAAATAAAAAAACTCTTTGAGAGCATTTAAAAGGGAGTTGTTGGCCGGTAATCATTTAATTCACGCGCACCGCCAATTCAAAAACAACAACAAAAAATGTCTGAAGTGACCGACGTGTACTTCGACTCAGAAGATGACGACGAGGTGTTTGACGAGTCAACGTCCGTGGAAGTGGAGGACGAGGATCCCACGAAACCACGTGACCTGGAAGGTTGTCGCGTGATCAACCTGGGCGATCCGGTCGACCACCAAGATGCTGCGACGAAGCTGTACGTGGATAATCAATTTACAAACGCGCGGGAATTCACAAACTATACTTCCAAGGAGCAGATAAAAAGACTCGACGAAATGCGGTCCGATTTACGTAACTTATCAGCCAAACAAACTCATTATTTACGTCAATGGCAAAATCCCGGACCATTCAATGCGGATCTTTTTCGTATTTCGAATGTTGGCAACCCCGAGGAAGACCGCGATGCTACACCGAGAACGTACGTGTACTGCAAAGTGAAGGAACTAAAAAAAGAAGTTGATAAACTTCCTCCAATTGAGCAAGCAAGGCAACGTGAACATGCGAAAATTGCGCCTGGTCAACGTGGCCCCTCCCCGCAAAAAGGACGACGCAGTAACGAAACAATACGTAGACGCCAACATGAACCTCTTTACACGCAGTGCCTTGCCGCAAGATAATAATTTTAATCAACAACGAATCATCAACGTGGCTGACCCCATCGAGGAAACTGATGTCGTCAACCTAAGGACCTTACGTCGTTTCTTGAATACAAACTAAGAGAGAGAGATTTTATGATAAAAATGTTTGTCTAATAATGGATAAAAATGACCATGTAAAAACAATAAAAAATAAGTGATAAAGACAGAGAGAATTGTGTCTTTAGTCCCACTCCATCCTTTTCCTATCCTTACCCCCCAAAAAATAGACTAGTCTAAATTAATTTTTTTGGAGACAGCTATAGAAGGAAGAGGACACTGCCAGGTGGGAAACGCAGGGAAAACAAAAAAGTAGTAATTTTGTGAAATAAGCTTTTTATTATTCCAAACATTTTTTTTCGAAACATTGAATAAAACAATACAATACAATATTTCTTTACATACTGTTCATCCCAAACACAAAAACTTCATTTCCTACGTGCTGACTGAGGTAATGTCGCGTAGGTGACGCACTCGAATATCCATACCCAGTCTTCTCTGAAGATCCAAAAGTGCTATACTACGCGGATTTTCAATTCGCATTACGTTTTGCAGAAGACGAAGCACAATAGGGTCTTCAAGAGAGAGGCTGCTGAGATCAACTAGCCCTCCTTCCTCGTCCTCACTATCAGTACTTTCCCACTCTTCATATTCATTTGTCTGCGGTTTATGTATCAAAACGTATCTACACATGGGACAAGTTTGATGACTCGTCAACCATTGTTTAATACATTCTTCACAAAAACGATGTTTGCAAAGTGTTTCAACCCATCGCATAATTTGTCTTTATGACAGATTGGCCAAATGACCTCTGGACAAATACTGTCATTGTTCACCTCACCGAAAGGAGGAGATGTTCCCGTTGTCGTCTCCATGCCAAAGCAAATAAAACAAAATGCGTTAGGTAGCTCACCGGCGTCGGCAACCGTAGCAGTCTCGCTTGGCGGGCGGCGGTCCGTCGATGTGCGTGCGTCCCTTGTTGTAATGTTCCAGACAGGGCAGAAGTTTTTGAATTGATGACAGTTGTTGAATGTGAAGAGGTAGGCGAATGTAGACGTGAGGCACCTCTCTCGCCGCCCAATGTGTCAGAAACGTGACGGCAAGATGAGCCAGACTGTCGTCATCCAGGTGACAGAGAGCCACCACAGTCACGAAGGCGTTGCAGAGCCCGCTCAATATTGTCTGCGGTTGTAGGGTGGCGGTGGTGGTGGTCTCCCATCACGCGTGCGTTGAGTATGCGCGCAAACACGCAGATGTCGTGTATATAACTCGCGCGTGCTATCTAATCACCAGGGATGTTGGTGGGGGGTGAGACAGCTTGTGGAGGGGGGGAGATATGACATCATCGCTACAAAAGCACATTGTAGTGATGTGTCACCATCCAATGGAAGAGCCCCAAGACGTGTTGAATGCCGATAGCTTCAACATTGATGTGAAGGGTATTTGTAAAGAGCTTGTAGAGCTTGCCGTGCGCGTCCACGCATTTTTTGAGTGGTGGACAGCCGTACACGTCCAAATCCTCCACGCTACAGTCTACATGCTCCCACAACCACTTATGCTTTTGATTTCCTTTAACGTAAATTTTTAAGACACCCTCAAAAGCCTGGAGAATCACGTCGTCTCTCCCAGTATGGATAAGTGCCACTCGTCCACGGTGGGGTGGCGGGGTGATAGTGTTCAATCCACGCCTTTGTTCTTTGATCCTGCTCACTGAGTTCATACACGTGACAAGGAGGTTTGAAAGTATAAGTATGTAGACACTCATCGTCTTCCGGATTGCGCGGGATTCGCAGTACCGTCAACAATTTTATGATGAATTGTCCGTTTCTGTAATATCCCTGAAGATCAGCAATGACAGTTGTGGAATGTGAACAACCGTCTGCCCCTCCAAACGGATGACGTCGCCGACGTATTGTATACACATTTCGTCTATGTAGTAGAGGCGACGGCGGCGGCGGCTGGGATGGCGGCGGCGGCTGTGATAAAGGCTGTTCTTAGTCTAAATACCATGGAACTGATGACGGTTGCGATGGTACCCACTCGTTATTGTCTGATTCTTCTTCTTCTTCGGCTTCTTTCGCTTCTTCGCTAGTGAAGAATCTCCTCACAAGAGTAGTAAATTTAAACCAATTAAAAGCAGTATCCAAGTAGCGCAACATACTGCTGTTTGAACAAAATCAGCAACAGACATGTATAATAAGACAGTTATCAGCCGTCGTTCTGATGTGCTTAGGAGACTCTGACAACTTCCAACGATTTCACTCCTCTTTTATAGCAGTGGAGAAAGTGTAGGAAAGAAAGAAAGAATGAAAGACTTTTGATAATAAAATTAGCTATTCACGTTGTTGCTAAGGGGTGGGGGGAAAGGAGGTTATTTTTTTTTGTGACCTTTTTACATAAGAATGTGAGTGTTGAAACAAACACGAAGAAATATGATAAGAGAAAAGAAAAGAAAACAAAATCGACGGCAGCTGCACGGCCGTTGTTGGTTTTTTTCCATTGACGTGTGCGGTCTATTCGTATCAGCATGATTGCGACACACTCTCTCTCTCTCAAATCTCAATATCCCGGGCATTCACCCAAGAGTTGTGGCGAGTGTCGAAACCAAGCCATTTTACGAGACATTGTTGGCCCTTTTGCGTAGAACACGCTCCACTAAATAATGGTTAGGGTAGCGTGTACGTCGCAATTCTTCTGCATAGAATCGCCCCTTGAATGGTTCACCCTCAATGAGGTCTTCGAGTGAATATGTGACGGGATTGGAAAGATGCACGCGCACAATTTTAAAGAATTCAGTACCCCAGCGCGCTTCATAACCTTTCCGAAACGGTGAGCTTTTGTGCGTGCTCACACGAACAATGTCTCCAACACGGAAGCGACGCGTCAATTGATGCATGTCGACCGTCTATACTTTGGCGTAGACAGTGCGCAGTAACTTGTTGTCCTTTACGTCTTTCGGTTTCATACCCGTTGTTCTATGCATTGTGTTATTGTAATCGTGAAGCAGGGCCGGGAGCATGAGGGTCCATCGGCGGGTACCTTCGGCGGAGAAGCGCCGCCACATGCGCTCTTTCAGTGTCCGATTGGAACGCTCGACAACCACCGCGTTCTAGTTGGAATACGTGGAATAATGGTGAATAGATTTTGCGCGCAACCATTTCTTCAAAGTGCTATTGTAAAATTCTGTACCATCATCCGTTTGTAAGTGTCGGTTGCCGACCGCCGCTGGATGTCAAGATGCGCTCAAAGCCTTTCACAACTTCGTGACCGGTCTTCTTTTTGAGTGGTTCGGCCCACGCGAACTTGGAATACACATCAATTACCGTTAAGATGTACCGCATACCGCGATTGACTGTCGCATAAGGCTGCATGTCGACCAAATCCGCTTGCCATAAGACGCTGAGTCCATTTGTTATCACCTTCCGTCTAGTGTAATGGCGCCGAGCGGGTGCGTGTAGTTCTTTCGCTATACCTAGACGCACAGGCGACACTTTGTTGACAGGTGTTGACGGCATTCCATCCCTCTGCTTTTTCTTCTGCATGGTGACACCGACTAGGCGATAATACCAGCAGAGCGGAGTTCGTCCTCTATTTCTACTATTTCACCATCGTGCCCATTGTTACCGGCGGCTTTGGAGGCTCGCAACAAGCGTAGTCTGTCAACGAATGTGTTGGGATCACGCCAATACTTATAGTCGGAGGGCGCCGTCACGAAACGCAGACCTCTCCCTTTTTGTAATTGACGTTTCGGGTTTCGTCTTCTCGGAAACAGTTGTGCAATAATAAAACGATACTTCCATCTATTCATTGTTGTTTCGCATTGTGCACCGCGCTTATAGTACATTTTATGTGCCGACGTATCATTTAGAATTTGTTTATAATTTGCCATATCGTCTGGCCTTGACTTTGATATTTGCATTGAGTGACTGTACATCCCTATTCAGACCTCTTCCGATGATTTTTGTTTTCTTCCGTCGCTTGACCCTCCTCGTATTTTGTGTTTCACTTTCTTCGCTAACAGCACGTCGTTTCCTATGGCCCCCGTCTATTTTCGATTTTAGCTTTATCACTCCCGCCACACCGAGCTCTGCTGCCCGTTCCTCGAGGCTAGCATCTTTGGAGGTGACACGCTCCCACGCGCTCGTGGCGAGCATTTCGTCCGCCTTCTTGCGTTCTTCTCCACTCTTGTGCTCGTGATAGGCAATATCATGCGTCTTGCACGCCTGATCTAAGGGATTGATACCAACATCACCGCGCGCAAGTCGCTGTTGTAGTCGGATTCCGGGCCCACAAAACTGATATCCACCGGGAATATGAAGCTCGAACAGGAGGGCGCCGATAGCTCGATTGATCAAGCGCCCCACAGAAAAACCGCCCCCCCGCCTTCCGCGACGGCGTTGGTGAAACCCGGCCGCTGTAGTATAACGACGCTCGACCATTGCGCGAGTGAAGCGGTCGAAGAGAAGGATGTTGATTATATAATGTTGTTTGTTGGTTACTCCTGCACAATGAGAAATTTATCCAAACCCTAGCGATACCTCCCTTTGTTCACAGGACTTGATCAATCAGCATGAAGGCAAAGGGATGATCGTTCCATGTATCGGAGCACACCTTAAAATCCATGAAAGATTTAAAATCATTTCCAACATGTTCCCTGTAGATATACTCCAAGTTATTGTCGTCTTGACGGAAAATCACAATCATTCGCATTGTCCCGAATAAGTTGTTTTGGAATTTTAGTATATGTTTGACACAAGTACAGCACATCCATATGCTTATGACGACCGGCTGCAAAGTATGCTTTAATATTGTCTTGCTTTTCAGTTGCAATGTGGTCAAAAATAAAAACACTGTTGGGGTGAGCCTCGGCGGGTGGGACAATACTGTCGTGTTGCGAGAAAGCGTGAAAGGGACAAATGCTATGCAAGACTTTTTTCAAAAACACGTACATGGGCTGCGCTTCAGTGGTTGAATACAGGTAGACATTTTCAAATTTAAGACCGTTGGCTGCAGTGAGTAGTGTAATCACAACATTCGTTTTCCCACATCCAGACGGTCCCACGATAATTGCGCGAACACTATCTGGAAGAAGAGCACCGTGTCGACTGTTGGTACCACTATCATCTCTTCCTCCTTTTAACAATTCCACCACGTTCACGACGGGTAACTTGACGGGATGTTGAATAACATTCATCACGTCTGCAACTGTTCCACACATGGAAAAGAACCATCATTTTACTGGGCGGAAAAATGGAAACAGTGGGTGGGTGTTCAAAAGAAACAATATTAATTTTAAAATGAATTTATTGATTAATGATTAGAAGGTATACATTGCATCTGACATGTACTTTTCAGTACCACTATTATTATTTTATTATCATTGCACAAAGTAACAACAGCCCTCGCTAACCATTCCGCGGCGTTTCTGGCACACTGTGTAACGTTCACAACATCCCCGGTGAGAGACTGCTGCTGCTGCTGCAGCAGTCGTCCTCTTATTACACGTCGTTTGTCCGTAGGTTTGCGGTTGAGACTACTTATTCTTTTCGGTTTCGTTTTACAATGTAAATCACATTGTGTCGTACATGCCGACCCCTTTTGCGTATTCTTTCGTCTTTTACGTCTGGTCTTGTCCCCCGCCTCTTCTTCTTCTTCCCCACCACTACTACTCCAATGAAAAACACTCAAGGGAGGAGGAGGAGGTTCTTGTTCTTGTACCCCATCCATGTCACTACCATCAGGACTAGAAGGAGGGGGAGGAGTAGAAGTTGGCGACGGCGGCGGCGGCAACGGCGGCGGCGGCGGTGGCGGCTCCTGTAGCTGTTGCTCGCCTACTTCACTCATTGTTATCTCTCTGGTGTGGTTGAGACGTAAAGATGAAATGACGATTGATGCGATTCGAGACTGTTTTATACATGAGTTACGATATCTGTTAACGGTTGGTAAGCAAACTCCTGTTGATGTAAAATGAGACAATAGGCCGAGGTATTCTTAGGAATGACGTGATCGGGTAAAGTTTCCATCACGATTTTGATGTTAACAGTGGAACTGATTGTCGGTTCCGGCATCTCCGTCAAATCGAAACAAAGTATTTCACAACCACTAGAGAGCCCATTGGCCGTGATGGTTGATATGGGATCTCGGTTACAAAATCTTTTCTCAAAATTTGATAGCATGTCATAGACTTCAGGTCGTAATGCATTGTCGTCGCCGTAGCGTAAACGAAGCTCACTATAAGGAAAAAACGTTTCATTCAGGTACAGTTTGACCGACCTCAAGTGTTCCAAAGAGAACCAAGACGTGTCCTTGTTTATTTGGTTCCGCGCATCATGTTGCATTGTGAAAAGAAGAAACTGTGGTTGGTGCATCCCGCTCGTTGCTTTGACCGTCCATTCGTAATTTCCCGAGATTTCCGGTACATTGGGAAGCTCATTAAGTTCCCATCTGGTGAATTTGATGGGTAATCGTCTTCCGCTATCTAACGACTTTGAGATGTATAGAGACGCCTGATCACAGAGACAGGTGTGGCTTTCTCCAGCAGATTCGTGAAATTGTAATTTTTGGATTTGGGAGGGTCGGGGCGGCTCCTCGAATGTCTGTAAAGAGGGCGTCGCGGTCAGTGCGGGAACGTATTAGCACGAGTTCGTGTTTCACACCCGTGACCGCACACGTGTGATCCTCACAAAAGCCTAACAAAAGTTTCATGGGGACCCACCCACAAAAATATCCGGAGCTGCGGATCGACCATTCATTTTGATTTTTCTCGGCGTAAAATAACATTGATCTTCTGGCCACGCGGCACCCATGTACATCCGCCGTTCCGCCGGAGAAAGTAGAGGTTTGTTCTTCATGGTGCTTGTAATGCCCGCGTTCCTAATAGTCCACTACTACACCGTTTATTTCATATCGAATTTCCGAAAAAAGATGAGCGAAACCATTCATAACAAAATCCGCTTCGCGGTACCGTCTTCCTTTGTAGCTTTTCCCTCTATCACAAGAACACTTTCGCTTGGTAATGTAACGATATCTTTATTCGGGATACTAATCCGAATTTCATCATTGTGCTCATATCCTGAAGTATAGGGCGTGTAAAGGTGAATGGTGCGCCCTCTGCTGCGGTGTGGGTGGATTAAACAAACACAAAAAAAGTTATATAACGCGCAGGCTATCGCACTGATATTGCCACGCGCGGGGCGCGTGCACACCTGCCGGGGTCGAAGCTCTCGACGGCGGGCGGGTGCGCGCGCGCCGCCGCCGCAAACAAAGACGCGTGCCTCTCTCTAACACGCAGCGCGGGGCGCGTGCACACCTGCCAGGGTCGAAGCTCTCGACGGCGGGCGGGTGCGCGCGCGCCGCCGCCGCTGTAAACAAAGACGCGTGCCTCTCTCTCTAGCATGCAACCCAATCTGGACCCTCTCTCAGCGGCGACCGCCGCTCCGAGGTCATCAAGGTCGCGCGTACCCCACCACCTCTCTGAATCCCAACCGGGTCGCTGCCGGGTCACTACCAGCACAGCCAGCGGCGGCGGCATAGTTTAATTTTTATAATTTGTATGTGTGTTTCTCTCAGTATGGTTTTCTTCTATAGCAACGAAAAGGAATTGCCGAGAAGGTATTTTACATTTTGTTTTCTTTTGTATAATTTTTTAAACATGTAACGAACTGAGAAGAATGTTTATTATTTCTCCATAATGTCTTTAATTATGTTAAATTGAATAGAACGTTATATTCTCTCTCTCTGAATTTAACTAAACGTATATGAAATAATTAAAGACATTGGAGAAATCTTTACATAAATGCCACAGTATGGACAAGATTGTTGTTGAACAAACATTTTTTGGCTCTCTGTTCTCACTGAATTTAACTTGTGGCTTTTATAACTATTACAATTATTGATATTCTCTTCTCTATCATTCTGCAATGTCTTCAATTATTTCAATTGGACTAGGTTGTCTTTAAACACCACCTGTGACTTTTATAACTATTGCAACTTTTTCATTATTCTCTCTCTCTTCTCTATCACTTTTATATTACCACAATATATGAACTAACAAGGAAGGAATTGAGGAGACGGTCTAGTATTGCAGCAAGGTATTCACACTCATTAAAATCAATTGAATAGATTTTTTTAATATTTTTATTTGATATTTCACAAATAGATTTTTAATTTTTATCCACGTTTCTTTTTTACGTAATTCATTTTCCGGAATTACTAGTGTTACATTTGCATTATTTGTCGGATTAACACCTACATATATGATGTAAGGCTTCCCCTGCAGGAAGACGTCAATTCCCATGCTCTCCACGTCTGCAGTCATTCTGTAATAACAAGAAAAACTTATATTAAAAAATGATTCACTCAATCTTCAAGTAAGACGTCAACTAAAGTATATACAATTACCTTTGCGACAAGAACACGTCTACTGCGTCATTTAAAGTGACGCAAATAGTTGTATTGGCGAATTTAGTGGAGACCACACGTTATCAGAAACGCAAGCCCCCTAGGTAGTGCGTTCAATTTTATAAATGTGTTGTTGGACTCCGCCTTAGCCAACAGTGATTTCCACGGACTATAAAAGTAGTGATAATTGTTGTTAGTGCTTCATTATAATTTTTTACATTCATCAACGTGCGAGGTATTATACTTACTCCATGCGTGGTGGGGTGTAAACGTACACCGGACAATCTTTGACATTTAAAAACTTCATTTTATAGGCGGGGTTGATATCAACCCCACCGTTGTTCACTTCCACGTCGAAGCTGTCGCCCCTAACAAGGAGGGCGACAGCGTCCTGGCGACTGCTTTCTAACTCCTCCTCCTCCTTCTCAACACATGGATCCCTGCAAAAAATTATACAATATAAATGTAATATATATATATATATATAATGTATTATTGACAGTCAGCCAGCAGTAGTGTGTGTATGTGTGTTTGATACTTACATTTTCCTTCGCTTCACCAGCGCTTGTGGTGCTGGTGAAGGAGATGGCGTGCACTCTATTATCTCCTCATCGGAGGAGTAAATTTTGTTCTTGGTGTTGCTGTTGTTGTTCATTGTGATGCTGCTGCTGCGTAGCGTGGCTTGGCGTGGCACGGTGCGGTGCAAGAGTGAGTTGCTCTTAATGTTTTACATACACCTTTATATAGTAACAAACAAACCCCTCCCGCCCTTCTCTCCACGCGTTTGTTTGGTTGTTTTTTTGTTCATGTCTGTTGCGACGGCTAAAGCATTACGCCACGTGAACTCTCCCCACCGCGCGCGCCTCTCACGCCACTGTCGCACATGCGCGTTTTTAAGATTTTTCTCTTTCTTCTCCCGGGAGACTGCGCGCGCGCGCACGCGCGGAGGTCACCGACCACACCACGTGCCTCTCATGCCACGCGTGCGTGGAATTTCCCTTCTCTGGAAAGGGAAGGGGGAAGTAGTGTGTGTGTATGAGAAAGCCCGCATCTCGTTCCCGCTGCTATATAATGACATGCGAGGTCTCTCGTACTTCGCAGTCAAGTGCGTGAGAGAGAGATTGTTACGGAGTAAAGCAAACATCTATCTCTTCATTCTCTATCTACTTTTTTCCGGTGAGTACTACACCTTCACATTCAGAAAAGGATTTTGATTTTTTTTCAAAATATTTTCTAATTAATACTTTTGTATTCTTTTTAGGTACTCCGCATCGCACTTCTTAAAAAAAATTTTGTGAGAAACAAATAAGTACCAAGTCGATTTTGTTTTTTTTGTCTTCATTGGTGATTTTTTTATTACGTGCACACACACATAATGGATCGGGACTTCCTTCTCCTAGTATTATTTTTCAAATTTCCTTTTTAGATTAATACATCTCACTCATGCAACGTCAAGACCCCCCACCGTCACGTGATTGTGTCATTGCAAATGCTCTCCAATGGACGGATGGTGTAGTCTTTGAATGGACGAATTTTCCGTGCTACTATTGCAACCTCGCTGGATGTGTTGGATCCGCTATCCTTTCTTACCAGTTGCCGTGTTCCATTTCATTTGAATTTTTTTGACGTGTTACATGGTAATCCCTCACGTCCTAGTTATAAAATATTTGCGCAGCTCGAATGTCGATTCATTCTCGAACATGAGGACCCCGCGACACGTGACATCATCGGCGAGGAAAAATCAATCTTCCTCAATGCTCGATCAGCCATACTTACGAGTGGTGATGACCTTTCTGAATTTTTTTCAACACGAATAATCGATCCGATTAATGGTAAATTTGACGAGTTTTCCTTGCGCGACTCGGGAAAGTCACTGCTGGCCATTGTTGCCCTACATGTTTCGGCACATTTTTTTGAACCGATTGCACATTCCAGGTCGTCATATATTCCTCTACCACGTGTCATCAGCGCTCGTAAGGCTTGCATCAATGTGCGAAATCAAGATGAGAAATGTTTTTTGTGGGCTGTCGCCTGCGGTCTATTTCACAAACGACATGCCCAAAGGGATATTTCGGCATTTCAAAAGAATCGTACAAGTACGTACAGAGAAACACTTTTGGAATTAGAAAATACTCTTGATTTGCGAGATGTCACGTGGCCTCTCCCTACTCACATGATAAAGCGTATAGAGCGACGGAATCCCTCTTTTTCTTTCAATGTTTACCAACTCGTGTGGTCTTCTGAGGAGAAACAGGAGAGTTGTCGGTCCTGTACACTTTTCGGGAATGAAGAAAGAATCATTTCAATCTCCTGTTGCATTCATCACGGGACAGGCGCATTATGTTTAGATTAAAAATTTGTGTAGGCTAGTGTCGCCACAACACTCAACCCATAACGGTCAAGTTTACAATTGCGAGCGTTGTCTTAATTTTAGGTCCTCACAGCAGCTCGCAGTACATGAACTTGATTGCGGTACTGTTGGTCCCGCGCGTTTGACCTTACCGCACGGCGACAAACGGTTCATGAAGTTACGCATTTTGAAAGAAAACAGAGATGCCCGATTGCGGTTTATGTTGATTTTGAATGTTTGACACGCTCTGTTTCTTCATGTCAACCACAGCCGAACAAATCTTACCTTCAGCCCTATCAATTACACGAACCTTTTGTTGTCGGTATACAGGTTGTTTGTGACTTTGATGATGCACGCTCGCGGTATATCTCACATCGGGGTCCCGATGCTACTATAAAACTTTTAGACTTTTTAGAATCTCTTGCAAAAGATTATGAATACCTGCTAGATCATCCGCTTCCCATCGCCATGACGGAGGCGGATGAGATTGCTTTTCAAACTGCTGACACACATTTGCAATGAACCTTTTTTGGAAAATTCCTTAAATCCTCCTGTTCGGGATCACGATCATTTTACAGGGAGGTTCCGCGGCGCTGCTCATCAACAATGTAATATTAACTTTCCCGCGCCGACACACATTCCAGTGGTGATGCATAATGGAAGCGATTCCCCGCTCGAAAAAGAGAACCATATCAATGTCCGCGATTGGCACTTTCTTCTCCAAGCCTGGGCTGATAGCTCTTACGCTCGTTTCAAAATTATTCCTCACAATCACGAACGATTTATTGCCATTTCACAACGAATTGGAAAAGTCGAATTGCGATTTTAGTTTCATTGAAATTTCTGGGTTTCTCACTAGATACATTGAGTAAATCTGTTTCCGACCTGAAATACACACGTAAAGCTTTTCCAGACGACGCTCAATTTGCCCTGGCTTGTAGGAAAGGTGTTTTTCCGTATGATTATGTAAATGATTGGTCGAAACTAGACGAGACTCGTCTGCCGCCGGCGAGTGCATTTTTCAGTCAGCTCACGAAAACACACATTTCTGAAGCTGACTATGCACACGCGAAGAAAGTGTGGCACGAATTTGATATCAAAACTAGGGGAATATGCCGACCTGTATTTGAAGGTTGATGTCGCGCTTCACGTGGACGTTTTTGAACGTTTTCTATATTTATGTCTTACAGTCTACAATCTAGATCCGACCTTTTATTACACCGCTCCTGGACTTTCGTGGGATGCCATGTTGAAAACAACTGGCATTGAACTTGAATTGTTAACGGACATTGACATGGTTCTCTTTTTCGAGCGGGGAATTCGCGGCGGGCTTGTTCAAGTGTCGGACCGCCACGCTGAGGCCAATCATTCACATCTTGGGGACTCTTATCAACCTTCTGATAAGGATTCTTATCTCTCATTTGTTGACTCGAATAATTTATACGGTTATTCCATGTGTCGCCCTCTACCTACAGGACGGTTCAGTTGGTTGACACCTGATGAGGTTCAAGCGTTCAATGTCAAAGAGGCCGCTGCTCTGGAGAATCGCGGATTTGTTTTAGAGGTCGATTTAGACTATCCTGATCACGTTCATGATTTTTTGAGTGATCTGCCGCCGTGTCCGGAGACTCGCATACCTCCGGACTCGAATAGCAGGCAAGTCAAATTGATGGCCACGCTCTTACCCAAGCGTCGCTACATTATTCATATTCAAAATTTACTTCAGGCCATGGTGTTTGGTGTACAACTCTCAAAAATTCACCGTGTCCTTCTTTCGACTAGCGGCCATGGCTTGTCGCGTACATGGACCTCAATAATAACCGGCGACGTCTCGCATCCTCCGATTTCGAAGATAAATTTTATAAATTAATGAATAATTCCATTTATGGAAAGTCCATGGAGGATGTGAGAAATGATCGCCGCATTTATCTTGTCAATAAATGGGAGGGACGGTGTGGAGCCCGCCGTCTTATTGCGGACCCCGCTTTTTTATCTAGTCAACACGTGAAAGGGGACCTCATGACAATCGAGTTGCGGAAAGTCGAGGTGAAACTCGCGAAGCCCATCTATTTGTGATTTTGTATTTTAGAACATTCCAAATTTCACATGTATGATTTTTATTATAATTTTTGTAAAAAACATCTTCGCGAGCTTCGCCTTCAGTATATGGATACCGATAGTTTCATTCTTTCTACTAGTTCAAACGTGTACGCTGAAATGAATCGGTATTCATGTTGGTTCGACACCTCCTCTTTTCCCGCCGACAATCCGTTTGGAGAAGTACCACGAAACAAAAAGGTGCTCGGGTTGTTCAAAGACGAATGCGGAAATGACCCCCTCGTAGGATTCGTAGGCTTGCGACCGAAAATGTACTCCACTCGCAAACTTTCCCAAGCTTGTATTTCTCGGGCGAAAGGTGTGAAGCGTCGGTTGTTAAAAACTAGAAATTTGAAACTTATTTAGACTGCTTATTTCGGAATACATGTCGAATTGTATACGCATGCCACTATTCGATCAAAATCTCATATAGTTTATACCTTTTTTCAAAACAAACGCTCGTTATCAGTCTACGATGACAAGCGTTATTGGGTTAAAAAGTTTACGAGTCTTCCGTGGGGTCACTTTCGCATTATGTGTGCGCGTCCGTCCAATCATTATTAAGGAGCGACAGCCATTTTTTAATTTATTTGGAAGAGTGGGGGGGAGCAATTGTTCAATGACATAGGTTACTGTGACGGGGCGGCGCACAGTCATTAGCCATTGGACCTTCGTCATGGACGGACATCGCAGTGTGGCTGATGGTGACAACACTAAAACTACTACTACAGAAGATGGCGCCGGGTGGCGTCAGGTGGCAGATCACATGTGGAACAATCTCGCGAATGCTGCTGTCGCCTTCGCAGTTGCCGCCGCCGCCAAGGAAGGTGAGGGGGGAGGAGGAGGACCGCTTAAGACAGACGGTGAAGGCGGCGGCGACGCAGAAAGCACCGACCTCTGGAAGGAGATTCCCTTGCTCTCGACACACTTAGCTCTCAGCGCACGACTTACTCACGAAGTCATCATAGCAAGTACAGTGAGGGGTCATCTCCACCATTTTTCTGTGACCTTATCATCGACTTACATTTGAATGTCTTAGTTGTCATGGAGACGCTTGGTCATATGCTCCCGGATTCTTATGGTGCAATGTTGCGTAAGCGTGTTGACGTCATTCGTCAGGCGCTTCAGTCTCTCCCCTCTCCCCGAGAAAATGTACCCCCCTCCTATGATGAAATGGAGTTGTCTTCCTTCCCAGCTTTATCCGGCTTTCTCACGCGCCTCTCTGATAGGCTGATTGATAAGTGCCGGTCACGGGTGCATTGTTTGACCTCTATCTCTATATCTATACATTCACTTCGTTCGATCGACACAGGTCACACATCATGGAGAGGAGACGCCGCATCTTTCCCACGTTACCGGTCCGCGAGGAGAGCCTACGCATGATAGAATTTATTCATTCGTTGTGGAAATCACGCACTCGGCATCTTCACACGACGGAGAATGTTACAATGGAGCGTAAATACAAAGTCGCTTGCAATCTTGCACTAACTAGAGCTTACAATACCGACGAATTACTACATATTCTTCCCGATGGCTTAACTGATGTCGATCATGGTGGGTCCACTGCACTCCATCTTGCTGTCGAGCATAATATGGCAATGTGTGCCGTTCTCATCGCTGCTGGCGCCAATATCGACGCTAAGGACAACGACGGCAACACACCTCTCCACATTGCTGTAAGTCACACTCAACCAGATGTTGTTCGGCTTCTCTTATTGGCGCATGCTGACATTAATGCTACCAACGAGGGAAAGAGGCCAGTCCAGCTCGCGGCTGACGAGGTTGTGCGTGCTATTTTCGAAATTACCGACGCCCCGCAGCAACAAGCATAAATAATGTCACTGACGGCTTGTTATCAAAGCATAGACAAGGCTATAATGCGGTACATTCAGGTTCGCGACTTGCGAGCGCTGGATGATGAGACGCTTTGCGTGCTGCCTCCTGCCATCTATCTTACGCTGGCCTCCGACCAGGTACATGCTGTTTGGGAGCGCCTACCTTTACATCTCAGATTAAGGGATGACTTTCAAGCCCTTCTCTTATGTTCCTGTCATCGCAGCGTCTACGATCCACCTCCCCCAAAACGCCATTGTGTACGCTGTATTCGTAAATAACTTGTGTAAATAGTGTGATAATAAACTAGAGCTTTATATTACGTTTTGTACATTTTCCCCCTTCACCTCCGAGCAGGGATGTTCCTTTCTTTCTTTTACTATTCCAGTATTTTATTTATTTCATAAGTAATGTTTTTATTTTTTGTGACTAGCGCGCTGACACGTCCGCACCCTATCTCAATGTCAGAACCCCCTTCGGGGGGGCACTTTCTCTCTCTCTCTGTTTTAAAAACATTGCAGAGAGAAAAAACTGGGACCGCTCCTCTGCTGTCAATGACCCCACCCTCTCTGAGACTGCGCTGTCCTTGACATCTGCGAGTTGTGAAAAAAAACCTCCCCTCCACACGTCACATTGCAGGGGAGGGACTATTTCCATTTCTTACGTCATACATTGTGCTGAGACCCCGCGCCGCCGCTCTCATGTGTGTACATTTATTACATTTTTTAACATTGCTGAAAGAGCTGGGACCGCGCTCGTTACAATGTGTGTGTGTGGGGGGCCATATGCCACAATTACCATTGCTGAGAGGTCAGTGACTTCCCCCTCTTACGTCATGTATCTTTTAACATTGCTGAGAGCTGGGACCGCTGTAAAGTCATTCAACTGCTAATTATGGGAGTCACCGTTCTCTCATGCCAAATAACAGGGCTGAGAGAGCTGGGACCGCCCTCCGGAGAGGTCAGGGACCTTCCCCCTCTTACGTCATGTACCTTTTAACATTGCTGAGAGAGCTGGGACCGCTGTAAAGTCATTAAAATGCTAATTTATGCGGTCCCAGCTCTCTCACAAATGACCTACTAAGGAGGGGAGCGATAAGTGCGCAGCCTCAGAGCACTAAGCTGTCACCCGCTGACTGTCTAGCTGACACTCCGCTCACACACAAACTATATTTCTCTGGGCAGCTGTGTGGGACCAACAGGTCAGGAGTTCATTATCCATGCTGCGAAAAATGAAAAGTGTGTGTGTGTTCATCAAATTCCCGCTCCCATATATGGCGTGAGAGGCATCTAATGCTTCAGTCCACGGACATCTGACTTCTCCGTAACACAACGTGATTGTGGAAGTAAAGCACACCTACCAAGTCGTTTTGTTTTTCATATTCAACAAAAGTTTTTTCCTTAGTCTTTATTGGTGAGTTATACAAAAATTTATATTATTACGCGCGCATACACACATACTCACACACTGGATCGAAACTTACTTTTAGGAGATTTTTCAAAAATTGAATCTCTGTGAAACTCTTGATGTTCTCGAAACTCAACACAGTGGGTCAACACTTTTCCAGGGCAATCTTTTTTTAAATTGTTTCGATTGCTGTGAAAAAGCAGGACGAGTAGAGGGTCGCGGTCTCTCTCGCTTTCTCTCCTCGTACGAAACCGTTCAACACAGTGTGTCGAAACACCCTCATGTGTGTGTCATTGTATCGAAACAGTACAATTTTTAACATTTTTTCTTTTAAGAATAATATTCTCTATCCCACTCATGCAACAAGACTCGTCACGTTAATTGTGTCATCGCAAATGTTCTCCAATGGACGGATGTTGTAGTCTTTGAATAAACGAATTTTCTTACTAGTTGCCATATTCCTTTCCATCAAATTGCGGATGCCCGATTGCGGTGTACGTTGACTTTGAATGTTTGACACGCCGTTTCTTCGTGTCGACCACGGCCGAGCCAACCCTCCCTTCTGCCCTATCAATTACATGAACCTTTTGCTGTCGGTATAAAGGTTGTATGCGACTTTGATGATACGCGGTCGCGGTACATCTCACATCGTGGTCCCGATGCTATTACAAAACTTTTAGAAATTTTAGAATCACTTGCCAGAGTATGAATACCTGCTGAATCATCCGATTCACATCATCATGACGGAGGCGGATGAGATAGCTTTTGAAACTGCCAACATTTGCCATATTTGTAAACAACCTTTTTTTATTAATGACATGAATCCTCCTGTTCGGTATAAATACCGCCTCGATCACGTTCACGACTTGAGTGATCTGCCGCCGTTCCCAGAGACTTTCATACCTCCCGACTCGAACAGCAGACAAGTCAAATTGATGGCCACGCTATGCCCAAGCGTCGCTACATTATTCACATTCAAAATTTACTTCAGGGCATGGAGTTTGGTGTACAACTTTCGAAAATTCACCGTGTTCTTTCTTTCGACCCGCATCCTTGGCTTGTCGCCTACGTGAACCTAAACCATAACCGTCGCCGTCTCGCGATCTCCAATTCTGAAGATAAATTTTATAAATTAAGGAATAATTCCATTTATGGAAAGTCCATGGAGGATGTGAGACATCGCCGCAATCATCTCGTGAATAAGTGGGATGGAAGGTGTGGAGCCCGCCGCCTTATTGCGAACCCCGCTTTATTATCTAGCCATCACGTGAAAGGGGACATAATGACCATCGAGTTGCGCAAAGTTGAGGTGAAACTCTCGAAGCCCATCTATTTGGGGTTTTGTATTTTGGAACATTCTAAATTCCTATTATATTTTTGTAAAAAACATCTTCGCGAGCTTCGCCTCCACTACATGGATACCGATAGTTTTATTCTTTCTTCTAGCTCAGACGCTTACGCTGAAATGAATCGGTATTCATGTTGGTTCGACACATCATTTCCCCCGATAATCAGTATGGAGTGGTACCGCAATATAAAAAGGTACTTGGATTATACAAGGACGAATGTGGAAACGACCCCTTCGTAGGATTCGTAGGTTTGCGTCCGAAAATCTACTCCATTCGCACACTTTCCCAATCCTGTTTCTCGAGCGAAGGGAGTGCAGCGTTCGATTGTCAAAAGATATAAATTCGAAACTTACTTGGACTGCTTATTTCGGAATAAACACAGAATTGACACGCATGCTAGTATTCTGTCCAAATCCCATGTAGTTTATACATTTTTGTAGTATGACACTGTGTACAATGACCTTTGGAAGGACATCACCTTGCTATTGACAGACTTGGCTCTCAGTGCTAGACTCGTTCACGAACCTCATCTCAACAAGTACAGTGGGGGGTCTTCACAATATTTCTGACCTCGTCGACGACTTACATTTGCATGTCTTAGTTGTCATGGAGATGCTCGGCCATCTTCTCCCGGATTCTTATGGTGCAATGTTGCGTGAGCGTGTTCACGTCATCCGCCGGGCTATTCAGCCTCTCCCCTCTCCCCAAGAAAATGTACCCCTACGTAAGATTAAATGGAGTCGAACAACCCGGCTTAATCTCTCTCTTTTTGCACGCTTCCTGCTTGTGGGAAAACAAGTGCTCCTCTCTCTGACCCCGGCTGATTGACAAGTAGTCAAAAGTGCAATGTCTGAGTTCTGTCTACTCTATATATTCATATCGCTCGTTTGAGCTCGGCACAACTGTGCGCCGACATCATGGACTGGAAACGTATCCTTCCCAATATACTGGTCCGTGAGGAGAGACTACGCACTCGAAATCTTCCCATTACGGAGGTTGTTACATTGGACCGTACATACTACGTGGCATTCAATCTGGCGCTGACAAGAACTTACAATACCAACGAATTACTTCACATTCTTCCCGATGGCTTAAATGATGTTGATCATGGCGGGTCCACTGCACTCCATCTTGCTGCCGAACACAATATGGCAATGTGCGCCGTTCTCATCGCTGCTGGCGCAAACATCAACGCTAGGGACAGCGACGGCAACACGCCTCTTCATATTACTGTAAGTCACACTCAACTCGATGTTATTCGCCTTCTCTCATTGGCGCATGCGGACATTCACGCTACCAACAAGGGAAAGACGCCGGCGCCAGTCCAACTCGCGACTGACATCGAGGTGTGTGCTGTTTTCAACATTGTCAACGTCACACAGAAACAATTATGTCATTATCAGATTGTTGTAAAAACTTCGACAATGCTGAGGTACGTTCAGGTTCGCGACTTGCGAGCGCTTGATGATGAGACGCTTTGCATGTTGCCTCCAGCCATCTATCTGATGCTGGCCTCCGACCAGGTACATGTTGTTTGGGAGCGACTACCTTTGCATCTCCGATTAGGGATGACTTTCAACCTCTTCTCTCGTGTTCCTGTCATCGAAGCTTCTACGGTCCACCGCCCCCTAAAACGCCATTGTGTACGCTGTATTCAAAGATAACTTGTAAAAAGTGTGTAAATAAACTAGTTTTTAATTACATTTTGTACATTTTCCCCATACATCTCCAAGAGGGGGTGTTATTTTTTTCCCTTTCTTCCTTTTTTCAAGAGTATAATGTTTTTTTCTCATTGAAAGAAACAATGTCATTGTCAATTATTTTAAGGTAAAACCCGGTCATTTACGGGTCTCATATTTTGTCTTTCATACGTCTAGTCTCAGCGCGGTTGTGTGCGCTGTCTATGACGTCAGCACTCAGGTGTACCATTGTGACGCCAGGACCTTCCGCCGTCACAGTGACGTCATCGAGCGTTCTTACAGACAATCGCATTCAATCGCGCGAGTGGACGTTGTAGGACAGTCATGACGTCGATTACTCCCATTCTCATAACATTGCGGAGAGTTCTGGGACACTTGTGACATTCTCATCAGTGCCCCAGAACTCTCCGGAGAGTTCTGGGACCTTTGTGACGTTTTAGCAAAGTCCTAGAACTCTCCGGAGCGTTCTGGGACATATGACGTGTCACTCCCCATTAAATTTATATGGGGAGTGACCTAGGACAACTATGACGTCATCGTGACGTGCTTTGGTGACGTTTTTTATTGCGTCATTGGTGTCCCAGTTCTCAGATTATCCCTACTCCTGCCGGAATTCGCTGCCCGGACTGCGTTATCTGCCGGCGCCTCCCCTCCCCCGAACAGGACGGTTCCGGGTTATTCGCGAGTCGCGTAGAAATGTTGCGCACGTTCCCAATGGCTCGAGGCGGGTGCCGACCAGGTATAAATTCGCCGCTGCCGGCGGCCGCGAGTCAGTCAGGCAGTAAGCGGCTGCTAGTCAGTCAACTAAGTAGTCAAGTAGTAAGCAATTAGTCCGTCAGCGTGTCAGAAGTGGAAGCTGAGCTGTAAAGTGTGCATTGCGGGGAACAGTGGTGCAGTGGGTGAACAGCAGTCAGCAGTTTGAAGTCTTCAATGGAAGCTGAGCTGTGAAGTGTGCATCGCGGGGAATAGTGGTGCAGTGGGTGAACAGCAGTCAGCAGTTTGAAGTCTTCAATGGAAGCTGAGCTGTGAAGTGTGCATCGTAAACAGCAGTGCAGTGGACTCTGGTCTGCGCATTGAAGTGTGGTCAGCGCAGTGAATTGTGGTCAGCGCAGTGGACCGTGCAATGGACTGTGCGATAGTGTAGAAGTGAACAGTGTAAATAAATAATCAAGAGAACGGAGTCGTTTGTAAGTAAAAGGGAAGTGAAGAACACAAGGACTGTGTAATCTACCTGTAAAGCTATCAAGTAGTTTTAGTGTATAATTGTTTACGAATAAACGTTTCTGTTAAAATTTTAAATACCTGTGCATTAATTCCCAACCGACAAACGTTACACTATCCTGAGCCCCTACCCCCGCAAAATATGAAATGGGATGCTTTTCTTTGCAATGAGGCGTTTGCCTATAACAATAACTGCGAATGTCACTTAACTACGAAGATGGAACTGGCAGGATCGAAATAGAGCTGTTAGAGTATTCCTAAGACAAGCAAAAGCTCTAGAAACGTTACACATGGCAATAGTCTTCTAGTCACAATTGTATGAGCACTGGGAATCAGTGAGGAGAATGGACCAGAAATCACACAGTATCCAAGACTTCTAAATGCGAATGTAACCTGTTATTCTTACCTTATCTTCGGAAGTAAATGTTTCTTGCTTCACTGTTGGCCCACTAAACACAGCAATTGGAGGCTGCAACTCCTCCTGGAGAAAACAAAAATTTGATAAAACAAAGCTATTGGTGCTAAATCAGCAACTAATCTTAAATCGAATGTGGAATTTCCTAAACGAAAATTTGGATAAAACAAATGTGAGAAATTATCCATTCAAAATATTTTGTTTGATAATTGATATACTATATTGCATACTAATAAATCGATTGTATATCATTTTAATGAATTCTTTGCAAAAATATGTTCAAAAAATGGCCGACAATTTCATCACGCGACAATAGTCAAAGATACTTTAGACGGAACTCCAAAGGATACTAATTTTAGAACTTAATATGAAGATTTATTGTCATTTATAACAAATTCTTAAAAGCCTGGAGAGGTTGATCACATTCCGATTGATTAAAATTGCTGGACATTATGTAATTAAGCCATTATCTATTAGTGCTCACTAGCGAGACGTTGTTCCGCCCTCCACCTCTCTGAATTGAATTATTGCCTTATTTTACGTGGCGAGACTCTGGCCATGCGGCCTGCTCTTCCGTCTGACCACGCAAATTTCGCTACGCTGCTTTCACCCACCACCGAAGAAAGCAGGTATTTGGCGAGAAACAGGCTATTTGAATTTAGCTCAGAGGCGTTATTTAGGCTTGAGGATCTTTTACATGCAAGTAAATCTACTAACATGGGACAGCCGGCTTTACTTCCCCTCCGAAGGAAGGCGTACGAAGATTTTTTTCGCCCTTAAAAATCCACGGCTTCGATCGCCGCCAACTTGGGTACAACCGTCCGATACGCTAACCGTTACACCATCGCCGCGCGCATCTCTCGTTCTCCTTCCCTCTCTCTGTCTCTCCTGGGCACAATTCATAATCGCAAGGGCGGAATATCCAAAGAAGTCGCTCTTAATTCTCGTACTTCAGGGTGTGACGGGTTGCGTCGAGCACCATTGCGTACAATGCCCTGCTCAGAGGCACTTGAGTCAGTGTTATCAATGCGCGTCTATGTGCGCAGTCTTGTGCACATTCCCATCGTACAATGCCTATATTCTTCCCCCAACCGCAAGCAATAAGATGAGAAAGTTTTATCGCAATCGGACGAACGGTACGGCAGCGCATTAAGTACACACCAACCAACAAACATTCACCACTCACCATCACCCAGCAACTAAACGCGGGGTTCTGAACACGCTGGCCATCAGAGCAACGAGGGTATGTGATAAAGAATCATTGGACTCTGAAATGGAGCTCCTAAAGACTACATTTCGAGCCAACGGATATAGCGCTACCGCTGCCAACCAAGCGGTACGGCAGGCTACGACGTCTGCCAAAACTTCTGATATCACCAAAACGAGTGACAATCCCAACACAAAAATAGCCACTCTGCCATATATACGCGGTGTCACAGATAAGATTGGCAAGCTTCTGAGCCGCTTTGATATAAAGACGGCCTACAAAGCCCAGAAAAAACTTGGGCAAAAGCTTGAACGCGTGAAAGATCGCGTCCCTCCCCTTATGTTATCGGGGGTATACGAGATCCCATGCAGCTGCGGCCATAGTTACATTGGCGAGACGGGACGTACCGTAGAGGAACGCCTCCGGGAACATATTCGTAATTATAAATACAATAATACGAATAAATCGGCCGTAGCCCTGCACGCATGGAAAACTGGCCACGCTATTTTATTTGATGACACACGCCTCTTCGCCAGAGAAGACCGCTGGGGCACGAGGAGGATAAAAGAGGCGGTGGAAATCATCAAACACCCCTTTAACTTTAATGCTGACCAAGGCATACGTCTACACGATGCCTGGAAACACCTATTTTACCAGGACGTCCGATCTCGACCGGACGCGGCCCTAGCTGTTCCGCAACGTCCGACTACGGACGGAGCGCCTCCTCCCACCCTGCGGAGAGCCCGCCCCTGATTGGCCGGTGCTCTCTCCGCATTGGCCGACCACCCGGCCAACCGGCACTCGGGTGAGGAGAAACTTAGCCCCATTTAAACTCGTGCGCAGCACATCTCCGCGCATTACGCCCTGAGGAAGGTCGCAGAATGGCGACCGAAACGTCGGCACCTTCGCCATGGACGCGGCGTCACCCGGACAGCTTAGTAAATACCAACAAACATTGTTTTTATATTTTGTTAATAAATGCATGATGGACAGGTGGTGCATAATCTTTTTAAAAAAATCGGAAGTGAATCAAATATATAACCCAGGGGATATGGAGGAAGCCAAACCAATTTTCTTAATTTCGAATTTTGGAATTAATTTTGAAAAGGTGATCAAGAAAAAAAAAGATTGAATTCACACCTACAAAAAAATAATTTTCTATTTGCTTTCCAGAAAAGTAAAAGTACTGAGGATGCAATTAATTTGTTACAGACCAAATCTACTGTGCAATTCATAAAAATGAATCTTGTTTATCAATAATTTTGGAATTTGCTAAGATATTTGATGTAATGCATCATATTGTTTGAAAGCTACCTGTTTGACAGAAAACAAGAAGTCCAGTTAAGCGATATCAACAGCAATGAATTAACCTTGGAATGCAAAGTCCGATTTTTCCAAAGAAGGTATATTTTTAAGGCTTGTATTGCTTCCAAATATAGTTTAAGAATTGGGAACATGCATTACATAAATTAAGTTTGTCAAACAGCATAGTTTTCACAATTCCTACGCTTACTTCAATCTTTTCAGAGGTCCATGTATTGTTGACTCTTTCCCTTGCAGAGTCAGCAACCGGTAAAACCAAAGCATATTAAGACACTTTTTTAAGGAATTATTTATTATTGATATAATAAGAAACACAGCAATGTTATTTACAAGTGTTTTATTGGTATTTTCTGAATAATATCTATGGTGAAATTAGCCAATTATAGCAGTTAACCCTCTGCAAATCAAAAGACTGAACTTGTAATTGTGAATCTTCAACATATATTTGCTTATGAATAATATTAGAAAGAAAATAAACTTATTTACTGATCATCAAAACAAAAATTTGTATTATTTAGAAACAAATGAATATAAGACAAAAATGCTAATCAGTAATTGTTATGGAATCAGAAAATACCATGTTAAGATAAAAGCAACAAACCCTGACAACTCAAGCCACAAGTGTGTGCAATAATAATAAAATTAATAATAATGTTTTTCTTTGCCAATAGACTTATACAGTGAAGTTTCAAGCATCGTCACTGTGTATTAACTTATTATGATTGCCTAAGAAAAACATAATTACCTAAGACACATACATACAAACTAAATTATAATACTAATACATTTTCTACTCCATTACTTCTTTTAATTTACAGGGCACATTCCTATTAAATACTTTTTCAACAAGTCATTGAATTTCTTTTCTTCACATACATCTTTAATATTTTTTGCCAGTTTATTTTATAATAAGATGACTCTGTGCTGGGCACTTTTATTCATCGAGGCTCTACATGTAAATATCCTCTTCGCCTCTAGTACTATAATTATGCAATTCACTATTATGAATAAAGTGTGTGCAAGATTTCTTTGTGAAAGTAATGATTTTATATGCATAAAGGGCTATTGCAGTCATTATGTTGTGTGGTGTAGTTTTTACATGACTGTCTGGGTTTTAGTGTGAAAATGCATCTAAGGGCTCTTTTTTTGTAGAATCATAATTGCATAATTCTACATTCTATATATGGAAGTATTATCACATAATATATTGCTTTGAGTGTATCAATTGTCACTTATTTCCTAAAATACATTAATATGATATTAGAGCTTATTTTATTACACATTTCATAAATGTATACATTGAAAGTTAGGCTTTTATACATATACATTGCAAGAAATTTATGGCAATCAATTTGTTTCATAGTTTCATTTTTTACTTCAACAAGAATAGAGTTATAAAAATACAATACATTTGTTTTTAAGTATTTAAAATTAAATTATTCATGTCAAAGTAGAAAGAAGTATGTTCCATTGATTTTGTAGTTTTTTCATCTAGTGTAATTAAGTCTATAGCAATACTTGCAACCGCAGTGTCATCTAGTAATTCATGATCTACAGCCTTGGGAAAATCATTCACATATAATAGTTAAAGTAGAGGATCAAGTATTGACCCTTGTAAAATGCTTTAAATTACTGTATCCAACTATGACTGTATTTTATCAACTGAATATTTAGATTCCCAAAACATTTCTATACATTGCTTATGATTTATTAGGTAAAAGTTTATTTATACTTCCACTCAACCATAAACACTACATTTTTTGAAAGAAGTAAGTTGTGGTGTGCTATACTGCAGCATAGCTCTGAAGAAGGCCACAGCATGATGGCCGAAACATCAGTACAATTGACCGACACGCAGCTCATCCTTGATAGCCAAGAATGCAAAATCTCTAACACTTAAATTTTGTTTCAAGGGGGTAAGAAAAGAAGATGGGAGAAATTCTATATTATTTCATGGAGATAGAACATTTGTATTGTTTTCATGAGCAGGTCTACAATATTTCATTAACCCTAAAGTGGTAACAAAATTTATTGTGTTATAGGTTATATAGGCCTCTCAGCACCTGTGATTTACTTCATGTAATTTGCACTATATTTAATGTTTTTATTGAATGTACTTGTTATATAACTATAAATACATATATTTGAATCAAAATATAATTTTTTAATATGAAATTAAATTTTTAAAGCAGAGTTGTTACAAGAATATTTGAAACTAGTGTAAAATTCTGTTTTGTATATTTCTTTTAGATTAAATTTTTGTAAATGAATATTATAAATTTCATAATTAGACATAACTATGCATGCCAGACAGTAATCGCAATTACTTCACACTTCACTTCACAACTTCTTGGAACACGTCGAGCAATTCAGTTCTGAACCAACAGCTGACTTTGACAAGACATTTATAGGCTTGTTTTCTTCCGACATTTTCAACTAAACTAAAAAAATCAAATAAACATACATAACACATTCTTTCTACGAGAATGAAATATTAACTGAAAAATGTGAGAAAACAACATCTTACTTTGAAAAAGAACTTCCCAAAGTTTGGACAAAAATTATTTTTATGTTTACAGTAACACAGGTTTTCGAGGCCTTCTTGAAAAAATTACACAGAAAGGTTATCACGTCAACGAATGATGCTTAGTTCAGCCACTGATGTTGCAACATAACCAGTATACACAAATCAGCGAAAAAGAAATACACGTAGGGTCTGATACACCATTGTCAGCATTTAAGGCTTAAGGTCAGAACAAAACTATAGATTAGCAAACAAAAACAAACAAACCTTGTTCTTTAAATAATAGGTAATACAATATTTTTAAAAAATTGGCACATGCTATCCCTTCCAAAATACAGTTTCAGGATCCATTTTAAAATCAATTTCATTATAACTTCAGACAAACTGACCAAAATCATAAATACAAATTAATTGTTTTTATACCCTGTAACTTGATACTTACGTAAAATGCTGATGTGATAATTTTCAATAATTAATATTTTTCAACTACATTATAAATCATTAAAATAAAATAAATTATTTAATAAGAATTTACAAGCAATATAACCAAAATAATCTTAAGTATTCCTTCTTCATTAAAAATAAAATTAATATAACTTTAAATTTCATTCATTTATACAAAATTGTGAAAATACTGCAATATTATATTGGTTAGGAATACTAAGCATATATATTGTTAAAAGTTTTTGGACCAGTACTGCTGGATTCAACAACTTAACGAAGGATTGGCATCTCCTTTTTTATTTTTTTTCAAAAGAATTTTAATAATCTTAAATTATTTGGGTACCCAATTTGTGTTAGAAAGTGCGGTTAAAATTTAGTATAGCTAATATATAGAGAAACCTATATATTAGCAATGCTCTAAATACAGCCCTACAAAACAACGTTATGAATTATATAAGGTCTCAGCATGCCACTGCGTTATCCGTTTTCAATTCTGACACTTTTGTTTCAAATGTTATCGGAAATTAATAAATTGTAAATATTATTTCTACAGGCAACATTCCACTTCAGTTAATAAAATAATGGGTTAAAGTTTAGTATATGGTACACTCTTAGAGAAGCGTGGCGGCGGCGCTTAAGCCCTAATTACTGTACGTGCTATAATAGAAATGAATAAAACTTACAGATAGGCGATTTTCATGGTTCGCCCTTCATACGTTTTTTCCCTTCCGCATTGTAATGCCATTTTACTTCCAAAGGCAAGTTTTCTCGCCTCGCTTGCCCGGATCCAAGTCAGGGCGAGGCTCGGGCCTTCGACCCTAACGTTCACAATAAACATCCTTGAGTCTATCCAACACATAATTACCAATTCACTTTTATAAGACACCACTTTTTAAGAAAGCCCCCAGAATTCAAACTGCCTAGTTAACGCCAGAACGACGTGAAGTGCCGGTTTAAATGACTTCCTTAGATTGTACCATATACTACATTTCAGTCGAAAGTGCTATTGTGAGGGATCTGTAAAATAAGGCTGAATGTGAAAATAAATTGAGGATAATAGCAAAGGAAGATTCTTTGCAGTAGCAGATTTTACAAATATCATTCAAATCACAGAACTGCTACATGAAAATTCACTAAAAGCAATACACTGAAGAATATTTTCTCTACTAGCTGCTTTATAATATACTGATGAATGCCGTTGAATTTCATACAGCAAAAAGCAAAACTTCCCATTCAAAATCTTGAAATTTTAAATCAAATGAATTTTACACTTTCGAGATGGTTCATGGTGCATTCAAATGCAAATGATGTTACATCTCTCCAGTGATGTTAACACCTCTTTCTTTTAGATCTCCACACCCAAAAACAGTATTATATTGAAGATAACTTACATGCAGTAAGGTACACAGTACAAGACCTGGTAATAGTACCTGGTTTCCTTACCAAGCTATTAATTAAAAAAGGCCTTCCAAAAGCATTAACACCATTTAAGCAGATTCACCTTAAAATTCACAGTTCTCCTTTTGGCACAAGAAATTAGACATTTCTGTGGAACCTTCAATTTTCTCCTGTTCCAATCAGGAATTTAACTTTGGTACTTGAGCATTGAAATCTAACACTCACTCTCAGCACTCTTCAATGCTGAAAAATCTGCACTTTCATAACAGTGGCTACTTCTTCTAAACCCCAATATGTCAAATCATAAATTAATTTACATTTACCATAAAACACTGATTACATCATGCCACTAATATTACATCATGCCACTAATATTACTCACGAAAGCATTCCAGCAATTATCTTCATCCACATCAATTGGTTCTTCTTTAATCTAGAGGTAACAGAAAAACACTAAGAAGTTTGCATACCATTGTCATACACTGCACTTAGAGCACACAACTGAGTTTGAGCTTCATTGACTTGGTGTTATAACACATAACCCTGAATAATGAGACTTACCGCTTCTGTTTTAATATTTACCGGTTCTATTTTAATAACGCTTTCCGATAAAATATTAATCTCTTCCATCACTATCACAGTCAGATTACAAGTGAACAATTACACATCCTGATGTTGACAAAGCAAAGACAGAAACTTTCTCTAACAAGCTAAGCAGGTCGTCCCGGGCAAAGAGTATATATCAGAGACGGCACTCAATGTTAGAAGGAAAAGCCTTATTTGCCCAACTTCCGGTGCCGCCACATTGTTCTGTATAATTTCTATAGGGTAAACGGATAGCCAATAGCGAAGTAACCGGTAAATTTGAAATAAACCAGCGACGCGCGAACTTTAAAATTTCACTCCCATATTTTCCACGCCTTAATTTATTATAAAATTCACAATAATAATTATAAGGCCCGAAACGTTGGCACCTGTGCCTTGGTCGCGGAGTCTCCCGGGCAGCCAAGTAGCTCACGATGCAAAGAACTTCACGGTAAATATATTTACATCATGGCTTGAATTAACCCTCGTGGAGGGCATGTCATTCTCTTCAGACCTCTACCACTGGCTGAGGTGTCTCAGAGCATTAGTAGTCCATACAGTGCCTCTAACCGGAAGGTCCTAGTTTCTCCAGGCGAACGCCGGAGCAGTTCCCTAACGGACCATGGGCTGCGCGCGATCTTTCCTTCCTCTCCTTGTCCTATCCCCGCTCCTTATTTATACAATTACACTTACGTATACTACGCTACTTCACATGTCGGAAGACCAGTTGAAAGCTTAGAGCTTGTCCTGGATTGGGGAGGTGCTCCGCTAATGCGTGATATCTGGATGGGGAAACCGACGTGTTGGACGGTCGCCGGATATCACCAACCTGCGGGGAACGAATATCACTACTTCCTGTGATAGAGCATGTACTACATTTACGGGAAATGATAAAATCCGTTGATTTTCCCGGAAATACGCGAAATAATCAATCAATTTACGCAATATTTATAGAGAATCGAATTATACAGAAGTAGTTGTCTGACGGCCTTCTTTTCCTTCGTCCCACAGACCGGGACGAGTGCGCCGAGTGGAGCTACTGCGAGCAACTGTGCACCAACACGGATGGCTCTTACGAGTGCGCCTGCGCCAACGGTTACACCTTGCAAGACCGCAAGCATTGCGTAGCACCCAACGCCAGCGCCCTGCAGCTGCTCTTCGCACACGATCACGCAGTGTGGCGCATGAACGCCCGTGGCGAACATAAACAGCTTCTCACTAACGCCACGGGCGCCAGCGGCGTCGATTTCCACTACGAGCGCGACCTGCTCCTCTGGTCAGATGTGAAGACGCGCAAGGTCAGTAGAATTATCGAACATACCGGCATTCACATTGAAGTGAAAGAAATGAATGAAAATAATAAAATGTACGAAATTATTGTTTACTTAATTTGATCGGTCTACTAATTATACATTAAACGAACCATGATCTTTGAGATGTTATCTAAATGGAACAAGAGACCAATATTAAATTTTGACAATCTCATTGGTATTACTCGCGCAACTTTTCTTGAGCGATGGATTGAAGAAATGCGGGTAGAGTGGGGAATGCGGGTAGTTACGGAATCGTCCAATAGATTTTATGAAGCAATTCCAATCTCTGGAGATCAGTCATGCCTTCGCAACGATCTCAATAATTTGCATTCTAACTTTTTAAGGAGTTAGAGGTATCTCCTGTGATAGATATTTACCTGCTTCAGTCATTTATTTAGTTTTTTGGAGAAAATAACAGAAAGATGTTCTTGTTTTCAAAAGAAAATTGTTTCAATTTTGCGCCAGTGAAGATGTGTTTGAAATGTTGTCATCAGTGCTCACTGCGAGCATTCAGCTTCATCTGTTTATTGGACCAGAAAGGGGGAAGCAAGGTCATCGTTCAAGAAAAGTTGCGCGAGTAATACAAATCAAGTCAACAGGAGAGAATATCGCATTAATAGACTAGAAATATACAATGATTTGACCTTCAGTCACATCATTGTTGTATATTTATTTTCATTTTAAAAGCTACATTCTTGTTTGAACGTTTACACTTTTTATAACTAAGATTGAGAGGCTGCCAGGTAAATATTTTTCAAAAATTTCACATTTGTCACAACCACTGGTGCAGTGCAGGGAATTGAGATGAGATTAGTAAAGACAAATGTGCAGTATTTTACACATAAACTACCCATAGTAGTATTCACAAATGTGAAAGTTTCATCACAGATCTTTTTTTAAATGGTCAAGGGCTAAAACAATGGTGTAAAGTTAGAGCAAAGTCCACATTACTGGAATATATAATTTTCTAAATTTTTTTGAGCTTCCCAGTCTTCACACGTACATTGTATTTGATTGTACATTGCTTTTTTTTTTCTTCCCCTTCATTATATCATTTTGTACAAAATTGCTTTTTCTACATTAAGTTTAATATCAAATAATTGAGTTTACACAAACAAGTATAATTTATGAAATATTTTCATTGGTCATCAATACTATTTACTGTTAAGAAAGAGAATTAACACATTTTTCATTTAGTTAAGTAAGTATGCTCATTAATTTCATGACAATTTTTGATTAACTTTATGTTAATAGCACACATGCAATTAAAATTCCACTGTGCTATTAAAACTCCACACCTATCAATAAGAATTCAGAATAGGAGTCATATCATTTAATTACGAAACTATAACACAGACCTAGCCAAGATATTTTGATCAGCCATGAAATATGAACAAAAATGTATATCACAAGATGATATACCTACAACAAATCATGTAAACAACGAATGAACAAAACCAAATTGGCAAAATAAACATTATGCTAGCTGACCAATGGCACAACATAAAATATTTAAGATGAATAAATTAAATGTTTTACATGTTATTCATTTGGACTTAGGATTACAATTGAGTTTACCCCTTCTAAAATGGACCCTATAGCAAAACTGTGTCAGGAGTGACTAGTAATTTTTACTTCCCAATATTTATACATGTTGTATTCTCTCTCATACCTGTCTTTACTTTTCATGGGAAATGTTGTTTTCGTGGCTTTGTCAGCTTCTTCTAATATTTTATCCGCAATATCTTCAGTACCTTCCATTCGCAAATATTTCTTGCAAACAAACACAATGCAAGATCAACTATAATAGATATTTTTCAGAAGCTATACAATGCCATAAAAATAATGTATGTCTCAAATGATTAATATGTGCTTGAATTTCTCAAAATTTAAATTATTCTTCAATAGAAATGAAAAAATAAGTGGATAAAGGGGGTATAATTTCACTCATGGCATAGAAGAAAACTCCCTCCTATCATCACTTGTTTTCTTTAACATACTACTCGTGCAATTATATCCCTGTTTATCCACTCATTTCATTAATTACTATAAGCTGTAAATACTTTAAAAAAATAGAAGAATAATTATTTTAACATACTAAGACAGATGATAATGGAAGATTGTATTTGGATGATTACAGGTTCACAGGCAATCTCTTATGGGTGAAGGTCGTCAAGCAACCCCAATTGACATCACTTTGCCAGCAACTTGGTCTCCTATTGCAATTGCAGTAGATTGGATTGGAGATAAACTCTATGTTGCGGATTCCATTGGGCAAAAAATAGACGTTTTTGAAATATCTCGTGAAGGAAATGCAATTGTGTTGGGAAGCAATTTGACAAGTCCCTCTGACATAGCCCTGGATCCTACTGTAGGGTAAGACGACTTGAATACTTGCCTGTGAATTCAGAAATTGAACAATAAAAGAACAAGTGTTTGTTTAACAAATGTTTAACAACGAATGTTTAACATTTTTCATTATTTTTGTTGCAGCTACATGTTCATTGCTGATAGTAACCAAGTACTACGAGCTAATATGGATGGTACTGGTGCTCGTGCTATAGTCTCAGAGGCAGCTTATAAAGCATCAGGTGTTGCTGTTGATACAATTGCAAGAAGAGTCTTTTGGTGTGATTCTCTTCTAGACTATATTGAAACTGTGGATTATGATGGTCGAAATAGATTCCTTGTTTTAAGAGGTAAGAGACTTAGTTTATTCCTTTGGTATTACTTGTTTCATATTTTTTAAATTATGTACTGGAATTTTACCGTCATGATTTTAAAGAGTTCACAATTTTTATTGTAAAGACATTGATTTATAACAATTTTACAAGGAGAGGCATCATGTTGGAAAACGAGTTTCAGACAGTGAGAAGTGGTAGGATCACATGTCAGTATTCATATGACTACATGCTCTCGTGGCTCACTGGCGAAGTAGCTTGCCTTTCACCACTGAGGTTCCGGTTTCAATTCCAGTAGAATCCCCATAGAACCTCATGTGAAATTTGTTACAACAAAACGAGTTTACATGCTTCACAGGGGTTAGTCCAAACTCTGAGAAGTGTCTTAAACCCTACCCCAATCCTAATTCCTTCCCAATTCTGGCCACTGAGTAGTGACGCTGGGGCATGTGGTAGGAGGTGCTTGCATGGAGATGCTACTTGGTGGTCCTCTTGAAAACTGACTGGGACGAGACGTGACGGATATTCTATTGAAATATTAATGGAGAATTACTCCTGCCCTAATATTAATGGAGGATTACTCCGAAAGCATAAAGCGCTCAACGCTCTCTGGGGCTTGGAGACGCATTGCATTAATTGAAGATGCAAAAATTTTTTTAAAAAAACATACCATAGCCTAATAGCCATAAATAAAGTTAAATATATCATTCTATTCTCAATTAGTCTGTTGGTGTAATGGTTAAAGTCCTTGGCTCACAGGCTGAAGGTTTTGCGTTTGTATCCATGAAATTAATTTTTCCTTTCAAAATTATTAATTGGAGCGTATGTTTTAAAAATAGACGAACTAAAATTTTAAAATGGCCCAAAGTACAGAAACGACTACATGTAGGCATGCTTCAAGACATTGAAAAGTGTATTTTCATAAAAATGGCTCGCTATTATGCACTAATATTTTGGAATATCAATACACTCAATATTCAACAATTATATGTGATCTTGTTACGAACTCACGGTTCTCAATTCATAGCTTTTCCTTGTAAGGCAAAATAATGCATATATTTGTAAGGTAGAAGTTCTATAATTTCAGAATCAAACTGGAACATAATATCAGATCTTTTACTTAATTTATAATACAAGAAACCTTTTTACTCATAAGCAATGTTACATTAAAATGTTTATTAATGAACTACATTGATTTCTCTTTCATAAATTATCTAAGGCTTCAGTATTTCCTTGCTGAATTCAATTTCTCAAAATTAATCAAAAGAATTTTTTTGTTTCAGGTCAGCTAGTCCCTTCGCCATCACGATTAACATTATTTGGAAACAATATTTATAGGTCAGATGGTACAAAACAGGGTATTATGAAAGTTGAGAAATATACTGGAGGAGGGCCTGAAAACATTGACAACATATATAGAAACAGCGATGTTCGAGAACCTAGAGCAGTGAAGGCTGTGCACAGTTTAGTGCAACCAAAAGGTGTGTTTCTATTACCGAAGCTTATCAATTATACCAGTTTTGTGTAATTTTGGTTCAGATTTAGATGAGTAGGAGCCCCAGAGTGAAAATATTTGGGGAGGTCCATTTAAAACAAAAAGTTATTTCCATCGCATTTTTTATAAATATGCTTTAATATTGTTTACTTAATTGTGTTCACATTTAATAAACTGAAGGTTGTAAAATAACATAAATTACTCAAATTTGCTTTTTGATTTGATTTAATTTTATGAACTTATGGACAGGAACCTAATTGTACAGAAAGATAATATAATATACAACACTCATGAATTGCAGATAATTTTCTCCCCCCTACATCACCTACAGTTTTTACTGTTTTTCAACTGAATAAATCTAAATCTAAATATATATGGCAAGAGTATGGTTTGATACATAATTATGGAATGCAATAAAATTCATTGAATTATCTTTCAATTTTACTAATTATATTTCTACAATTTAATTACAACGTTCCAAAATATTCCAATATGGCATGGGTTATCCATGAAATATGAAATACAAAATATATTTATTTAATAAAATACGTTAAAGAAAATAGACAAATATGAAACCCCTTTGTGCCAGCCTAAAGGTGATAGCCCCTACCACCCAGTTTAAATCTGTCCCTTTTGTAGAGATATTTAAAAGTAAAGCAATGAAGATTATTGTGGAAAGTATGTGGTGTTTGATATGAAATAAAGATCAGTTGATTTAATATATATTTACTTTCGAAAAAGTAGTAGGGAAATTATATTTTGTTCCAAAATCTTTGTAAATATTGAATTCTATTTGTTATTTACCTTGTCAATTTGGAAATAAATTTAATACTTTTTGTATGTTTTTAATTAGTTTCCAGTCCATGTGCTGCTAACAATGGAGGATGTCAACATATGTGCATAGTCACAGCTGGAGATGGTCTGGGTGTCCTAGCTTATCGTTGTGCCTGTCATATTGGTTGGAGACTTGCCACTGACCAAAGCAATTGCAATTGTAAGATTTTTTCCATATCTAAGACCCCATATTTTTTTTTTTCTCTATGATCTCTGTGATATTCATTCTTTCTTTATCCTCTATTCATAATTTGCATTTTTCTTCACAGTGGTAAATGAGTTCCTAATGTATTCCCAACAACGTTTCATTAAGGGAAAGGTGCTAGATCCAGTGATAGAAGGTTTTAGTGATGCTATGTTGCCTGTGGTGTCACGAAGAGCTAGATTTGTAGGATTAGATTTTGATGCTGAAGATGAATTTATTTATTTCTCTGATGTACTGCAAGATGTGATTCATCGTATTCATAGAAACGGAACAGGTGAGCACAAATTAATATAATGTTGTATTTCTGCATTTATCTGAATCTTTTGCCATTTGAAAAGTTTAAAACTACAATTGTGTTATCTTATGTAAATAATAATAATAATACCCCCAGAGCTAACAGCCCTGGGGGATAAAAATTGGATTCAGTAGAAAATACTGATCCCCCCCCAATTGGGTTACACATACACCTGCTACCGCGATATATGAGACTGAGCCACGGTAAATGCAGGATGTATGAAAACGTGGTCCTATGTGGCCTATTCGCGAGGAATAATGATAATAATAATAATAATAATAATAATAATAATAATAATAATAATAATAATATTAATAATAATAATAATAATAATAATAATAATAATAATAATAATAATAATAATAATAATAATAATAATAATAATAATAATAATAATAATAATAATAATAATAATAATAATAATAATAATAATAATAATAATAATAATAATAATAATAATAATAATAATAATAATAATAATAATAATAATAATAATAATAATAATAATAATAATAATAATAATAATAATAATAATAATAATACCCCGTGTGGTGTCGGGGATTTTAGTAGAATAGCACCACGGGACCTCCCCCTGTCGTAGAAGGCGACTAATCGGAGCAGCTGTCCGCTGTCACTCCCCTAAACATCCCGTCATTCCCACTAACTCTGTGTGTCATTGCTTCCACTTACTTGTGGCACACATCTGTTTTCTGTCCTGTAGGCCAATCTTGTATCGGCCAACTCTTGTGTTTCCGCCCCGACGCTATTAGGTTGCGAGGGCTAGGGAGTCGTTTCCATTCTACCCTTCTATTCTAACTCTGTCTTCTCTGTCCCCCCTTGTTCCTTCCGTTTCCTTAAGCTGGCGGTAGCTCAAAAACGCTAGGGGAAGGTGACCCTGAAGAAAAAACCCAAGATGGAGGATCTGTCAGGATCGACAGTTACGGTGCAGGGGATCGGAGCCCCAGTACCGGCGGTCGGTGGTGCGCAAGCAGGCCACCGAGCGTCGTCACCCAGCGACTGCAATGCCAGGGGTGCGGATCACTCGGCACCACTGGCAGATAGTGCTACGAGTGATAGCAAGCTTCGCGGGACTCAAATGGAAGTCTGCGAACCTAGGGTTGAGGGAACCCTTAAAAACCCTCGTTCAGAAAAAAGCCCGGAGTTTAATGCTAAAAGAATGAAAGTTGGAAAATCAACAAACTATGATGACCTGTTCAAGAACACCGCAGCGGTACTAAAGTACCTTACAGTAAAAAGAACAGAAGGTAATTTTGATAAAGTGAGCCCGTTTATAATAGAGAGGAGTATCAGCACCTGCGCTGGATCTGCCGTAAAAGACATACAGAAAACTTCATCTGGACTCTTGATAGAAACAGTTAATGACAATCAAGGAAAGTAATTACTAGAATTGAAGAAAATAGGCACTATAGATGTTGAAGTAAGTGCTCACGGCACACTGAATACCTGCAAAGGTGTTGTAGTTTGTAGTGACTTACTAAACTGCAGTGAAGAGGAAATAGTTCAAGAACTAGCTTCTCAAGGAGTCATTGCCTGTCGTAGGCTAACAATGAGGCGGGATGGGCAGATAATTCCTTCTGCGTCCCATGTCCTGACGTTCAAGCGTTGTACGTTACCAGAGAAGATTAAAGCAGGCATTCATCGTCTAACCGTACGAATGTTCATTCCTCAACCAATGCAATGTTTCCAATGTTTACGATTTGGACACCCAGCATCTAGATGTGCGAGAATCAAAGTTTGTCATTGTGGTAAGCCATTTCATAGTGATGATCCATGCCTAGATCCTATCAAATGCATTAATTGCAGTGGACAACATTCATCGAGGTCGAGAGACTGCCCTGTATATAAGCAGGAGGCAGCAATACAACAAGTTAAAGCCAGACAGAAGATCAGCTATCCTGAAGCAAAAAAACTTGTGTGTCCTGAAAATAAAGGAAATATTACATACGTGGAAGCAGTTACTAAAAACACAAATTTACCTTCTTTAGTAGTGAAAGAACTAATGCCTGCAATAACCCGATGCATAGAAAAGTACTTTAACGAAATTCACAAGAACAAAATCAACACAGAAGACATAACCACAAACACTCAAAGTGAAATGGTAAATGGAAAAGAATCTTCAAGTCCCCCACCAAATGAGGCAGAAAGAAATCCACTAGCTGCGCCTGAAGCCATACCCAGCAAAGAAGTATCGACAACAGGCTATCGAAGTCGATCGCCTCGTTCTCCTAAGCACACCAAGGACCAACCTCCTCAAACAAAAAATGAAATCAATGACCAATGATCAAGACAATACCACAGGCTCTGAGACAAGTTCGATGGTAAGTGCTGAAAATAATGATTACCAATCCATCGATCTATGTAATACCCCGCGTAAGAAGAGAAAGAAGAAAGGATGGCCAAAAGGAAAACCAAGAAAATAAGCAAGATCTACGCATCCTACAGCAGAAAAACCCCATTCCAACCATGGAAAATATAATTCAATGGAATATCAACGGCTGTATCTCGCATTACTGTGAGCTGAAATTGCTACTGGCCAATCACACACCAATGTGTGTGTGCTTACAAGAAACTCATTTTAAACCAGAAGACCGTTTCAATTTTAGAGGCTATAAAACCTTTCGCAGTGACGTAGAACCTGATAGACGAGCTAGAGGTGGTGTTGCCATATTGATCAGCAATACTCATCCTGCTAGTCGTCTTGATCTCAACACACCTCTACAAGCAGTAGCTGTAACCCTATACAAGCCATTGAAGATGACGGTATGTTGCATATACTTACCCGATGCCTCATGGCGAAATGAAGATCTACAAGACCTGATCGATCAACTACAGACTCCATTTCTAATTCTAGGCGACTTCAATGCTCACAGTACCACATGGGGCTGTTCTAGGACAAATGACTCCGGTCGCAGAATCGATGACCTGCTACTTAACAACGAATACGTACTTTTAAACACAGGAGCAAGCACTCATTTTAATGCTAGAAATGGATCATTCTCAGCCATAGATCTCTCAATATGTAGTCCAAACCTTGCAACTCGGCTGACGTGGAAACCACTGCCAGATCTTCATCAGAGCGATCACTTTCCTCTGTTGATATCATCAAACATGCCAAAGAACACAGTTCACTTACCAAAACGTTGGTGTACCAACCGCGCAGACTGGTCCAGCTTCATCAGACATATACCACCAATAAATGTCAGTGGAAACTCCGAGGAAGGCGTTACCGATTTTACCAACACTGTCATATCTTCCGCTGTAAAATACATTCCACAGACCAGTGGCCGCTCATCTAGGATTCCAGTACCATGGTGGAATACGGAGACCAAAGAAGCAATAAGGGAGAAAAGAAAAGCCCTCAATAGATATAGACGTGCACCAACCCAAGACAATCTTATTGCTTTCAAGCGTCTGCGTGCGCTCGCTCGCAGACAAATACTAACAGCAAAACGATCAAGCTGGGAAAAGTACGTAACCACCATAACTCGGACGACCAAAGTCACGGAAATATGGCAGAAAATCCGGTCAATAGCTGGGAAAAATGTTTTCAGCCCAATAACATGCATTGAACACGAAGGACAACTAATATGCAATCCTGACGAAATAGCCAATGCATTAGCGACCCAATACTCCAAAGCCAGTGCCACAAATAGCTATCCTAAAGACTTTCTCCACAAAAAGAAAGAAGAAGAACAAGTACTTGACTTTACAACCAATATAGATAAGCCATATAACGCTCTTTTCACATGGAGAGAATTGCAACACGCCATAAATGCAGCTGGAGACACTGCAGCAGGATCAGATAATATCCCTTACAGCATATTACGTCGATTACCGAAGAAAATACTGTCCACTTTGCTAAATATATACAATAACATCTGGACACAAAGTAATTACCCCAAAGTCTGGAAAGAAGCGATAATAATTCCAATTTTAAAGGCAGGCAAGGATCCATTAAAACCTGAAAATTATCGCCCGGTATCGCTGACATGCTGTATAGGAAAAATCTTGGAAAAAATGGTCAACACCCGGCTAACATGGTGTCTCGAAAGAAACAACCTCCTAAACATACACCAGTGCGGATACAGACAACATCACTCTACAATCGATCAGCTAATATATCTAGAAAATGCAATTCAGAATACCTTCATCAAAAGAAAACATATGGTTACCGTATTCTTTGACCTGGAAAAAGCTTTCGATAAGACCTGGCGACATAACATTCTGAGACAACTATATAACTGGCAAATAAGAGGATATCTACCAAAATTCATATCCAGCTTCCTTAGTACCAGATCTTTCAAAGTTCGCGTTGGGCAGTCTATCTCAGAAAGCTACGTACTAGAGAACGGTGTACCGCAAGGCTCTCCATTGAGTGGCACGCTCTTTATCATAGCGATTAACAGGCTGTTTGACGGCATAGAAGCGTCAATAGGAAAATGCATGTATGTAGATGACATTGCTATATTTTACTCAGCCAAATCACTGGGAATGGTCAAATTCAAAATGCAAAATGCCATCAATAAATTAGTACAGAACGCAAAAAACATTGGTTTCTCATTTACAGCAGCCAAAACGAAATGCGTTCACTTCAGTAGGAAAACAAAAAGTTACAGAGATCCAGAGCTGACGCTGAATGGTGTTCAACTGACATACAATGAAACGACAAAATTCCTTGGTTTGATTTTTGATAGGCATTTAACATGGAAACAGCATATAGAATATACCTTGCGTAGATGCAAAACAGCTCTGAATGTAATAAAATGCATTTCCCATATAAATTGGGGAGCAGATAGAGACATCTTACTCCGCCTGTACAAATCCATGGTGATGTCCAAAATAGATTATGGATGTGCAGTGTACTCCTCAGCCAGAAAATCAAGCTTAAGGAAACTAGACCCCATTCACTATGCAGGCCTCCGATATGCATCTGGCGCGTTCCGCACTAGTCCTTCCTCAAGCCTCTACTGTGAAACCAGCACCATGTCGCTACATCACAGACGACAAACAATGCTACTCAACTATAGATCAAAATTGCTGTCTCTACCGAAACATTTAAACCACTCATTGATGACTCGACCTAAGCTAGTAAATATTTACGATCGAAGACCTTCAGCTACTCGTCCAGCCAACATCCGCGCAATCGAGATAGCCAAATGCTACAACATCGTCTTACCACCAGTTTTGAAATACGAACCATATGAAATTCCAGTTTGGATGTTGAAAATGCCAGAAGACTCGATACTATCAGTATAAAGAAAACAGAATGCCCTCCCATACATTTAAAAGTTAGATTTCAATCAGTTCTCGAAGAATACATGGCAAATCACATCATAATCTACACAGATGGTTCAAAAACAAAACATCAGGTTGGAAGCGCATTTGTAACTGAGAACTTGTCGAGGGCTTGGGCGCTTCCACCTGAAGCAAGTGTGTACACTGCCGAATTATATGCAGTGTTGCAGTCTTTGCGACACTGTGAAACTCTCGATTCAGGAAGGTTCGTCATCTGCACAGACTCTCTAAGTCTTCTCATTCCAATAGACAGGCGCCAAACTGTAGATCCACTGCTACAAATGATTCTCATAGCATGCCATAAATTAGAGCAGCGAGGAGCATCAGTTACGTTTATCTGGTGCCCTGGACACGTGGGTATCCTAGGCAATGAAGAAGCCGATTCTGCAGCACGAAATGCCGGGAACATCCAACCAGAAATGGATATTGAAATACGACCTCAGGATGCAAGAAATGCTGTCTCGAAGTACATCCTCACAGAATGGCAGACCACGTGGGACAGTCTTCACACGAAACTACACCCCATTAAACAAAATATCAGTAAATGGTCACCAAATGTCAGCTACCCTCGGCGAGAACAAGTGTGCATAACCCGACTAAGAATAGGCCATACAAGAATGACTTCTTCATACATGTTAAGAAATGAAGAACAACCCATCTGCAGCTGCGGAAGACTACTGACAGTGAAACATATTCTGACAGACTGCGTAGATCTCTCAAGACTCAGACACAGATGCGGCATGAGAGGCAACATGAAGATAGATCTCGGCACTGACAAGACAGCAACTGACAAAACAATACAGTTCTTGAAAGAAGCCAAACTTTTCTTCAAAATTTAGATTTAATATATGATTAATCATAACATCAATCAGTAAAAAGGCTAAAGGCCTTAGATGCCAAGCCTTCAAACTAACAAAATAATAATAATAATAATAATAATAATAATAATAATAATAATACCCCGTGTGGTGTCGGGGATTTTAGTAGAATAGCACTACGGGACCTCCCCCTGTCGTAGAAGGCGACTAATCGGAGCAGCTGTCCGCTGTCACTCCCCTAAACATCCCGTCATTCCCACTAACTCTGTGTGTCATTGCTTCCACTTACTTGTGGCACACATCTGTTTTCTGTCCTGTAGGCCAATCTTGTATCGGCCAACTCTTGTGTTTCCGCCCCGACGCTATTAGGTTGCGAGGGCTAGGGAGTCGTTTCCATTCTACCCTTCTATTCTAACTCTGTCTTCTCTGTCCCCCCTTGTTCCTTCCGTTTCCTTAAGCTGGCGGTAGCTCAAAAACGCTAGGGGAAGGTGACCCTGAAGAAAAAACCCAAGATGGAGGATCTGTCAGGATCGACAGTTACGGTGCAGGGGATCGGAGCCCCAGTACCGGCGGTCGGTGGTGCGCAAGCAGGCCACCGAGCGTCGTCACCCAGCGACTGCAATGCCAGGGGTGCGGATCACTCGGCACCACTGGCAGATAGTGCTACGAGTGATAGCAAGCTTCGCGGGACTCAAATGGAAGTCTGCGAACCTAGGGTTGAGGGAACCCTTAAAAACCCTCGTTCAGAAAAAAGCCCGGAGTTTAATGCTAAAAGAATGAAAGTTGGAAAATCAACAAACTATGATGACCTGTTCAAGAACACCGCAGCGGTACTAAAGTACCTTACAGTAAAAAGAACAGAAGGTAATTTTGATAAAGTGAGCCCGTTTATAATAGAGAGGAGTATCAGCACCTGCGCTGGATCTGCCGTAAAAGACATACAGAAAACTTCATCTGGACTCTTGATAGAAACAGTTAATGACAATCAAGGAAAGAAATTACTAGAATTGAAGAAAATAGGCACTATAGATGTTGAAGTAAGTGCTCACGGCACACTGAATACCTGCAAAGGTGTTGTAGTTTGTAGTGACTTACTAAACTGCAGTGAAGAGGAAATAGTTCAAGAACTAGCTTCTCAAGGAGTCATTGCCTGTCGTAGGCTAACAATGAGGCGGGATGGGCAAATAATTCATTCTGCGTCCCATGTCCTGACGTTCAAGCGTTGTACGTTACCAGAGAAGATTAAAGCAGGCATTCATCGTCTAACCGTACGAATGTTCATTTCTCAACCAATGCAATGTTTCCAATGTTTACGATTTGGACACCCAGCATCTAGATGTGCGAGAATCAAAGTTTGTCATTGTGGTAAGCCATTTCATAGTGATGATCCATGCCTAGATCCTATCAAATGCATTAATTGCAGTGGACAACATTCATCGAGGTCGAGAGACTGCCCTGTATATAAGCAGGAGGCAGCAATACAACAAGTTAAAGCCAGACAGAAGATCAGCTATCCTGAAGCAAAAAAACTTGTGTGTCCTGAAAATAAAGGAAATATTACATACGTGGAAGCAGTTACTAAAAACACAAATTTACCTTCTTTAGTAGTGAAAGAACTAATGCCTGCAATAACCCGATGCATAGAAAAGTACTTTAACGAAATTCACAATAACAAATTCAACACAGAAGACATAACCACAAACACTCAAAGTGAAATGGTAAATGGAAAAGAATCTTCAAGTCCCCCACCAAATGAGGCAGAAAGCAATCCAGTAGCTGCGCCTGAAGCCATACCCAGCAAAGAAGTATCGACAACAGGATATCGAAGTCGATCGCCTCGTTCTCCTAAGCACACCAAGGACAACTTCCTCAAACAAAAAATGAAATCAATGACCAATGATAAAGACACAACCACTGGCTCTGAGACAAGTTCGATGGTAAGTGCTGAACATAATGATTACCAATCCATCGATCTATGCAAAACCCCGCGTAAGAAGAGAAAGAAGAAAGGATGGCCAAAAGGAAAACCAAGAAAATAAGCAAGATCTACGCATCCTACAGCAGAAAAACCCCTTTCCAACCATGGAAAATATAATTCAATGGAATATCAACGGCTGTATCTCGCATTACTGTGAGCTGAAATTGCTACTGGCCAATCACACACCAATGTTTGTGTGCTTACAAGAAACTCATTTTAAACCAGAAGACCGTTTCAATTTTAGAGGCTATAAAACCTTTCGCAGTGACGTAGAACCTGATAGACGAGCTAGAGGTGGTGTTGCCATATTGATCAGCAATACTCATCCTGCTAGTCGTCTTGATCTCAACACACCTCTACAAGCAGTAGCTGTAACCCTGTACAAGCCATTGAAGATGACGGTATGTTGCATATACTTACCCGATGCCTCATGGCGAAATGAAGATCTACAAGACCTGATCGATCAACTACAGACTCCATTTCTAATTCTAGGCGACTTCAATGCTCACAGTACCACATGGGGCTGTTCTAGGACAAATGACTCCGGTCGCAGAATCGATGACCTGCTACTTAACAACGAATACGTACTTTTAAACACAGGAGCAAGCACTCATTTTAATGCTAGAAATGGATCATTCTCAGCCATAGATCTCTCAATATGTAGTCCAAATCTTGCAACTCGGCTGACGTGGAAACCACTGCCAGATCTTCATCAGAGCGATCACTTTCCTCTGTTGATATCATCAAACATGCCAAATAACACAGTTCACTTACCAAAACGTTGGTGTACCATCCGCGCAGACTGGTCCAGCTTCATCAGACATATACCACCAATAAATGTCAGTGGAAACTCCGAGGAAGACGTTACCGACTTTACCAACACTGTCATATCTTCCGCTGTACAATACATTCCACAGACCAGTGGCCGCTCATCTAGGATTCCAGTACCATGGTGGAATACGGAGACCAAAGAAGCAATAAGGGAGAAAAGAAAAGCCCTCAATAGATATAGACGTGCACCAACCCAAGACAATCTTACTGCTTTCAAGCGTCTGCGTGCGCTCGCTCGCAGAAAAATACTAACAGCAAAACGATCAAGCTGGGAAAAGTACGTAACCACCATAACTCGGACGACCAAAGTCACGGAAATATGGCAGAAAATCAGGTCAATAGCTGGGAAAAATGTTTTCAGTCCAACAACATGCATTGAACACGAAGGACAACTAATATGCAACCCTGACGAAATAGCCAATGCATTAGCGACCCAATACTCCAAAGCCAGTGGCACAAATAGCTATCCTAAAGACTTTCTCGACAAAAATAAAGAAGAAGAAGAGCAAGTACTTGACTTTACAACCAATATAGATAAGCCATATAACGCTCTTTTCACATGAAGAGAATTGCAAGACGCCATAAATGCAGCTGGAGACACCGCAGCAGGATCAGACAATATCCCTTACAGCATACTACGTCGATTACCGAAGAAAATACTGACCACTCTGCTAAATATATATAATAACATTTGGACACAAAGCAATTACCCCGAAGTCTGGAAAGAAGCGATAGTAATTCCGATTTTAAAGGCAGGCAAGGATCCATTAAATCCTGAAAACTATCGCCCGGTATCGCTGACATGCTGTCTAGGAAAAATCTTGGAAAAAAATGGTCAACACCCGGCTAACATGGTGTCTCGAAAGAAACAACCTCCTAAACATACACCAGTGCGGATACAGACAACATCACTCTACAATCGATCAGCTAATATATCTAGAAAATGCAATTCAGAATACCTTCATCAAAAGAAAACATATGGTTACCGTATTCTTTGACCTGGAAAAAGCTTTCGATAAGACCTGACGACATAACATTCTGAGACAACTATATAACTGGCAAATAAGAGGATATCTACCAAAATTCATATCCAGCTTCCTTAGTACCAGATCTTTCAAAGTTCGCGTTGGGCAGTCTATCTCAGAAAGCTACGTACTAGAGAACGGTGTACCGCAAGGCTCTCCATTGAGTGGCACGCTCTTTATCATAGCGATTAACGGGATGTTTGACGGCATAGAAGCGTCAATAGGAAAATGCATGTATGTAGATGACATTGCTATATTTTACTCAGCCAAATCACTGGGAATGGTCAAATTCAAAATGCAAAATGCCATCAATAAATTAGTACAGAACGCAAACAACATTGGTTTCTCATTTACAGCAGCCAAAACGAAATGCGTTCACTTCAGTAGGAAAACAAAAAGTTACAGAGATCCAGAACTGACGCTGAATGGTGTTCAACTGACATACAATGAAACGACAAAATTCCTTGGTTTGATTTTTGATAGGCATTTAACATGGAAACAGCATATAGAATATACCTTGCGTAGATGCAAAACAGCTCTGAATGTAATAAAATGCATTTCCCATATAAATTGGGGAGCAGATAGAGACATCTTACTCCGCCTGTACAAATCCATGGTGATGTCCAAAATAGATTATGGATGTGCAGTGTACTCCTCAGCCAGAAAATCAAGCTTAAGGAAACTAGACCCCATTCACTATGCAGGCCTCCGATATGCATCTGGCGCGTTCCGCACTAGTCCTTCCTCAAACCTCTACTGTGAAACCAGCACCATGTCGCTACATCACAGACGACAAACAATGCTACTCAACTATAGATCAAAATTGCTGTCTCTACCGAAACATTTAAACCACTCATTGATGACTCGACCTAAGCTAGTAAATATTTACGATCGAAGACCTTCAGCTACTCGTCCAGCCAACATCCGCGCAATCGAGATAGCCAAATGCTACAACATCGTCTTACCACCAGTTTTGAAATACGAACCATATGAAATTCCAGTTTGGATGTTGAAAATGCCAGAAGACTCGATACTACCAGTATAAAGAAAACAGAATGCCCTCCCATACATTTAAAAGTTAGATTTCAATCAGTTCTCGAAGAATACATGGCAAATCACATCATAATCTACACAGATGGTTCAAAAACAAAACATCAGGTTGGAAGCGCATTTGTAACTGAGAACTTGTCGAGGGCTTGGGCGCTTCCACCTGAAGCAAGTGTGTACACTGCCGAATTATATGCAGTGTTGCAGTCTTTGCGACACTGTGAAACTCTCGATTCAGGAAGGTTCGTCATCTGCACAGACTCTCTAAGTCTTCTCATTCCAATAGACAGGCGCCAAACTGTAGATCCACTGCTACAAATGATTCTCATAGCATGCCATAAATTAGAGCAGCGAGGAGCATCAGTTACGTTTATCTGGTGCCCTGGACACGTGGGTATCCTAGGCAATGAAGAAGCCGATTCTGCAGCTCGAAATGCCGGGAACATCCAATCAGAAACGGATATTGAAATACGACCTCAGGATGCAAGAAATGCTGTCTCGAAGTACATCCTCACAGAAGGGCAGACCACGTGGAACAGTCTTCACACGAAACTACACCCCATTAAACAAAATATCAGTAAATGGTCACCAAATGTCAGCTACCCTCGACGAGAACAAGTGTGCATAACCCGACTAAGAATAGGCCATGCAAGAATGACTTCTTCAAACATGTTAAGAAATGAAGAACAACCCATCTGCAGCTGCGGAAGACTACTGACAGTGAAACATATTCTGACAGACTGCGTAGATCTCTCAAGACTTAGACACAGATGCGGCATGAGAGGCAACATGAAGATAGATCTCGGCACCGACAAGACAGACACTGACAAAACAATACAGTTCTTGAAAGAAGCCAATCTTTTCTTCAAAATTTAGATTTAATTAATCCTAATATCAATCAGTAAAAAGGCTAAAGGCCTTAGATGCCAAGCCTTCAAACTAACAAAATAATAATAATAATAATAATAATAATAATAATAATAATAATAATTCCCCGTGTGGTGTCGGGGATTTTAGTAGAATAGCACCACGGGACCTCCCCCTGTCGTAGAAGGCGACTAATCGGAGCAGCTGTCCGCTGTCACTCCCCTAAACATCATGTCATTCCCACTAACTCTGTGTGTCATTGCTTCCACTTACTTGTGGCACACATCTGTTTTCTGTCCTGTAGGCCAATCTTGTATCGTCCAGCTCTTGTGTTTCCGCCCCGACGCTATTAGGTTGCGAGGGCTAGGGAGTCGTTTCCATTCTACCCTTCTATTCTAACGCTGTCTTCTCTGTCCCCCCTTGTTCCTTCCGTTTCCTTAAGCTGGCGGTAGCTCAAAAACGCTAGGGGAAGGTGACCCTGAAGAAAAAACCCAGGATGGAGGATCTGTCAGGATCAACATTTACGGTGCAGGGCATCGGAGCCCCAGTACCGGCGGTCGGTGGTGCGCAAGCAGGCCACCGGGCGTCGTCACCCAGCGACTGCAATGCCAGGGGTGCGGATCACTCGGCACCGCTGGCAGATAGTGCTACGAGTGATAGCAAGCTTCGCGGGACTCAAATGGAAGTCTGCGAACCTAGGGTTGAGGGAACCCTTAAAAACCCTCGTTCAGAAAAAAGCCCGGAGTTTAATGCTAAAAGAATGAAAGTTGGAAAATCAACAAACTATGATGACCTGTTCAAGAACACCGCAGCGGTACTAAAGTACCTTACAGTAAAAAGAACTGAAGGAAATTTTGATAAAGTGAGCCCGTTTATAATAGAGAGGAGTATTAGCACCTGCGCTGGATCTGCCGTAAAAGATATACAGAAAACTTCATCTGGACTCTTGGTAGAAACAGTTAATGACAATCAACGTAAAAAGTTACTAGAATTGAAGAAAATAGGCACTATAGATGTTGAAGTAAGTGCTCACGGCACACTGAATACCTGCAAAGGTGTTGTAGTTTGTAGTGACTTACTAAACTGCAGTGAAGAGGAAATAGTTCAAGAACTAGCTTCTCAAGGAGTCATTGCCTGTCGTAGGCTAACAATGAGGCGGGATGTGCAGATAATTCCTTCTGCGTCCCATGTCCTGACGTTCAAGCGTTGTATGTTACCAGAGAAGATTAAAGCAGGCATTCATCGTCTAACCGTACGAATGTTCATTCCTCAACCAATGCAGTGTTTCCAATGTTTACGATTTGGACACCCAGCATCTAGATGTGCGAGAATCAAAGTATGCCATTGTGGTAAGCCATTTCATAGTGAGGATCCATGCCTAGATCCTATCAAATGCATTAATTGCAGTGGACAACATTCATCGAGGTCGAGAGACTGCCCTGTATATAAGCAGGAGGCAGCAATACAACAAGTTAAAGCCAGACAGAAGATCAGCTATCCTGAAGCAAAAAAACTTGTGTGTCCCGAAAATAAAGGAAATATTACATACGTGGAAGCAGTTACTAAAAACACAAATTTACCTTCTTTAGTAGTGAAAGAACTAATGCCTGCAATAACCCGATGCATAGAAAAGTACTTCAACGAAATTCACAATAACAAAATCAACACAGAAGACTTAACCACAAACACATAAAGTGAAAAGGTAAATGAAAAAAGAATCCTCAAGACCCCCACCAAATGAGGCAGACAGAAATCCAGTAGCTGCGCCTGCAGACATACCCAGCAAAGAAGTGTTGACAACAAGCTATCGAAGTCGATCGCCTCGTTCTCCTAAGCACGCCGAGGACAACTTCCTCAAACAAAAAATGAAATCAATGACCAATGATAAAGACACGACCACTGGCTCTGAGACAAGTTCGATGGTAAGTGCTGAACATAATGATTACCAATCCATCGATCTATGCAAAACCCCGCGTAAAAAGAGAAAGAAGAAAGGATGGCCAAAAGGAAAACCAAGAAAATAAGCAAGATCTACGCATCCTACAGCAGAAAAACCCCATTCCTACCATGGAAAATATAATTCAATGGAATATCAACGGCTTTATCTCGCATTACTGTGAGCTGAAATTGCTACTGGCCAATCACACACCAATGTGTGTGTGCTTACAAGAAACTCATTTTAAACCAGAAGACCGTTTCAATTTTAGAGGCTATAAAACCTTTCGCAGTGACGTAGAACCTGATAGACGAGCTAGAGGTGGTGTTGCCATATTGATCAGCAATACTCATCCTGCTAGTCGTCTTGATCTCAACACACCTCTACAAGCAGTAGCTGTAACCCTGTACAAGCCATTGAAGATGACGGTATGTTGCATATACCTACCCGATGCCTCATGGCGAAATGAAGATCTACAAGACCTGATCGATCAACTACAGACTCCATTTCTAATTCTAGGCGACTTCAATGCTCACAGTACCACATGGGGCTGTTCTAGGACAAATGACTCCGGTCGCAGAATCGATGACCTGCTACTTAACAACGAATACGTACTTTTAAACACAGGAGCAAGCACTCATTTTAATGCTAGAAATGGATCATTCTCAGCCATAGATCTCTCAATATGTAGTCCAAATCTTGCAACTCGGCTGACGTGGAAACCACTGCCAGATCTTCATCAGAGCGATCACTTTCCTCTGTTGATATCATCAAACATGCCAAAGAACACAGTTCACTTACCAAAACGTTGGTGTACCAACCGCGCAGACTGGTCCAGCTTCATCAGACATATACCACCAATAAATGTCAGTGGAAACTCCGAGGAAGACGTTACCGACTTTACCAACACTGTCATATCTTCCGCTGTACAATACATTCCACAGACCAGTGGCCGCTCATCTAGGATTCCAGTACCATGGTGGAATACGGAGACCAAAGAAGCAATAAGGGAGAAAAGAAAAGCCCTCAATAGATATAGACGTGCACCAACCCAAGACAATCTTACTGCTTTCAAGCGTCTGCGTGCGCTCGCTCGCAGAAAAATACTAACAGCAAAACGATCAAGCTGGGAAAAGTACGTAACCACCATAACTCGGACGACCAAAGTCACGGAAATATGGCAGAAAATCAGGTCAATAGCTGGGAAAAATGTTTTCAGTCCAACAACATGCATTGAACACGAAGGACAACTAATATGCAACCCTGACGAAATAGCCAATGCATTAGCGACCCAATACTCCAAAGCCAGTGGCACAAATAGCTATCCTAAAGACTTTCTCGACAAAAATAAAGAAGAAGAAGAGCAAGTACTTGACTTTACAACCAATATAGATAAGCCATATAACGCTCTTTTCACATGAAGAGAATTGCAAGACGCCATAAATGCAGCTGGAGACACCGCAGCAGGATCAGACAATATCCCTTACAGCACACTACGTCGATTACCGAAGAAAATACTGACCACTCTGCTAAATATATATAATAACATTTGGACACCAAGCAATTACCCCAAAGTCTGGAAAGAAGCGATAGTAATTCCGATTTTAAAGGCAGGCAAGGATCCATTAAATCCTGAAAACTATCGCCCGGTATCGCTGACATGCTGTCTAGGAAAAATCTTGGAAAAAAATGGTCAACACCCGGCTAACATGGTGTCTCGAAAGAAACAACCTCCTAAACATACACCAGTGCGGATACAGACAACATCACTCTACAATCGATCAGCTAATATATCTAGAAAATGCAATTCAGAATACCTTCATCAAAAGAAAACATATGGTTACCGTATTCTTTGACCTGGAAAAAGCTTTCGATAAGACCTGACGACATAACATTCTGAGACAACTATATAACTGGCAAATAAGAGGATATCTACCAAAATTCATATCCAGCTTCCTTAGTACCAGATCTTTCAAAGTTCGCGTTGGGCAGTCTATCTCAGAAAGCTACGTACTAGAGAACGGTGTACCGCAAGGCTCTCCATTGAGTGGCACGCTCTTTATCATAGCGATTAACGGGATGTTTGACGGCATAGAAGCGTCAATAGGAAAATGCATGTATGTAGATGACATTGCTATATTTTACTCAGCCAAATCACTGGGAATGGTCAAATTCAAAATGCAAAATGCCATCAATAAATTAGTACAGAACGCAAACAACATTGGTTTCTCATTTACAGCAGCCAAAACGAAATGCGTTCACTTCAGTAGGAAAACAAAAAGTTACAGAGATCCAGAGCTGACGCTGAATGGTGTTCAACTGACATACAATGAAACGACAAAATTCCTTGGTTTGATTTTTGATAGGCATTTAACATGGAAACAGCATATAGAATATACCTTGCGTAGATGCAAAACAGCTCTGAATGTAATAAAATGCATTTCCCATATAAATTGGGGAGCAGATAGAGACATCTTACTCCGCCTGTACAAATCCATGGTGATGTCCAAAATAGATTATGGATGTGCAGTGTACTCCTCAGCCAGAAAATCAAGCTTAAGGAAACTAGACCCCATTCACTATGCAGGCCTCCGATATGCATCTGGCGCGTTCCGCACTAGTCCTTCCTCAAGCCTCTACTGTGAAACCAGCACCATGTCGCTACATCACAGACGACAAACAATACTACTCAACTATAGATCAAAATTGCTGTCTCTACCGAAACATTTAAACCACTCATTGATGACTCGACCTAAGCTAGTAAATATTTACGATCGAAGACCTTCAGCTACTCGTCCAGCCAACATCCGCGCAATCGAGATAGCCAAATGCTACAACATCGTCTTACCACCAGTTTTGAAATACGAACCATATGAAATTCCAGTTTGGATGTTGAAAATGCCAGAAGACTCGATACTACCAGTATAAAGAAAACAGAATGCCCTCCCATACATTTAAAAGTTAGATTTCAATCAGTTCTCGAAGAATACATGGCAAATCACATCATAATCTACACAGATGGTTCAAAAACAAAACATCAGGTTGGAAGCGCATTTGTAACTGAGAACTTGTCGAGGGCTTGGGCGCTTCCACCTGAAGCAAGTGTGTACACTGCCGAATTATATGCAGTGTTGCAGTCTTTGCGACACTGTGAAACTCTCGATTCAGGAAGGTTCGTCATCTGCACAGACTCTCTAAGTCTTCTTATTCCAATAGACAGGCGCCAAACTGTAGATCCACTGCTACAAATGATTCTCATAGCATGCCATAAATTAGAGCAGCGAGGAGCATCAGTTACGTTTATCTGGTGCCCTGGACACGTGGGTATCCTAGGCAATGAAGAAGCCGATTCTGCAGCTCGAAATGCCGGGAACATCCAATCAGAAACGGATATTGAAATACGACCTCAGGATGCAAGAAATGCTGTCTCGAAGTACATCCTCACAGAAGGGCAGACCACGTGGAACAGTCTTCACACGAAACTACACCCCATTAAACAAAATATCAGTAATTGGTCACCAAATGTCAGCTACCCTCGACGAGAACAAGTGTGCATAACCCGACTAAGAATAGGCCATGCAAGAATGACTTCTTCAAACATGTTAAGAAATGAAGAACAACCCATCTGCAGCTGCGGAAGACTACTGACAGTGAAACATATTCTGACAGACTGCGTAGATCTCTCAAGACTTAGACACAGATGCGGCATGAGAGGCAACATGAAGATAGATCTCGGCACCGACAAGACAGACACTGACAAAACAATACAGTTCTTGAAAGAAGCCAATCTTTTCTTCAAAATTTAGATTTAATTAATCCTAATATCAATCAGTAAAAAGGCTAAAGGCCTTAGATGCCAAGCCTTCAAACTAACAAAATAATAATAATAATAATAATAATAATAATAATTCCCCGTGTGGTGTCGGGGATTTTAGTAGAATAGCACCACGGGACCTCCCCCTGTCGTAGAAGGCGACTAATCGGAGCAGCTGTCCGCTGTCACTCCCCTAAACATCATGTCATTCCCACTAACTCTGTGTGTCATTGCTTCCACTTACTTGTGGCACACATCTGTTTTCTGTCCTGTAGGCCAATCTTGTATCGTCCAGCTCTTGTGTTTCCGCCCCGACGCTATTAGGTTGCGAGGGCTAGGGAGTCGTTTCCATTCTACCCTTCTATTCTAACGCTGTCTTCTCTGTCCCCCCTTGTTCCTTCCGTTTCCTTAAGCTGGCGGTAGCTCAAAAACGCTAGGGGAAGGTGACCCTGAAGAAAAAACCCAGGATGGAGGATCTGTCAGGATCAACATTTACGGTGCAGGGCATCGGAGCCCCAGTACTGGCGGTCGGTGGTGCGCAAGCAGGCCACCGGGCGTCGTCACCCAGCGACTGCAATGCCAGGGGTGCGGATCACTCGGCACCGCTGGCAGATAGTGCTACGAGTGATAGCAAGCTTCGCGGGACTCAAATGGAAGTCTGCGAACCTAGGGTTGAGGGAACCCTTAAAAACCCTCGTTCAGAAAAAAGCCCGGAGTTTAATGCTAAAAGAATGAAAGTTGGAAAATCAACAAACTATGATGACCTGTTCAAGAACACCGCAGCGGTACTAAAGTACCTTACAGTAAAAAGAACTGAAGGAAATTTTGATAAAGTGAGCCCGTTTATAATAGAGAGGAGTATTAGCACCTGCGCTGGATCTGCCGTAAAAGATATACAGAAAACTTCATCTGGACTCTTGGTAGAAACAGTTAATGACAATCAACGTAAAAAGTTACTAGAATTGAAGAAAATAGGCACTATAGATGTTGAAGTAAGTGCTCACGGCACACTGAATACCTGCAAAGGTGTTGTAGTTTGTAGTGACTTACTAAACTGCAGTGAAGAGGAAATAGTTCAAGAACTAGCTTCTCAAGGAGTCATTGCCTGTCGTAGGCTAACAATGAGGCGGGATGTGCAGATAATTCCTTCTGCGTCCCATGTCCTGACGTTCAAGCGTTGTATGTTACCAGAGAAGATTAAAGCAGGCATTCATCGTCTAACCGTACGAATGTTCATTCCTCAACCAATGCAGTGTTTCCAATGTTTACGATTTGGACACCCAGCATCTAGATGTGCGAGAATCAAAGTATGCCATTGTGGTAAGCCATTTCATAGTGAGGATCCATGCCTAGATCCTATCAAATGCATTAATTGCAGTGGACAACATTCATCGAGGTCGAGAGACTGCCCTGTATATAAGCAGGAGGCAGCAATACAACAAGTTAAAGCCAGACAGAAGATCAGCTATCCTGAAGCAAAAAAACTTGTGTGTCCCGAAAATAAAGGAAATATTACATACGTGGAAGCAGTTACTAAAAACACAAATTTACCTTCTTTAGTAGTGAAAGAACTAATGCCTGCAATAACCCGATGCATAGAAAAGTACTTCAACGAAATTCACAATAACAAAATCAACACAGAAGACTTAACCACAAACACATAAAGTGAAAAGGTAAATGAAAAAAGAATCCTCAAGACCCCCACCAAATGAGGCAGACAGAAATCCAGTAGCTGCGCCTGCAGACATACCCAGCAAAGAAGTGTTGACAACAAGCTATCGAAGTCGATCGCCTCGTTCTCCTAAGCACGCCGAGGACAACTTCCTCAAACAAAAAATGAAATCAATGACCAATGATAAAGACACGACCACTGGCTCTGAGACAAGTTCGATGGTAAGTGCTGAACATAATGATTACCAATCCATCGATCTATGCAAAACCCCGCGTAAAAAGAGAAAGAAGAAAGGATGGCCAAAAGGAAAACCAAGAAAATAAGCAAGATCTACGCATCCTACAGCAGAAAAACCCCATTCCTACCATGGAAAATATAATTCAATGGAATATCAACGGCTTTATCTCGCATTACTGTGAGCTGAAATTGCTACTGGCCAATCACACACCAATGTGTGTGTGCTTACAAGAAACTCATTTTAAACCAGAAGACCGTTTCAATTTTAGAGGCTATAAAACCTTTCGCAGTGACGTAGAACCTGATAGACGAGCTAGAGGTGGTGTTGCCATATTGATCAGCAATACTCATCCTGCTAGTCGTCTTGATCTCAACACACCTCTACAAGCAGTAGCTGTAACCCTGTACAAGCCATTGAAGATGACGGTATGTTGCATATACCTACCCGATGCCTCATGGCGAAATGAAGATCTACAAGACCTGATCGATCAACTACAGACTCCATTTCTAATTCTAGGCGACTTCAATGCTCACAGTACCACATGGGGCTGTTCTAGGACAAATGACTCCGGTCGCAGAATCGATGACCTGCTACTTAACAACGAATACGTACTTTTAAACACAGGAGCAAGCACTCATTTTAATGCTAGAAATGGATCATTCTCAGCCATAGATCTCTCAATATGTAGTCCAAATCTTGCAACTCGGCTGACGTGGAAACCACTGCCAGATCTTCATCAGAGCGATCACTTTCCTCTGTTGATATCATCAAACATGCCAAATAACACAGTTCACTTACCAAAACGTTGGTGTACCAACCGCGCAGACTGGTCCAGCTTCATCAGACATATACCACCAATAAATGTCAGTGGAAACTCCGAGGAAGACGTTACCGACTTTACCAACACTGTCATATCTTCCGCTGTACAATACATTCCACAGACCAGTGGCCGCTCATCTAGGATTCCAGTACCATGGTGGAATACGGAGACCAAAGAAGCAATAAGGGAGAAAAGAAAAGCCCTCAATAGATATAGACGTGCACCAACCCAAGACAATCTTACTGCTTTCAAGCGTCTGCGTGCGCTCGCTCGCAGAAAAATACTAACAGCAAAACGATCAAGCTGGGAAAAGTACGTAACCACCATAACTCGGACGACCAAAGTCACGGAAATATGGCAGAAAATCAGGTCAATAGCTGGGAAAAATGTTTTCAGTCCAACAACATGCATTGAACACGAAGGACAACTAATATGCAACCCTGACGAAATAGCCAATGCATTAGCGACCCAATACTCCAAAGCCAGTGGCACAAATAGCTATCCTAAAGACTTTCTCGACAAAAATAAAGAAGAAGAAGAGCAAGTACTTGACTTTACAACCAATATAGATAAGCCATATAACGCTCTTTTCACATGAAGAGAATTGCAAGACGCCATAAATGCAGCTGGAGACACCGCAGCAGGATCAGACAATATCCCTTACAGCACACTACGTCGATTACCGAAGAAAATACTGACCACTCTGCTAAATATATATAATAACATTTGGACACCAAGCAATTACCCCAAAGTCTGGAAAGAAGCGATAGTAATTCCGATTTTAAAGGCAGGCAAGGATCCATTAAATCCTGAAAACTATCGCCCGGTATCGCTGACATGCTGTCTAGGAAAAATCTTGGAAAAAAATGGTCAACACCCGGCTAACATGGTGTCTCGAAAGAAACAACCTCCTAAACATACACCAGTGCGGATACAGACAACATCACTCTACAATCGATCAGCTAATATATCTAGAAAATGCAATTCAGAATACCTTCATCAAAAGAAAACATATGGTTACCGTATTCTTTGACCTGGAAAAAGCTTTCGATAAGACCTGACGACATAACATTCTGAGACAACTATATAACTGGCAAATAAGAGGATATCTACCAAAATTCATATCCAGCTTCCTTAGTACCAGATCTTTCAAAGTTCGCGTTGGGCAGTCTATCTCAGAAAGCTACGTACTAGAGAACGGTGTACCGCAAGGCTCTCCATTGAGTGGCACGCTCTTTATCATAGCGATTAACGGGATGTTTGACGGCATAGAAGCGTCAATAGGAAAATGCATGTATGTAGATGACATTGCTATATTTTACTCAGCCAAATCACTGGGAATGGTCAAATTCAAAATGCAAAATGCCATCAATAAATTAGTACAGAACGCAAACAACATTGGTTTCTCATTTACAGCAGCCAAAACGAAATGCGTTCACTTCAGTAGGAAAACAAAAAGTTACAGAGATCCAGAGCTGACGCTGAATGGTGTTCAACTGACATACAATGAAACGACAAAATTCCTTGGTTTGATTTTTGATAGGCATTTAACATGGAAACAGCATATAGAATATACCTTGCGTAGATGCAAAACAGCTCTGAATGTAATAAAATGCATTTCCCATATAAATTGGGGAGCAGATAGAGACATCTTACTCCGCCTGTACAAATCCATGGTGATGTCCAAAATAGATTATGGATGTGCAGTGTACTCCTCAGCCAGAAAATCAAGCTTAAGGAAACTAGACCCCATTCACTATGCAGGCCTCCGATATGCATCTGGCGCGTTCCGCACTAGTCCTTCCTCAAGCCTCTACTGTGAAACCAGCACCATGTCGCTACATCACAGACGACAAACAATACTACTCAACTATAGATCAAAATTGCTGTCTCTACCGAAACATTTAAACCACTCATTGATGACTCGACCTAAGCTAGTAAATATTTACGATCGAAGACCTTCAGCTACTCGTCCAGCCAACATCCGCGCAATCGAGATAGCCAAATGCTACAACATCGTCTTACCACCAGTTTTGAAATACGAACCATATGAAATTCCAGTTTGGATGTTGAAAATGCCAGAAGACTCGATACTACCAGTATAAAGAAAACAGAATGCCCTCCCATACATTTAAAAGTTAGATTTCAATCAGTTCTCGAAGAATACATGGCAAATCACATCATAATCTACACAGATGGTTCAAAAACAAAACATCAGGTTGGAAGCGCATTTGTAACTGAGAACTTGTCGAGGGCTTGGGCGCTTCCACCTGAAGCAAGTGTGTACACTGCCGAATTATATGCAGTGTTGCAGTCTTTGCGACACTGTGAAACTCTCGATTCAGGAAGGTTCGTCATCTGCACAGACTCTCTAAGTCTTCTTATTCCAATAGACAGGCGCCAAACTGTAGATCCACTGCTACAAATGATTCTCATAGCATGCCATAAATTAGAGCAGCGAGGAGCATCAGTTACGTTTATCTGGTGCCCTGGACACGTGGGTATCCTAGGCAATGAAGAAGCCGATTCTGCAGCTCGAAATGCCGGGAACATCCAATCAGAAACGGATATTGAAATACGACCTCAGGATGCAAGAAATGCTGTCTCGAAGTACATCCTCACAGAAGGGCAGACCACGTGGAACAGTCTTCACACGAAACTACACCCCATTAAACAAAATATCAGTAATTGGTCACCAAATGTCAGCTACCCTCGACGAGAACAAGTGTGCATAACCCGACTAAGAATAGGCCATGCAAGAATGACTTCTTCAAACATGTTAAGAAATGAAGAACAACCCATCTGCAGCTGCGGAAGACTACTGACAGTGAAACATATTCTGACAGACTGCGTAGATCTCTCAAGACTTAGACACAGATGCGGCATGAGAGGCAACATGAAGATAGATCTCGGCACCGACAAGACAGACACTGACAAAACAATACAGTTCTTGAAAGAAGCCAATCTTTTCTTCAAAATTTAGATTTAATTAATCCTAATATCAATCAGTAAAAAGGCTAAAGGCCTTAGATGCCAAGCCTTCAAACTAACAAAATAATAATAATAATAATAATAATAATAATAATTCCCCGTGTGGTGTCGGGGATTTTAGTAGAATAGCACCACGGGACCTCCCCCTGTCGTAGAAGGCGACTAATCGGAGCAGCTGTCCGCTGTCACTCCCCTAAACATCATGTCATTCCCACTAACTCTGTGTGTCATTGCTTCCACTTACTTGTGGCACACATCTGTTTTCTGTCCTGTAGGCCAATCTTGTATCGTCCAGCTCTTGTGTTTCCGCCCCGACGCTATTAGGTTGCGAGGGCTAGGGAGTCGTTTCCATTCTACCCTTCTATTCTAACGCTGTCTTCTCTGTCCCCCCTTGTTCCTTCCGTTTCCTTAAGCTGGCGGTAGCTCAAAAACGCTAGGGGAAGGTGACCCTGAAGAAAAAACCCAGGATGGAGGATCTGTCAGGATCAACATTTACGGTGCAGGGCATCGGAGCCCCAGTACTGGCGGTCGGTGGTGCGCAAGCAGGCCACCGGGCGTCGTCACCCAGCGACTGCAATGCCAGGGGTGCGGATCACTCGGCACCGCTGGCAGATAGTGCTACGAGTGATAGCAAGCTTCGCGGGACTCAAATGGAAGTCTGCGAACCTAGGGTTGAGGGAACCCTTAAAAACCCTCGTTCAGAAAAAAGCCCGGAGTTTAATGCTAAAAGAATGAAAGTTGGAAAATCAACAAACTATGATGACCTGTTCAAGAACACCGCAGCGGTACTAAAGTACCTTACAGTAAAAAGAACTGAAGGAAATTTTGATAAAGTGAGCCCGTTTATAATAGAGAGGAGTATTAGCACCTGCGCTGGATCTGCCGTAAAAGATATACAGAAAACTTCATCTGGACTCTTGGTAGAAACAGTTAATGACAATCAACGTAAAAAGTTACTAGAATTGAAGAAAATAGGCACTATAGATGTTGAAGTAAGTGCTCACGGCACACTGAATACCTGCAAAGGTGTTGTAGTTTGTAGTGACTTACTAAACTGCAGTGAAGAGGAAATAGTTCAAGAACTAGCTTCTCAAGGAGTCATTGCCTGTCGTAGGCTAACAATGAGGCGGGATGTGCAGATAATTCCTTCTGCGTCCCATGTCCTGACGTTCAAGCGTTGTATGTTACCAGAGAAGATTAAAGCAGGCATTCATCGTCTAACCGTACGAATGTTCATTCCTCAACCAATGCAGTGTTTCCAATGTTTACGATTTGGACACCCAGCATCTAGATGTGCGAGAATCAAAGTATGCCATTGTGGTAAGCCATTTCATAGTGAGGATCCATGCCTAGATCCTATCAAATGCATTAATTGCAGTGGACAACATTCATCGAGGTCGAGAGACTGCCCTGTATATAAGCAGGAGGCAGCAATACAACAAGTTAAAGCCAGACAGAAGATCAGCTATCCTGAAGCAAAAAAACTTGTGTGTCCCGAAAATAAAGGAAATATTACATACGTGGAAGCAGTTACTAAAAACACAAATTTACCTTCTTTAGTAGTGAAAGAACTAATGCCTGCAATAACCCGATGCATAGAAAAGTACTTCAACGAAATTCACAATAACAAAATCAACACAGAAGACTTAACCACAAACACATAAAGTGAAAAGGTAAATGAAAAAAGAATCCTCAAGACCCCCACCAAATGAGGCAGACAGAAATCCAGTAGCTGCGCCTGCAGACATACCCAGCAAAGAAGTGTTGACAACAAGCTATCGAAGTCGATCGCCTCGTTCTCCTAAGCACGGCGAGGACAACTTCCTCAAACAAAAAATGAAATCAATGACCAATGATAAAGACACGACCACTGGCTCTGAGACAAGTTCGATGGTAAGTGCTGAACATAATGATTACCAATCCATCGATCTATGCAAAACCCCGCGTAAGAAGAGAAAGAAGAAAGGATGGCCAAAAGGAAAACCAAGAAAATAAGCAAGATCTACGCATCCTACAGCAGAAAAACCCCATTCCTACCATGGAAAATATAATTCAATGGAATATCAACGGCTTTATCTCGCATTACTGTGAGCTGAAATTGCTACTGGCCAATCACACACCAATGTGTGTGTGCTTACAAGAAACTCATTTTAAACCAGAAGACCGTTTCAATTTTAGAGGCTATAAAACCTTTCGCAGTGACGTAGAACCTGATAGACGAGCTAGAGGTGGTGTTGCCATATTGATCAGCAATACTCATCCTGCTAGTCGTCTTGATCTCAACACACCTCTACAAGCAGTAGCTGTAACCCTGTACAAGCCATTGAAGATGACGGTATGTTGCATATACCTACCCGATGCCTCATGGCGAAATGAAGATCTACAAGACCTGATCGATCAACTACAGACTCCATTTCTAATTCTAGGCGACTTCAATGCTCACAGTACCACATGGGGCTGTTCTAGGACAAATGACTCCGGTCGCAGAATCGATGACCTGCTACTTAACAACGAATACGTACTTTTAAACACAGGAGCAAGCACTCATTTTAATGCTAGAAATGGATCATTCTCAGCCATAGATCTCTCAATATGTAGTCCAAATCTTGCAACTCGGCTGACGTGGAAACCACTGCCAGATCTTCATCAGAGCGATCACTTTCCTCTGTTGATATCATCAAACATGCCAAATAACACAGTTCACTTACCAAAACGTTGGTGTACCAACCGCGCAGACTGGTCCAGCTTCATCAGACATATACCACCAATAAATGTCAGTGGAAACTCCGAGGAAGACGTTACCGACTTTACCAACACTGTCATATCTTCCGCTGTACAATACATTCCACAGACCAGTGGCCGCTCATCTAGGATTCCAGTACCATGGTGGAATACGGAGACCAAAGAAGCAATAAGGGAGAAAAGAAAAGCCCTCAATAGATATAGACGTGCACCAACCCAAGACAATCTTACTGCTTTCAAGCGTCTGCGTGCGCTCGCTCGCAGAAAAATACTAACAGCAAAACGATCAAGCTGGGAAAAGTACGTAACCACCATAACTCGGACGACCAAAGTCACGGAAATATGGCAGAAAATCAGGTCAATAGCTGGGAAAAATGTTTTCAGTCCAACAACATGCATTGAACACGAAGGACAACTAATATGCAACCCTGACGAAATAGCCAATGCATTAGCGACCCAATACTCCAAAGCCAGTGGCACAAATAGCTATCCTAAAGACTTTCTCGACAAAAATAAAGAAGAAGAAGAGCAAGTACTTGACTTTACAACCAATATAGATAAGCCATATAACGCTCTTTTCACATGAAGAGAATTGCAAGACGCCATAAATGCAGCTGGAGACACCGCAGCAGGATCAGACAATATCCCTTACAGCATACTACGTCGATTACCGAAGAAAATACTGACCACTCTGCTAAATATATATAATAACATTTGGACACAAAGCAATTACCCCAAAGTCTGGAAAGAAGCGATAGTAATTCCGATTTTAAAGGCAGGCAAGGATCCATTAAATCCTGAAAACTATCGCCCGGTATCGCTGACATGCTGTCTAGGAAAAATCTTGGAAAAAAATGGTCAACACCCGGCTAACATGGTGTCTCGAAAGAAACAACCTCCTAAACATACACCAGTGCGGATACAGACAACATCACTCTACAATCGATCAGCTAATATATCTAGAAAATGCAATTCAGAATACCTTCATCAAAAGAAAACATATAGTTACCGTATTCTTTGACCTGGAAAAAGCTTTCGATAAGACCTGACGACATAACATTCTGAGACAACTATATAACTGGCAAATAAGAGGATATCTACCAAAATTCATATCCAGCTTCCTTAGTACCAGATCTTTCAAAGTTCGCGTTGGGCAGTCTATCTCAGAAAGCTACGTACTAGAGAACGGTGTACCGCAAGGCTCTCCATTGAGTGGCACGCTCTTTATCATAGCGATTAACGGGATGTTTGACGGCATAGAAGCGTCAATAGGAAAATGCATGTATGTAGATGACATTGCTATATTTTACTCAGCCAAATCACTGGGAATGGTCAAATTCAAAATGCAAAATGCCATCAATAAATTAGTACAGAACGCAAACAACATTGGTTTCTCATTTACAGCAGCCAAAACGAAATGCGTTCACTTCAGTAGGAAAACAAAAAGTTACAGAGATCCAGAACTGACGCTGAATGGTGTTCAACTGACATACAATGAAACGACAAAATTCCTTGGTTTGATTTTTGATAGGCATTTAACATGGAAACAGCATATAGAATATACCTTGCGTAGATGCAAAACAGCTCTGAATGTAATAAAATGCATTTCCCATATAAATTGGGGAGCAGATAGAGACATCTTACTCCGCCTGTACAAATCCATGGTGATGTCCAAAATAGATTATGGATGTGCAGTGTACTCCTCAGCCAGAAAATCAAGCTTAAGGAAACTAGACCCCATTCACTATGCAGGCCTCCGATATGCATCTGGCGCGTTCCGCACTAGTCCTTCCTCAAGCCTCTACTGTGAAACCAGCACCATGTCGCTACATCACAGACGACAAACAATGCTACTCAACTATAGATCAAAATTGCTGTCTCTACCGAAACATTTAAACCACTCATTGATGACTCGACCTAAGCTAGTAAATATTTACGATCGAAGACCTTCAGCTACTCGTCCAGCCAACATCCGCGCAATCGAGATAGCCAAATGCTACAACATCGTCTTACCACCAGTTTTGAAATACGAACCATATGAAATTCCAGTTTGGATGTTGAAAATGCCAGAAGACTCGATACTACCAGTATAAAGAAAACAGAATGCCCTCCCATACATTTAAAAGTTAGATTTCAATCAGTTCTCGAAGAATACATGGCAAATCACATCATAATCTACACAGATGGTTCAAAAACAAAACATCAGGTTGGAAGCGCATTTGTAACTGAGAACTTGTCGAGGGCTTGGGCGCTTCCACCTGAAGCAAGTGTGTACACTGCCGAATTATATGCAGTGTTGCAGTCTTTGCGACACTGTGAAACTCTCGATTCAGGAAGGTTCGTCATCTGCACAGACTCTCTAAGTCTTCTTATTCCAATAGACAGGCGCCAAACTGTAGATCCACTGCTACAAATGATTCTCATAGCATGCCATAAATTAGAGCAGCGAGGAGCATCAGTTACGTTTATCTGGTGCCCTGGACACGTGGGTATCCTAGGCAATGAAGAAGCCGATTCTGCAGCTCGAAATGCCGGGAACATCCAATCAGAAACGGATATTGAAATACGACCTCAGGATGCAAGAAATGCTGTCTCGAAGTACATCCTCACAGAAGGGCAGACCACGTGGAACAGTCTTCACACGAAACTACACCCCATTAAACAAAATATCAGTAAATGGTCACCAAATGTCAGCTACCCTCGACGAGAACAAGTGTGCATAACCCGACTAAGAATAGGCCATGCAAGAATGACTTCTTCAAACATGTTAAGAAATGAAGAACAACCCATCTGCAGCTGCGGAAGACTACTGACAGTGAAACATATTCTGACAGACTGCGTAGATCTCTCAAGACTTAGACACAGATGCGGCATGAGAGGCAACATGAAGATAGATCTCGGCACCGACAAGACAGACACTGACAAAACAATACAGTTCTTGAAAGAAGCCAATCTTTTCTTCAAAATTTAGATATAATATATGATTGAACATAACATCAATCAGTAAAAAGTCTAAAGGCCTTAGATGCCAAGCCTTCAAACTAACAAAAATAATAATAGTAATAATAATAATAATCATAATACCCCGTGTGGTGTCGGGGATTTTAGTAGAATAGCACCACGGGACCTACCCTGTCGTAGAAGGCGACTAATCGGAGCAGCTGGCCGCTGTCACTCCCCTAAACAAACCGTCATTCCCACTAACTCTGTGTGTCATTGCTTCCACTTACTTGTGGCACACATCTGTTTTCTGTCCTGTTGGCCAATATTGTATCGGCCAACTCTTGTGTTTCCGCCCCGACGCTATTAGGTTGCGAGGGCTAGGGAGTCGTTTCCATTCTACCCTTCTATTCTAACTCTGTCTTCTCTGTCCCCCCTTGTTCCTTCCGTTTCCTTAAGCTGGCGGTAGCTCAAAAACGCTAGGGGAAGGTGACCCTGAAGAAAAAACCCAGGATGGAGGATCTGTCAGGATCGACAGTTACGGTGCAGGCGATCGGAGCCCCAGTACCGGCGGTCGGTGGTGCGCAAGCAGGTCACCGGGCGTCGTCACCCAGCGACTGCAATGCCAGGGGTGCGGATCACTCGGCACCACTGGCAGATAGTGCTACGAGTGATAGCAAGCTTCGCGGGACTCAAATGGAAATCTGCGAACCTAGGGTTGAGGGAACTCTTAAAAACCCTCGTCCAGAAAAAAGTCCGGAGTTTAATGCTAAAAGAATGAAAGTTGGAAAATCAACAAACTATGATGACCTGTTCAAGAACTCCGCAGCGGTACTAAAGTACCTTACAGTAAAAAGAACAGAAGGTAATTTTGATAAAGTGAGCCCGTTTATAATAGAGAGGAGTATCAGCACCTGCGCTGGATCTGCCGTAAAAGACATACAGAAAACTTCATCTGTACTCTTGGTAGAAACAGTTAATGACAATCAAGGAAAGAAATTACTAGAATTGAAGAAAATAGGCACTATAGATGTTGAAGTAAGTGCTCACGGCACACTGAATACCTGCAAAGGTGTTGTAGTTTGTAGTGACTTACTAAACTGCAGTGAAGAGGAAATAGTTCAAGAACTAGCTTCTCAAGGAGTCATTGCCTGTCGTAGGCTAACAATGAGGCGGGATGGGCAGATAATTCATTCTGCGTCCCATGTCCTGACGTTCAAGCGTTGTACGTTACCAGAGAAGATTAAAGCAGGCATTCATCGTCTAACCGTTCGAATGTTCATTACTCAACCAATGCAATGTTTCCAATGTTTACGATTTGGACACCCAGCATCTAGATGTGCGAGAATCAAAGTTTGTCATTGTGGTAAGCCATTTCATAGTGAGGATCCATGCCTAGATCCTATCAAATGCATTAATTGCAGTGGACAATATTCATCGAGGTCAAGAGACTGCCCTATATATAAGCAGGAGGCAGCAATACAACAAGTTAAAGCCAGACAAAAGATCAGCTATCCTGAAGCAAAAAAACTTGTGTGTCCCGAAAATAAAGGAAATATTACATACGTGGAAGCAGTTACTAAAAACACAAATTTACCTTCTTTAGTAGTGAAAGAACTAATGCCTGCAATAACCCGATGCATAGAAAAGTACTTTAACGAAATTCACAAGAACAAAATCAACACAGAAGACATAACCACAAACACTCAAAGTGAAATGGTAAATGGAAAAGAATCTTCAAGTCCCCCACCAATTGAGGCAGAAAGAAATCCAGTAGCCGCGCCTGAAGCCATACCCAGCAAAGAAGTATCGACAACAGGCTATCGAAGTCGATCGCCTCGTTCTCCTAAGCACACCAAGGACAACTTCCTCAAACAAAAAATGAAATCAATGACCAATGATCAAACAATACCACTGGCTCTGAGACAAGTTCGATGGTAAGTGCTGAAAATAATGATTACCAATCCATCGATCTATGTAATACCCCGCGTAAGAAGAGAAAGAAGAAAGGATGGCCAAAAGGAAAACCAAGAAAATAAGCAAGATCTACGCATCCTACAGCAGAAAAACCCCATTCCAACCATGGAAAATATAATTCAATGGAATATCAACGGCTGTATCTCGCATTACTGTGAGCTGAAATTGCTACTGGCCAATCACACACCAATGTGTGTGTGCTTACAAGAAACTCATTTTAAACCAGAAGACCGTTTCAATTTTAGAGGCTATAAAACCTTTCGCAGTGACGTAGAACCTGATAGACGAGCTAGAGGTGGTGTTGCCATATTGATCAGCAATACTCATCCTGCTAGTCGTCTTGATCTCAACACACCTCTACAAGCAGTAGCTGTAACCCTGTACAAGCCATTGAAGATGACGGTATGTTGCATATACTTACCCGATGCCTCATGGCGAAATGAAGATCTACAAGACCTGATCGATCAACTACAGACTCCATTTCTAATTCTAGGCGACTTCAATGCTCACAGTACCACATGGGGCTGTTCTAGGACAAATGACTCCGGTCGCAGAATCGATGTCCTGCTACTTAACAACGAATACGTACTTTTAAACACAGGAGCAAGCACTCATTTTAATGCTAGAAATGGATCATTCTCAGCCATAGATCTCTCAATATGTAGTCCAAATCTTGCAACTCGGCTGACGTGGAAACCACTGCCAGATCTTCATCAGAGCGATCACTTTCCTCTGTTGATATCATCAAACATGCCAAAGAACACAGTTCACTTACCAAAACGTTGGTGTACCAACCGCGCAGACTGGTCCAGCTTCACCAGACATTTACCACTAATAAATGTCAGTGGAAACTCCGAGGAAGACGTTACCGACTTTACCAACACTGTCATATCTTCCGCTGTACAATACATTCCACAGACCAGTGGCCGCTCATCTAGGATTCCAGTACCATGGTGGAATACGGAGACCAAAGAAGCAATAAGGGAGAAAAGAAAAGCCCTCAATAGATATAGACGTGCACCAACCCAAGACAATCTTATTGCTTTCAAGCGTCTGCGTGCGCTCGCTCGCAGAAAAATACTAACAGCAAAACGATCAAGCTGGGAAAAGTACGTAACCACCATAACTCGGACGACCAAAGTCACGGAAATATGGCAGAAAATCAGGTCAATAGCTGGGAAAAATGTTTTCAGTCCAATAACATGCATTGAACACGAAGGACAACTAATATGCAACCCTGACGAAATAGCCAATGCATTAGCGACCCAATACTCCAAAGCCAGTGCCACAAATAGCTATCCTAAAAACTTTCTAGACAAAAAGAAAGAAGAAGAAGAACAAGTACTTGACTTTACAACCAATATAGATAAGCCATATAACGCTCTTTTCACATGGAGAGAATTGCAAGACGCCATAAATGCAGCTGGAGACACCGCAGCAGGATCAGACATTATCCCTTACAGCATACTACGTCGATTACCGAAGAAAATACTGTCCACTCTGCTAAATATATACAATAACATTTGGACACAAAGCAATTACCCCAAAGTCTGGAAAGAAGCGATAGTAATTCCGATTTTAAAGGCAGGCAAGGATCCATTAAATCCTGAAAACTATCGCCCGGTATCGCTGACATGCTGTCTAGGAAAAATCTTGGAAAAAATGGTCAACACCCGGCTAACATGGTGTCTCGAAAGAAACAACCTCCTAAACATACACCAGTGCGGATACGGACAACATCACTCTACAGTCGATCAGCTAATACATCTAGAAAATGCAATTCAGAATACCTTCATCAAAAGAAAACATACGGTTACCGTATTTTTTGACCTTGAAAAAGCTTTCGATAAGACCTGGCGACATAATATTCTGAGACAACTATATAACTGGCAAAAAAGAGGATATCTACCAAAATTTATATCCAGCTTCCTTAGTACCAGATCTTTCAAAGTTCGCGTTGGGCAGTCTATCTCAGAAAGCTACGTACTAGAGAACGGTGTACCGCAATGCTCTCCATTGAGTGGCACGCTCTTTATCATAGCGATTAACAGGATGTTTGACGGCATAGAAGCGTCAATAGGAAAATGCATGTATGTAGATGACATTGCTATATTTTACTCAGCCAAATCACTGGGAATGGTCAAATTCAAAATGCAAAATGCCATCAATAAATTAGTACAGAACGCAAAAAACATTGGTTTCTCATTTACAGCAGCCAAAACGAAATGCGTTCTCTTCAGTAGGAAAAGAAAAAATTACAGAGATCCAGAGCTGACGCTGAATGGGGTTCAACTGACATACAATGAAACGGCAAAATTCCTTGGTTTGATTTTTGATAGGCATTTAACATGGAAACAGCATATAGAATACACCTTGCGTAGATGCAAAACAGCTCTGAATGTAATAAGATGCATTTCCCATATAAATTGGGGAGCAGATAGAGACATCTTACTCCGCCTGTACAAATCCATGGTGATGTCCAAAATAGATTATGGATGTGCAGTGTACTCCTCAGCCAGAAAATCAAGTTTAAGAAAACTAGACCCCGTTCACAATGCAGGCCTCAGATATGCATCTGGCGCGTTCCGCACTAGTCCTTCCTCAAGCCTCTACTGTGAAACCAGCACCATGTCGCTACATCACAGACGACAAACAATGCTACTCAACTATAGATCAAAATTGCTGTCTCTACCGAAACATTTAAACCACTCATTGATGACGCGACCTAAGCTAGTAAATATTTACGTTTGAAGACCTTCAGCTACTCGTCCAGCCAATATCCGCGCAATCGAGATAGAAAAATGCTACAACATCGTCCTACCACCAGTCTTGAAATACGAACCATATGAAATTCCAGTTTGGATGTTGAAAATGCCAGGAGTAAGACTCGATACTACCAGTGTAAAGAAAACAGAATGCCTTGCCATAGATTTAAAAGATAGATTTCAATCAGTTCTCGAAGAATACATGGCAAATCACATCATAATCTACACAGATGGTTCAAAAACAAAACATCAGGTCGGAAGCGCATTTGTAACTGAGAACTTGTCGAGGGCTTGGGGGCTTCCACCTGAAGCAAGTGTGTACACTGCCGAATTATATGCAGTATTGCAGTCTTTGCGACACTGTGAAACTCTCGATTCAGGAAGGTTCGTCATCTGCACAGACTCTCTAAGTCTTCTCACTGCAATAGACAGGCGCCAAACTGTAGATCCACTGCTACAAATGATTCTCATGCCATGCCATAAATTAGAACAGCGAGGAGCATCAGTTACGTTTATCTGGTGCCCTGGACACGTGGGTATCCTAGGCAATGAAGAAGCCGATTCTGCAGCACGAAATGCCGGGAACATCCAATCAGAAATGGATATTGAAATACGACCTCAGGATGCAAGAAATGCTGTCTCGAAGTACATCCTCACAGAAGGGCAGACCACGTGGAACAGTCTTCACACGAAACTACACCCCATTAAACAAAATATCAGTAAATGGTCATCAAATGTCAGCTACTCTCGACGAGAACAAGTGTGCATAACCCGACTAAGAATAGGCTATGCAAGAATGACTTCTTCATATATGTTAAGAAATGAAGAACAACCCATCTGCAGCTGCGGAAGACTACTGACGGTGAAAAATATTCTGACAGACTGCGTAGATCTCTCAAGACTTAGACACAGATGCGGCATGAGAGGCAACATGAAGATAGATCTCGGCACCGACAAGACAGCAACTGACAAAACAATACAGTTCTTGAAAGAAGCCAAACTTTTCTTCAAAATTTAGACTTAATATATGATTAATCATAACATCAATCAGTAAAAAGGCTAAAGGCCTTAGATGCCAAGCCTTCAAACTAACAAAAAATAATAATAATAATAATAATAATAATAATAATAATAATACCCCGTGTGGTGTCGGGGATTTTAGCAGAATAGCACCACGGGACCTCCCCCTGTCGTAGAAGGCGACTAATCGGAGCAGCAGTCCGCTGTCACTCCCCTAAACATCCCGTCATTCCCACTAACCCTGTGTGTCATTGCTTCCACTTACTTGTGGCACACATCTGTTTTCTGTCCTGTAGGCCAATCTTGTATCGACCAACTCTTGTGTTTCCGCCCCGACGCTATTAGGTTGCGAGGGCTAGGGAGTCGTTTCCATTCCACCCTTCTATTCTAACTCTGTCTTCTCTGTCCCCCCTTGTTCCTTCCGTTTCCTTAAGCTGGCGGTATCTCAAAAACGCTAGGGGAAGGCGACCCTGAAGAAAAAACCCAAGATGGAGGATCTGTCAGGATCAACAGTTACGGTGCAGGGGATCGGAGCCCCAGTACCGGCGGTCGGTGGTGCGCAAGCAGGCCACCGGGCGTCGTCACCCAGCGACTGCAATGCCAGGGGTGCGGATCACTCGGCACCGCTGGCAGATAGTGCTACGAGTGATAGCAAGCTTCGCGGGACTCGTATGGAAGTCTGCGAACCTAGGGTTGAGGGAACCCTTAAAAACCCTCGTCCAGAAAAAAGTCCGGAGTTTAATGCTAAAAGAATGAAAGTTGGAAAATCAACAAACTATAATGACCTGTTCAAGAACACCGCAGCGGTACTAAAGTACCTTACAGTAAAAAGAACTGAAGGAAATTTTGATAAAGTGAGCCCGTTTATAATAGAGAGGAGTATTAGCACCTGCGCTGGATCTGCCGTAAAAGATATACAGAAAACTTCATCTGTACTCTTGGTAGAAACAGTTAATGACAATCAAGGAAAGAAATTACTAGAATTGAAGAAAATAGGCACTATAGATGTTGAAGTAAGTGCTCACGGCACACTGAATACCTGCAAAGGTGTTGTAGTTTGTAGTGACTTACTAAACTGCAGTGAAGAGGAAATAGTTCAAGAACTAGCTTCTCAAGGAGTCATTGCCTGTCGTAGGCTAACAATGAGGCGGGATGGGCAGATAATTCCTTCTGCGTCCCATGTCCTGACGTTCAAGCGTTGTACGTTACCAGAGAAGATTAAAGCAGGCATTCATCGTCTAACCGTACGAATGTTCATTCCTCAACCAATGCAGTGTTTCCAATGTTTACGATTTGGACACCCAGCATCTAGATGTGCGAGAATCAAAGTATGCCATTGTGGTAAGCCATTTCATAGTGATGATCCATGCCTAGATCCTATCAAATGCATTAATTGCAGTCGACAAAATTCATCGAGGTCGAGAGACTGCCCTGTATATAAGCAGGAGGCAGCAATACAACAAGTTAAAGCCAGACAGAAGATCAGCTATCCTGAAGCAAAAAAACTTGTGTGTCCCGAAAATAAAGGAAATATTGCATACGTGGAAGCAGTTACTAAAAACACAAATTTACCTTCTTTAGTAGTGAAAGAACTAATGCCTGCAATAACCCGATGCATAGAAAAGTACTTCAACGAAATTCACAATAACTAAAAAAACAACACAGAAGACTTAACCACAAACACTCAAAGTGAAAAGGTAAATGATAAAGAATCTTCAAGACCCCCACCAAATGAGGCAGACAGAAATCCAGTAGCTGCGCCTGCAGACATACCCAGCAAAGAAGTGTTGACAACAAGCTATCGAAGTCGATCGCCTCGTTCTCCTAAGCACACCGAGGACAACTTCCTCAAACAAAAAATGAAATCAATGACCAATGATAAAGACACGACCACTGGCTCTGAGACAAGTTCGATGGTAAGTGCTGAACATAATGATTACCAATCCATCGATCTATGCAAAACCCCGCGTAAGAAGAGAAAGAAGAAAGGATGGCCAAAAGGAAAACCAAGAAAATAAGCAAGATCTACGCATCCTACAGCAGAAAAACCCCATTCCAACCATGGAAAATATAATTCAATGGAATATCAACGGCTGTATCTCGCATTACTGTGAGCTGAAATTGCTACTGGCCAATCACACACCAATGTGTGTGTGCTTACAAGAAACTCATTTTAAACCAGAAGACCGTTTCAATTTTAGAGGCTATAAAACCTTTCGCAGTGACGTAGAACCTGATAGACGAGCTAGAGGTGGTGTTGCCATATTGATCAGCAATACTCATCCTGCTAGTCGTCTTGATCTCAACACACCTCTACAAGCAGTAGCTGTAACCCTGTACAAGCCATTGAAGATGACGGTATGTTGCATATACTTACCCGATGCCTCATGGCGAAATGAAGATCTACAAGACCTGATCGATCAACTACAGACTCCATTTCTAATTCTAGGCGACTTCAATGCTCACAGTACCACATGGGGCTGTTCTAGGACAAATGACTCCGGTCGCAGAATCGATGACCTGCTACTTAACAACGAATACGTACTTTTAAACACAGGAGCAAGCACTCATTTTAATGCTAGAAATGGATCATTCTCAGCCATAGATCTCTCAATATGTAGTCCAAATCTTGCAACTCGGCTGACGTGGAAACCACTGCCAGATCTTCATCAGAGCGATCACTTTCCTCTGTTGATATCATCAAACATGCCAAAGAACACAGTTCACTTACCAAAACGTTGGTGTACCAACCGCGCAGACTGGTCCAGCTTCACCAGACATATACCACCAATAAATGTCAGTGGAAACTCCGAGGAAGACGTTACCGACTTTACCAACACTGTCATATCTTCCGCTGTACAATACATTCCACAGACCAGTGGCCGCTCATTTAGGATTCCAGTACCATGGTGGAATACGGAGACCAAAGAAGCAATAAGGGAGAAAAGAAAAGCCCTCAATAGATATAGACGTGCACCAACCCAAGACAATCTTATTGCTTTCAAGCGTCTGCGTGCGCTCGCTCGCAGAAAAATACTAACAGCAAAACGATCAAGCTGGGAAAAGTACGTAACCACCATAACTCGGACGACCAAAGTCACGGAAATATGGCAGAAAATCAGGTCAATAGCTGGGAAAAATGTTTTCAGTCCAATAACATGCATTGAACACGAAGGACAACTAATATGCAACCCTGACGAAATAGCCAATGCATTAGCGACCCAATACTCCAAAGCCAGTGCCACAAATAGCTATCCTAAAGACTTTCTCGACAAAAATAAAGAAGAAGAAGAGCAAGTACTTGACTTTACAACCAATATAGATAAGCCATATAACGCTCTTTTCACATGGAGAGAATTGCAAGACGCCATAAATGCAGCTGGAGACACCGCAGCAGGATCAGACAATATCCCTTACAGCATACTACGTCGATTACCGAAGAAAATACTGACCACTCTGCTAAATATATATAATAACATTTGGACACAAAGCAATTACCCCAAAGTCTGGAAAGAAGCGATAGTAATTCCGATTTTAAAGGCAGGCAAGGATCCATTAAATCCTGAAAACTATCGCCCGGTATCGCTGACATGCTGTCTAGGAAAAATCTTGGAAAAAATGGTCAACACCCGACTAACATGGTGTCTCGAAAGAAACAACCTCCTAAACATACAACATCACTCTACAATCAGTGCGGATACAGACAACATCACTCTACAATCGATCAGCTAATATATCTAGAAAATGCAATTCAGAATACCTTCATCAAAAGAAAACATATGGTTACCGTATTCTTTGACCTGGAAAAAGCTTTCGATAAGACCTGACGACATAACATTCTGAGACAACTATATAACTGGCAAATAAGAGGATATCTACCAAAATTTATATCCAGCTTCCTTAGTACCAGATCTTTCAAAGTTCGCGTTGGGCAGTCTATCTCAGAAAGCTACGTACTAGAGAACGGTGTACCGCAAGGCTCTCCATTTAGTGGCACGCTCTTTATCATAGCGATTAACAGGAAGTTTGACGGCATAGAAGCGTCAATAGGAAAATGCATGTATGTAGATGACATTGCTATATTTTACTCAGCCAAATCACTGGGAATGGTCAAATTCAAAATGCAAAATGCCATCAATAAATTAGTACAGAACGCAAAAAACATTGGTTTCTCATTTACAGCAGCCAAAACAAAATGCGTTCACTTCAGTAGGAAAAGAAAAAGTTACAGAGATCCAGAACTGACGCTGAATGGTGTTCAACTGACATATAATGAAACGGCAAAATTCCTTGGTTTGATTTTTGATAGGCAGTTAACGTGGAAACACCATATAGAATACACCTTGCGTAGATGCAAAACAGCTCTGAATGTAATAAGATGCATTTCCCATATAAATTGGGGAGCAGATAGAGACATCTTACTCCGCCTGTACAAATCCATTGTGATGTCCAAAATAGATTATGGATGTGCAGTGTACTCCTCAGCCAGAAAATCAAGTTTAAGGAAACTAGACCCCGTTCACAATGCAGGCCTCCGATATGCATCTGGCGCGTTCCGCACTAGTCCTTCCTCAAGCCTCTACTGTGAAACCAGCACCATGTCGCTACATCACAGACGACAAACAATGCTACTCAACTATAGGTCAAAATTGCTGTCTCTACCGAAACATTTAAACCACTCATTGATGACGCGACCTAAGCTAGTAAATATTTACGATCGAAGACCTTCAGCTACTCGTCCAGCCAACATCCGCGCAATCGAGATAGAAAAATGCTACAACATCGTCCTACCACCAGTCTTGAAATACGAACCATATGAAATTCCAGTTTGGATGTTGAAAATGCCAGGAGTAAGACTCGATACTACCAGTGTAAAGAAAACAGAATGCCTTCCCATAGATTTAAAAGTTAGATTTCAAGCAGTTCTCGAAGAATACATGGCAAATCACATCATAATCTACACAGATGGTTCAAAAACAAAACATCAGGTCGGAAGCGCATTTGTAACTGAGAACTTGTCGAGGGCTTGGGCGCTTCCACCTGAAGCAAGTGTGTACACTGCCGAATTATATGCAGTATTGCAGTCTTTGCGACTCTGTGAAACTCTCGATTCAGGAAGGTTCGTAATCTGCACAGACTCTCTAAGTCTTCTCACTGCAATAGACAGGCGCCAAACTGTAGATGCACTGCTACAAATGATTCTCATAACATGCCATAAATTAGAGCAGCGAGAAGCATCAGTTACGTTTATCTGGTGCCCTGGACACGTGGGTATCCTAGGCAATGAAGAAGCCGATTCTGCAGCACGAAATGCCGGGAACATCCAATCAGAAATGGTTATTGAAATACGACCTCAGGATGCAAGAAATGCTGTCTCGAAGTACATCCCAGTGTTGCCAGGTTAGGGGTTTTCCCCCTAAATGTGGGGTTTTTTTGGCTTTGGTGGTTTTTTTGGGGGGGAAATTTATTTAGGGGTTTTTGTTGGGGGTTTTTTTAAAAGTATATCTTTTGTTTTATTTTTAAACAATACACATTCTTGAATTAATCAACCGATTAATAACAACATTTACGAGTATGTAAGAAGGGTATTCTCATTTTCTTTCCTTTATTCAAATATACGCGGTCATCTGCATCATAACCCTAGATGAGTAGAGGGCGACACGTACAAGCAGAAACAAATGAAGATTGGAGATATTGGAGTCGGTGAAGAAGTTTTCGCCTTTCGCCTTTCAGAAAACAAAATAGAGGACAATTCTAATAACTACAACTTTGAATAAGTATAAATATTATATTTATATATATGATTTTATTATTATTTTCTGTAATGATATATAATTTTTTGAAATCTTATTTCACAGAGTTTATGTACATAACTGATTGGCGGTTGGATGCTATAATTAAACTTCACAAACTGACTGGAGAAGTAGAAGAAGTTCTTGTTAGAGAAACTCAAACAAATAGATTGTATGGTGTCAAAGTATACAGTAAACAAGTTCAAAGCACAGATCAGCATCATCCTTGTGCATTTAATAATGGTGGATGTCAAAAGTTTTGCTTTGCTGTGCCACAGAATAATACTCCTGGACTTCAAGTGAGTAATGCAAATTTTGAGCGGAACTGTGAAGCAAATAATATTAATAATAACAACTACTATCAAATATATATTTCAAAAATTGAATGTGTCAGGATCTAAGAAATGTATAATGATTACACTTACATCATAATAATATTCATTTTGAAATTTATTTCTATATGATTTTTTTTCCTTCTTCTATAGGTGAAATGTGGTTGTCCATATGGGGAGACTCTTGATGACTCAAACAAAATGTGTAAAGCTGACCCAAATGCAGAACCTCCTGTGGCTGCATGTCCTAATGCTTGGGACTTCACATGTAACAATCAGAAATGTATACCAAAGGCCTGGGTATGTGATGGAGATGACGATTGCTTTGACAATTCTGATGAAGAACAAAATTGCACAAGTAAGTTTGTCGTTCAAAAAAAATAAATTAAAATTATAATTTTTGGAGACATTTTCAATGTTTAATAGAGAACATGCTAAATGAGTGTCAACCTAAAAGCCAACAGAATAAATTTCTTAACAAAAAATACTTAATTATTTTTCATTAGTATTGAATCTAAACACTCCATCATTCAACAGTGTGATCCGTGAATGAAGTTGAAAAAAAGGCCACCCATTTGGTGTACTTGCAAATAAAGGTGAAGAAAGATCAATAATAATGTAATTCAGATTTTTAAAAAAATTCAGATTGGGATAAAATACTAACTTGAACAATTTAAAATATTTATCAGTGCAATCAGTTCTGGTACTATTCTAGAGAATACTCGAAGATGTTTCAGTATGGTAATTCTATTGTTTTCTTACTTTCCAGAACCTACTTGTGGTCCAGGTGAATTTCAATGCACTTCAGGTAGATGTATCCCAGCCAGTTTCAAATGTGATGCAGAAAATGACTGTGGTGACTATTCCGATGAAACTGGATGTAAAAATGTGACATGCTGTTTCACAATTTGCATGCTCCAATGGCCGCTGTATTCCCAACACTTGGAAGTGTGATTCAGAAAATGATTGTGGTGATGGTTCTGATGAAGGAGACTTCTGTGCAGAAAAAACTTGTGCATATTTCCAGGTACTATAATCTCTCTCACAATTGAGAAAATTAAAATGGTATAGTTAAAAATTAATTAACTTTTTCCTGCTTTAGTTTTTGATTTTGAATAGACTGTTGACTAGAAGTGACATTACTATTTGTTTATTTATTTTGGTTTTCAGTTTACATGTCCACGTTCAGGCCACTGTATACCTCAGTCATGGGTATGTGATGGTGATAATGATTGTTTTGATAATCAAGATGAAGAAGGATGTCCTCCAAAATCTTGTTCACCAAACCAGTTCAAATGTGCCGATTTAAAACAATGTATTCAAGAAACTTACAAATGTGATGGAATACCAGATTGCAATGATGGCAGTGATGAACAAGGATGTCGTAAGTATAAATTTAATTCAACAAACAAGTTACTTTTCATTTCAGTCAGAATTAATTGATTTACTGTCTTATCTCATAAAGTCAATGTTTTTCTTTTGAATAAAATGCTTTTAGTATTTGCCGTTTTATTGGTTTGAAATATTTCAGCTTCTGTGGCACCTGATCAATGTGATAGTGAAAAGTTTCAATGCCAGAAGTCAGATATTTGTATTCCAAAGAGTTGGTACTGCGATGGAACTCCAGACTGTGATGATGAATCAGATGAACCAAAAACATGTGGACAGGTAAGAAATCTTATCAATCTGCTTAGTATTAATATAATATTATTATTCCTTGTAATATCCTAGTTAAATTAAAAATTGTGGTTAAGTAACTACACCAACTTCAATATTATTGTATTGTCTAAGCCAGAAAAGGGTAGATTTGTTGTTGAAATATGTTTTTAGTTATACAATGTTATCATTGAATTAGTATAATAATTAATGAACTATCATTTCTAAATTCATAGCATATAATTGGTTTATTTATTTTTTCAGATTGAATGTGGTTCTGGTTTCTTTAAATGCAATAATTCACAATGTGTGTTTAAAGCCTATATATGTGATGGTAAAGATGATTGTGGGGATAATTCTGATGAAGATGCACGTCATGCATGTGGACCCCCTCCGTTCAAGTAAGTTACTAGAAATCACTTACATTTCCTCCTATTGTTCTGTAACTCATAGTTTCACTTCCTTTTAAAATCTGGAATGATAAATCAATCTATTCAATTGCCAGAAAAATTAAAAGTAAATTCTGTCAATTCAAGAAGTATTTCCAGAACTCAAAAGCAATTTGATTTTTTTAGATGTGGATCTGGTGAATGGCAGTGTCCTCTGGTAACAAATCGTTGTGTAAACATTTCATCTGTTTGTGATGGAAAACAAGACTGCCCCAATGGGGAAGATGAAGGTCCAGGTTGCAGTTTAGCACAGTGTGACCACCAAGCAGGACTGTGCTCCAATGAATGTCATGAAACACCTCTTGTAAGTGGAAAAGTATATGACTTCTCAAGATGTGAACATTTTTTAAACTTTTATCTTGCAATAGTCTACAAGTCTTGAAGTAAATTGTGTGTCTATCTATACAGATGTTGTATACTGTTTTATTACTCGTAATAAACTGAGTTACTTTGATTTAGAAAATTTTGCAGATTATGCCTTGAATTCTGAATAGTTTCTTAATTGTATTTGTACAAAATAGCTTAATAAACATCTAGATATTGGTATTGCTGACTTCTGCTTTATGTTATAAACAAAATTAAGTATATCTATTTATATGGGCAGGGAGCCATTTGCACGTGTCCACATGGAGAAGTTTTAAGTAAAAATGATTCCCGTACTTGTGAAGACTTGGACGAATGTGATCCTCCAGGACACTGTTCTCAGCAGTGTATAAATACCAAAGGAAGCTACTATTGTCGCTGTGTACCTGGATATATATTAGAACCTGACAAGCACACATGCAAAGCAGTCAGTGAGTATTAATGATATTTTAATGAATTAGTTAAATCTGGATTATATAAGTGTAATTCATGTGCACATTTATAGAAAGAATTTATGTATTATCACATTTATATCTGTTTTTCTCTGTTTTACAGATCATTCATCTGCATTCTTGATCATTTCAAATCGACATTCCATTTTGATTGTGGACCTAAAAGAACAGGGTTTGGAACGGGTCCCTATAATTGTGGAGAATGTAGTAGCAACTGCATCAAACATGCATACAGGCACCATGTTCTGGTCAGATATGAAATTAAAGAAAATTTCCCGGTTAGATCGTGGGAGTGAACCTCGTGAAGTAAGTTGATTCTGTATCTTCCTCATTTACATATAACTTTTCTTAGCCTTGATGATTAAAAAAAAAATATTTGTGTTGTTTGGCAGGTTATATCAAATGGATTGGACCTTGTAGAAGGATTGGCATATGATTGGATAGCTGGAAATCTATATTGGTTGGATTCTCGCCTAAATACAATAGAAGTTGCTTCAGAAAATGGAACAAATAGAATGGTGTTACTCAAAGAAAATATTACGCAACCAAGAGGAATGGCTTTGGATCCCAGTAAGGGGTATGTGTGAGAGAATAAAACAATTTTTTAATAAAGTTGTTGTTGTCATTATTATTATTATTATTATATTATTATTATTATTATTATTATTATTATTATTATTATTTATTATTATTAATATTTATAAGATGGTGTACTAAGATGATGTTTTTTCAATTTTATATAAAAGAAAATTCATAAAGAACTTCTGAATACAAGAACAATATTCTGTTGAGGTCTATGAAGTTAATAGACAAAATGTCTACAATATTTTATACTTCGACTTGTTTTTGAATAGAAAGAAATAAACTTACTCTATCTATAAAATGCAAGTAATAGAAACTGTTATTTTTACATTTTATTTAGTAAAGATACATTTCTTTCCAGAGCACGTTGGCTCTTCTGGACTGACTGGGGAGAAAATCCGCGAGTGGAACGTGTTGGAATGGATGGAAGTAGTCGCAAAACAATTATTAGTACCAAAATCTATTGGCCCAATGGTCTCACATTGGACATAGCCACTCAGCGAGTTTATTTTGCTGACTCGAAACTTGACTTCATTGATTTCTGTTACTACAATGGCACAGGTCGCCAGCAAGTCTTAGCAAGCAGCCACTATTTGCTTCATCCACATTCTCTGACATTGTTTGAAGACACATTGTATTGGACTGATCGACAACTAAATAGAGTTCTCTCTGCACACAAGTACAATGGAGTGAATCAGTCAGTGGTTTCACATCTTATTTCGCAGCCCCTTAGTATTCATGTGCATCATCCTTCTCTACAACCAATGGAAATTAACCCTTATGCAAAAGCAACTTGCTCACAGCTTTGTCTTCTTTCTCCCACTTCATCCACTGGTTATTCTTGCAAGTGTAGACCAGGGTTCCGTATGTCAGATGATGGAAAGTGTTCAGAAGGTATGAATAAAACTGACTCCTCTTATTTTGTACAGTGTAATTCATCAGTACTGTATTAATTGTTATATAATTATAAAAAGATGCTTAATATCGTTATATTAAATTAATAATAATATTATATTAAATTATGCTTCTTTAATTTCTGTTTCTCAGAGGAAACCCCATTCTTAATGGTCATCAAAGGGTCACAAATTGTCGACGTTAGTCTGACACCAGAGGATAAGACAAGTGGATATTTGACTCCTATTATTGGCATTGATAAGGGTCTACAGATTGATTTTGATAGAAAAACTGAAACTATCTTTTGGGTACAAGGAAAGGAAGATGATGAAGAAAATGTAAGTCCATTTGTAAATGTCTTATTGTGAGCACAAGAACTTGGTTACAAATAATTGTTTTATTATTTTGCAGTGCACTATTTTTACTACCCCATATGGAGGAGGGAACAAAACAGAGTTTCTCAATAGTGAGGACTCGGGAATAGTCGGCGCTCCATACACAATAGCTTTTGATTGGATTGGTCGAAATCTGTATATAGGTAACCGTCTGGCATCAAATTTTGAAGCAGTGAAAGTCGATGGTAAAATGAAACTTCGGTCTATAATCTTGGCCAATGATGCTCGTAATGTGTCTGTAGTACGTCCCAAGTCAATGTGTCTTGATCCATATGATGGGTAAGTTAGCATGGATAAATTTACTGGGAGATAGCTCCGGTAGTCACTAAATTAAATGTAACAATAATTTTTGCATTGTACATTTTTTGTTTTTACAGAAAGTTGTACTGGGCTGATGAAGGTGGATTCGGTGTACCAGCAAAAATTGGTAAAGTGAATATGAATGGGTCAAATCCAATATTACTTCTAGTTGTTGAGCGACCAGAAGCAATAACCATTGATCTGGATAAGAAGTTGCTGTATTTCAGTACTTTGTACCATACTGCTGTATGTAACTCTTTTTTATTAGTGTTGTTATTCTAATACTGTAAACTATTCTTCTTTGAAATCTTAATTAATTTAACCCTACAAGAAAATGAGTAAAAGCATCTTAGCATACTAATGAATCTTGTTATAATTTGTACTCTAATATAATATGATTATATTATTTATATTCCAATTTTACTGTAATAAATTATTATGAACTATTTTAAATTCAAAATATATTGAATGAAGTTTTAAATATATGTTTTAAAATCCTTTCTTTCATGATTCTAAAAATGTGTATGCTATTAATTTTCCTGAACCTGGTCATAGTTTTAGGAAAGGAAATGCTCAATTTAGTTAGAATTTTATTAAATATGATAGAAAGTTTGTTTATGTGTTTATAACTATTGATATGTAATGTCTTACTCTTTGTTATTAGATTTACGAGGTGGATATAAATGGACAAAATAAACGCCAAATACTGGGTGAAGGAGATAATATTGCCCTTCCCAAAACGCTTGCAGTAATGGACAGGAATTTGTACTACATGGATCCTAAGTATGATAAGATTGAAAGAGTTGGATTACCAGGAGGAGATAATCCAAAAATGATCATGCATAATGAGCCAGACTTAAAAACGTTTACAATTTTTCGGAAACGAGCAGGTAATTTTATGATTTGAAGACAGATATGTTCACGTTTTATAACAATCTTACTGCACAATACAAGTAAACAAAGTCTAATGTGATTATATGTAATAAGTTATATATCCAATAATAAGGTCAGTAATTGTGATAGTATATTACAAAAGTTTGAATAATAATTTCAAATAATAGTGTATTCTCTTTCTAAGATAATCATTAAAAAAAATATAAGTAAGTTGAATATGCTGATCAAGATTAATATAAATGCATTAATTAAACAGAATTTGTATTACTGAAATTTTTTCAATACATTTTACCTTGTTTTTTTCAGTCACTGGAAGGCATCCATGTCTTGTTCACAATGGAGGTTGTGCTCATCTCTGCATACCTAATGGTGGAGAAACAAGAGTGTGCAGTTGTTCAGTAGGATTCAGAAAAGAAGATGAAGTTACCTGTTCAACATACAAAACATTTGCTGTAGTATCCCAATTAGAGATAACTCGTGGATACAGTTTAAAGGATTCATCAGAAGCTATGGTGCCAATTACTGGTCCTGGTAATGAATATTTTAAAAATATGCTACTTATTGATATATATTCAACATATTTGTTGTGGTTTCTTAATACACTCAATTTCTTAGATATCATGTATGTGCTTCCCTAAAAACACTTTTTGGTTTATCTATTCAGTTTCATTATTTGTCTCATCAGGTCATCACATATTCCATGTTGATGTACACTATGCAGCAACTTGGATTTACTGGGTCGAGTTTAATCGTGGCATGTGGAATGGAATCTATCGAATTCGTCCCAATGGCACAGATCTTCAACCTATCATCAAAGACGGAATTGGATCAAATGGAATTCGTGGTTTAGCTATTGATTGGATTGCAGGAAATTTATACTTCACTAATGTCTTCCCCCATGAAAATTGTGTTGTTGAGTGTTGATTTTGATTATGCTGAGGTTACTCTTCACTCAAATTAGTCCATGGGCAAAAATTGCTTGGATCTCCAGTGTGCAGACTACTGGTGAAATACATAACATTATTAACCGAGGAATAAATCCAGAAGGCATAGCTTATGACTGGACTCAAAAGAAAGTGTATTGGACAGACTCCTCAAATAACAGTATTTATGCCATGAACATGGATGGTTCTGATTTGGTGATGATTGCAAGAGTAGAGCGCCCATGAGCTATAATAGTTGATCCTTGCAATGGGTAGGTAGAATTATTAAAAAATGTCTCACAAATATTTCATTGTAGCTATCGTCCATAATTACATTTTTTATTACTTCAATTATTTTTAGATCTTTGTACTACACTGACTGGGGACGCTTTGGTACATCAGGCAAGATCTTCCGAACCACTATGGCTGGTTCACTGAAGAGGGCAATTATTGATAAAGATTTATCGCAACCAAGTGGTCTGGCAATTGATTATGAGGATCATATGTTATACTGGACTGATGCTGTAAGGGAGAAAATAGAAAGGTCAACTCTTAATGGCACAAATAGAGAGGTGAATGTCAATTTAAAATTGTTCATTTTTAAATTTTGACCTGCATTTTCAAGAAGCATTCTTTTTTCCCCCTTTCTCTTTCATCTTTCTCTCTTTTTCTTTCTTTGCCTCCTCCTTTCTCTCTTTTTCATTTATTGTTTCTTGTTCCTTTCTTTTTTTCTAAAAGGAAGTTTGGCTGAGTAAACATTCATGAATCTAAATTAACATTTAGCCCTCGTAATTATTTGTGTTACATTCCCATGAACTCTTTGTTTAAATTCCACTGACACCACCAACAAGATGCCCTTGTAACGCATTGTCATTTTCCACATTTTAGTGCAAAAACAACAAGACACATTTTATTTGAGAAATGATGTCAGCGTATGTGATTAATTTTACCTCACCACAGTTAATATACTGTCAAAAATAACTGAAAGTACACAACAATAAACATGATATACTTGTTTGCACTCAATGTTCTTTTGGATGATGTCTTTTATTCTCAACAGAATTTCTGGAAAAGTCAAGATCAATCTAGGCTTTTCTATATTGTATCTCTGTTTCTATATTCAAGGCTGTAACCACCAAAATATTGAACTAGATATGAAAGGCATCTATTTAGTTTATATCAACAAAACTTCAACAAATTTATAGCCTAATAAACAGTTTAACAATCTATCTTGAATGAATATAAACAATGAATATGAAAAACATAATTTACCGCGATGCCATGCACTCTCTGATGAACTTTACATGATAGAAAAAAAGAAAAATAATATGTCAAGTGGGACTCGACATTGAGTGGAAGTCCCAATTTCTCATCTTTAAGCTCCACTCTTCCACATAAGACTACATAAGTTTAATGCCAATGTTTTTAAACCATTAGGGTTTTACTGCTTGTAGTTTGACTAAAGCTAAACATATATGTTCTAGGTTTTGATTGCTGCAACTATTTATCCTTTTGCAATAACTGTACATGGAAATTTTATGTACTGGACTGATCTTCAATTGAGAGGTGTATACCGAGCTGAGAAGCATACTGGTGCCAACATGGTAGAAATGATGAAACATTTAGAAGATTCACCTCGAGATATTCATGTGTTCTCAGCTTCCCGACAGGCGTGTACTGTGAATGCTTGCCACATCAACAATGGTGGTTGTCAACAATCATGTCATCCTGGACCTAATAAAACAGTAAGATTTTATTTATCCTTTATGAAAATGGAATATTTTTTTCCTGACAAGTAGCTGAAAGAAACCATTACATGCAAGTTAGTTGTTCATGAGCACAGTATATGTGTTGTATTGTTCATGAGCATAGTGTATAATGCAATTTTGATATACATTAAAATGATGTTAAAACTTGCAAAAATAATAATAGTAATAATATTAATAATAATACGAATAGTAGTAATAGTAACAACAACAACAACAACAAATGAGTTGCATTCAAATTATTATGGAAATAGCACTGAACTTTCTAGCAAAGAACTACTGATATATATGTTGAATATACATTTTCCTTCAAAATAATACTTCAATTCAGCCTATTGAGATGTAAAATGGTTTCTTTTTATTTTTTTTCATGAAATAGGCAGAGTGCAAGTGTGATGACAAGACCAAACTAGTCAATGAGAATAGAATGTGTGTCCCCAAAAACATCACTTGCGATCAAAGTAAATTTCCCTGCCGCAACGGAAAATGTATTTCACGTATGTGGGCTTGTGATGGCGATGATGACTGCGGTGACAATAGTGATGAAGACACTAATTATTGCAGTAAGTACACATTCCATTGAAAAAATTAACTTATAATTAATTATTTTTATTTTCAGAACATTTTCTTAAATATAAGTTTTGATTACTCTCCTCTACAAAGACTAACTAAAGATAGCTGGATATTAAATTCAGATCCTCAATATTAATGGAACAATGTCATCTAGAACAAATACACTTTTAATTTATTTCTCTTTGCAAGTCTTCAATTACCTGAAGTATTTTTCTGTATTAATTAATTTCCTTATCATAATCAGTTATCTATTCGTTTACAGTTCTATTGTTTGTTGATACTAAATTAATTGTCACATTATTAATAAATTATATGTTATACAGCATATCATTCATGCAGTCCAAATGAGTTCGGATGTGCTAATGGACGCTGCATCTTTCGATCTTGGAAGTGTGATCATGAAAATGATTGTCGTGATGGGTCTGATGAACTTGATTGTAATTATCCTGATTGTCTCGAAGGAGAATTCACTTGTGCTAATCATCGATGTATACCGAAGTCACAGGTATGAGCATTCCAGTCAACATTCATTATTAAACCAAAAATATTGTGTTCATTCTTGGGAAATATTACCATAATCTTGCAAAAATGTCTAAAGGAACCATTAAAGTTGTAATTGTTAACAAACTTGAAAAAACTCATGGTTTAAGAGTTTAAATCTTGCCAGAGAGGAGCTCATTATTTTTATAAAGCAATCAAACCTTTAATTTTCTCTCTGAAAATATTAATGCCCTCTATGTATCGCGTGTTTATAAAAAAGTAGAAAATAACATTTTTAAAAGTTGTATTTGATATCATTACTTATTCACTTTTTTTGTGTGAAATGTATGCAATGGTGTTAATGACTGTAAGGACAACATCACATCTGATGAAACCCATGACAGATGTCCCCGCAACACAACATGTCCTGTTCATCACTTGAAGTGTGAAAAAACTAACATATGTGTGGAACCATATTGGCTCTGTGATGGAGATAATGATTGTGGAGATAACAGTGATGAGGATGCTTTGCATTGTGCCCAAAGATCATGTCCTCAAAATAGTTTCAGGTACATACAGTGTAATACATGGAAAAATTGTTGAATTTCTGTTATGGAAATATTTTTATTTCTCAAATTTTATTTGTTTATTTCATTTCATTTCATTCCATTCCATTTCATTAAGCATTTTTAATTATTTTGTTTGTTAAAAAAAATTTCAAATTGATAAAGACATTAAAATATTAAAAACTTTTTAAAACATTTTTATTTTAAAATGAGAACTGCAAGTATCTACCTTGCATATACCAGATTGATATCTATCTTTTCCATTTCCATTGTGTGAAGTAATGTTTGTCATTGTCATTTTATCATGCTGCCTCTGCTTCTTTCCCTCTTCCACTCTTTTGTTTCTCCAGTGAAGAGTTATTGGGCCAGGTTCTTTTCATCTTCATCTCCATCTCCATTTCCATTTTGTATATTCATTATATATTAACATGCATTTTTTTATTCATGAATGTTTTCAAAATCGTATGTGCTGTCTCAGAGTATATAAGTTCACTTGAAAATGAGACACTGACTTTCAAAGAACCCTTCTGATAAAATAATAGTCACTGTATAAAAATCAATGTTTGTTTGTTCATATTTTATGGGCTGCCAATTATGTTCATCTGATTGTGATGTAACTTGATCAATTTATTGCTTGCACTTACATGAAGAATATAGGCATTGCATAATGGGAATGTGCATATGTCTGTCGCAAATAGACATGATGATTTCATGCATTTTATGATTTCATGCTGACTCGAGCACCCCTAAAGAAGCTCTATGTAAACCGTTGCACCCTTAAGTATTAAGTGCATCTTTGCTGCATATTTTGCCTCTGTGATTCTGAAATATCACTCAGAATTATTACTTAAACGTTCCCTCAGATAAGCAAGTCTTCCTCCAAGACAGTATCATAGCGAAAAGCTTGCCCAAACTTGAGGGAAAACATTTCAACAATAGGATACGTGACAACCATCATTACTTTTTTTTGCCATTTATTACTATTTTTAGTCTCCGGTATTCTTTGCCTGATATTCTCATTTCATATTCTCCTGCAATCTTAAATTATTTAAAAGTTGCTCTTTGGAGTTATCTTCTGTTGATGCTAGAAGGTCATCTGCATAAAATATAGTCTTTGTTCTTTTATGTTACAAAACTATTCCATCTCCTGTTTCTCGTTTCCATTTCTTAACCATTCGGTTTACATAAATATTAAACTGCAAGGGTGATAACACACCCCACTCACCCTTATAAATGTTCATGATAAATCTCTTACCCTTCTAAAAGGTACATTTAAATATATAACTGTTTTATTTGCAGGTGTCCTAATCACCGTTGCAATCCAGCAACATGGTATTGTGATGGAGATGATGATTGTGGAGATGGTTCAGATGAACCTCCCGAATACTGCAAATCAGAAGGCAGAACATGTTTTGGTGATCTCTTTACTTGTGACAATGGTAACTGTATTCCTCGGATTTACATATGTGATGGTGATAACGATTGCCTTGACAACTCTGATGAGGATGAAAGACATCAGTGCAGTTAGTATATTTTGTTGTACCAAATTGTTTGTTGAATCAAATGACAGATAACTTATAATTGTTAGTTGCTCTTGATATGATTTAGATGATCGGAAATGTGATGAAGAAACAGAATTCACCTGCGAAGAAAATAAACGATGGAGTTGAGCGCAATGTATAGCTAAAAAATGGCTGTGTGATGGTGATCCTGACTGTGTCGATGGAGCTGATGAAAATTCTACCCTTCATCATTGTCCAAGCCCCACTCCCTGTGGAGAGGAACAGTTCACATGCAGCAATTGACAATGTATCAATTATGTAAGTTTGTCAGAATTATTGACATAGTCTAAGGATAAAATCAGATTGAACAAAAGTATAAAATTGGCTATTTATTTGTTGGTGTATTAAAATGATATTAATTTGAATTTAAGTAGAGAATTTTTATATGAAAGTAGAGGAAATAAATATAGCATAGTCAAGTTTGCTGAAGTTTATTGCCAAACTTAAATCTAAATGAAGTGTTTATTAAAATAATAACATGATTCTAGGGCTGGGTATGTGATCATGACAATGATTGTGGTGATGGATCTGATGAAGGAAAAATGTGTAATAATAAATATAAAGAATGTAACAGTACCACAGAGTTCACATGTCAAAATTTCAAGTGTATTCATCAGAATTATCACTGTGATGGAGAAGATGACTGTGGTGATGGATCTGATGAAGTTGGCTGTGCTGACAGTGAGTGTTTACTTTTATGGATCTACATTTGTTGGACCTATTCTAAGAAATTAACCCTTTCACTATATTTAAAAATCTGGATTAGAGTCATTTGTAAAAGTTATTTTTAAGATTTTTTTTGACTTTTTACAGTAGTAACATGATCAAATTGTATTACAAGTAAATGTAGTGCAGATGAGAAATGTGTTGTTTGTTTTTTAGAAAAAGGGGAGAAACAATGCCCAGATGGTCAATTTAAGTGCAATAATGGAGCCTGCATTGACATGCAGTTAGTATGCAACAAAGTCTCCGACTGCAGTGATGACAGTGATGAACCTTTGCATTGTAATGTTGATGAATGTGCCAAAGTTGAAATTCATCAATGTGGTCACAAATGTGTTGATACACTCACAGGATATTATTGTGAATGCAATCAGGGTTACAAGTAAGTTAAATAATACAGAAATTCCTTGTTCTGTTGCACAATTAAAGAAAAAACCTTCTACTAGTATATTTTTGTCCATAAACACTTATGTTATCTATTAACATAACAAATTTTAAAGCCTCATTTATGTGATAAACTTCTCAATGTTTAAAAATGTTTTCATTTTTAGATTACTTGAAGATAAAAAGGCTTGCAGAGACATTGATGAATGTGTTGAAACACCAGGAGTATGCTCTCAGTATTGTTCAAACACCCCAGGATCTTATTATTGCAAATGTAATGATGCATTCTATGAGAGAGCAACAGATGAGCACACCTGTAAAAGACGAGATAACCTCACTGCATGGCTGGTATTCACCAATAAATATTACATAAGAAACATGTCTTTGGATGCTACACAGTATGCCCTTATGCACCAGGATCTTGTGAATGTAGTAGCACTTGATTTTGACATCAAGGAAGAAATGATTTATTTCTGTGATGTCAGAGCAAAAACAATTTTCAGGTACTTTTCAGCATTTTTCACTTTGCATGAGGATTTTATTATCTTTTTTGTTATGTTTTGTTTTTGCTTTTGTAGTCATTGTCCAAATTTAAAAGGAAATAAAAGATATAGGTGCATGGGAATTTCTAATAAAATAAGAAATTGTTCAATTTTTTCTCATGCAAGTTCCCATACCTGTGCCTCTGTTTAAGCTATGTAGACAAATAGACTAATATGGTATATTAAGAACTGTTGTATAGATCAAAGGGTTAGAGAAAATGTGAAAGATTTAAACTACAAGACAAGATCAAGAACATCTTGTTGACTAATGAAATACTAACTCAAAAAAACAGGCTGTACAGACTTAAATCTTCAATGTTAATTATGATGGTTACATTGCTATAAAAAGGCATTTGAAAACTGATTTTTCTCCTGACAACTTTTATGCTTGATGTATAAAAGAAATTGTAATTATTCTGACCTTTTTGTGAATCAATCTTAATCATTTCAATACAGATCTCGCATTGATGGACCTACATCTGGACCTGGAGTCAAAGAACCTGTAATTCGGCATGACAGTCATGGTTTAGAAGGGATTGCTGTTGACTGGGTTGGTAGAAAATTGTATTGGCTGGATCGTCATAGTAAACATTTAGAAGTTGCTGAACTAAATGGAACAAATAGAAAGACACTCAAAGCTGGAATTCCTGATCCAAGGGCAATAGTTATTCATCCTGGAACCGGTTATTTGTATTTCACAAGCTGGCATTTGCAGGTGAGTATTTGCAAATACACATTATCACATCTGTATTATATTTTTTTTAAAGATTAATTAATTTTCAAAGTTTGGGGTTTACTAAAAACCTTTTTTAAATTTTGTTTAGAACTCTTAGCAAAATGATTTGAAAAGAGGAGACCATTTATCAAAACTTTTAAAACTTTCCTTGGAATTTTATTTCATTTCTTCTCTACAAAATTTTCATGCAATTTAATTTCTTTCAAGTGTCACATTTGAGAATTAATATTAAAATTTAAATTACACCCTCATAGAATTTACACTAACCTGGCCAGCCAGTTTCGAATTCTTTTTAGTGCTTTTGTGAAGATTCGTTTCATCTCTGGTGGTGTTTCAAAAATGACATATTGCAATGGACACCCTTATGTTTGGTATTCTTGTTGCACATTTTGAATGTACTTCTTATGATGATTGTTTCAATTAAAAAAAAAACATGTTTGCAGGCTTACATTGGCAAAATTGGCATGGATGGCACCAACTTCACTCGCTTGCTGAAATGGGAAGATGACATAGCTTGGCCAAATGCCATCACTATTGATTATTTCACAAACAGATTGTATTGGGCAGATGCACATCTTGACTACATTGCATCAACTGATCTCGAGGGAAGACATCACCACATCGTATTATCTGGATCTAAAGTGCCTCATGTTTTTGCACTCACGTTATTTGATGACGAACTCTTCTGGACTGATTGGAACCTAAAAGCTATTAACAAAGCACACAAGTTCACTGGAAAAGACATGACCATCCTACGGAACACAACTCATCGACCATATGATTTACATGTGTATCATCCTCTCAGACAACTCCCTTATCACAATCCATGTGGTACTGATAATGGAGGTTGTTCTCATCTGTGCCTAATATCTCCTCCAGCCACAAATAGCCCAGTTCTTGAAGGATATAGTGATATTGAGTTGACTGTTAATTACACATGTGCCTGCCCCAACCAATTTTATCTTTCATCTGACAACAAAACTTGTATTGCAAACTGTACTGATGGACAACATCGTTGTGGAGGCAAAGATGATAAATGTATACCGTGGTTCTGGAAGTAAGTTAAAGTTCTTATTTATTTAAAAATATCTGTTTGTAGAGATTAGAATTTTAAGGATTACAGATCGTCAGAGGAGAAATGCATAAAATCATTAATAGAAGTTCTTAATGGTTTTTTTTTATTTTTAATTTTTGTAGGTGTGATGGTGAGAAAGATTGCAGAGATGGAACAGATGAACCATCCAGTTGTCCAAAGAGAGTATGTCGTCCAGGCTCTTTCCAATGTGCAAATTCTAATTGCACACCTTCAGCTACCATCTGTGATGGTGAAGATAATTGTGGTGATGGTTCCGATGAGAAGAATTGTCATTTGACCTGTGGCGAATTAGAATTCAAATGCCAATCTGTAGGAAGATGCGTTTTGCAAGCATGGAAATGTGATGGTGATGCGGATTGTAAAGATGGAAGTGATGAAGATCCTGCTATATGCCGTGAGTAATTCACAGAAGCTAAAAATACAATGCAGCTAATCTATTGGGTTCTCATTTACCTGTGTTATAATTATGTAGATATGATAGGATAAAGCACCCATAAGTATGTCTTGTAATGAAAAAATGGTGCAGTGTTAAAAATTAGAAAAAAATTAGTGGCTGCCAATTTTGTTGTCACTCAATCACTAGAACCCTTATAAAGCCCTTAGTACATAAATAACTTATACCCATCTAAGTAATTGCCAAATAGCGTGTCAAACTCTCAAATTATTTACATCTTACCAGATTACTCAGTGTTCCTGATTCCTTCCTGAGGATGGGACTGTTCATTGTCCCCCTTCATGATAGCCAACAAAATTCATCTTGACCTAAGTAAATTCCCACATGTGTGAAAATATAAAAAATGACTAGTAAACTATACTGTAAGTCAGAAATTATTTAATGTTAAAACTTGGCTTTGAGTGGTTGACGAAATCTTTGGCAAGTTTTCTGAATTATTTCTGTCCTTAATAAATTACAATTACTTCACTTATTTGCATGAGTAGTACTCAATTAAGTAACTCTTAGTGACTAGTGAGTATGTGTGCTCTGTTTGTCATCCAATTCATAATAAATGCATTTTGAAAAATTCTATTAATATTAAGTGTACTGTCATTCATTGCAATTCTTGTATGCAATAATTCAAGCACATGTGTGCATGCTTGAATTAAATTACTTTAAAGTAAATAAAACAATAAGTAATATTAATTAACTGATGCAATTATCTTGTTACAGACAATAGAGCATGTGATCCTGAGACTGAATATACTTGCAGAAATGGTCGTTGTATTCCCCAGCTGTGGGTTTGTGATTTCGATAATGATTGTGGTGATGATTCTGATGAACCAGCTTACATGTGCAGGTAAAATATTCTTCACATTTTCTGTAATAATGATTAGTTGAATTGACGTTTACTAATATTAATTTTAAAACTGTACAGGCAAAGAAATTGTACAAAAGGATGGCAACGATGCCCTGACCATGCTAACTATCGGTGCATTCCTAAGTGGCTTTTCTGTGATGGTAAAGATGACTGCCGTGATGGAAGTGATGAATTGGCTGAAAATTGCCCCAAATGTCATGACACTGGAGACTTCCGGTGCAACAATAACCGATGCATTCCAAAGTATGTAAAAATGTAAAAGCTATTACAGGATTTTTTTATGTGGTTTACTTAACGAATTTGGTGACATAGTGTGTTGTATTACCTGTACCCCCTGTTTTGGGGATAGCCGTTATGTAACTTTCTATATTACACATATGAAAAAGAGAAATTAGGTCACTGTTTGCATTTTAATAAATTTCTTTTGATGGAATTGAAAGAAAATATTAGATGTTTTTCTGCTATGATGATCTATTTATCAGCCTTTCTTTGCAACTTATAAAAATTTCATCAAATTGTTTTCATTGTAATGTTCCTGATGCTATTTTGTAGGAGATGGCTATGTGATTTTGAAAATGACTGTGGAGACAATAGCGATGAAGAAGAATCAATGTGTCAAGGGGAATACAGAGAATGTTCAGAATCAGAATTTCGTTGCGGAAACAATAAATGTATTCCAAATCGCTGGCGTTGTGACCATGATGATGACTGTGGTGACAATTCAGATGAAATGAGTTGTGCTGATTACAAATGCAAGGTTAGAATAGAATTCATATTATGCATTCTTCCTTTCCATTTATTTTGTAAATTTTTGTTCATTTTGTATGAATTATATATAATCTTTGTTACCGATTGCATTTAGTTTACTTTGTGAATTGTGAAAATCAGTTTTGTACTTCTAGCAAATGAGTTCTAGTTCATCTGTAACACTGTTTTCATATGTTTTTTATATTCTGTAATGATATCCGTAAAGAAACTATAATTAACTACCATGTTGCAGAATGGCACTTTCCAGTGCCGAAGTGGTCACTGTATAGCTTCCTACTTCCGTTGTGATGGTGGTCGTGATTGTCATGACATGAGTGATGAAATGAACTGTCCTCCCAGATACCCTGGTGGGCGTTATTGCCCAGAAAACATGTATGAATGTGATAATCACTTGTGTGTAGATCATGGAGATCTGTGTGATGGGTCTGATGATTGTGGGGACAATTCAGATGAAAGTGTAGCACTTTGCAGTAAGTGTCACTGATTCAAGCAAAATGTGTTTTTTATGTTAAAAATATACTATATTCAAAAATATACGATGATGATAATTTGAAATGTATTTTAATGATTTTTAATGTTTTTACAGCCAACTTCAATTGTGGCTCTTTGAAGAGATTTCAGTGTGATAATCATAAGTGCATTCCAGAAGCCTATCTGTGTGATGGAAATGATGATTGTGGTGATGGTAGTGATGAAAATAATATGACTAGATGTGGTGTTCAAACAAAAGCTTGTAATATAATCTTTGAATATCAGTGTGCAAATAAAAAATGTATTGACCATCTTCGTGTCTGTGATCTTGCTGATGACTGTGGGGATTTATCTGATGAATTAGGCTGCCGTAAGTCATATTCAATCTATTTTGCTTCTTGAAAAATTGTAAAGGAAATTTAAAGGCACACTACACATTTAATTATTACTTTTTTGCAGATCATGTAAAAACTTGTTCAGATACTGACAAAGGAGGATGTCAACACAGTTGCATGAATGTGACTGGAGGTTATTTGTGCAAGTGTTTCAGTGGCTACATAACTTCCTCTGACAATAGAAAGAAGTGCATTGGTAAATGTCTATTTTTTATTTATTTTTATATGAAAGACGGATAAATGTGAATGACAAATTCTAACTCGAACTAGAATTCAATATTCAGAATAAATGTGCAATACTGATAGAGTATTGCAAAAATATTCAGCATTCACTAAAAGAGTGGAATGATTACAAGAGCTTCAGGATTTTGTTGTAAACTAGTCAAAACACCAAACAGTGGCGTTGTGGCATGGACGTGCACATGCTGAACTACCAAATAAATGTCAAGTCTGTGGATGTCAGGCCAAGACCTAAACTTGGCTGTTGGGCAATTTCAATGAAAAAAACTGTTTTTATTCATGTTTTAATGTGTCGCTCAATAAGCTGAGCAGTTTTTGATGTTGTAGATCAATAGTTTTATGTAAAGTTCTATTAAAGCAAGAAAATGTTGTCATTTTTGTCACATTTTGAAAGGCAAGATGAAAAAGAAACTTTAATTCACAAATACATTTAGTATGTACAATTAGTAAAATATGCGTATCACAGTATAATTAAAATTACTTTAAGCTTTGCCTGTCTTAAAGCTTTTAAGTTTAAATGATTATTTGATATTCAGTATCACCCTGAATTTCTCAGACTATGATTTAATGTTATTTGTTTATAATGAAAAATTGTCTTAAACTATGAGTGATTGGTTTTACTTTAAACCATTTCAAAATAATTGGGTAATGAATTAATAAATGTGTGGTGCGAGTATAACTAGTCAGATCTTGCCCATAACTAGTCAGATCATGCTTGCAGAATAAGCTTTTAAGTACATCTTTTAAAACATATTACAAAATTCTTTAAATTTATGAATTTAGTATTTTAATCAATAAATTAAATTATAAGACAATAACTACATGTTGTGTAACAATCAAACACCACCACTGCTGTTCAATGATTTTACAATACTCAGTATTGTTAACCTCAATGGTGGTGTTTGGTCTCTACACAATATATAATTATTGTGTTAACAGTCCTATTGAAGGCTTAATAAAAGCTGAGATGTTCACAATTCAAAGAATTTGTTGAAATTTTATCTAAATTCAAGAAAATTCCCAATAGAAAGACTGAATATTTTAAGGGGTACATACTACCATTAATAGATATTAAAGTTGAACGTAAATCTACTATTTATCAAAAATTCATATATTTTACAGATGTAGATGAATGCCAAAGTGGAACACATCATTGTTCTCAAATCTGCACAAATTTGAATGGAACTTATGAATGCAGCTGCATGGATGGATTTACATTGTCTGATCAACAAAGTGGTGTTTGCAAGGCTGATGAAGAAGAGATCAGTTTAATATTTGCCAATGGGCCAGAAATTCGATATTATGAATTGGCTGCTCGTCATGAAACTGAAGTTATATCTGATGAGCGTAGAATCGAAGCCCTTGACTATGACCCTCACAATGAGATAGTGTTTTGGGCAGATTCATACAACAAAACAATCAAGAGATCATATATGCTTAATGCTCATAATGGAGATGTGAAGGCTGGTTATGCCCAAGATTTGAATATTAAAGGTAAAAGAGAATAGTAAATACTACTCCTATCACATATAATTTGATGATATTAACTTTTGTTATTTATATTTCATCTGTTCAGGCAACTCAAAACCAACGAGTATTGCTGTGGATTGGACATCACAAAATATATATTGGACTGAAACTGATAGGTCAGGAAGTAAACCAAGAGGAAAAGTAATGGTGGCAAAAAGTGATGGGCGATACCGTCGCTCTCTTATTTCATCTACTTTAGAATCACCAACATCTGTAGCCCTTGATCCAGAATATGGCCTAATGTATTGGGCGGATGCTGGAGTTGCTCCCAAAATTGAAATGGCTTGGATGGATGGAAGCAAAAGACGTCAACTTGTAACTGATGCAATACGCCATCCCGCTGGCCTTACAATCGATTATGCCATGGAACATACTCTTTATTGGGCAGATGCCAAATTAAACACTATAGAAAAAATAAGGCCAGATGGTTCTGGAAGACATGTTATTTTGAAAGGATGTAAGTGCTTTACTAAATAATATTATTTGGTGAAATAATACATTATATGATAATTGATATTCTAATGACTTTCATTATGACATTTTCTATTTCAGCATTTTTACACCATCCAATTTCTCTAGATATGTTTGAAAGCAGTTTGTTTTGGATAACTTGAGATACAGGAGAGCTAATTCGTCATGATAAATTTGGCCGAGGGGTTCCTGTTACAATAGCAAAAGAATTAGTCAATCCTTCTGGTGTTAAAGGTGCGTCATATCATTTTATTCAAACCAAAGAACTGCCATAATATATTCAATTTTTCTTTTTCATTTTAGAAACTGAGAGATTTAATATGTCAGTTTTATTACTCAATATTTCATATATAAGAATGTTTGTAAATACAGTAGAACCCAATTATAACAGAAACTCTTATAATGGTCAATATGGGTTGTCCCGACACCCAGTGTATAAATTATGGGAGTTTTATATTTGCTAGAGATACACGTGTTGGAATTTTCCTTGAAATAGTGGACAGAATATTGTTTGCAGAGAAATTGCTTTTTACCCCACACGTAAGAGTCGGAAGTTGAAACAAGACCTTTTCCAACCCATCCACTTTCCCTATGCATTGTTTTGTGGAATATGCACTAGGGCATGGTCTGCATCAAGAGCTAATTCTTGGTAATGTTCTTATCATGTTCAGCCGAACGGGAACAAGTGAAGGTTGTTGAATATTTGACTTTGCTCAAGGCCCTTCAGCTTAATTCATTATGCACTTTGAATTGAACTTTTCACCATTGTGGTGATATTGGCTTTAATTGAGTGGTAAATGGTGCTTTATATATTTTGAAAATGATACCTCAATTTAGTAATAATTTGGAAATAATCCCAAATGCAATGGTTGCAAAAGAAAATTGTCAGTTTCAGAAAAATTTGACATCGTATGTAAATTTGAGAATAGTATGTATGTAAGATAGCCTTAGGGGAAGGTTAATGAACTTACATTGTCACATCTCACTTACAAGAGCTATTGTCGGTAAGAGATAAAAATTGATGTCCCCAGATGTCTCTTAAAATGGTGTTGTATTATAAATATGTTATATTCAATTTAGTAGATATTCTGAGCCTATATCACACAAAAGTAAAATTATGTTCAAAACAGTTTGGTGTAGTTACTCATGGATAAACTGGAAGTGTGATTCAAATCCGAATGAAAATGCACTACTATAGATAAAACTGATATTTATTTTAAAAATTGAAATATAGAATACAAAGTGACTTGTATGACAGATAGAAACAAACTAAACTGACAATGCAATCTCTTGTGGTTACATCAAAAGCCGCAAAGTATTGGTTGCATGCCAAAGTGTAGTTTGGATAGAATTATGGATTTCACCTCAAAAGTTAAGATTGTGCCTCTACCCATCAGAGAAACCCAATTATTACCTTGTCAAATTTAATTAATTTTCTTTGATTTCAAGTAGAAGTTCAAACTATATTTAATGATGGCTATATATGAAACTGTGACTTTCTGTCCTGATGGCTGATGTTGCTATAGCAGGAGTGCAGTAGTGAGCTTGATTCAGCAAGTGTCATGTTTGCAAGTCCTATGTAGGAATGGTTATTTACCTGTGTGTTGTGGTATGGTTGGCTTTCCCACCTTATCATGTATCACCTTTCCAACAATATCCTTTCATTCCTGGTTTGTCTTGGTGGTGCAGGAGCATGTATGTGAAGCATGAACAAATTGAACTCGGACAGTTCCATTCCTGATTCCCCTTGCTTTGTGGCATGATGAGTCAGACCTATACTTCACCCTAGAAGCATGGATCCTTCCTCTCCAGACATCATGTACAATACCCAGTACATGATATTCGCCAGCTGAGATGGCCTAACAGGATACCTTAGCAACCTCAACCTCAACCTCAACCATGAAAAGAAAGATGGATATGGATCAATAGGCTACCTTCGAAAGTCTATGAGGGGGTGGGATCCAAGCTCACTAAATAGAATGGATAAAGCACAGGAAGCATGGGATAGGTCATTGTTCAGAAACCTGCAAAGTAAGGAGACCTGCAAGATGTCACAGGGAGGGCAAGGTACTAATAATAGTAACATAGAAGTAATAATAATTTATTGCACTTTACTAATGCAATTTTGTAAATGCTTGCCTCCATAACATCATAATTACACTTTATATTCTTGCCTCTCTATACTGCATTTCTTTTAACACACTTATAAATCCACCTTCTATTTACAATCCACCTGTAATATAACCTAACCAATGTTCTAGTCCTCTCACCTTCTCTCCTCTTACAAATTTCTCACCATCTACTCCTTGTCATCTTAGAAGAAATTGACCTGTTGTGTAGTTTCTTCCCCATCTTAAATCCCATCTTCTTTTGTTACCGTACCTCCCTTTTCATCTTTCCCCTCAACCTTTATATCCTCGCTGCTTTTCTAAAACATCTAACCTCATTTTACACCGGTCTCCCTCTCATCCAGAATTATCTTAACCTTATCCACAACATTACAGTTTTCATAATTCCATTCTTCTTCTTCTTTTCTACAATTTTCTAAGACAGGACTTCATGTTTCTACCTCCTTCTTGCATGCCCTACATATTCTCTCCTCCTCTTTGAGCCAATATCTGTATCCCAACATTTCCTTTCCAAATCTAAATCTTACCTTTCTTTGTTCTTCATTTACTTTCTTCCTTAAAAAGTGAGCAATTCCTGATCCAGCTATAATCTTATAGACTTGATTGAATTGCTCCCTATCTCTTTCCCAATCTGACCACTCACTCTCCTTTCCTTTTCCTTTCTAACTAACTTCCTGTACTCCCTTACCAATTAATTTCACCACCTTTATCTATTTTTTTGCTTCATACTTTATAAACTTTTTTCCCTGCTGCTGGTCTTACCTTTACTCTGCCCATTTCTTTTCTTATCATGTTTCCATGTGACCATTTATCCAGCTGTATGCCCCATCTTAGATATCTCTCTTGGAAACGTATTTTTCTTCTCTCTTTCCCCACCAAATTTCTGTCCCTCAAAGCAGTATTGATTCCACCAAGCTATAAATTCTCATTTCACTTTTCCAGTTTTTGTTAAATTTCCTCTTTACAAATCCCTAGACTTTTTCACTATGTACCCTTTTCTCATGTGTTCTTGAATCTTTCTCCTGCCCTCCATTTCCTCGAAATACATATTTTTAATATTCAATTTCGTTTACCTCATCAATGGTTTTGCCTTTCCTTACCATTCTTTTGCCATCCTCTTTCCTCCTAATCTCCTAACATAACCTTACTCTTTTTCGTATTTAATTCCATTAAGACTTCCTAGAAATCATTCCCATGGTTTTATGATGTTCCTTTCTCATCCCTTCCCTCCTTCCATCTATTACCTTCTCATCCTTACTAGGAGCACTGTCATCCATTAATCAGGGTCCTTATTTTCCTTACCAATGCTCCAACCTCTTGCCCTTTGTCATAATTTTTTCATAAAATAGAATACCCTCCATAAAACAGAAACCTCCCTATACCAGAAAATTTTTTTGTCCCAATCAATTCCAGCTTAGATTTTACTGTACTTTTAAAGTTCATAAAATTTTCAAGATGGATTTCAAGAATTTTATGAATTTGATCACAAGAAATTTAAATAATGAATAAAGTAAAAATATTTTATTCTGTAAAATTTTCTTAATTGCAGTGTACCACAAGCTTCGATACAACACCACCTTACCAGACCCATGCTATGATAATCATTGTTCACATCTGTGTGTTGCAATTCCTGGAGGAGAACGTTGTTTATGTCCTGATAATTCAGTATCACGAGGTGGTTCTGAAATGGCATGTGATGCACCTGTGGAAAGAGAACGCCCAGAGCCAAGAGTGTGCATGTGTCAAAATGGAGGCATGTGTCAAGAATCTGATACAAGTAATGAGTTGGAATGTTTGTGCCCACCAGACTTCCTTGGCACATTCTGTGAAACACATGCTCAAAGATCATGGGCTCCTGGTTCAACAGCAAACACTGCTGCAATTGTTGTTCCTATAGTTGTCATCCTTTTGATCATCTTGGCTGCTGGCTTGGTTTACTTTGTATGGCGGAAACGACCATTGTAAGAAATGTTCACTTTTGAAATTGCTACTAATTTATAAAATATCATTACTTATCACTGTAGTCAATCTTTCATATACTGTTGTATATGAAATCTCAATATTTATAACCTTCTTATGACTCTATAAATAGTGTTTCATATGGCAATCAACATCAATTTGACTTCATTTTCACAGCAAAGGAACAGGACTTGGTTTATCAAACTCCCAGAGTGTCTCCTTCAGGCAAGGCACAAATGTGGAATTTGGTGCTGCAGCTTTTGCAGCCAATGGTCCTCAGCCAAGGGCAGTAAGTATAATGTTTCCACTGGTTAGACATTTTAAAATAATTCAACAAATATCATTCGAATAAGGGGTTACTTTTTTTTTTTTTTTTGGTAAGGTAAATAATAGACTGAATTGTTTCATATTCAATGCTTCTTCTAGAAACATACTCAAATAAAAATAAAAATAATAATTATTATTATTATTATTATCATTATTATAAATATAATAATAATAATAATAATAATAATAATAATAATAACTGTAATAATAATGCCATTTGATTATTATTCACTAATTATCTTCTGTGTCTGCTAATTGATGACGTCTCTAGTGATTGTACCCTAATGTCTTTTAAAACCTCTTAACATACTTTTGTTGATAATACTAAATTTTATTATTCACAAACAGAATTTCACTTTGGAGTGCTACAAACTGCAATTAGAGAAATTTCTTCTCTAATAACTACTATTTTCTCTTTTTTATCCAAAGTAATTTAAGTTAACTGAAAATATTTTACTTATTCTGAAACCCAACAATAAGCAAATAATCAAATTATTTTCAGCAACTAAACATTTTGTGTTAAGAATTATATATTCTTGTTAGTTATTTTTATTTAAAGTTATGTGGTAGAGAAAATGTAACTCATTGCATTGATTTTTCAGGAGCCCATGGATGTGGAGTATACTATGGGTGATACAGGTACAAAAAATCGAGACTTCAGTAACCCAATGTATGATGCACTGGGGAACATGGAAGGGGGAGCTCCAACAGGAAATGGAGGAAGTGGTGGAGGAATTTATGAGGTACCTGCAGATGTAACAAAAATGAAAGTTGGCAGTAATGGTGAGGTGGAAACGTTACCACATCCAGAGCCTGCATCAGCTATTCTTGCTCCTTCAAGTGTCATACAGCGCTCATCACCACAAATTCATATTCGACACAGAGAATTAGATCCCAGCTCGACTGATACCAGCAAAGACACACAAAAATTAATTGAGGAAGATAAGTCAGAGTGTTGAGGTTATATTACATTATGTTAATTCATGTGTGTAACTTCTGAAGTTTATTTTATTTGAAAATAAACGAGAGAGCTATATTCTAAAACAGTTGTTGTCAGGTGAGACAACAGTGATTACAAGCAGGACATTTTCTCATGAAAAATTACTTTAAAATACTGCAAACTACTCCAACAGTGATAACTTGTAATGTTAAAAGACCTCATATTATGACATGTGGCAATAAGTTGCACCATATCTCACTGTTTGAGAAATGGTGAACTGAATGGTGTTGATCTGTGAGGTTGTTGATTTTTATGCTGGTCACAAGTATTTTTACAGATAATATATATTTGCATCTTCAAATGATACTTGTACAGAGTTGATGTAAAACATGCATTGAGGGGCTGCCTTGGTTTAGGTATGTTTATTATGTGAACAGACATGCCTACACCACTCTGAGTATGATGAGAAAATCAATTGTAAAGTGTGTATGAAAGAGATTACAAGTTTGTATGTGTGTGTGTTTGTAAAACTTTTGTACAGGAGATTGTATGAAGATTTTATTCTATAAGATGTGTCAAATGGAGGAGTGGGAATGCTGAACTAATGCATCCCTGTGTTTGATCACTCATGTTCGTTAAACTAGTTATTGGTAACCTGCAATAGAAATACAGAACTGTACTCCACATTGAAAGAAATTATATAATGCAATTCAAAGTGTAACTTGAGTGAAATGATTCACAATATTGTTAAAATGTTTTAGGTAAGTTGTTGAAATTTTTAATGAATTTTGTAATAAACTTTATTATGTTACACTCGCATGCTCCTCATTTGAACAGTGTACTATATAGAGAAAATGTTTGTATGCATGGGTGACAAATCACATTTTTTCAAAAAGTGTGTCTATCATGATGGAAAATATCCTGAAACATCTTAAGAAAGGAAGAATCAGCCTTATTAAAGAAATTCAAGAGATAGTTATTTTTATATCACTCATGGTGAAAGCTCACTCATCAGGTGTGGTTGTTACAGGGATGCTAAAGCAACTAATGATATCTTCCATAAAATAGAGAATATAAAAGTGTAAATATTTAAAAAAAATAAAATTGTAAAGTAGTGTAGGTATAAAGCTGTTTGACAAACCACATTTCATTGTCAATTGTTTCCTTAGAGTTCCATAAGGCAACAGTGAGGTAACATAGCATGTCTCAGAATAAATATTATAAATATACAGGGCTTATACAGAATAGTAAAAAATGACCACTTGTTGCCAATGAACATGTAATGGGAAATTTCAAACAGCAGAATTACAAATGTTACTTTTGATCTGGATTGTTAGGCAACATTATATGTATTGATGTTCGAGAGTTATACAAAATCTCCTTGACTGCAACAGAACGTGACCTGGTGAACACTAGTGCATAAGAAGTTGCCTTATGATCAGGGGTGAATGTTAAATCTGTAATTCTGTTTTATGAAATTTCCTACTACATGTTCATTGGCAAATAACGATGGTTTTCAACCTCTCTAAAAGTGCTTGAACTTTGTAACTTTTATTCTGATAGATTCTGTTTTATTGTATCAAAAATGATTTCATACCAAGCTTTCTTGGGACCATCTGACAGTATTTTTCTTCACTTCACAAATTTGTTTGTGTAAGAAAAGAAAATGTACTTGCCCAAATTCTTTAGTATCTCATCAAATCACAAACTAAGTTTTTATTTTTGTCATTGTTATTATTATTTATTTAGCTTAATCTTATTTTACTGAAATCTTAATCTGTTTTCTTTTATTCCCACCTGTGAGTTGCTGGCTTGCGACTTTTGAGGAAATAAAACACTATATTCCTCTTTGTGAAATATCTACACAAGACCGTCCAAACAAATCTCTTTCACATTCCATTGTAAAAATACTAGTATAAATGCATGTTTAATTCATATGATGTGACTGTGTTGTGTGATAACTTTTCTAAAGAGAGTGAGAATAGAACTTTGTTTTGAAAGTGCATTCAAAATATTGTATAGAAACCTTGTGAGGAAAAACAAACAATATCACTTTCTGTCAATATTTTCTGCAGGTCACAGGCCAAATTAAAAATCCAAAACTATAAATTATGAAGAATATAACTACTAATAAAAATATATAACAAACTTACTCAGATGCCATTTATAAGGTCAACAACTGTTCAATGTACTTCATTGTTCAACAATTGTTCAGTTAACCAAGCAATTTTATAGAAGTCCTGCAGCCAGAATAAATTACTCAATGTACAGACTTTTTACCTTGTATTAGGGAAGCAGAAAATGAGTTTTTCAGTAAAGTGGACCCATCGGGTTATGTTATTTTTTGAATTTCCGCAAAGTTAATGTAGATCATTCCATATTTTCCATTTCATGAAGACAGTGAAATCTCATTCAAAGCCAGAAGATTCAGATGTAGTTTATATCAATATAATTAGTCTGATTTTGTACACTCTTGGAAAAAATGAGAATTCACTGTATCCCTCTACTTCATCTTAATGTAGGAAAACTTAAAATTATCAGTTTTTACATTCACATATATTTATTGTGGTATAATTTAAAACTCTTCTTTAATTCTTATTCCTTATTATCTTGTTTTCCATATCAACTCATCTTAAATTTGATAATTAAATAAATGGAATTGTGAGGCATAGAAGTTGATAGCTCTACAGTCTTGAAGGTTTCTCGAAACTCATGAGATATTTTAAAACATATTAAATGAATGTTGTATAACTAAAGTCATAAAATGAGGTAAAATTGCATATTGTTATGGTACACAAAGCATTGATTGCTAATTCAAATTTCCCTCAAGATATCAAATTTATCAATTACTACAAGAATTTCAGCAATAAAAAAGCGAAAGAATGTGTAAATGTGGAGGTATAAATTTTCATTTATGTACATAGGTACTTAGTGATAGGCAATTTAAAACGGCTGAAACTAATAGTTATTTGTGGTGTCTGTGCTCATGTTCACTCATTTCCATTGATCTGCCAAATTTTCTATGCAATGGTGACTAGTCTGCTTGCTAGCCATTCTCTTTATCTTCTGACCATGGTGATAATAATTATTTCCACCATGCTTCTGTCTTCACATTTTTCTATACTATGCTACATTAAATAGCATACACAACCCATTTAAAGTCGTGGGGTAGTAACTAAGTAATTTCTAGGCATTTTAGGATCCTCTGGGTTCCCTAGACTTCCCCAAAGGATCATGAAGTTTCTTTTATGTATGTCCTACCAGCAATTCTATATTTCTCCATCGTAATTTACAAATTGTGTGTAGAGCTGCTGAGAGCAATTAACGAGTCAGTTGATCGCCTCGATACGTGATCCCCAACGAGGCCACTGACTGTGGATCTTGGCACAGCCCCAGAGGTTCCACCCATCACTGGCAGGATTCTGGCGTGGGGCACTCCATGAAGTTGGGCTGCCAGGGGAATGACTTATTTCACCTATAGGTCAGGTTTGGGTCTAACCCCTTCGGCAACGGAGAAATTGGCTGCCGTGGATACCACGGCGTCCAATTTCAGGAGCATCTCCCTCTCTACGAAGTTTTGGATCTCGTCAAGTTTCTTTATTCTTGCTGACTTCGTAAAAATGCCCTGATTGAGGATGTGATTAATGGTTGCAACCACTATATTGCTCTTACTGCAGCAAATATCCTCTTTGGGCCTTCCTCTACTAAGAGTATTTTATTGGCAGCGGTATTTGATCTTAAATCTAGTGTAGAGAAAAGAAGACCAGGTTTCAGAAGATTGTAATCTTTCAAATAGGCATTTACAATCTGACCGTGTATGTGCGCCTTAACCGCTCTCCTTTGGGATCCCAACTTCTTCCAGGCGGCATCTCTTTAACCTTGTTCAGTATATGGCCAGTTGAGTCTGAGTTTTGGCGGTCTTTAAGGTCCATTGGTAGAAACTTAGACAGAAGCTCAGCCATTTGCATACAAACGAGTGAGTTTGGGAAAATATTATTTACGATAGAGTTTTGAAAAATATTACATTTTCCAAAACTCGTTTTATTTACACGTTTTGTTGCAACTTCTAACTTTTTCCTTTTATTGACTTCATTCGCATAATATTATCTTCTAGCTACACATCCATGATAGCCACTTTGCTTCAAAAAATTTCACTCAGTACTCGCGTACATTTATCTGCAATTCATTTTTCAAACATTCAAGTTCACTTGCTGTTTTTAATGCTTTGAATTGTGGTTTTCTTCACTTTCCGTAGAATTGCCCGACCATCTGCTCCCCTAAGCATCGAACGTCCACATTTTCGCACGTTTTTAGTTTTCCTTACACCAAACCTATCAATGACTCCCAGAATGGTATTCCTTGGTCAGCTATGAGAAATTTCCTGCAATGATTTGCATTGATTATACAACCTGATGATAATTTTTCTCTCTTCCAAAGACTTCCGTTTACGACCCATTTCTTCTTTTCATAAAACATACACACCCCTGTCGAGTATTTATCAAACACTGTGCAAAGCCACTGCTGTATACCGTTCGTAGCTTCACAAATTTCTCACGAGTCGAGCGTAGGGGAGCTAAAATCGTTACAGTTGTCCTTGCTGTACGAATACTTTTTGCGTCCCGATATTTCACATTTCAGGAAGTTTAATCAGTTTTATCTGCTTTGTACATCGTGTTCTGCTGTTTTTGGTACACGCATGTTGGTTTCCGTACACTTATGGTTAATACTACGATGGAAATATCTATTGATTATAAGTTAATTATTGCCTAATAATTACAATAATTGTTAAAATGCACTGGTATACGAATACTTTTTACACTCGCTGCAGGATTGCAGATTTTTCTAATCGTTATCGTATTGTACGATTTATTTAGTTGTGCACTTGACGTAAATCAACTGTTGCGGTTTCGTCCAATCGAGAGCTTATATGTCGCTACAGTGATGTCACACTACAGTGACATTCAAGCTCCCGATTGGACCAAACCGTGAACAGCTGATTTACGTCAAGTGCACTGTTAAATCCTGGTATAGGTTCAGCGCTACCCTAGGAACGCGTTGGGCGAGCCGCATCAATCCCAGTCCTCCATCTCTCTTGGCCAGGTAGAACAGGCCATCTGCAGTACTCGTATGCAGATGTAGGAACTGTTTGACTGCCACTCTAATTTGACCGTCCGCTTCCCTGAACATCGATATTAAGGCCATCGATAAAAGCAATTGGTATTGGTAATATGGCATTATGTAGGTATGAAGTAATGCAAACTTCAGAGTGGGCTTTAAATGCGCCTTCTAAAACCTCGTCACTGCTTCCATCAAATTCGATGGAAGCGATGTGGATGCTTTAGATGGGAGGCCGTCCATGATAGAGTAGTTCACTCCCAGGTATGTTAGAGTATGATCATTACTAACCAGAGGAATTCTCTTTCCCCAACCTTTCCAGAAAAGGGTCTCAATGAATAAGGATCGTTCAAATGTGAATTGAAATGAACCTTTCGCGACGGTCAATTTCATTCGGAGGGCCCAAGATATTCCACAATTTTCGAGCACCTGGGGCATCTTTTGCCAACTGCACCAATTCGTCAGCAAATGCTAACACGAGCACACTCCTTTATAATAGCGCGTATCATAACAATGATATTGACTTTCCTTCTAATTTCACAATCAGGCACTCCATAATGCGATTAAAAAGGAAAGGGGACAAGGAACCCTGTTTTAGTCGTCTACGAATCCTCTGGCACCTCAATTCCTTTCGAGGGGTGCTGAATGACGAGGGAAACTACGGCATATATGCCCATTCACAATGCAAACGTAAACATAACCATAGCGCATAGACATAAACATTAACATAGACTGAAGAGATAGACTGAAGTATTCACATTGCCTAACATAAACGTAAGCAAAATAAGAGTTTCTATTGGCTGTGAGACAATCTGATTTACTACTATTGGTAGGATGTGAGAATCGATTTCAAGGTATCGACTGTGTCCATGGCCCGTATAGCGTTAGTTCTTCTATCGACTTTGCTCCAATTTCGATTCTCGGTTTTGAGTTACCGTTCTGTTATTGGTTTATTCCTTATGTCTTACTTAAGCAGAAGCTTGAAGCTTTTAAGTTAACGTCTTATGTGTTATGCTTATGCGAACGCATTGTGAATGAGTACGCTTATGGACGTAGTCCAAACTTTTATGTTAACGCCATGCTTATGTTTATGTTAGCATTTTGAATGGGCCTTAAGAGTCCATTACCAAATTGGTAAAGGCGTCAGGGATTCCATTCACGGACAGAAGTCAGTGGACAGAGTCCACTGAATCGCCGCGTGAGGAACAGTGTCAAATGCTTTGGATATATCTAATACTGTGCCGACACCACTATCTGCTTTTTTCATGCCACAGACTGCTTCCTGAAGTATTTGAACATTAGCGAAACAGCCAGATTCAGGAATAAACCCATTTGTCGTGGATTGAACTTCACCACGAATCGACAAACTTATTATCCTTACCCTCTTTTGGTATAAGGATGGTGCGATTAGTTTTCCACCCAGAAGGCACAAAGCCAATGTATAAAACTTGGATGTACAATAGGGACAATATTTCAATTTTTGCTCGTGAAGACAATTTGTCCCCCTCTCTTAATTCGGAGGCCGAATCGGGGGCGTTTTATCCCGTATGGATTTGTACAGGTCATTAACTTCATCCCTGTTACGGGGCTGTTAATCGATACTGGCCCAGTCAATGCCCGTTCCAATACACTTTGCCAAAAGCGCTAGATCACTCTTGAAAATGTCCTGCGCCCTAGCGTAAGAGCCGCGCTTCAAGTGCGTTTGCCTCCGTGTCTACGGAGTCTTTTTCAACTGGTGAAGGTGAGTACAGAGGAGCCGCCCAAAATCTCCACTACCTTGGACCGTTTTTGAAAAAATGGCGTTTGAGCGTTTCTGAAAATGCGAAATTTTGAGCTAGTTTTCACAGACAATGGTTGAGTTTTCGAGAAACTTTATATGACATTATTTAAAGCATATGTGCTCATAAATACAATAAGGGGGGAAAATTGCCGCAAATATAAAAACCAACGACGTGAGAGATACGTCAAGAAATTACACTTTTGTAATTTTTGAAAAACAAGAGAATAGAGCATCGTGGCGTTTATGTCATCTCATAGAGTATATTTAGCACTATCCATACCAAAGTTTTAAAGAAAAAAATTGGAGCAGTTTTTTGAGAAAATCTTGTTTTTGTATTTTTTTTAAAAAGTGCAAATATTGCACACAATATTGCGCGAAAACTACTTCAAAAATTGGAGAAATTCAAAAATGGGAGTCGTTTTTGAGAAAATTGTAAAAAAGTCCGGAAGGCTTCAAGTACCTCCAAATTTTCAAGAATGTTTATCAAAATCGCAAAGCTTCGACTCGAGCCAGAAAGACAGGGGTTTCTTCAATTTGAAAAAAATCCTATGTATGGTTTAGGTATTAGTAGTGATCACGGACGGACGGACGGACAGACAGACGGACGTTTAGTCGTCAATTGATTTTTCGGTATCAAGGACCCACAATACAAGGATTGCGGCTACACCACTTGTTAGATTTTTTCTTAATTTAGCAACTGGATTGATACACTTTTTTGTTATCAGGGCCCGGCAATGATATTTTTTCTGCCGAAAATCCACCGTTTTTTTGCGCAGTATTACATAACTTTTCCTCTTCTGCGTACATTACTCCGTATATACTGTAATATCCGCGGGGGAGGGCGCCAGGTTCAGCTCCTGAAATGTGGCTGGATGGAAGTGTTGGGAGGTCATGAATTATCACACTGAGTCATTTTATAACAAATAGTGGTTTATTCCTGGCACCATGAGCTGCCAGGGAAGTTACAGGTCGTAAAGGGCGACGCAAGTTTCTTATTATCTCTATTCTGTGAGCTCATTTCCCTAATTACTAATAGGCTAATTCCCTTAAGGCTAACATATCAGGCTTAATCTCTAATGACACATGCAATCCACCATCTATGATCTGCAGGGCCTGAGCGCGGCCACTATTAATTTCTCGCCGTAAAATTGCCCTGCGAGACAGCTTCGCCTCGTAGCTTTCACCGCTGGCTGTGTTGAATCCCAGGGTGGTCACGCGGCGCCCTCGGATGTAGGGGCGGCGGGCAGTTCCAGGTCGCCGACCTCTCGTGGCGCGTCCCCTCTCAGCTAGTGGCGGGCAGTCTCAGGTCGCCGACTCGAGCAGGCTCAGTCGGTCGAGGGGCCACGGGCGCTGACGTAATGCGATGTGGGCTATCAATGGGCCTGGCGTAAAAGGCGGCGGAGGCCGACGGGCCTATGCGGAAATAGCGCGGGATCCAGTGATCTCCCGCCCGAGTTTCCTCCGCGACAAGTCCACTAGTCGCGTTCAAATAAAATAAACTTTACTCTGGCAAAGTCTTTTCCAAGTCGGGTTCCGATCCTCATTCCTCTACTCCGGGAAGTCTTTCCCTACTCGCGTCCCGATCGTGATTCCTCTACTCCAGGAAGTCTTTTCCTACCCGCGTCCCGATCGTGATTAACTTTCCTCTGTGCATCTCGTATTAAAGAAAACTCCCTTCCCCCCTCCCAAAATGTTTCTAACTCTGTAAATTTACCCCTTCCCTTATAGCGAAGCTTCCCATTGGCTGAGGGTAACTGCGTTTCAGCATTCTAATTTACCAATAATGTCGCAGTTTTCTGGTAATTTTCCAAAGATCGCTCTCTTTCTAACTCCGGGTTCTCTCCTCACTCTCGCTTCCTTTGTCAAAGGTTCCAGAAGCTTCTTGCAGCTGTCTGGACACGTGTTCATGCAGGAGCGCATTTTCGAGGGCCATAAACGGTCGGCAAAGGCTAATCGGTAGCCTGCCATGGTTAATTCTAAATAGCCCCGGTGGGGATCCGGGTGCCTTACCCAAGGCGCGTGCCAAACGAGTGCGGGGGCGGGCATTGTTCGAAGGGGGGGGTCGGCTGACGGCTGAAAAAGGTCTCGTTCACGAAGCGTCATAAAAGTGTCTTCTTCCTAATCGACACCCGTGCCAACCCTTCGGGACTCCGCGTTCCTTCTCCGGGTGGCGGCAGAGAAAGGGGGCGCGAGGGCGTGCATTGTTCGAAGGGGGGTTTCGGCTGACTGCTAGAATGGTTCTTATGAGGGGTAATAAACGGGTCCGCCTCTGAAAGGGGCTGAGTGCGGTCGTGAGGGGAGCCCTTCGCGACAAAGGGCCTGCGTGACCTACTTTTGCCGCGACGGAGGCTATCTCTCGATGAGATTATTATGTTATTATTGGCGACGCCACAATAAAATTATTCTAATTGATTGGTGACGCCACAATACGTACGTATACGGGAAAGTAAAAATGTGTATTAATGTGAAAAATATTGAAACAAATATGTTCAAATGTTAAAACAAGATTTTAGATGTTTTGAATATGCTATTGAAATATTTTTATTCTCATCGTTTGCAAATGTTGAACCAACTAGTTAATATAATATTTGAAAATATGAGCTTTTAAACATGCAATATCGTGTAGATATGACGCCACTGAATATTAAAATATATAGAGAGTTCTTAACCGTATCTATTTGTGTTTATAAAATCATATATTGTAGAATTATATCATTATAGCAAAAATTATAAAAAATATCTAAAATCATGTAAATAAATTGATGTATGAGGATCACTGTGTAGGTATAAAATATGTGTATTATTAAAAGGAAAAATTCATCATCATACACTAAAACAACGTTATTGATTAAAATTTAAAAGTAAAGAGGAATTAAATAATCATATTAATCAATGATAAAACATATTGAAATGCCTAAACATCTTAGAAGAGAATATAAATCTTATGAAGCTTATCCTTGTATAGTATCTTGTGATTTTGAAGGTACATTAAAAAAATACAACAAATATTTGTTCATTCAGAATATATTCATGAACATCAATCTAATAGTTTTGTTTCATATCTGAAAATCATTGGAATAGAACACATTTAATTCAAAATCAAAATATTGAGGAATTATGCAAGAATTTAATGAAGAACTTGTTAGATAGGTAAATAAGATTGTCAATACTATTTACATCAAAATATTAAATTACAATGGACTCTAGAATATTAGAAAACTGATTTTAAAGTGGCTACTTGTTGTCATACTTGTAGTAGAAATTTTAAAGATCGTGAATAGACTTCAGATCTTTAGGTTTTACCTGTTATTCTTCTTTAGCCAATTGAGCCTAACATAGATAATTGCATGTACAATTGACCAACACAAGTATTTACCAAATTGTACAATGATTTTAGACTCTATTTCAAGATAAATGCCTATTTCTGCTGTTTGGTTCCTATAAATGATTTTCTTTAAATATCCTGTTAATTTATTCACTACTTGTATTCAATACATAATTACTTATTCAACAACAAAACTTTCGCTGTCTGAATAGTTACTGGTATTTAATTTGTGTTTCATACAGTGTGGCGTGGTATCATTTAAGCTTAGCGCAACAATAAATAAAGCAATTAGTGAAATCTTAAGATACCACATGCAAAATCTGAACTTCGGCAATGGAATACAATTGCAAACAACAATTGGCCCATGTCAGGTTCTCACAAGCAGTTCTTTGAAAAGAGGCGGTGTCATTTCGTATTCATATAACTGTATTAAAAGTCTTTAGTAAATGTGATAATTTTTGTGTAAGTGCTGCAAAATGCCTAAGAACAAATCCAGCAAAAGTGCATTAATAAGAATATGGATTCCGGATTTTCAGTCTTAAACAGATGGGAAAATAATCATCTGTCAGGTCTGAAATAAAGAGGAAAGCTTTTTACTGCATTTTGTCATTTTTATTATTCACATGAGTCCATGTATGTTAACTACCGTAATTAATTTTATTGTATGACTTTTCATTATACTGAAAGTAATCTCAATTTTGTTTGATACATTTTATCCAATACAGAGTCCAATACAGAGGTCTAACAGTACAACAGATAACGACAATTCTATTTTCATTAAAAAAAATTAAGTTACACTAATTTTTATGTAAATGATATTAGTTATTCATTTAAAATGTTTATTATTTTAAGAAAATATGATTGTACCAACATTAAAATATATTTATAAATATATTCTTCTATTTAAGGTTTCTGCCGAAAAAAGAAGTCACAACACAAGAAAACTTCAATGCATCAAGCAGATTCTAAAAAGCAAGCAAAATTATATTCTTTTATTTTTTTTAATTTCAAAAAAGGTAATTTATTACTTGTCTCTCACGTTAATATTTATATAAGCGGCAAATTGTTTAGATTATTATATTAATGAGTACTTGTTCTTTAAATATCATACAAAATTTATCGAAATTTTGAGCTCATTTTCGGTGAAAACCAGCTCAAAATGTTTTTTTAAAAAATTACAGAAATGTAATGTTTTTGAAAGATCTCTCACGTCGTTAATATTCACATTTCCGGAAATTTATTACCCCTATTGTATTTGAGAGTAAATATATTTTAAATGACTCCCAATGAGGTTTTTCGAAAAATCAAAAATTTTCTTTGAAAAAGAGCTTCAGATTTCGAATTTACAGTAGCGCTTAAGCGCTGTAGAAAATTTCAAAAAAACTTTCGGCGGTGGCAGCTGACATGAATATGTGATAAGTGCATATAGCTAGCAGAGACCAAAGGAATTAGAAAACTAATACGGGAAAGTTTGTGCTGTTCTGTAGCACCACTAGTTACATATACTTTCTTAATTAAGAATCAAAAGTGAAAAATCGCGACCTAAAATGTTTGTATAGTCGTGTGCCACTACGACAGCCTCTGCTCTAGCAGTGAAACATAACTTTGGTAAAACTAGTTGTGCTAAAACAGTTCATATTTTGCGCTAGCGATTCGAACTTGCCACTTACTCTTGCCTGCTGTCATCTATCGGCGCCCAAAGTAAATTGTTTTCAAATTTTCTTAATTTTTCGGTTTGCTAAGAGTAGAACGGAAATATTATTTTAAGAATGTTAAAGAACAATAAAAACTCGTGCTAATTGGCAATTTTCTTTGAAATATTTGGAGCTGTTTTTAAGAAATAGCATTTAAACGGTACTGTAAATTCGAAATTTTGAATCTCCTTTCACAGAAAACTTGAGTTTTCGAAAAACTTCATCATACGTCATTTCACGCACTTCCAGTCGCAAATGAATTAATGTTTTACAAATCTCTGGAAATATGCATATTAAAGACGTGAGAGATTTTTAAAAATCATTACTTTTGTATATATTTTTTAAAACAAAAGAATATAGCGAAATTAATTATACGTCATTTTAAACAGTGCAATTAGCACTATCTTTTAAAAAAATTTGGAGCCTTTTTGAGAAAATGGCGTTTGAGCGTTTCTAAAAATACGGAATTTTGAACTCATTTTCACGGAAAACTATTGTTTTCGGGAAACTTTATCTGACATTATTTAAAGGACTTATAATTTTTAAAGCACTCTTAATTACATTAATGCAAATAAATTACAAAAAAATGTAAATATTAACAACGTGAGAGACAAGTAAAAAAAATAAATTTTTGTAATTTTTGAAAATACAAAAGAATAGGACAATAAAGCGTTTGTCATCTTATAAAGTCATTTATCACAATCCCTACCATAAGTTAAACAAAAAAATTGAAGCCGTTTTGAGAAAATCTTGTAATTGTAATATTTTTAAAATGCACATATTGCGCAAAAACTACTAAAATTTTCAAAAAAGTGTACATGACTTAAGTAAAAGAACTAATTATGGACAACAAATTTCATTTGAAGGAAAAATCTTTATTCTTAATTTTTGTAGTTGCAGGAAGGCACCGAATAAATTCATAGTTTTGAAATTTTCGAAACTTCAGAGTTAACCGTGAAAATCGGACCTATGCCACTTTTATAAGTGTATATTACTCCATTCTTGCAAGAAATTTAAAGAAAAAATTAGTGCTGTTTTTGAGAAAATTTTGAAAATCTCCGGAGGCATTAGATTTAAATAAGATTAGATTTGATTTATTTAGTCAAAAAACAGTCAAACCTCTATGTGACGTATGGGGAAGAAGATTATCCGCGCACGTTTTCTTGAGTTCCAGAATCCCTTCCCGTCATTTTAACTATAAATAGTTGAAGGATGAGTAAAAGTTTAAAATAAATAAATAAAAATAAATTTTAAAGAAGCCCGAGATTAGCAATATTTGAAAACAATAGACATTTTCGTTTCCGAGTTATAGGAAACTTATTTGCATCGGTAAACGAAATGCAATTATGATTGTTCTGTATTGCTAACAAAATAGTAACTCGAACCTCCACTCCTACTATTACAAGCAAAAGGAGAGTTCAAGAAAACGTGTGCACAGTGAAGCTACATTTATTAGATTCACAGGGATTCATGTAAAGTACCCCCAAATTTTAAAGAATGTTTTTCAAAATCTCGAAGTTTCGACTCGAACCAGATGGATATGTTTCTTCAATTTGGAAAAAAAGGACCACAGCCACCAGACGGACGGACGGAATTTTAGATATAGCGGTTTGTTTGACACCTTTGTAAAGTACGACCATTAGATCTTCACAACTTGGGAAACAATACTTCATTCTCCGTTACCGCTAAACAAATTAAACTGAGCTTACTCGTACAATTGTTTTGCTCTATTCATTTGGACTAATATTAGTTTTCTTTTATTAATACACAATGGAGTAATTCCTGAAAGATACAACCTCACCCTTTCTTGGTTCAGCACTGAAGTCATTTATTGTTAGTAATCCAGATACAATTTATACATCTTTATTTAGAGTAGCAAGTGGTAAAGTCGCATGGGGTAAGAGACCGATTAGCGTAATTACTCTTTTCGAGTAGTGAAATTGGCATATCTCCAATATAAATTGGAAGGTGTCATGGCTGATCTTCTGCGAGGAGAGTTTGTAAGTTCCCGCGCAAATTCTGCTGCGACAATGAAGCGATATATAATTTGAACTGCCTTCGTATCCCGACTCAGCTGATTACCTGTATTTCGTCCGATCCAGCGTTGCCCCGGCTGCTCAGTCCGCAGATTCCCTCAAAGGAGGCATGCGTGATATGGCTAACTCTAATGATAACACATTTAAACACAGGGTTTAATTTTGGCTAAAATTAATCCTTAGGACTACCTTATATCTAACTTATCTTATATGGCCGTACGGACCAGGGTTTATCATCGGCTTCCGGGCGGGGTCCTCCCCGGCGGTTACGACCTTTCCCGCGGGAGCGGCGGCCCCGCGCCCCGGCGCTTGGCATGGTGCGGTCGGCGGCAGACTGCGTCTCGCCTCACCCCTTTGCCCATCAGCAAGGCGGTCGGGGCGACAGGCGACGTGGTGCGGTCGGCGGCGCGTCCTTCCCCGGCCACGGCGTCGATGCGACGTGGTGGCGCCAAGAGCGCTGGTTTGCGCATCGGCGGCACGGTACGCGGCTGCGTTAATCGCGTCTCGGCCCGTCGTCACTCTGGGCTCGCGGTCGGACACTTACAGTCATGGCCCACTGCGCTCGTTCAGAGTCAGCACCCCCAGAGGCGGCCTGCGATGTGGCGGCAATGCATCCACTGGCGTCCCCCCGAGAGTCAAAGCAACTCGCCCTCGCCCCCCACTTTGGCAAGGTCCACCTACTTCGTGTTGTCTCCCTGATCGGAATCGGAATGGCAGGGCTAGCGTCTTGCAGGTGCCTCCTCGGCTTCGCGGGTCACGTGGTCTTTCCCCGCTTTATTTCCTGCGATTGTCGGGCGCGCGTCACGCGGTCTCTTCCTCCCAATCGCGGCGTCGATGACGGACGCCCCGAGTCTCACCAAATTCTGAGAAACTCGAACGTCGTCCAAGTTCTGAGAAAAGGGTGCAGCGGCGTTGCCGAGCTCGGAGACTGTAGCGTCCGTATTTTCACATGAGTCACCGGATGCGGCGTGGTATGGGTTGTGCCAAGACAATAGAGCTGCATGCCTCAACGTCCCCGACGCCCCAAAAATGCCTGCAGGTAGAGAAAAACTGCACGTTTCCTGTCATCTTTCGCAGCAACGTTATATTCAATATAATTTTAAAACACGCGTCGCGACGGTCTCATTACATTATATGATGTAAGTTCATATGTAACATATTACAAATATGTTTACAGTGTTAGTAGCACAGTAAAAAAACACAATTAAGAGTATGGGTGTGTGAAATGTGTCCTACACAACGCACTAGAAATAACTTCGTAGATGCCCGAGAGAAGGAAGCACAAATTAAAATATATAATTTTAACAGTTGGGGCTACGGTCCCCGTTTATGACGGGGCAAGAGTCCTGGTGAAGACTTCTGCCCCATTTGTAGATAATTGTAGCGCATGTTGACATTTACCCATGAAGGTTTATCACCCAATTCCAGGTAAGGAAACTGCTTAGTAAATCGTACATGAATTGTACGACTAAGGATGTGAAAGATTTTGAGGTTTATTTTATTATACACATTGACAAATTGAAATTTGGGGAGAAAGACTTCCTTCCTTCAAAGGTCACAGACCAGAGACACATTTTTCCTGTTACACTGACAGATAAGTTGGCATTAAATAGAGAAGATCCTGAAGTTTACCAGTCATATGTTCAAACAATTATTCACTCATCGGAGCTATCGACAACTGTACTGATCAAGGTCACAGAAACGCCCCACCCCCAAGAAACGCGATACTCCAAATAGTGAAACTTCAGGGAACGGCGGAAAAAAATATTACTCTGCATCGGACATTATGGCCATTCCAATGACAGGTTTGAATAGAAAACGAACGCGGCGAGGAAAGAAGTCCACCATACTGACAATGTCACCTCACAACACTGCACAGCACTGGAAAAATAGAAGCCCTTAAATACCAACAAGAAATCGCTTTCTGTCACTCCACAAATAAGAGAGGAAAGGGAATGAAGTTGCCACTGAAAACACCTCAATAGAACTATTACCTGCTTACGAAATGGAATTTGAAGACCCTCCAGCTGAAGACTGGATCCAATATAATTCGGGTAAAGAGTGGTGGCATGAAAATGAACTTCCTATGAGGGAGGACAATTTCTACGATTTGTGTGATTTGTATACAGTATATGGCTTAAATTAATGAGGTTTTTATTAGATTTATTAGATTATAATTGACAATTGGAGTCTTTATTATGACTAGGGCTGGAGAAAATGATGATTAAAAAAATAAAGGTCAGATTTTGCGATTTAAATAAGATTTTTATTTAATTAGATTTTTTATCCAAATAAGATTTTAAAAAATTGTATGTTATTACTTTAATCTAAAATCCTTAAGTGATTTATTTATCCTTAATTACTTTAAAAACAGAAAAGTATTATAACATCAGTTTCTAAATTTATCATTAAATTATTCTAATTTTATTAAAAAATAGATACTATATATTTGAGGGGGTTCGGTGCAATACCAACCTACCTACATAATCTTTAAATTTGTTACTTACAGTTGGATGCTCTTGAAACACTTCTCTTGCGTCCACATTAACTGCAGCCTTAGCCTTAACGAAAAAGCTTGTGGCACCATCTATTAGCATGATTTAGAAAAAAGGCATTCTTTGTTCAAAGATTTTTACCATTTTTTGTGTTGTTTTTACACTAATAAAAAAGTACTTATAGTTGAAAACAACGGAATTCATCAAAAACTTAACAATGTAGACGTAAAATATTAAAAATTCTACTTAAAGTTGTTCTGTTATCGAAAAATATGGGATATAATGGTTGTTATGGCATACTTTCCCATTTAACTCTTTGACGGTCAGTGAGATGAACGCTTTCCACTTAAATTGGAATTTTATCTACATGCTCATAAAGAAAATGGTTAATATCATTAAAACTAGTAATGTTTACTACTATGTTATTAGTTTTAACAATATTAATTTTGTTCTTTAAATGAGTATTTATAAAATTCCAATTTTATTAATACTCATCATCTTTAAGATGTACTTTATGTGGGTTTAAGAAACATTTGAATACATATCTAGAATTATGGACCCCCTTAAGCTTTAAATCGTTTATCTCGAAACTATCTTGGTGTGTGTTAGGGCGGTATTGCTGCTAAATCAGTTTTTAACAACAGACAATTAAATGCTGAATACAAATTAATAGATCGTCCAAGTATGTTAGTATACAACTCCACTACAAAATGTTTATTGTTCTTCATTTCACAAGTTTGTTACTCTTATTATATATTATATTGTAAATTTTATTATCACAAAATTGTTCAATTATATGAAAAAGTTTATAAGAATTATAATTTATTCTGTGTATTAATATTGTAGTTGATTCAATTCTTTTTATACGAGTAATTTTTATTTTACACATATTTAAAAAATAAATATATTTTCAAATATTAAAAATACTAAATATTGTTTTATATTATTGTTTTTTGGAAAATAATTTGATTTAAATCATCCCAGTCTATATTATGACATTTCAGAATCTATGTATTACGTTGAATCATTTACCAATAAAACTGATGTTATATTCATTTAATGCATATAAGCCTTGTAAACACTATACATTTATTTCAAAAGACGTTTAGATGTTCTGAATATTCGGACTTTTGCTCCATTTGTTTAGAACTTTTACCCCGCACCCGGGGCAAAAGTCCGAACACTGTAATGATTTTAGACATCAAATTTAAAGATACGCCATTCTTGTTTGGATAGTATATTATTCATACATTAGTTCATAGTTCTGTGTAAAAAACAAATCAATATACCAGGAAATTTATTTTTTAATAAAAATGCGGGCTTTAGTCACACGTTACATATATGTGTGTGTGTGTGTGTGTGTGTGTATGTGTGTGTGAGTGTGGGTGTGCTATCCACCCTGCCAGATTGTGACAATAGTGGTAAATAGTCATCGGGTCTGGGGTCGTTCCCTCAACCTAGTTCCTGCTGTCGACACTCATGTATGTACCACAGTTACACTAATGTTACTGCGTTAAATGTTACTTGGCTGTACGCTCTCCGGTAACGATACTATGATTATTTCACACTCGTTAATTTAACCCTAATTGGCACATGCAGGATATCATTTTGACTGGATTTATCAGGTGGTAATTAATACTTAGTTAGACTGGTAAAAAATGTGATATGCTATACTTGAGTGAATACGTTTGGCCGAAACTCACAACGCGCGTTGTTTCCTGATACATTTCCTGACTACTACTATTACTACCACCAACACCACTACAATGTTTGCTTCTCTCTTGTTTCTTGAAAATGCTGTTTACATAAATGTCATACCATTGAGTTCCATTTCCTCCAATCATTCCTCCTTCCATTTCCCCTCCTCTGGATTGTATTTTGCACGGACAATTCCCAGCATTCGCCCAATTGGCTATATATATATATATATATATATATATATATATATATATATATATATATATATATATATATATATTGTAATCCACCCGTGGTTTCTGAGGCGAGAATGAGGTTTTCAATAACACAGTCATTAACTTTAACAAAATAAAAATTTAATATCTAGAATGATCATGAGTGATGGGTGATTTTATATGCCATTTTACAGATATTATACGTGCGACCTTTTTTAAATTAACTTCATTGGTTGACTCCATATAAAAACTAATTCAATTAATAAACCGCCATGAATATTGATGCCGATGGCATCTTCTCTCCAGCTTCGCTCAGGAAGTGTTCTTCCGCATTCTAGCGGGAGCGAAGCGAATGATTACCCTTTGTTGTTGTTGTTGGCGTGGCAGTACAGCACGCCCAGCTGGTGGGGTTGTTAACCGACGTCAAGGGCGGGTCGCCCCCGGACAGCTGCAAAGTATCACGGCCGCACTTCAGCGGGGCCGTCCTCGTCCTCCTCTAACCATTAGGCCGGACCTATGGATGGCAACACTGACCTCCAGCCACCCACGGCTTGCGTCGGCGATGACGGATCAAAAATCATCCGTCTTTCGGATCAGGTAATCGCGGACGATCGACTATCGTAGGCGGGATAAGTCGGCCTATGGCACGTGACAGCGTGCTACGGTTGACCGATAACTGACTAATGCAGGTCACGGCCAGCGAGAATACTTCCCATCCCCGGGTGCTATGTCTCCTTTCGCGAGAATCTCATGTGATTCGGAGCCAAAACTCCCTCCGCGAGGTTTCTAAGATGAATTACTATGAATTACTGACTTCCCTCTGCAAGATTTCTAAAGTAATTTGTGAGGGCTCGACTTCCATCTGCAAGATTTCTAAAGCAAGTCTCTGCGGAAGCTGCTCTCCCGAATACGAATAATGCTCCCCCGCTTCTCTAGTGAGAATCCTCCTGATTGTGCGAGATTGAATTTCGCGGAGCATGGTGGGGTGGAGCTTCGACCAATGATGCGAGATCTTTCCTAACAACAAAAAAATTGTCGTTTTCCGCCGCGGGCAAGCTTTCTCTCGCGGCCGGCGAAAAAAGTCGGTGTGACCCCAATTACGAAGCCGAACTTGCGCGCCGAAGTTCGTAGTGTCATATATCTGTCTCCCCAAGAGGGACAAAGGTCCCTCCACGGCCGGCGAAGTGACAGCGGTGGGCCATAAATTTACCCTCGTCTCAATATAGCAGGGAAGGGGGCTTGGGGGTGTTATCGCCATCCCAACGGCCGCTGTGACCGCGCTGGATGGCCGCGATTTTATTGATGGATACCCGATGTTGAATTTGCGGCAACTCGTACCGTTACATCGGGGGACCTCATTTTTCGAATATGCCATGGGCCTCGGAGGATGTAAAAACTGTTGTGTCGTCATAAAACGAACATTCAGACATCGCAATAATTTTGATGAAATGCTAAGTGTTGCATATTTAGAAACAATTAAGAAGATAACAGTTCTTATCAACAATGCAGGTTTATTATTCCGATTCCAAAACCACAAACCAAGTACAAGCCATTTCACCGTTTTCCAGAAGAGGTCCCTTTCACAAACACTAATCATCCACCACCTGGCGAAATACCGTCACCAACACTGCACGCCAAATAGCCATAGTCGCTCATTGCGCTCGTTCGCCGCACCCGGACCGCCACTGTCCCCGGCCACGCGGGCCGGCCGCTTTATAGCTCCCGAGCCTGCGGAGCAAGTCTCCCTTTTCCCCGCGCCGTTCCGGCTCAATGGGCGGCCCGGCCGCCGCTGCCGCCCTGCCCCCTAGCGGCGCCTCCCAGCACCTTCCATTGCTGGGCCCGACGCTCAGTCGGCCGGTGCCAGAGTGCCACCGGCCTCTCCGGCGCGCCGCTGCCGCGGCCTATCTGTTTATGCCATAAGCCACATGACTAAGCACTGCAACTGAGCTTGCTAATTCGTGTGTTGTAGGTGCGGATTTCCCTCCCAATTTCAAGTCGAAAAAAGAAAAATATGTTCGTTTATGAACATGACGACAGTATGAATGATCCAAAAGACTATGTCCGCATACTGTAGGAATCGCATTGCTGTTATGGACACTTCATTTTCATCTGTAGAAGAAAGGTTTCAATTTTCTTAAAGAGCAAAGAGATGCGTTTAGTTTTGTATAATACTTTAAGAAACTAGCAGAAATTAGTAAATCAGATATTAAAAAATTGTAAGGATATATAATTAAAGCTGACTGATGAAACTAATATACATAGGCCAAAAGATATAAAAGCAACATAACTTGTAGATGAACTAAATATAATCATGAAATTTTTCAAATCAAAATCCTCACCAATTGTAGTATTAGAATTTACATATCAAAATAAATAAACCGGGTCATTCCCTAATATTACAGTGACATTACAAATTTTTATTAACGTTGCCAGTCACAGTAGCGGCCGGAGGAAGATCAATTTCAAAATTAAAAATCATTAGTTAAAAACTTTAGTATGATCAACCATGTCATAAGAAAGATTAACACATGAAGTCATGATACCAATGTCAAGATACTGGAAAACGTTTCCTGAATTCACCTCAAAGTGCAGATTAAAGTTCATTTCACTTATATTCTAGTAGCCTACTACGTAGAAGAAACACTTGTTGAAAAAGCCCAGTTATGTTTTACTTACGTATAACTATGATGTTTGTTCTCCAGAATAACACTTCTTCGCTTTTTTCTTGAATAAATTTCTCTTTATCTTCTCTTGGTCTGGGCTGGAATCCCCGTAGAGTTTTCTGACTTTCGTCTGGTCATTTGCTTTCTTTGCAGAGAAATATAATGTTTGAAAAGAAAGAAATATAAGGACTCCGTTGTACATATTATTATTAATGATAATAGTAATAATAATAATAATAATAATAATAATAATAATAATAGGCACGCGTTTGGAGTAAAAACCAAAGTATTACACTATAGTATTGCTTATATCGTACTTTATAATCCATCGCATCTTCACTTCGATGTCTGTGTTTCCAAGATTTTGTGAAACTTCTTTACATTTCACGGAGAAAATATCTCTGAAGGTCTGATTCAGTCTGTCGATTGTGAAAACTATAGAGCAGGTTGTTGCTCCAAATGCATCGGGCGGTTGGTCTTTCATCGCCACCTGCCGCAAAGGGATAGAGCAGGGACTAGGGCACGAACGAGCCTGGACTCGCGTAAAGTGGCCGTGGGGGAGGAATTTCCAAGTCCAATATGGCACTGGGACAGTGGTTCGCAAATATACAACGTGGAGAATGCTCACACCAAGTTCACTGATGGGCTCGCTTTATCGGTGTTTTTCTCCGCTTTACACTTCCTGCTCCATGTCCACGTGTCTACCACGTCTGTTCATCCCCGAGCCACCTCATTTTTATTGTTGGGAGCTGACTCGATTGCGAGGCTGAGGAATGCGCTCAATTTTCTTGAAAGCTGCTCCCCGCCTAATCTGCAACTACTAGATGTCCCAAATTTATAACGCCAAGTATCCATAGGCAAGAATTAAAACATCATACGAGAATAAGGAAAACAAGCAATAAGTGGATGTCATCAATGTGTAATTTTGTATCTTCACAATATGGCCTTTTCTTACCGGCAGTACTTAAGGCTGCCCCACAGGCTTCAAATTCTTCTTTTTTAATTGATGTCACAGTTCGAACAGATACTTCAGTATAGTTTACTACCCGAAAATTGCTGTTATGCAGCGTGTGTTGAAGAACGCCAGAATTCTTTTCTTTGTCACATTTCTTAATAACGAGACGTATATTTTCCCTAGCTTAACTGTGTATTGTTTGGCCTTTACTACGAACAGAAGCCATACCGTTCCACCAAAAGTCACAAACCAAAATAAAATGAAAACGCTATACACTTGTGTTACGAACAAGAAGCAAACAACATGCCACTCACTCATTAAGTTCATGTCTTCTCAGAACAAGAAACATTCTATATTAGATGAAGTGATATTGAACCTCATACAATGTTGTCAAAGCAGATATATTATTTCCTCGACTGCTCGCATAGGCAGCAAATTGCAATAGACGTCAATATGCTGAATACTTACACTGTATACTTCGGCGAATTCTTTAGTTCTACCTCGTATGTACGACAGATGACAGTAATATTTAAATATGTGGTTCATTAAAGTTTTGGAAATATATTTATTTGTGCAATGTAATTGAATTTTCCTCACTATTCAAGTGAGATTATTGTCAAATTGCCGCCTTGCGAATGATGAGGCGTCAAAAATATTTATATTGGAGAGAAATATTCAACAATTTGAGTTAACATTTATAACGTCCAGAATGTCAATAAGTAGTAAATGTACGATAATTTTTCTACTGTTTTATTTAGTTCGGTTTTGGTGTCTTACATTTCTTTGAACATCTATTTGTCTTTAGAGTTACGATTTAAAATCGAACAATGTTTCTTAAAGGCATTTCCACTCACACTAATCTAAAAGGTTCATTTATTAGAGAGCTTTAATGTATGGTGATTAGTCTCGTTTATTGCAGTGCATGTTAAATTGCAGGAAATTGGAGTCTTCTTGCCAACCAGGATTCTTGTTAAGCCAATCATGATCCTTGTTGAGCCAACCATTATCCTTGTTGAGCCAACCTAAAACCTTGTTGAGCCAATCAATATCCTTGTTGAGCCAACCAATATACGTTTTGAGCCAACCAATATCCTTGTAAAGCCACCCATGATCATTGATAAGCTAGCTATGACCCTAGTTGAGCCAACTATGATCCATATTAAGCCAATTATTCTTGTTGAGCCAACCAAATTTTTGTTGAGCCAACCAATATCCTTCTTGAACCAACAATGATCCTTGTTAAGCCTACCGTGATCCTAGTAAGCAAACTATGATACATGTTAAGCCAACCATAATCCATAAGTGGAAGATCAACCCAGCAATCGATCAAGTGAGAGATCGACCCATCAAGTCGATCGAGTGAGGGATCGACCCAGCAAGTCGATCAAGTGGGTGATCGACCCAACAAGTCAACCAAGTGTGGGATCGACTAAGCAAGTCGATCAAGTGGGTGATCGACCCAGCAAGTCGATCAAGTGGGTGATCGACTCAGCAAGTCGATCAAGTGGGAGATCGACCCAGCAAGTCGATCAAGTGGGGATCGAGCAAGAGAGTCGATCAAGTGGGTGATCGACCCAGCAAGTCGATAAGGTGGGTGACCGACCCAGCAAGTCGATCAAGTGAAGGATCGACCCAGCAAGTCGATCAAGTGGGGGATCGACCCAGCAAGTCGATCAAGTGGGTGATCGACCCAGCAAGTCGATGAAGTGGGTGATCGACCCAGCAAGTCGATCAAGTGGGTGATCGACCCAGCAAGTCGATGAAGTGGGTGATCGACCCAGCAAGTCGATCAAAAGGGTGATCGACCCAGCAAGTCGATCAAGTGGGGATCGAGCAAGAGAGTCGGTCAAGTAGGGATCGAGCACGACAATAACGTTTGTCGTTAGTCGCACGACTCGTTGCTCGTTCGTATGCGTCTTTCGTTGTTCGTTAATATTTTTCTTTTTTCAAAATTTTAGATTTTTATTTTTTGAAATTTATATTTTTTGTTCACGCTGCGAAAATAGCTGAATGAAAGTTTGGGAGAGCATAGCATTGTTGATGAGAATGGCAATGGAACATCGCTTCTTCTATCGCAGTAGTCTTTTCGTCAGACAAGAATGTTCTGGAAAATAAATGACACAATTTACAAGTATTGTTACTTGGCGAAAGAAAATAAGAGTATTAAAGTTGTCACAGTTACCTCTGCCCAACGAAAATTACCCTTTCCTTACGAATTTCGTGGCCTTTAACTACGTGTTTCAATTACATGCAGTGCCTGGCACACTCTGAGTTGAATCCTGAAAACGTGCAAAACGCTTCTTTCCGCACTCCTTGTCGTGACAAGGCGATCAGCCGTCTGATACAGAAATTCTCAGCTTTCCATCCAGCCCGAATTTACGCGGGAGTGGAGAATCTTTCCCCAGGAGCTGGTGCGATCTTTCGGTGGCGCTCCGCACTAATAGAACAAGTTGAACTCGACTTCAAGGAACTTGCACGAAGAAATGAATTTTTGAACACCAAAGAAGAAGAAATTTGCGCGGGTTTTTTGGAGAAAATTAAGACTATCTCGAAGGCGCCAAGTTTAAAATGTATGATCTTTTCCTTTGAAACGCCTTCAAAGAACATCAAACGCCCTGTTAAAGAAGACAAGGCGCCAAATTCGAAGTAATTTGGCCGGCAATGTGTCAACATTTTTGATTTTTTATATTTTTCTATTTTTTATATTTTTCGACTTTTTATATTTTTCTTTTTTCAAAATTTTAGAATTTTCTTTTCTTTTGTCTGTTTTATGCCTCACCTTCCTTCGTACTTCGCTCGTCGTTCGTTAATACTTTTCTTTTTTCAAAATTTTAGATTTTTATTTTTATTGAAATTTATATTTTTGATTTTTTATATTTTTCAATTTTTTATATTATTCAATTTTTTATTTTTTTCAATTTTTTATATTTTACGATTTTTTATATTTTTCTATTTTTTATAGTTTTCGAATTTTTATATTTTTGAATTTCTTTATTTTTCGAATTTTTATATTTCGAATTTTTATATTTTTCGTATTTTCAAAATTATAGAATTTTCTTTTCTTTTGTGTTTTATGTCTCATCTTCCTTCGTACTTCGCTCGTCGTTCGTAGCCAGTCGCTGGTCGCTTGTCACTCGTCGCTCGTCGTTCGTCGTTTGTCGCTAGTCGCACGACAATAACGTTTGTCGTTAGTCGCACGACTCGTTGCTCGTTCGTATGCGTCTTTCGTTGTTCATTAATATTTTTCTTTTTTCAAAATTTTAGATTTTTATTTTCTTTGAAATTTATATTTTTGATTTTTTATATTTTTCGATTTTTTTTATTTTTGGATTTTTTATATTTTTCGAATATTTATATTTTTTAATTTTTATATTTTTCGAATTTTTATATTTTTCGTTTTTTCAAAAATTTTAGAATTTTCTTTTCTTTTGTGTGTTTTATGTCTCATCTTCGTACTTCGCTCGTCGTTCGTAGCCAGTCGCTGGTCAATGGTCGCATGTCACTCGTCGCTCGTTGTTCGTCGTTTGTCGCTATTCGCACGACAATAACGTTTGTCGTTAGTCGCACGACTCGTTGTTCGTTCGAATGCGTCTTTCGTTGTTCGTTAATATTTTTCTTTTTTCAAAATTTTAGATTATTTTTTTTGAAATTTATATTTTTGATTTTCATATTTTTCGATTTTTTATAATTTTCGATTTTTAAAATTTTTCGATTTTTTATATTTATTCGATTATTTATAGCTTTCGGTTTTTTAAATTTTTCGAATTTTTATATTTTTGAATATTTATATTTTTCGAATTTTTGTATTTTTGATTTTTTATATTTTTCAAATTTTATATATTTAATTTTTATATTTTTCGTTTTTTCAAAATTTTAGAATCTTCTTTTCTTTTGTGTTTTGTCTCATCTTCCTTCGTACTTCGCTCGTCGTTCGTAGCCAGTCGCTAATCACTTGTCACTCGTTCGTTTGTCGCTAGTCGCACGACAATAACGTTTGTCGTTAGTCGCACGAGTCGTTCCTCGTTCGTATGCGTCTTTCGTTGTTCGTTAATATTTTTCTTTTTTTAAAATTTTAGATTTTTATTTTTTTGAAATTTATATTTTTGATTTTTTATATTTTTCGATTTTTTATTTTCTTCGATTTTTTATATTTTTGAATTTTTATATTTTTCGAATTTTTATATTTTTGAATTTTTATAATTTTCGAATTTTTATATTTTTTAATTTTTATATTTTTCGCTTTTCCAAATTTTAGAATTTTCTTGTGTTTTGTGTGTTTTGTCTCATCTTCCTTCGTACTTCGCTCGTCGTTCGTAGCCAGTCGCTGGTCGCTTGTCACTCGTCGCTCGTCGTTTGTCGCTAGTCGCACGAATATAACGTTTGTCGTTAGTCGCACGACTCCTTGCTCGTTCGTATGCGTCTTTCGTCGTTCGTGAATATTTTTTCTTTTTTCAAAATTTTAGATTTTAATTTTTTTGAAAATTATATTTTTGTTTTCATATTTTTCGATTTTTTATATTTTTCGATTTTTTAAATTTTTCGATTTTTTTATTTTTCGATTTGTTATATTTTACGATTTTTTATATTTTTCGACTTTTTATATTTTTCGAATTTTTATATTTTTGAATTTTTATATTTTTCGTTTTTTCAAAATTTTAGGATTTTCTTTTCCTTTGTGTTTTATGTCTCATCTTCCTTCGTACTTCGCTCGTCGTTCGTAGCCAGTTGGTCGCTTGTCACTCGTCGCTCGTCGTTTGTCGCTAGTCGCACGACAATAACGTTTGTCGTTAGTTGCACGACTCGTTGCTCGTTCGTATGCGTCTTTCGTTGTTCGTTAATTTTTTTCAAAAGTTTAGATTTTTATTTTTTTTAAATTTATATCTTTGATTTTTTTATATTTTTCGATTTTTCATATTTTTCGATTTTTATATTTTTCGATTTTTTATATTTTTCGATTTTTTTATATTTTTCGAATTTTTATATTTTTAATTTTTTTATTTTCCGAATTCTTATATTTTTGAATTTTTATATTTTTCCTTTTTTCAAAAAATTAGAATTTTCTTTTCTTTTGTGTTATTTATGTCTCATCTTCCTTCGTACTTCGCTCGTCGTTCGTAGCCAGTTGGTCGCTTGTCACTCGTCGCTCGTTGTTTGTCGCTAGTCGCACGACAATAACGTTTGTCGTTAGTCGCACGACTCGTTGCTCGATCGTATGCGTCTTTCGTTGTTCGTTAATATTTTTCTTTTTTCAAAATTTTAAATTTTTACTTCTTTAAATTTATATTTTTGATTTTTTATATTTTTCGATTTTTTATATTTTTCGATTTTTTATATTTTTGAATATTATATTTTTTTGAATGTTTGTATTTTTGAATTTTTATATTTTTCGTTTTTTAAAATTTTAGAATTTTCTTTTCTTTTGTGTGTTTTGTCTCATCTTCCTTCGTATTGCGCTCGTCGTTTGTAGCCAGTCGTTGGTCACTTGTCACTCGTCTGTCGACGTCCGTCGTTTGTCGCTAGTCTCACAATATCGTTTCGTTCCTTGTTCGTTTGTCGTTAGTCGCACGACTCGTTGCTCGTTTTTATGCGTCTTCCATTGTTCGTTAATATTTTGCTTTTTTCAAAAATTTAGATTATTTTTTTGAAATTTATATTTTTGATTTTTATATTTTTCGATTTTTTTATTTTTGAATTTTTATATTTTTCGAATTTTTATATTTTTAAATTTTTATATTTTTCGTTTTTTGAAAATTTTAGAATTTTCTATTCTTTTGTGTTTTGTGTCTCATCTTCCTTCGTAATACGCTCGTCGTTCGTAGCCAGTCGCTGGTCGATTGTCACTCGTCGCTCGTCGTTCGTCGTTTGTCGCTAGTCGCACAACAAAACGTTTGTCGTTAGTCGCACGACTCGTTGCTTGTCCGTATGTCTTTCGTTGTTCGTTAATATTTTTTTTAATTTTAGATTTTTATTTTTTTGAAATTTTAATTTTCGTTTTTTTATATTTTTCGATTTTTTATATTTTTCATTTTTTATATATTTCTATTTTTTATATTTTTCGATTTTTTATATTTTACGATTTTTTATATTTCTCGATTTTTTATATTTTTCGAATTTTTATATTATTGAATTTTTATATTTTTCGAATTTTTATATTTTTCGATTTTTTATATTTTTGAATTTTTATATCTTTCAAATTTTTACATTTTTTAATTTTTATTTTTTTCGTTTTTTCAAAATTTTAGAATTTTCTTTTCTTTTGTGTGTATTATGTCTCATCTTCCTTCGTACTTCGCCTTTCGTTCGTAGTCAGTCGCTGGTCGATTGTCACTCGTCGCTCGTCGTTGGTCGTTTGTCGCTAGTCGCACGACACAACGTTTGTCGTTAATCGCACGACTCGTTTCTCGTTCGTATGCTTCTTTCGTTGTTCGTTAATATTTTTTTTCAAAATTTTAGATTATTATTTGTTTTTAAATTTATATTTTTGATTTTTTATATTTGCCGATTTTATTATATTTTTCGATTTTTTATATTTTGGATTTTTTATATTTTTTGATTGTTTATAAATTTAGATTTTATATATTTTTCGAATTTTCATATTTTTGAATTTTTATAATTTTCGAATTTTTATATTTTGTTTTTTTTCAAAATGTTAGAATTTTCTTTTCTTTTGTGTGTTTTATGTCTCATCTTCCTTCGTACTGCTCTCGTCGTTCGTAGACAGTCGCTGGTCACTTGTCACTCGTCTCTCGACGTTCGTCGTTTGTCACTAGTCGCACGACAATAACATTTCGTTCGTTGTTTCTTTTGTCGTTACTCGCACGACTCGTTGCTCGTTCGTCTGCGTCTTTTTTGTTCGTTAATATTTTTCTTTTTTCAAAATTTTAGACTTATTTTTTTAAAATTATATTTTTGATTTTTTATATTTTTCGATTTTTTATATTCTTCGATTTTTTTAAAATTTTTCGATTTTTTATATTTTTCGATTTTTTGTATTGTTCGAATTTTTATATTTTTGAATTTTTATATTTCTCGAATTTTTATATTTTTGAATTTTTATATTTTTCGTCTTTTCAAAAATTTTAGAATTTTCTTTTCTTTTGTGTGTTTTATGTATCATCTTCGACTTCGCTCGTCGTTCGTAGCTAGTCGCTGGTCGATTGTCACTCGTCGCGCGTCGTTCGTCGTTTGTCGCTAGTCGCACGACAAAACGTTTGTCGTTACTCGCACGACTCGTTGCTCGTTCGTATGCTTCTTTCGTTGTTCGTTAATACTTTTATTTTTTAAAAATTATAGATTTTTATTTGTTTTTAAATTTATATTTTTGTTTTTTTGTTTTTCGATTTTTTATATTTTTCCATTTTTTATATTTTTATTTTTTTATATTTTTCGAATTTTTATATTTTTGAATTTTTATATTTTTCGATTTTTTATACTTTTCGATTTTTTATATATTTCGATGTTTTATATTTTTCCATTTTTTATATTTTTAATTTTTTATATTTTTTCGAATTTTTATATTTTTCGTTTTTTTAAAACTTTAGAATTTTCTTTTCCGTTGTGTTTTATGTCTCATCTTCCTTCGTACTTCGCTCGTCATTCGTCGTTTGTCGCTAGTCGCACGACTCGTTGCTCGTCCGTGTGCTTCTTTCGTTGTTCGTTAATATTTTTCTTTTTTCAAAATTTTAGATTTTTATTTGTTTTTAAATTTATATTTTTGATATTTTATATTTTTCGATTTTTTATATTTTTCGATTTTTTATATTTTTCGATTTTTTATATTTTGGATATTTTATATTTTTCGATTTTTATATTTTTCGAAGTTTATATTTTTGAATTTTTATATTTTTCGAATTTTAGATTTTTCGTTTTTTCAAAACTTTAGAACTTTCTTTTCCTTTGTGTTTTATGTCTCATCTTCCTTCGTACCTCGCTCGTCGTTTGTCGCTAGTCGCACGACAATAACGTTTGTCGCAAGTCGCACGACTCGTTGCTCGTCCGTATGCTTCTTTCGTTGTTCGTTAATATTTTTCTTTTTTCAAAATTTTAGATTTTTATTTGTTTTTAAAATTATATTTTTGATATTTTATATTTTTCGATTTTTTATATTTTTCGAATTTTTATATTTTTCGATTTTTTTTATTTTTCGATTTTTTATATTTTGGATATTTTATATTTTTCGAATTATTATATTTTTCGAATTTTTATATTTTCCGATTTTTTATATTTTTCGATTTTTCTTAAATTTTTCGATTTTTTATATCTTTCGATTTTTTTATATTTTTTGATTTTCTTAATTTTTCGAATTTTTATCTTTTTGTTTTTTTATTTTTTTGAATTTTTATATTTTTGAATTTTTATATTTTTGAATTTTTATATTTTTCGTCTTTTCAAAATTTTAGAATTTTCTTTTCTTTTGGGTGTTTTGTCTCATCGACTTCGCTCGTCGTTCGTAGCTAGTCGCTGGTCGCTTGTCACTTGTCGCTCGTCGTTCGTCGTTTGACGCTATTCGCTCCGCAATAACGTTTGTCGTAAGTCGAACGACTCGTTGCTCATTCGTATGCGTCTTTCGTTGTTCGTTAATATTTTTCTTTTTTCAAAATTTTAGATTTTTATTTTTTTTAATTTATATTTTCGATTTTTTATATTTTTCGATATTTTTAGTTTTCGATTTTTTATAATTTTTGAATTTTTATATATTTGAATTTTAATTTTTTTCGAATTTTCAAAATTACAGAATTTTCTTTTCTTTTGTTTTATGTCTCATTTTCGTGGGTGATCTATCCAGCAAGTCGATCAAGTGGGTGATCAACCCAGCAAGTCGATTAAGTGGGTGATCGACCAAGCAAGTCCATCAAGTGTGTGATCGACACAACAAGTCGCTCAAGTGGGTGATCGACTCAGCATGTCGATCAAGTGGGAGATCGACCCAGCAAGTCGATCAAGTGGGTGATAGACCCAGCCTGTCGATCATGTGAGTGATCGACCCGGCAAGTCGATCAAGTGGGGATCGAGCAAGAGAGTCGATCAAGTGGGGATCAAGCAAGAGAGTCGATCAAGTGGGTTATCGACCCAGCAAGTCGATCAACTGGGTTATCGACCCACCAAGTCGATCAAGTGGGTGATCGACCCAGCAAGTCGCTCAAGTGGGTGATCGACCCAGCAAGTCGATTAGTAAGTGATCGACCCAGCAAGTCGATTAAGTAGGTGATCGACCCAGCAAGTCCATCAAATGGGTGATCAACCCAACAAGTCGCTCAAGTAAGTGATCGACCCAGCAAGGCGATCAGTGGGAGATCGACCAAGCAAGTCGATCAAGTGGGTGATATACTCTGTAAGTCGATCAAGTATGGATCGACCCAGCAAGTCGCTCAAGTAAGTGATCTATCCAGCAAGTCGATCAAGTGGGTGATCGACCCAGAAAGTCGATCAAGTGGGTGATCGACCCACCAAGTCGATCAAGTGGGGATCGAGCAAGATAGTCGATCAAGAGGGGGTCGAGCAAGAGAGTCGATCAAGTGGGTAATCGACCCAGCAAGTCGATCAGTTGGGTGATCGACCCCGCAAGTTCATCAAAGGGTTGATCGACCCAGCAAGTTGATCAAGTGGGTGATCTACACAGCTAGTCGCTCAAGTGGGTGATCGACTCAGCAAGTCGATCAAGTAGAGGATTGACCTAGCAAGTCGATCAAGTTGGGGATCGACCCAGCAAGTCGATCAAGTGGGGATCGAGCAAGAGAGTCGATCAAGTAGGTGAGTCGATCAACCATTTGAGCGACTTGCTTGATCGATCACCCACTTGATCGACTTGCTGGGTCAATCACCCACGAAAATGAAACATAAAACACACAAAAGAAAAGAAAATTCTATAATTTAGAGAAAACGAAAAAAATAAAAATTAATAAATATAAAAATCGAAAAATATAAAAAATCGAAAAATATAAAAATTTGAAAAATATAAAAAATCGAAAAATATAAAAATCGAAAAAAAACTGAAAAATATAAAAAATCGAAAAATATAAAAAATCAAAAGTATAAATTTCAAAAAAATAAAAATCTAAAATTTTGAAAAAAGAAAAATATTAACGATCAACGAAAGAAGCATACGAACGAGCAACGAGTCGTGCGACTAGCGACAAACGTTATTGTCGTGCGACTAGCGACAAACGACGAACGACGAGCGACGAGTGACAAGCGACCAGGGACTGGCTACAAACGACGAGCGAGGTACGAAGGAAGATGAGACATAAAACACAAAAAAAGAAAATTCTGAATTTTTGAAAAAACGAAAAATACAAAAATTCAAAAATATAAAAATTCGAAAAATATAAAAAATCTAAAAATATAAAAAATCGAATAATATAAAAAATCGAAAATATAAATTAAAAAAAATAAAAATCTTAAATCTTGGGAAAAAAATATTAACGAACAACGAAAGACGCATACGAACGGGCATAGTCGTGCGACTAACGACAAACGTTATTGTCGTGCGACTAGCGACAAACGACGAACGACGAGTGACAAGCGACCAGCAACTGGCTACGAACAACGAGCGAAGTACGAAGGAAGATGAGACATAAAACACCAAAGAAAAGAAAATTCTAAAATTAAAAAAAAGAAAAATTTAAAAATTCAAAAATATAAAAATTTAAAAATTCAAAAATATACAAATCGAAAAATTAAAAAAATTGAAAAAATAGATAAATAAAAAATCGAAAAATATAAAAAATCGAAAACTATAAAAAATCAAAAATTAAAATTCAAAAACAAATATAAATAAAATTTTGAAAAAAGACAAAAATATTAATAACAACGAAAGAAGCATACGAACGAGCAACGAGTCGTGCGACTAACGACAAACGTTATTGTCGTGCGACTAGCGACAAACGACGAGCGACGAGTGACAAGCGACCAGTGACTGGCTACGAACGACGAGCGAAGTACGAAGGAAGATGAGACATAAAAAACACAAAAGAAAATTCTAAAATTTAAAAAAAAACGAAAAATATAAAAAAATTCAAAAATATAAAAAATTGAAAAATATAAAAAATCGAAAAATATAAAAAATCGAAAAATATAAAAAATCAAAAATCTAAATTTCGATCGACTTGCTGTGTGATCGAAATAGCAAGTCGATCAAGTGGGTGATCGACCCAGCAAGTCGATCAAGTGGGTGATCGACCCACCAAGTCGATCAAGGGGGTGATCGACCCAGCAAGTCGATCAAGTGGGTGATCGACCCACCAAGTCGATCAAGTGGGGATCGAGCAAGATAGTCGATCAAGAGGGGGTCGAGCAAGAGAGTCGATCAAGTGGGTAATCGACCCAGCAAGTCGATCAGTTGGGTGATCGACCCCGCAAGTTCATCAAAGGGTTGATCGACCCAGCAAGTTGATCAAGTGGGTGATCTACACAGCTAGTCGCTCAAGTGGGTGATCGACTCAGCAAGTCGATCAAGTAGAGGATTGACCTAGCAAGTCGATCAAGTTGGGGATCGACCCAGCAAGTCGATCAAGTGGGGATCGAGCAAGAGAGTCGATCAAGTAGGTGAGTCGATCAACCATTTGAGCGACTTGCTTGATCGATCACCCACTTGATCGACTTGCTGGGTCAATCACCCACGAAAATGAAACATAAAACACACAAAAGAAAAGAAAATTCTATAATTTAGAGAAAACGAAAAAAATAAAAATTAAAAAATATAAAAATCGAAAAATATAAAAAATCGAAAAATATAAAAATTTGAAAAATATAAAAAATCGAAAAATATAAAAATCGAAAAAAAACTGAAAAATATAAAAAATCGAAAAATATAAAAAATCAAAAGTATAAATTTCAAAAAAATAAAAATCTAAAATTTTGAAAAAAGAAAAATATTAACGATCAACGAAAGAAGCATACGAACGAGCAACGAGTCGTGCGACTAGCGACAAACGTTATTGTCGTGCGACTAGCGACAAACGACGAACGACGAGCGACGAGTGACAAGCGACCAGGGACTGGCTACAAACGACGAGCGAGGTACGAAGGAAGATGAGACATAAAACACAAAAAAAGAAAATTCTGAATTTTTGAAAAAACGAAAAATACAAAAATTCAAAAATATAAAAATTCGAAAAATATAAAAAATCTAAAAATATAAAAAATCGAATAATATAAAAAATCGAAAATATAAATTAAAAAAAATAAAAATCTTAAATCTTGGGAAAAAAATATTAACGAACAACGAAAGACGCATACGAACGGGCATAGTCGTGCGACTAACGACAAACGTTATTGTCGTGCGACTAGCGACAAACGACGAACGACGAGTGACAAGCGACCAGCAACTGGCTACGAACAACGAGCGAAGTACGAAGGAAGATGAGACATAAAACACCAAAGAAAAGAAAATTCTAAAATTAAAAAAAAGAAAAATTTAAAAATTCAAAAATATAAAAATTTAAAAATTCAAAAATATACAAATCGAAAAATTAAAAAAATTGAAAAAATAGATAAATAAAAAATCGAAAAATATAAAAAATCGAAAACTATAAAAAATCAAAAATTAAAATTCAAAAACAAATATAAATAAAATTTTGAAAAAAGACAAAAATATTAATAACAACGAAAGAAGCATACGAACGAGCAACGAGTCGTGCGACTAACGACAAACGTTATTGTCGTGCGACTAGCGACAAACGACGAGCGACGAGTGACAAGCGACCAGTGACTGGCTACGAACGACGAGCGAAGTACGAAGGAAGATGAGACATAAAAAACACAAAAGAAAATTCTAAAATTTAAAAAAAAACGAAAAATATAAAAAAATTCAAAAATATAAAAAATTGAAAAATATAAAAAATCGAAAAATATAAAAAATCGAAAAATATAAAAAATCAAAAATCTAAATTTCGATCGACTTGCTGTGTGATCGAAATAGCAAGTCGATCAAGTGGGTGATCGACCCAGCAAGTCGATCAAGTGGGTGATCGACCCACCAAGTCGATCAAGGGGGTGATCGACCCAGCAAGTCGATCAAGTGGGTGATCGACCCAGCAAGTCGATCGAGTGGGTGATCGACACAGCAAGTCGATCAAGTGGGGATCGAGCAAGAGAGTCGATCAAGTGGGGATCGAACAAGAGAGTCGATCAAGTGGGGATCGAGCAAGAGAGTCGATCAAGTGGGTGATCGACCCAGCAAGTCGATCAAGTGGGTGATCGACCCACCAAGTTGATCAAGTGGGTGATGGACCCAGAGAGTCCATCAAGTGGGAGATCGACCCAGCAAGTCGATCAAGTGGGTGATCGACCCAGCAAGTCCACGAAGTGGGTGATCGACCCAGCAAGTCGATCAAGTGGGTGATCGACCCAGCAAGTCGATCAAGTGGGTGATTGACCCAGCAAGTCGATCAAGTGGGTGATCGACCCAGCAAGTTGATCAAGTGGGGATCGAGCAAGAGAGTCGATCAAGTGGGGATCGAGCAAGAGAGTCGATCAAGTGGGTGATCGACCCAACAAGTCGATCAAGTGGGGATCGAGCAAGAGAGTCGATCAAGTTGTGATCGAGCAAGACAGTCGATCAAGTGGGTGATCGCCCCAGCAATTCGATCAAGTGGGTGATTGACCCAGCAATTCGATCATGTGGGGGATCGACCAAGCAAGTCGATCAAGTGGGTGATCGTCTCTGCAAGTCGCTCAGGTGGGTGATCGACTCAGCAAGTCGATCAAGTGGTGGATTGATTCAGCAAGTCGATCAAGTGGGGATCGAGCAAGAGTCGATCTAGTAAGGATCGAGCAAGAGATTCGATCAAGTGGGTGATCGACCCAACAAGTCGCTCAAGTGGGTGATCGACTCAGCCAGTTGATCAAGTGCGTGATCGACCCAGCAAGTCGATCAAGTGGGGATTGAGCAAGAGAGTATATCAAGTAGGGATCGAGCAAGAGAGTCGATCATGTGGGTGATCGACCCAGCAAGTCGCTCAAGTGGGTGATCGACCCAGCAAGTCGATCAAGTGGGTGATCGACCCAGCAAGTCGATCAAGTGGGTAATCGACCCAACAAGTCCATCAAGTGGGTTATCGACACAGCAAGTTGCTCAAGTGGGTGATCGACTCAGCAAGTCGATCAAGTGGGGGATCGACCCAGCAAGTCGATCAAGTGGGTGATCGACCTAGCAAGTCGATCAAGTGGGTGAATGACTCAGCAGTAGATCAAGTGGTTGATCGACCCAACAAGTCGATCAAGTGGGTGATCGACCCAGCAAGTCGATCACGTGGGTGATCGACCCCTCAAGTCAACTAAGTGTGGGATCGACTCAGCAAGTAGATCAAGTGGGCGATCGACCCAACAAGTCGATAGAGTGGGAGATCGGTCCAGCAAGTCGATCAAGTGGGTGATCGACCCAGCAAGTCCATCAAGTGGGTGATCGACCCATCAAGTCGCTCATGTGTGTTATCGACTCAACAAGTCGATCAAGTGGGTGATCGACCCAACAAGTCGATCAAGTGGGTGATCGACCCAATAAGTCGATAGAGTGGGAGATCGGTCCAGCAAGTCGATCAAGTGGGTGATCGACCCAGCAAGTCGATCTAGTGGGTGATCGACCCAGCAAGTCGATCAAGTTGGTGATCGACCCAGCAAGTCGATCAAGTGGGTGATCGACCCAGCAAGTCCATCAAGTGTGTGATCGGCCCAGCAAGTCGCTCAAGTGGGTGATCGACTCAGCAAGTCGATCAAGTGGGTGATCGACCCAAGAAGTCGATCAAGTGAGTGATGACCCAGCAAGTCGATCACGTGGGTGATCGACCTAGCAAGTCGATCAAGTGGGTGATGGACCCAGCAAGTCGATCAAGTGTGTCATCGCCCCAGCAAGTCCATCAGGTGGGTGATCGATCCAGCAAGTCGCTGAAGTGGGTGATCGACTCAGCAAGTCGATCAAGTGGGTGATCGACCCAACAAGTCGATCAAGTGGGTGATCTACCCAGCAAGTCGATCAAGTGGGTGATCGACCCAACAAGTCGATCATGTGGGGGATCGGCCTAGCAAGTCGATCATGTGGGTGATCGACCCAGCAAGTGGATCAAGTGGGTGATCGACCCAGCAAGTCGATCAAGTGGGTGATCGACTTGCTGGGTGATCGACCCAGCAAATCCATCAAGTGGGTGATAGACCCAGCAAGTCGCTCAAGTGGGTGATCGACCCAGCAAGTCGATCGAGTGGGGGATCGACCCAGAGAGTCGATCAGGTGGGTTCGACCCAGCAATTATTCTCAAAATTCCTAACCTGATGTCCTGCCATTCTTATCCTGCCACCCAAAATTTTGACTATAAATAATTGACAGATTATAACTAATTGACAGACAAGTTTCAAAAACAATAATAAAAAATTAAAGAAGCGCGAGGTGAGCAACATATGTATAAATTAGACATTTCGTTCCCGAGTTATAGAAAACTTATTTGCATCAGTAAATGAACTGAATTTGTCTGCATTGCTAACAAAATAGTAACTCATCGTTACCTCAACTTCTACCATTACAAGAAAAAGGAGAGTTCAACAAAACGTGCGGGTGGTGAAGATACATTTACGTCCAGAAGAAAAATCCATCTCAGCATTTGCTCAATAGATCAGGGAAACTGGACAAAACCTGTTCGAGATGGGGGTCAGAAGTGGAATGACGTATTCGATAGCTTGAACAGTGGGAGAGGCAAAATAAAACAAACACAAATACACTTCAACAGCTCATGAAACAAAACACCTTTCGTAACACAAACAAGCACCGTCTTCCTGCTGTAGAAGGAACTTTTAACTTTTAAAATTGAACCATTCAAAAGAAAAATATTTTCCCTTTTGCAGCGAACAATTGTTAACCTGAATCTCTCATCAATTAGGACTTCATTGAAAACTGTATTCGTCCACACACATGACCTATTTTTTAACAAAATTGAATATCTCTGCTTTTAAACACAATTCATTTTGTGACTAATCTTGTAAATGTTTAGATGTAAACGTAAATAGTACGCATGTAGCATTAACAGCAGACCTAAAACTTCATGTTCTTTCAAAATTTATTTTACTCAAGAAAGAAATTTCAAACCACATAATTGGCCTCCATATTTTCATGTAGTTTTATACAAGTTTTACTCCTTTCTCAAGTTCTCTATACCTTAAGGTTACACATTACATAATGGAACTCAATATTACTAGTTTTCTCAATAAATGAAAAACATTTCATTAATAAAAACCGATCATTAACTTGAAATTCTCTACACGTCTTTTGTCGTAAAAACGTGTCATACAAGCCCTTTTCTCAAAATTCATACAAAATTGTTGACCTTACGCAGGTCATTCCTTTCGAATCGCCTCTCGGAGGCTGCTCACGTAACGGTAGCCTGTAATCTTGATTCCGCCTACTGCAAAGTACGACGCTACAGGTCTAGTAATCTTAATTACCAGTAGTGTGCAGAGTAATCCAGAGCCTTTCGAATGCCGAATTATTCGTAAAAAATACTATAAACCGTAATGCAAATCTAGACCCCAATAGACCAAACTCCAACATTCAAATTAAAACTAAGAAAGGAATAAAGCTAAAAATAATTAGTCGCGTATTAGTACGGTCATCTAATTACAATCGTATAGAGTTTATTATTTTAATATGCATAAGCTTATTTTTACAGCATTTTATAGTAAATCTACGCTTACGGATAATGCATAAAATTGACTCCATTTTATTTCGTGTGTCCTTCTAGGTCAAGCTCCGGCCTGATTTGTACTTTCAGACTTGGCTGTAGACAGGTACTTTCCGCCAAGATTTCAGAAATCGACGGTTATGAAGTTAGAGTAAGTGAGGAGTCATACCAATTTCAATTTATTTCATGTTACATAATACAAGAATATGTGCATACACACAAGTACAAAATATCACATTTCTGCACCTCACCGAAGACATAGCCCTGTGGGAGAGAAATGATTTAACGCAATTCCAAGTATTACAATAAAGATAATATCAAGTTTTAAACACAATGTTACAAACATTTACATTATTACAATCGAGATACCATCCACACAAGCTGACTTTTTAGTCGTCAGGAGACTGAACAGGATATGGAGGTGTATAATTCACAGTATGCTCAAATCCCTGTGTCAACCAAAGTTTACACAAAATTGATAAAAAAATAGCTATATTCAAGTTCATTATTTTCATTATATTTTGTTTGTACAGGGAATTTTTTTATCATAGTTCACATGAGGGTTATATGTATACCCAAAGGTTTTTAACATTACCATATATCGTGCCGAGAATATTTTATAGTAAGAATCCTTAGTTTCTTTAATAATGACTAACACGTTTCTATAGTATTTGTATTTACATTTCAAATTGTCACAAGGACATCGATTTTTAACTTTACATTGATTTATCAGTTCCCTCGTTATCCAATTTTTACGATGCTTATATTTAGGGGAGAATTTTATTTTTAATTAAATATGTTGATTGCACCCTGTATCTTTTTTTATTTAACGACATAAAGCAGCATCCATGTTATCTTCGGGATAAACCGTTCCTGCTGTGGTCAGCCTTTTCTGGCGCCTACTTAAGGGGCGGCGGGCGCCAGCCAGTGAAGAGCCACCACCAGTGAAGAGCTCTGGTCAAGGCGAGGAAGGATCGGCCGAACTCCACGCCGTTGCGGCTGCCGCGGCTGGTTCCCGGTCCCGCAGGAGACGCCTTGGTCGCAGCCGGCACCTGATTCAACAGACGGTATATCTATGTGAGTAAGAAATCCACTTCCTTTCTTTTAAGATTACTATCTCCAGATACAGCTCTTTCAAAAGAAAGAACTAAGCAAAAATTACTTAATACAGTTTTTTTCAAACAACTAAGCACTTTGTAATACAGCTGTTGTCTGGTCTACCATCTGTAATGGGCAGCGGTATTGTTTAAAGGCAAGCGAGAAGCGCGAACGGTCTCGCACGCTCTCGGATCGAGGCGCCCTGGTTTTCTCAACAGGCTGGTTTTCTCAAAGTCTCGGTTGATCCTGAGTACGTCACCGACTCGCGCGCCGTTACCTCGGCCCCCGCCGCCGAACCTGCTACCTCGCAAGGGGAAATCCCTGCTGTCAATTCGCTGCGAGAACCCTATAGTGGTTCGACGTCTCAGGGCGCGCTCCCTCGTGAAACTAACCCTGGACACGGAGGGAGAAGACAAAACGTCCACTGTGTCAAAACCTATTCGCATCGCAAATGCACTAAAGGCTCTGACGCAAGCCGACTCTGATGGGTGCATTGCTGACCTCCCGTTGGATCTGTTCTCGCCTGACACCTGCCGACAGGCAGGCTCTCTCGAAGGCGGCGGACCAAAGCGGAATTAGGGAGTACTACGCCCTCTCCGCTAGAGCGGAACCTTTACCCTGACCAACCGCCTCACCAATTGCCGGCAAAGGCAAGAAGCGCCGTCTCTCGGGTGATGAGCCGAGCGCCTCGCGCTGCCCGCGGTCGATGAGACCGAGATGCAGGTGGACAGCGCAGCCGAGGGTAGCGGTGAGCCCGACGCGTCGGAAATCCCGGTAGCCAGCAACGGCGACTCGGGTGCCCACGTGGAGGTGCGATCGCCGCCTCGGCCCGTGTCGCCACTGGCACCGTCGCCTCCACGCGGAAATACGCAGGGCCCTCCTCCCTCCACTTCTGAACCCAGGAAGGCATCAAAGCGCGTCCCTCCCGTCATAGTGGCGACCGAAGCGGTGCCCTCCGAAGGCGGTTTCTCCGAGTGGGTAAGGGTCATCACGCGCGGCTGGGAATTCCCGGTCGCGGAAAAACACTGTAGGGAGTTTTTCTCCCTGTGAGCGCGGAACGCGGACGACCACATAAAAATCTCCGCGAACCTAAAGTCACGTAAGCTGGGCCACACACACGAAAGGAACAGAGGGGACTCAAACTCTACGTGAGAGACCCTCCGCCCCAAGTGACGGCGGAAGAGGTGACGGACGACTTAACACAACCGGGGAAACATCGGCCCACTGTCATACAGCTTAAAGGCGCCGGTACGGAATTCTCATTCCATTAGGCGCCTACTTCGTCAACCTCCCTCCGGGTGACGACGGCAAGTGGGTCTTTGCCCGGAAAGGTATATGCAACTGCTCTGCGCACGTAGAAATTGCCAGGCAGACCGATAGCGGTCTGTTCTGCAAACGATGCTGCAGATAATCGCATACCCGGACCTACTGTCAGGTTAAACCGCGGTGCATGCACAGCGGCGAAGACCTTTTGACAGACTCCTGCGGGAACAGCAGTTCACCAGCGTTTTGCTGTAAATGCCGGGGCAACCACTCTGCCAACTACGCCGGCTGCAAGGCGAGGAAAACTGCAGCGAAAACATAAACAATCGCAAACAGCAACAAAAACACCAAGTCGAGGCCACTTGTACGCAAGTTGACAAAAATGTCACCTTAGCAGAGGCTAAGGCAAACCACCCTGCACAGGCAGGGCGAGCGGAACGGGAAGAAGCAATCTCTGCAGCCCGAAAGGGAATTAAGGAGAGGGTGAACCGTGCGCCCGGCGCGCCCCAAGCCCAACTCAGACATCAGTAACGCCTGCTGCTTCCTGTGAAGCGGAACTCCAAAAGAAGGTCGCTGAATTGAAGCAACAAGTCGCCCAACACACCACACTCCTCCAGACCCTCTGCCAATAGGTGTTCAACCAAAATGGCTGAACAACTAAATCAGAGAAACGCAAACACCCGCCCCTTAGCTCTGGCCGCTTGGAACATTAACGGACACTCCGGTCAGACTGACTAACGAGAAACTTTTATAGAGCTTTTCTGCAACAAATATCGCATTGACGTTCTGCAGCTGCAGGAAACTAAACTCAATAGCTCAGATCATATGGAGCTGCGCGACATGGCAATTTACTGTACCGACCGCGACGGTAATCATCGCTGGGGCGGGCGTCGCAATTGCCGTACGCCGCTCAATACCTCACCGCCTCCAAGCGGCTAAATCGTGGCGAGGTCGACGAAGGGCGACGTAGCTCTAGTATCTGTATACCTCGCACATAACATACCTCTAATAGAGGAATATTTTGATACAGTGCTCTCCCTAGCACCTCGCACGGTCCTGGCGGGCGACGTGAACGCCAAGTGCGAAGAATGGGGATGCAACACCACAAATAGGAACGGAACCTTACTTGTAAGCTTCCTGTTATCACATCACTCAGTGAATCTCGTCCCACCTTTTACCCCTACTCGTTTTCGAATTAACCCCGGGGAAAGACACGAAATCCTAGACGTGGCGCTCACGGCCGGAAACATCCGGGAAACAACGCCAAAACCAATCTTCTCCTTATCTGACCACATTCCTATCACCTTCGCTGTAGGCAGCACACGCTCCTTCAGCTGTCAAAAACAGTGGGTCTCACAACCCAAAAAATGGAACGAGTTCCGCTCACTACTCGCTACATCACACACAATTTCTTTGCAAATCATTGACTAAAGAATCTATTGATGCACGGATACAAACACTCACAAAACATCTACAGTCGGCTCACAGGAATGCAACACCTGTATTTTCAACCCGAGGTAGAAAAACTTTTGCGCGAAAAACGCAAGTCTAGACGGCTCTGGCAACAGTGCACATGCCCCGTACTCACAACACAGTTGCGAGAGTGCGAAAACCGCCTAAACGCGGCACTCTCAAATCATCACGCAGCCGATTGGGAAAAGCGCATGAGAGAGATCGGAACCGATCACTAACGAAACGACCTTTTCAAACTTCAAAAGGTCCGTACCGAGCACAAACACAGCCATTTGAGGACCTGACAACGCGGAAGGAAAACCAACAAACCTTTTTTCCGACCAAGCTAAGGCGGAATTCTTCGCGGATATGCTCGAAGAAAGGTGCACAAACAACACCTCGCAGACCACGATGAGGATAGTGCAGAGGAAAGCAACGACACCATACTCACACACTGCACTATCCAAGAAATCTCAAAAAACTATCACAAGCATGCGCAGTCGCAAGGCACCGGGCCCCAAATCTTGAAAGAAGCGTTTCCGATCATCAGTTCTGATCTAACACCTTTACAATAGCTGTATCACACTACGGTATTTCCCGGAATGCTGGAAACACGCTCCCGAAACCTGGTAAAGACCTCACTCTCGCGACGAGCTACAGGCCTATCAACCTGCTCCCAATCATGGGGAAAGTTTTCAAAAGGCTAATCCTCGCGCGAATCCAACCAGCTATCATCTCAAAAAACATACGAGATGAGAAATTTGCCTTCCCACCGGGACATTCAGCCTCACTGCAGGCACTATGTATGGCTCACCAGATCTCCGCTGACCTCATACTCTCACAGGATGTACTTGTCGTATACATCGACATGGTACAAGCCTTCGACAAAGTGCCACACGAAACACTACTCTCCAAACTAAGACGAAGACTCCCAAAAGATGTAACGGATATGATTACATCTTTTCTCACAAACCGCACCTTCGTGATCGAAGTGGGAAAAGCGAGATCCTAAAAGCGCGGGATTTTCGCCGGAGTCCCGCAAGGCTCCGTGCTCTCCCCGCCCCTGTCCGTATATGTCAATGCCATACCACAGATACCACGAATTAGGATATTCCTGTATGCTGACGACATAGCAGTCCTAGCAAGAGGAATAAACCTAGACCATAAACTGAAAACACTACAAAAACAGATGAACCTGACTCTGAAGTGGGCACAAGAAAACCACTTGACTTTCTCAGCGGAAAAGTTTCAGGCAATCTGGTTCTCTAGCCGCAAAACACAAACACACAAAGCGGTTCACGACGCCCAAGCAAATCAAAATTAGAACCCAAAAACTCAAATGGGCGCCTAAGACAACCTACCTGGGTGTCACTTTCGACTGGAGCATGCACCGGCACTTAGATGTCAGACGAATCCGATCGAAACTTTACCTAAGTCCCGTCTTCTAAAACTTCTCCTAAAGGAACCTTCACTCTCCTTGGATCTTCGCCTGGCACTCTATAAAACGTGCTGCCGGCCTGTGGTCACCTATTCCGCAGCGACGTGGTGGACCACAGCACAGAAATACAAGGACACACTTGAGTTAATTCAGAATAGAGTTCTGAGACTCATATCTCACCCTCCGTTTCGGAAACGACTGAAAGTACTGAGGAAGGAACTTGATAACGAGTCCTTCACTCAATGCTTGAAACGGCTATCATTCAATGAAGTTTACCAAGGTTTTCAATCAGACGAAGCTTTAGCTACGCTAGAAAACTTTCAGAGACATTTCCGTACGAGCTCTCTCTTCAGACATACTAAGAGCGTAGAGCGAAACCTACACAAACTATTTGCACCTAGCAGTAAAACGCAAAAGGCGTGTGCACTGCATATACGATCAAGTATCCTCTGATCAATACGATCATGATGCGATCGAACACCACACTGACCTTCGGCTACGCCCAAAAAACAAGCCCGCCAGTCCAGTTGGAGGCTCAGAGAGCAGCTGGTGCACGGTTGCCTACGCCGTACGAGTCCGGTCAGGGACTCGGTCAAGGAGTGCACGAGAGTCAACACGGGAGTCGCCTACGCGGCAGTCGGAGGGTCAGCGCGCGGTGTGGACCGCGACGAGACGGCAAGCCGTGCCGGAGGGCGCACGGTAGCCTACGCCGAGAGAGGCGACTCCACGGAGAACGAGCAGGACGCTCGTTCCACGGAAGACCCAACCCTGCGGCCGCAATCCATGCTGGCATTGTACGGACGCGCAAGGAGGGCGCATTCGCGCTTCAAGTACTCTCCATGGTGGGAGTGGGACATTGATCTCGAAGCTAATTGTAAAGTTCATGTGGAGTGAATAAAGCTTGTTAATATGATGTACCTCCTTCATTTAACGAACTGTCAAGTTCCTGTCAGAAATTTTCAAATTTTCAGAAGTTCATTTATTTTTTTATTTTACATGGTTTTCCATTATATGCTATGGGGTGTTCTTAAAGTACTATTTAGATACACAATTGTGGCAAAAGGGAAGTCAAATCTAAATTATTAATAAGACGTGGAAAATATGACTATCAACTTGCCGAAGATGACAGTACAAGAACGTATGTCCCCTCATACTCTTTTCGGTATTTTAATAAGCGAAATATAACCAAATTCGTGTACATTGGTAATATAACAATGGACAAGATCAGTATTCCTCAGAATACCTATATTAAAATCACCAATATTAAAATGTTTTATGCTTCACCTGAGGTAGATGTATTGGAGTATAATATCTAAATGGTCCTTGTAATGAGACTTCTTAGAAAATTGGAATGGTTTCTTACCAGTGTGAGTGCGCATGTGACGAGCCAAGTATCCTTTTTCAGTGAAGGTCTTCTCACAGATGGAACACTGGAAAGGTTTCTCACCATTGTGGGTGCGCATGTGCGTAGCCAAGGTTCCTTTTAGAGTGAAAGTCTTCTCACAGATGGAACACTGGAAAGATTTCTCACCAGTGTGAGTGCGCATATGTTTACCCAACGTTCCTTTCTCAGTGAAGGTTCTCTCACAGATGGAACACTGGAAGGGTTTCTCACCAGTGTGGGTGCGCATGTGGTTTTCCAAGGTTCCTTTTTCAGTGAAGGGCTTCCCACAGATTAAACACTGGAAAGGTTTCTCCCCAGTGTGGGTGCGCATGTGACGAGATAGGTGTCCTTTTTCAGTGAAGGACTTCTCACATATGGAACACTGGAAAGGTTTCTCACCAGTGTGGGTGCGCATGTGCCTATACAAGAAGCCTTTTGCAGTGAAGGTCTTCTCACAGATGGAACACTGGAAAGGTTTCTCACCAGTGTGGGTTCGCATGTGCTCATCCAAGGATTCTTTGCGAGCGAATGTCTTCTCACAGATGGAACAGTGGAAAGGTTTCTCACCGGTGTGGGTGCGCATGTGACAAGCCAAGTCCTTTCTGAGTGAAGGTCGTTTCACAGATTAAACACTGGAAAGGTCTCTTCCCAGTGTGGGTGCGCATGTGACGAGCCAAGTATCCTTTTTCAGAGAAGGTCTTCTCACATATGGAACACTGGAAAGTTTTCTCACCAGTGTGGGTTCGCATGTGGATATCCAAGGATTCTTTGCGAGCGAATGTCTTCTCACAGATGGAACAGTGGAAAGGTTTCTCACCAGTGTGGGTGCGCATGTGCTTATCCACGTGTCCTTTCTGAGTGAAGGTCTTCTCACAGACGGAACACTGGAAAGGTTTCTCACCGGTGTGGGTGCGCATATGACGAGCTAAGTGTCCTTTCTGAGTTAATGTCTTCTTACAGATAGAACACTGGAAAGGTTTCTTATCAGTGTGGGTGAGCAAACGCCTATGTAACTTCCCATTTCTACTGATCATCTTATTGCAAATGGAACGCTTAAAACGTTTTCCCCTGTGGATACTGCTGTGTGGAAGCACGTCCTTGCGGTGCGTGGTCTGGTCATAGTTGCTGATGCTACTCTTAGGGATGCAATCCAAGTCTGAACTATGGCTTTGTTGTGTATGGATTGTGTTGGTTTTCTCTGATGAAAAACACCCATCACCTATCAACAACAAAAAAACACATTTGTATCAGAAAAATTCAGGTGCGGACAAGCAACAACAAACGTCTGAAGCTTAACAATCAAACATTTGGTGATATAAACAAGCAATGCGAGTGCAGTAGTTGGGAACGGGAAAAGGCAGTTTTGCAAAAGCGATGAATATTTTTTAATAAGCATGTGTGTTTTGCAATTATTCAAAAAAGTAAAAATGTGTAATATTTAGAAAAAGGATTGGATTGTTATGACTTTCAGAAAGTAAATCTGAAATTAAAGAAGAGATAATTTTTTATGTTCTGACCTATATTTAAAGAGATAGAGAAAATGTCTTCAAAATTTTAACTACTGAGCATTTTCTTCGAATGACCCAACCAATCGAGGACTTGAGTATTCTAAAACATCGTTTAAGTCACGGATATACACTCTGTTCCCCGTGCAAATATTGGCCAAAAACATTTATATCTAAGATCTATCTCAAAAATGGCTTGATTGGTTTCAATGAAAGCTTAATTCTTAAAACACAAATGACAAACATTACTAATGATGATAGTAATATAACTAAAAAACAATGGACTTTGCATTAATCTAAACGTAAATAATTTGTATAAACACAAGGTACAATGATAAACTTTTTGGCACTAGGCTTCCGGTGAGATCGTGCGGGAGAAGCCACATTCAACAAAGAGCTACAGTTGCCTGAATTATTTCCTGTGATTCTGATGTCTGAGAAATTACCCATGTTTCATCGGTAGTGTGCAAAGTCTCACTACAAACAGGGTGAAGCTTTGTTATTCATATTCCGTTAATTTTGGTAGTGCCTAGTGCTGCGCCGGGCACTGCACTGGCGGCGTTAGTGGTGCCTCTTGTGGAGGGGTGTGGGCGAAGGTGGTCGGGGTTGGGTGCGTTGACGGCGGGAGCGCGGGGCGAAGTGGACCCTCGCCGTGTGCGAGTAGAAGCAGGCCGCGCTCTGGGAGATGCTTCCGCTATTATGCTTTCTCGAAGGGCCTCCAGCTTAGGGCCCGAAGTCACTTTTTGTTGGGCGGCGTTGGTCTCCGTACTGCACTCGCCGAAGCACTTCCACCGAGACACACCCAGAGCCTAGCAGAAGGCGCGGACCGCTTCTATTTTTCTTATGGGCGTGTTTCCTCCCTGAAATGACACGCCCGGACTGATTCTCCCGAAGCACTATGACTGCTTATTTTTATAAGTGGTGGATGCTGTTATGTCATAGCTGCAAGTGGCTCCTGCATTCGGAAATGACTAGACATCGGATGTTTAGGAAATTTCCTATTTTATTCTAATGAAAATATTTAAAGGTAATTCATTTATGTATACGAATTATGGACAACCTAACATTGACCAATTTGCCTTTTTTCTTCTTCTGTGACATAACTGCCCTTTTAGACATTTTTCTTTTTAAATGCTTTTTTTCTAAAAAAATATTGATATTTCTTTTTATTCTTGGTTACAAACACAAATTTTCATCATTTTAAGTTTTACTAATCACATAAATTTTCAACTAATAACAAATCTCCATTTTTTGTCTCGGCTGAAGCTGGCATTTGGGTTTGCAGGTCACTGACTTTTTGGAACCGCATTGTGTTTCTGATATCTTTTTTCGCATTTCTTTGCACCAATAAAATGTACTAAAAACTGTGGTCTCTGGGTACTTGGTTGAGCGGTGGGCCCTTACGTGAGCTCTGAGCACCGATTCGCGACGTAAAGCACTCATGTCTCAGAGGGCTAGGCGATTATCCCCACTTGCGATATGGATATCTTTCCGTGTCAGACGTTCTGTGTATGCCCATCTCTGCCCGCGTTGTCCGAGTGCGTCTTCGTTCTGCCCGCAGTCGTCCGAGTTGTGCAGCACGCGAAGTACTTCATCAGTGCCTCTAAGTGTAGCAACAGAGATCAATCCTGTAAAGATGCCAAAGTCTCTCAATCACTAATTGTTCATTAGTAATCTATTCTCTCCTTTATATTGTTTTTTGTATTGGCTAATTTTAAATGCAAGTGCAGTGAAAAATATTCCCGTTTTCTCTCTCCAATTTTAAGTTTTTAAAACCATTTTCGGTGCCTATTAAAAAGTTAAGTGCCCTTTTAGAGGCCTAAAACATTAGTTTTTAGTGTCTTAACATCCGATGTCTACAGATGACATGACCACACCCTATACTTCGGGCGGGCGATCCTTGCGCATGTGGGGTCCATGTATGCCTTCTCAGGCCTCATTCACATTGCAAACTCACCCGTGACGTAATGCCGTCAACTTAGCAGTAAAATTTACACGTCAAAACGAGCAGTCTCAATGACGAACGTAAGTTTCGGCTGAGCCAATCAAGTTTCAACGTACTGAAGCTTGATCGATTGTCGATTTGTTTCTAGCATGGTGGAAACATCTTTTGACAATGGTTTCAACCTTTTCCTTCGATTTGTCTTAATATATAAATGCGTGTAGCTATTGTATTTCCTTTATTTTAAAAACAAGGATTCTCTAGTATCAAATTCACGAGTGATTCGTCAGACGTAATTATTTTATTTGCCACGTCGAGTTAAAGTCGCCGTACCTAATTGACTCCTTAAATGGAAAGCTGGGCCCAGTTCTATCTCTTGTAGAAAGGGCTTCTGCGCGTTCTTGGCTAAATAAACTTATACGAGCAGTTGTCAGAAGGCAAGAGCAAGTAGCGCTACCACCGAGCGCTACAAAAATGTTCTTCGCGGCAATGGGTCAGCGCGGTCCAGCCTAGCCAACCAATTCGGTACGGCGAGACGCAGAGTGATATTTGTTATTTATTTATTTACGTCAAATTCAGTTACAAACTGTGTGACGTGCTACGGGAACAAGTTCATTTCAAGTTACATTTATGTCCAGAAGCAAAACAATGGGCCATCTCAGCATTTGCTCAAGGATCAGGGAAACTGGACGAAAATCTGATCGAGTTGGGGGTCATTGATACAGACGCTGGAGTACACTACTTGTTACAGAATATTTACAATTATTCAATCCAAATGGTAAATAATAAACTAAATGTCGTTGTTAAGATCAATATTACTTTCCTTTTGGATGCTCGGTATAGTCTCTAATTGTATAGAAACAGTTGTACAGCAGAAAAAACATTATTTGGAACTTAACCTTTGCATCGAATTTAATCGTTTAATGTCATCAGGCTGTTTTGTAAAATACTCTACATGTATTGTACGTGATTTTTTGTAGTGAACTGTTGATACTGTCATCTGATGAATAAGATTACTACGTGTTGAGATTATCGCGACATCATATTAGACATCAGCGTTTGCTGAAAATATATTCCCGCCCTTAAGTAAGTCATTTTTGACAAAAACCACTGATTCACATATCTAGAGACAAGGTAATGGTAAAATACCTAGATCAATGAAGGGAGGTTTACAAGAATCGCGTGGGTGGGAGCTATAAGATGTATTTCCCCAGAATATTATGCCATATCTCGGGTGAGAATGAACATTCGCGAAATATACACGAGCAGAATGTTAATTCAGGTGCTATACAAATTCACGTCCACCAAACAAATCTAGTCTGGGCATCGCGTTAAGAAAAATACCTACAAGTGTCAAGAAATATAAATATTAGGCTGTATCGAAAAAAATAGAAGTCAATGGCTTAGCTAGCCCCAATTGGCACCAATAAAACCGTTTTAAAAATGAGTTTAGGGGTTTGACAAACCCCAGAAAAAACCTATTTTCGCTACTTTTTAGAAAATAACGCATAAATATTTAAAAATGTTTTACCAACTGTTTGGCTGAGGTCGTGGACACGTTACCCCGCAACAATTTTATGATCATCAAACATTACTTCTTTGACTGAAGTGTACCACATTAGCTGAAATATGGCAAATTTTAGGTTAAAACCGTAGAAATGGACACTTTTAAAATGGCGATAGCTCCATACATTTTTATTCATAATACTCGTAATTTAGATTAGATTAAAACTTGATATCTCTACTTTAAAAACTTTGTTTCGCACAATTTAACTATTTCACTGTAATCTGCTAAAATTGCGCAGCGCGCCATCACTTAACGACCCACAATTCTACCACAATGCTGATTCTGATTTCTTTTTTTATTGTTAGGCTGCATTAAACATATTTGCAGTCAAATCAAACGAGTTTTGATATTACGACACTTTAAAAAACACCAAGGACCGGTTTCACCAATATTTCGTTAAGCGCTGCATTGCTAAGCTGGCTCAAAGTTAAAGTTCCAAATTCAAGCGAGCAGTAGGGGCAATTGGATACTTCTGGGACACCTAAAAATAGCATTTTAATGACTTTACAGCTGTCCCAGCTGTCTCAGCAATGTTAAAAGGTACATGACGTAAGAGGGGGAAGTCCCTGACCCCTCTGGAGGGCGGTGCCAGCTTTCTCAGCCAATGAGAGAGCTGGAACCCCCATAACATAGCAGTTTAATGACGTTACAACTGTCCCAGCTCTCTCAGCAATGTTAAAAGATACATGACGTAAGAGGGGGAAGGTCCCTGACCTCGCACCAATGTGAATTGCAGCATACGGAACCCCCTCCCCGCACGAGCGGTCCCAGCTGTGTACACGTGAGAGCGGAGTGGAGCGTTGGGCGGCGGCGGCGGCGGGGCGGGGCTGGTTCTTAAATGTATGACGTTGGAAGAAATGGAAATTTCCCTCCGCCCTGCAATGTGAAGTGGAGGGTTGTGAGAGAGAGGTCATTGACAGCAGAGCGGTCCCGGTTTTTTTCTCTTCTCTCTTTCTCTCTCGCCGCAATGTTATAAACAAAGAGTGAGAGAGAGAGAGAGAAAGTGCCCCCGGAGGAGGTTCTGACCTTGAGAGAGAGAGGGTGCGGTCGTGACAGACAGAGCGCGCTAGTCACAAAACTCTTTGAGAGTATTTAAAAGGGAGTTGTTGGCCGGTAATCAATTCCTTCACGCGCACCGCCAATTCAACTACAAGAAAAAAATGTCTGAAGTGACCGACCTGTACTTCGACTCAGAAGATGACGACGAGGTGTTTGACGAGTCAGAGACTGTGGAAGCGGAGGAGGGGTGCGAGGATCCCATGAAACCGCGCGACTTGGAAGGTCGTCGCGTGATCAACCTGGGCGATCCGGTCGACCACCAAGATGCTGCGACGAAGCTGTACGTGGATAATCAATTTACAAACGCGCGGGAATTCACAAACTATACTTCCCAGGAACAGATAAAAAGACTCGACGAAATGCGGTCCGATTTACATAACTTATCAGCCAAACAAACTCATTATTTACGTCAATGGCAATATCCCGGACCATTCAATGCGGATCTTTTTCGTATTTCGAATGTTGGCAACCCCGAGGAAGACCGCGATGCTCCACCGAGATCGTACGTGGACTGCAAAGTGAAGGAACTAAAAAAAGAAGTTGATAAACTTCCTCCAATCCGGTTGAGTAAGCAAGGCAACGTGAACATGCGAAAATTGCGCCTGGTCAACGTGGGACCACCCCGCAACAAGGACGACGCAGTAACGAAACAATACGTAGACGCCAACATGAACCTCTTTACACACGGTGCCTTGCCCGCAAGATAATAATTTTAATCAACAACGAATCATCAACGTGGCTGACCCCATCGAGGAAACTGATGTCAACCTAAGGACCTTACGTCGTTTCTTGAATACAAACTAAGAGAGAGATTATGATAAAAATGATTGTTTAATAATCAAATAAAATGACCATGTAAAAACAAGATAAAATAAATAAGTGATAAAAAACAGAAAAAAGAGAGAATTGTGTCTTTAGTCCCACTCCATCCTTTTCCTATCCTTCCCCCCAAAAAAATAGACTAGTCTAAATGATTTTTTTTGTTTTGGAGACAGCTATAGAAGGAAGAGGACCCTGCCAGGTGGGGACGTAAGGAAAAACAAAAAGTTGTATTCTTGTGAAATAAGCTTTTTATTATTCCAAAAATTTTTTTCGAAACATTGAAATAATACAATACAATATTTCTTTACATACTGTTCATCCTAAACACAAAAAGTTCATTTCCCACATGCTGACTGAGGTCAATGTCGCGTAGGTGACGCACTCGAATGTCCATACCGTCTTCTCTGAAGATCCAAAAGTGCTATACTACGCGGATTTTCAATTCGCATTACGTTTTGCAGAAGACGAAGCACAATAGGGTCATCAAGAGAGGTTGTTGAGATAAACTAGCTCCCCCCTTCCTCGTCCTCCTCGCTATCAGTACTTTCCCACTCTTCATATTCATTTGTCTGCGGTTTATGTATCAAAACGTATCTACACATGGGGCAAGTTTGATGAGTCGTCAACCATTGTTTAATACATTCTTCACAAAAACGATGTTTGCAAAGTGTTTCAACCCATCGCGTAATATTGTCTTTATGACAGATTGGACAAATGACCTCTGGACAAAAACTGTCGCTGTTCACCTCAGCGAAAGGAGGAGGAGGCGGTGTTCCCGTTGTCGTCTCCATGCCAAAGCAAATAAATCGTTAGGTAGCTCACCGGCGCCGGCAACCGTAGCAGTCTCGCTTGGCGGGCAGCGGTCCGTCGATGTGTGTGCGGCCCTTGTTGTAATGTTCCAGGCAGGGTAGAAGTTCTTGAATTGATGACAGTTGTTGAATGTGAAGAGGTAGGCGAATGTAGACGTGAGGCACCTCTCTCGCCGCCCAATGTGTCAGAAACGTGACGGGAAGATGAGCCAGACTGTCGTCGTCCAGGTGACTGAGAGAGACACCACTGTCACGAAGCCGTTGCAGAGCCCGATCAATATTGTCTGCGGTAGTAGGGTGGCGGCGGTCTCCCATCACGCGTGCGTTGAGTATGCGCGCAAACACGCAGATGTGTGTTTGCGCGTGTTCTATCTAATCACCAGGGATGTTAGTGGGGGGTGAGACAGCTTGTGGAGGGGGGGAGATATGACATCATCGCTACAAAAGCACATTGTAGTGATGTGTCACCATCCAATGGAAGAGCCCCAAGACGTGTTGAATGCCGATAGCTTCAACATTGATGTGAAGGGTATTTGTAAAGAGCTTGTAGAGCTTGCCGTGCGCGTCCACGCATTTTTTGAGTGGTGGACAGCCGTACACGTCCAAATCCTCCACGCTACAGTCTACATTCTCCCACAACCACTTACGCTTTTGATTGCCTTTAACGTAAACTTTTGAGACACCCTCAAAAGCCTGGCGAATCACGTCACGTCTCTCCCAGTATGGATAAGTGCCACTCGTCCACGGTGGGGTGGCGGGGTGATAGTGTTCAATCCATGCCTTTGTTCTTTGATCCTGCTCACTGAGTTCATACACGTGACAAGGAGGTTTGAAAGTATAAGTATGTAGACACTCATCGTCTTCCGGATTGCGCGGGATTCGCAGTACCGTCAACAATTTTATGATAAATTGTCCGTTTCTGTAATATCCCTGAAGGTCAGCAATGACAGTTGTGGAATGTGAACAACCGTCCGCCCCTCCAAACGGATGATGTCGCCGGCGTATTGTGTACATTTCGTCTAGGTAGTAGAGGCGACGGCGGCGCCTAGAATGGCTGCGGCGGCTGGGATGGCGGCGGCGGCTGTGATAAAGGCTGTTCTTCGTCTAAAAACCATGGAACTGATGAGGGTTGCGATGGTACCCACTCGTTATTGTCTGATTCTTCTTCTTCTGCTTCTTTCGCTTCTTCGCTAGCGAAGAATCTCCTCACAAGAGTAGTAAATTTAAACCAATTAAAAGCAGTATCCAAGTAGCGCAACATACTGCTGATTCAACAAAATCAGCAACAGACATGTATAAGACAGTTATCACACACAGTCGTTCTAATGTGCTTAGGAGTCTCTCTCTGACAACTTCCAACGATTCCACTCCTCTTTTATAGCAGTGGAGAAAGTAAGAAGGAAAGAAAGAAAGACTTTTGATAATAAAATTAGCTATTCACGTTGTTGCTAAGGGGGGAGAGGAGGTTAATTTTTTTTGTAAGTGACCTTTTTACAAAAGAATGTGAGTGTTGAAACAAACACGAAGCAATATGATAAGGAAAAAACAAAACAAAATCGACCGCAGCTGCGCGGCAGTTGTTGGGTTTTTTCCATTGGCACGTGTGGCAGCTGCGGCCTATTCGTGTCAGCATGATTGCGACACACACTCTCTCTCTCAAATCTCAATATCCCGGGCATTCACCCAAGAGTTGTGGCGAGTGTCGAAACCAAGCCATTATACGAGACATTGTTGGTCCTTTTTGCGTAGAACACGCTCCACTAAATAATGGTTAGGGTAGCGTGTACGTTGCAATTCTTCTGCGTAGAATCGCCCCTTGATTGGTTCACCCTGAATGAGGTCTTCGAGTGAATATGTGACGGGATTGGAAAGATGCACGCCCACAATTTTAAAGAGTTCAGTACCCCAGCGCGCTTCACAACCTTTCCGAAACGGTGAGCTTTTGTGCGTGCTAACACGAACAATGTCTCTAACACGGAAGCGACGCCTCAATTGATGCATGTCGACCGTCTTTACTTTGGCGTAGACAGTGCGCAGTAACTTGTTGTCCTTTACGTCTTTCGGTTTCATACCCGTTGTTCTATGCAGTGTTATTGTAATCGTGAAGCAGGGCCGGGAGCATGAGGGGGTACCATCGGCGGGTACCTTCGGCTGAGAAGCGCCGCCACATGCGCTCTTTCAGTGTCCGATTGAAACGCTCGACGACCACCGCCTTCAAGTTTGAATAGGTGGAATAATGGTGAATAGATTTTGCGCGCAACCATTTCTTGAAAGAGCTATTGTAAAATTCTGTACCATCATCCGTTTGTAAGAGGGTCGGTTGCCACCGACCGCCGCTGAATGCCAAGATGCGCTCAAAGCCTTTCACAACTTCGTGACCGGTCTTCTTTTTGAGCGGTTCGGCCCACGCGAACTTGGAATACACATCAATTACCGTTAAGATGTACCGCATATCGCGATTGCCTGTCGCATAAGGCTGCATGTCGACCAAATCCGCTTGCCATAAGTCGTCGAGTCCATTCATTATCACCTTCCGTCTAGTGTAATGGCGCCGAGCGGGTGCGTGTAGTTCTTTCGCTATACCTAGACGCACAGGCGACACTTTGTTGACAGGTGGCGGCTTTCCATCCTGCTTTTTCCTCTGCATGGTGACACTGACTAGATGATAATACCAGCAGCGCGGAGTTCGTGCTCTATTTCTACTATTTCACCATCGTGACCATTGTTACCGGCGGCTTTGGAGGCTCGCAACAAGCGTAGTCTGTCAATGAGTGTGTTGGGATCACGCCAATACTTATAGTCGGGCGTCTTCACGAAACGCAGACCTCTCCCTTTTTGTAATTGACGTTTCGGGTTTCGTCTTCTCGGAAACAGTTGTGCAATAATAAAACGATACTTCCATCTATTCATTGTTGTTTCGCATTGTGCACCGCGCTTATAGTACATTTTATGTGCCGACGTATCATTTAGAATTTGTTTATAATTTGCCATATCGTCTGGCCTTGACTTTGATATTTGCATTGAGTGACTGTACATCCCTATTCAGACCTCTTCCGATGATTTTTGTTTTCTTCCGTCGCTTGACCCTCCTCGTACTTTGTGTTTCACTTTCTTCGCTAACAGCACGTCGTTTCCTATGGCCCCCGTCTGTTTTCGATTTTAGCTTTATCACTCCCGCCACACCGAGCTCTGCTGCCCGTTCCTCGAGGCTAGCATCTTTGGAGGTGACACGCTCCCACGCGCTCGTGGCGAGCATTTCGTCCGCCTTCTTGCGTTCTTCTCCACTCTTGTGCTCGTGATAGGCAATATCATGCGTCTTGCACGCCTGATCTAAGGGATTGATACCAACATCACCGCGCGCAAGTCGCTGTTGTAGTCGGATTCCGGGCCCACAAAACTGATATCCACCGGGAATATGAAGCTCGAACAGGAGGGCGCCGATAGCTCGATTGATCAAGCGCCCCACAGAAAAACCGCCCCCCCGCCTTCCGCGACGGCGTTGGTGAAACCCGGTCGCTGTAGTATAACGACGCTCGACCATTGCGCGAGTGAAGCGGTCGAAGAGAAGGATGTTGATTATATAATGTTGTTTGTTGGTTACTCCTGCACAATGAGAAATTTATCCAAACCCTAGCGATACCTCCCTTTGTTCACAGGACTTGATCAATCAGCATGAAGGCAAAGGGATGATCGTTCCATGTATCGGAGCACACCTTCTTAAAATCCGTGAAAGATTTAAAATCATTTCCAACATGTTCCCTGTAGATATACTCCAAGTTATTGTCGTCTTGACGGAAAATCACAATCATATTCGCATTGTCCCGAATAAGTTGTTTTGGAATTTTAGTATATGTTTGACACAAGTACAGCACATCCATATGCTTATGACGACCGGCTGCAAAGTATGCTTTAATATTGTCTTGCTTTTCAGTTGCAATGTGGTCAAAAATAAAAACACTGTTGGGGTGAGCCTCGGCGGGTGGGACAATACTGTCGTGTTGCGAGAAAGCGTGAAAGGGACAAATGCTATGCAAGACTTTTTTCAAAAACACGTACATGGGCTGCGCTTCAGTGGTTGAATACAGGTAGACATTTTCAAATTTAAGACCGTTGGCTGCAGTGAGTAGTGTAATCACAACATTCGTTTTCCCACATCCAGACGGTCCCACGATAATTGCGCGAACACTATCTGGAAGAAGAGCACCGTGTCGACTGTTGGTACCACTATCATCTCTTCCTCCTTTTAACAATTCCACCACGTTCACGACGGGTAACTTGACGGGATGTTGAATAACATTCATCACGTCTGCAACTGTTCCACACATGGAAAAGAACCATCATTTTACTGGGGGGAAAAATGGAAACAGTGGGTGGGTGTTCAAAAGAAACAATATTAATTTTAAAATGAATTTATTGATTAATGATTAGAAGGTATACATTGCATCTGACATGTACTTTTCAGTACCACTATTATTATTTTATCATTGCACAAAGTAACAACAGCCCTCGCTAACCATTCCGCGGCGTTTCTGGCACACTGTGTAACGTTCACAACATCCCCGGTGAGAGACTGCTGCTGCTGCAGCAGTCGTCCTCTTATTACACGTCGTTTGTCCGTAGGTTTGCGGTTGAGACTACTTATTCTTTTCGGTTTCGTTTTACAATGTAAATCACATTGTGTCGTACATGCCGACCCCTTTTGCGTATTCTTTCGTCTTTTACGTCTGGTCTTGTCCCCCGCCTCTTCTTCTTCTTCCCCAGCACTACTACTCCAATGAAAAACACTCGAGGGAGGAGGAGGAGGTTCTTGTTCTTGTACCCCATCCATGTCACTACCATCAGGACTAGGAGGGGGAGGAGTAGAAGTTGGCGACGGCGGCGGCGGCAACGGCGGCGGCGGCGGTGGCGTCGGCGGCGGCTCCTGTAGCTGTTGCTCGCCTACTTCACTCATTGTTATCTCTCTGGTGTGGTTGAGACGTAAAGATGAAATGACGATTGATGCGATTCGAGACTGTTTTATACATGAGTTACGATATCTGTTAACGGTTGGTAAGCAAACTCCTGTTGATGTAAAATGAGACAATAGGCCGAGGTATTCTTAGGAATGACGTGATCGGGTAAAGTTTCCATCACGATTTTGATGTTAACAGTGGAACTGATTGTCGGTTCCGGCATCTCCGTCAAATCGAAACAAAGTATTTCACAACCACTAGAGAGCCCATTGGCCGTGATGGTTGATATGGAATCTCGGTTACAAAATCTTTTCTCAAAATTTGATGTCATAGACTTCAGGTCGTAATGCATTTGTCGCACCCACAAAAATATCCGGAGCTGCGGATCAACCATTCGTTTTGATTTTTCTCGGCGTAAAATAACAATTGATCTTCTGGCCACGCGGCACCCATGTACATCCGCCGTTCCGCCGGAGAAAGTAGAGGTTTGTTCTTCATGGTTCTTGTAATGCCCGCGTTCCTAATATAGTCCACTACTACACCGTTTATTTGATATCGAATTTCCGAAAAAAGATGAGCAAACCATTCATAACAAAATCCGCTTCGCTGCGCCCGGTACCGTCTTCCTTTGTAGCTTTTCCCTCTATCACAATCATCGCTTGGTAATGTAACGATATCTTTATTCGGGATACTAATCCGAATTTCATCATTGTGCTCATATCCTGAAGTATAGGGCGTGTACAGGTGAATGGTGCTCCCTGTAATGTGCTGCTTTCCTTCTTTATCCCAGTTTTTGCCGAGAATATCGAGGACGTGGTCGTCCATCATGTTTCGTGCTTTTTGTTGCTCGCGGGTTTTTTCTTCTTCTTATGACGCATCCCAAAGCCTTCAATGCTTCTCGGTTAATGCGTGTTAACGTGGTCGCAGGACAAAGCACACTATTCCGCGGACGTCGAACAACTAGCATTTTATATTCGCTCGACATCTCGTCTATTACGAATAAGTAGGGTGCATACTACTTGCGTGTCTTCACTCATGGGTACTAAATGTCCTTCTGAGGTCTCGAGACGAATCGTAAGTTCATCAATCCAATTATGAGTTACTCTATGAAACACTTTTTCTGAAGGTCTCTCCTGAATCAGAAGACGGTAGGCCGTCGATATGAAACTGATGATGTGCGATTGTCGATTGTTTATATATCCGCTCTCCACTACGTTACACGAAACGAAGATTTGGAAGTTCTTGGCGAGTTTCACTGGCGCGTCTGACGGAACAAACATTATACTCAAAGTCGGTTTAATTTCACGAGAGAATCCCAGCAGGGGTCCTATAGAACCGGGAAGGTTAAAGAAAAGAGTAAACGATGTGCTGACAAGACATCTCTGATTAGTATGGTCCACATCTAGTTCGAAGAAATGTTTCTTCCGTGAAAATTCTGTCTTGAACATTTCTCGAAGCATTTTTTGAATGTAGCGATTGATATCTTCAACATTGTACGTACCCGTAGGGATGGTAGCGATGTAATTGTTTGGCTTACCGTCCGCGCCAGTGAAACCAAAGGTAAAACCATCACATCCTGATTTCACATTCGTTACAGTATGATACGTTTCCAGTGAAATCAAGGGTATTTCGTAAGCACCCCGCGACAGATCAATCGCTGGAGAGAATCGAACAGACACTTCAGGTCCACTGCCAATGAGTGTGTACGTGCGCATGACGGAACGGTTCGTGAGACATTGATGCTTCACCCTCCAAGCATCTCACTTTTGCTTTTCTTCTCCTTCTTCTCGTATTCGTAGAAGATGAATTGTAAACATAATTTTCCACAATTGTTTGCGTTAAAGTTTTGCACTTGACTGATGTACATCACATGATGCTCTCGCATATAGGCCCGAAACTCGAGTGGAGGGGGTAAACCAAACGAATCGAAATACTTTACTTCTTTCCCATCTTTCACGTATGCGACGAAATGAGTGCCACTACCCCGGTTGTCATCCAAGTTGATCACACCGCATTCACGCTCACGTGTCTTGGCGGGAAGTCGGTCACGTGAGAAAATTCCACGGAAGTACGGTAGTTGTAAATATCTTTTCGCGAAGCGTGCCTCCTCTTCGTGTGTAAGTGCCCGCCTCGGAATTCTAGTTAGTTTTATGATAAAGAAGAAGAAGTGGTTCGATTTTTTTTGTCCTCCCCGTCACCCTGACCCCGTCGACCTTCGACTTGCGGCCAACAGTACGCGGAACGGGGCGGGGCGGCGGCGGTATCCTTTACCCTCCATGGCTTTGTTGTGGCGTATCATTTCAGCAATTTCTCTATCCTTTGCTCTGGCAATTTTCACAGCGTTTGTTATGGCCGATGCTCCACCCGCGAGTGAGCCTAGCGCCCCCAAAGCGCCAATCAATATAGGTAAGAACCCTCCCTTTTTTTATTCTTCGCGCTCGGATTTACACGCCGACACCCGCGCCCTATTTTACGACCGCGTCTGAGTCGGCGGCGCCGACCTCCTCCTCCTCCTGTACGTGCTCCTCGACTTGACAGTTGTGGCGTTGCGAAGCATCAGTGTACTAAGTTATAATGGGATGAAAGACACCTTTTATTTAGTCTCGTGCTCCCTCATCATGGAGGGGTGGAGCGGAAGACTGCGGCGGTGGATGAGGAGAAGTCGCCGCACCCGCAGCACCTTCGAGTACACCCAGCCTGCTTTCTATTTGACTCATTCTCCGCTCAATGTCCGCAATCCACGAATGCTTTACATGTTTCAGAATCAAGTCCTTTATGGCACGTGTACGCATGCCATCGTAGGCGGTGGCCTCCATGGTAGAGATGCTTTCCAGGCGATGACTACGTGAAGTGTGTCGTTTTTCGCCAATACGAACGTCCCTTTTATGTAGCAGGCGGACACCCCCTCCCTCCCCCCGCTTTGGAAGCTAAATTGTTGTTGTTTTACCTTTCAAAACCTCACGGAGCGCTCTTATCTGTGTTTCCAACACCGCAATTCTCTCCATTTCTAACTTTGTACGTGCTTTAATCGTGTTGTTGAAAGTTCGCCGCCGTTTTTGGTAAAATACTCTTTCAGTTTGCGTTCCGCATTCGCCACACTGTTGTCAGTGTATTCTTTACCCTCTCTAAACTTAACATCTACTCGGTCTGTAACGGTTTTGGTCATAGTATCCAATTGCCCTTTAACAACGTCATTTTCTAGTACGCCTGCACTCACTTTCCAAATCATTCTATTGTTGAAATTGTAACTGCCGGAAGACCCTACGTCGGGTAAAATACCCAGCAGACGGGGTGGGATCTTATCTTCGTGTTTTTTCATTAGTTCCCTCATTGCTTTTTTTATTGCTGTCTCGCCCGCTCACGTGCGTCATCATCTCGGTACGCAAAGCAGCGATGGCTGCATTCACAGCCTCTGTGAGTTCATTGCGAGCGGAGTTGACGTACGCCTGAACACTGCTGGTCACAGCAGCAGCAGTGCCATCACGTCCGCTCATCGCGTATTCCATCATTTCGATACGCAAAGCATCGATAGCTTTATTCACGGTATCTATGAGATCATTTCGAGCGGAGTTGAGAAAAGTCCGAACATTGGCCATGGAAACAGCGTCACTTTCGTCGATGGCATCCCTGATATTCATCCAACGCTTCTTACCGACATAATTCTCGCCCACCCCACCGTGACGTTTCACGTCGTAAACCACCCGTTTCAATAATCTTTTGATCCACGTACTTTCTCGGTACGGCATCGGTGTCATCTTCAGAATACCCGATATCTACGAGGCGTTTTCCACGGAAAACATAATGACTATGGTGATGAATATGGTGCACGCAGTGTGGGTGGTGCTGCGAACGAATGGTGCGCCCGAATAAATCCATCTCCAAAGACTGACAACACTCTTTCCGAGAAAGTTGTTTATATAAAAGAATTTTTTTCTTGTTTTGTAATTAGGTTTTTGTTTTGACCCACAGTGTACATTGTTTTACAATCCTCTCTCTCTCTCTCACACACATCTTTCTTTTACCGCTGGAAGTACTCGTAAAAATAAATACTACACCATTGACTTTCTCACACAAACTGTTATCTCTTTCTAACTTCGTTATTGACCTACTTCACGATTGTTTTTTGTTTATAGATATTTATTAACGCAGGTAGAATTATGGAGAAGGTACCACACTAAAGTCATCTTTTTTTTCAATAACAAAAAAACCTCTCTGCTGTGCCTCCGCATCTCTATATAGTTCTTCGTCTTCTGTTGCGGTGGCGTAAACAAACATAAAAAAAGTTATATAACGCGCAGGCTATCGCACTGATACTGTCACGCGCGGGGCGCGTGTCCTGCCGAGGTCGAAGCTCTCGACGGCATGGGCGGGTGCGCGCGCGCGCCGCCGCAAACAAAGACGCGTGCCTCTCTCTCTAGCACGCAGCGCGGTAGGCGAGTGCACCTGCCGGGGTCGAAGCTCTCGACGGCATGGGCGCGTGCGCGCGCCGCCGCTGTAAACAAAGACGCGTGCCTCTCTCTCTCTAGCACGCAACCCAATCTGGACCCCCTCTAGCGGCGGGCCGCCGCGCCGAGGTCATCAAGGTCGCGCGTCCCCCACCACCTCTCTCTATCCCATCCGGGTCGCGCGCAAACATATTTGCCGGCTTCGCCGCGGCACTACCAGCACAGCCAGCGGCGGCGGCATACAGTTTAATTTTATGTGTGTGTTTCTCTCAGTATGGTTTTCTTCTATAGCAACGAAAAGGAATTTTCGAGAAGGTATTTTACATTTTGTTTTCTTTCTTTTGTATAATTTTTTAAACATGTAACGAACTGAGAAGAATGTTTATTTCTCCATAATGTCTTTAATTATGTTAAATGGAATAGAACGTTCTATTCTCTCTCTCTGAATTTAACTAAACGTATATGAAATAATTAAAGACATTGGAGAAATCTTTACATAAAAGCCACAGTATGGACTAGATTGTTGTTAAACAAAAATTTTTTTGGCTCTCTGTTCTCACTGAATTTAACCAAACTTGTGGTTTTTAAAACTATTACAATTATTGATATTCTCTTCTCTATCATTCTGCAATGTCTTCAATTATTTCAATTGGACTAGGTTTTCTTTAAACACCACCTGTGGCTTTTATAACTATTGCAACTTTTTCGTTATTCTCTCTCTCTTCTCTATCACTTTTATATTACCACAATATATGAACTAACAAGGAAGGAATTGAGGAGACGGTGTAGTATTGCAGCAAGGTATTCACACTCATTGAAATCAATTGAATATATTTTTTTATATTTTTATTTGGTATTTCACAAAAAGATTTTTAATTTTTATCCACGTTTCTATTTAATTTAATTAATTTTCCGGAATTACAAATGTTACATTAGCATTATTTGTCGGATTAACTCCTATGTCCAACACATACGGCTTCCCCAGCAGGAAGACGTCAATTCCCATACTCTCCACGTCGGCAGTCATTCTGTAATAACAAGAAAAACATATATTAAAAAATGATTCACTCAATCTTCAAATAAGACGTCAACTACAGTATATACAATTACCTTTGCGACAAGAACACGTCTACTGCGTCATTTAAAGTGACGCAAATAGTTGTATTGGCGAATTTAGTGGAGACCACACGTTATTAGAAACGCAAGCCCCCTCGGTAGTGCGTTCAATTTTATAAATGTGTTGTTGGACTCCGCCTTAGCCAACAGTGATTTCCACGGACTATAAAAGTAGTGATAATTGTTGTTAGTGCTTCATTATAATTTTTTTTGCATTCATCAACGTGCGAGGTATTATACTTACTCCATGCGTGGTGGGGTGTATACGTACACCGGACAATCTTTGACATTTACAAATTTCATTTTATAGGCGGGGTTGATATCAACCCCACCGTTGTTCATTTCCTCGTCAAAGCTGTCGCCCCTAACAAGGAGGGCGACAGCGTCCCGGCGAATGCTTTCTAACTCCTCCTCAACACATGGATCCCTGCAAAAAAATTATACAATATAAATGTAATATATATAATGTATTATTGACAGTCAGCCAGCAGTAGTGTGTGTGTGTGTTTGATACTTACATTTTCCTTCGCTTCACCAGCGCTTGTGGTGCTGGTGAAGGAGATGGCGTGCACTCTTATCTCCTCCTCATCGGAGTAAATTATGTTCTTGGTATTGCCGTTATTGTTGTTGTCGTTCATTGTGCTGCTGCTGTTGCTGCGTAGCGTGGCTTGGCGTGGCACGGTGCGGTGCAAGAGTGAGTTGCTCTTAATGTTTTACATACACCTTTATATAGTAACAAGCAAACCCCTCCCGCCCTTCTCTCCACGCGTTTGTTTGTTTTTTTTGTTCATGTCTGTTGGGACGGCTAAAGCATTACGCCACGTGCCCTCTCCCCACCGCACGTGCGCGCGCCTCTCACGCCACTGTCGCACATGCGCGTTTTTAAGATTTTTCTCCTTCTTCTCTCGGGAGACTGCGCGCGCGCGCACGCGCGGTGGTCACCGACCACACCACGTGCCTCTCATGCCACGCGTGCGTGGAATTTCCCTTCTCTGGAAAGGGAAGGGGGAAGTAGTGTGTGTATGAGAAAGCCCGCATCTCGTTCCCGCTGCTATATAATGACATGCAAGGTCTCTCGTACTTCGCAGTCAAGTGCGTGAGAGAGATTGTTACGGAGTAAAGCAAACATCTCTCTCTCATTCTCTATCTACTTTTTCCCGGTGAGTACTACACCTTCACATTCAGAAAAGGATTTTGATTTTTTTCAAAATATTTTCTAATTAATACTTTTGTATTCTTTTTAGGTACTCCGCATCGCACTTCTTAAAAAAAATTTTGTGAGAAACAAATAAGTACCAAGTCGATTTTGTTTTCTTCTTTGTCTTCATTGGTATTTTTTTGTTATTACGTGCACACACACATAGAGGATCAGAACTTCCTTCTCATAGTATTTTTTTCAAATTTCCTTTTTAGATTAATACATCTCACTCATGCAACGTCAAGACCCCCCACCGTCACGTGATTGTGTCATTGCAAATGCTCTCCAATGGACGGATGGTGTAGAGTCTTTGAATGGACGAATGTTCCGTGGTACTATTGCAACCTCGCTGGATGTGTTGGATCCGCTATCCTTTCTTACCAGTTGACGGGTTCCATTTCATTTGAAATTTTTGACGTGTTACATGGTAATCCCTCACGTCCTAGTTATAAAATATTTGCGCAGCTCGAATGTCGATTCATTCCCGAACATGAGGACCCCGCCACACGTGACATCATCGGCGAGGAAAAATCTTCCTCAATGCTCGATCAGCCATACTTACGAGTGGTGATGACATTTCTGAATTTTTTTTAACACGAATAATCGATCCGATTAATTGTAAATTTGACGAGTTTTCCTTGCGCGACTCGGGAAAGTCGCTGGTGGCCATTGTTGCCCTACATGTTTCGGCACATTTTTTGAACCGATTGCACATTCCGGATCGTCATATATTATTCTACCACGTGTCATCAGCGCTCGTAAGGCTTCAATCAATGTGCGAAATCAAGATGACAAATGTTTTTGTGGGCTGTCGCCTGCGGTCTATTTCACAAACGACATGCCCAAAGGGATATTTCGGCATTTCAAAAGAATCGTACAAGTACGTACAGAGAAACACTTTTGGAATTAGAAAATACTCTAGATTTGCGTGATGTCACGTGGCCTCTCCCTACTCACATGATAAAGAGTATAGAGCGACGGAATCCCTCTTTTTCTTTCAATGTTTACCAACTCGTGTGGTCTTCTGAGGAGAAACAGTGGAGAGTTGTCGGTCCTGTACACTTTTCGGGAATGAAGAAAGAGAATCATTTCAATCTCCTGTTGCATTCATCACGGGGACAGACGCATTATGTTGGGATTAAAAATTTGAGTAGGCTAGTGTCGCCACAACACTCAGCCCATGACGGTCAAGTTTACAATTGCGAGCGTTGTCTTAATTTGTTTAGGTCCTCACAGCAGCTCGCAGTACATGAACTTGATTGCAGTACTGTTGGTCCCGCGCGTTTGACCTTACCGCACGGCGACAAACGGTTCATGAAGTTTACGCATTTTGAAAGAAAACAGAGATGCCCGATTGCCGTTTATGTTGATTTTGAATGTTTGACACGCTGTTTCTTCATGTCAACCACCTTCAGCCCTATCAATTACACGAACCTTTTGCTGTCGGTATACAGGTTGTTTGTGACTTTGATGATGCACGCTCGCGGTATATCTCACAACGTGGTCCCGATGCTACTGTAAAACTTTTAAGACTTTTGAGAATCTCTTGCAAAAGATTATGAATACCTGCTAGATCATCCGCTTCCCATCGCCATGACGGAGGCGGATGAGATTGCTTTTCAAACTGCTGACACTTGTCACATTTGCAATGAACCTTTTTTGGAAAATTCCTTAAATCCTCCTGTTCGGGATCACGATCATTTTACAGGGAGGTTCCGCGGCGCTGCTCATCAACAATGTAATATTAACTTTCCCGCGCCGACACACATTCCCGTGGTGATGCATAATGAAAGCGGGTACGATTAGCACTTTCTTCTCCAAGCCTGGGCCGATAGCTCCTACGCTCGCTTCAAAATTATTCCTCACAATCACAAACGATTTATTGCCATTTCACAACGAATTGGAAAAGTCGAATTGCGATTTTTAGATTCATTGAAATTTCTGGGTTTCTCACTAGATACATTGAGTAAATCTCTTTCTGTTTCCGACCTCAAATACACACGTAAAGCTTTTCCAGACGACGCTCAATTTGCCCTGGCTTGTAGGAAAGGTGTTTTTCCGTATGATTATGTAAATGATTGGTCGAAACTAGACGAGACTCGTCTGCCGCCGGCGAGTGCATTTTTCAGTCAGCTCACGAAAACACACTTCTGAAGCTGACTATGCACACGCGAAGAAAGTGTGGCACGAATTTGATATCAAAAATGTAGGGGAATATGCCGACCTGTATTTGAAGGTTGATGTCGCGCTTCACGTGGACGTTTTTGAACGTTTTCGATATTTATGTCTTACAGTCTACAATCTAGATCCGACCTTTTATAACACAGCTCCTGCACTTTCGTGGGATGCCATGTTGAAAACGACTGGCATTGAACTCGAATTGTTAACGGACATTGACATGGTTCTCTTTTTCGAGCGGGGAATTCGCGGCGGGCTTGTTCAAGTGTCGGACCGCCACGCTGAGGCCAATCATGCACACCTTGGGGACTCTTATCAACCTTCTGATAAGGATTCTTATCTCTCATTTGTTGACTCGAATAATTTATACGGTTATTCCATGTGTCGCCCTCTACCTACAGGACGGTTCAGTTGGTTGACACCTGATGAGGTTCAAGCGTTCAATGTCAAAGAGGCCGCTGCTCTGGAGAATCGCGGATTTGTTTTAGAGGTCGATTTAGACTATCCTGATCACGTTCACGATTTTTTGAGTGATCTGCCGCCGTGTCCGGAGACTCGCATACCTCCGGACTCGAATAGCAGGCAAAACAAATTGATGGCCACGCTCTTACCCAAGCGTCGCTACATTATTCATATTCAAAATGTACTTCAGGCCATGGAGTTTGGTGTACAACTCTCAAAAATTCACCGTGTCCTTTCTTTCGACCAGCGGCCTTGGCTTGTCGCGTACATGGACCTCAATAATAACCGGCGACGTCTCGCAACCTCCGATTTCGAGGAAAAATTTTATAAATTGATGAATAATTCCATTTATGGAAAGTCCATGCAGGATGTGAGAAAATCGCCGCATTTATCTTGGCAATAAATGGGAGGGAAGGTGTGGAGCCCGCCGTCTTATTGCGGACCCCGCTTTTTTATCTAGTCAACACGTGAAAGGGGACCTCATGACAATCGAATTGCGGAAAGTCGAGGTGAAACTCGCGAAGCCCATCTATTTGGGGTTTTGTATTTTAGATCATTCCAAATTTCACATGTATGATTTTTGTTATAATTTTTGTAAAAAACATCTTCCCGAGCTTCGCCTTCACTACATGGATACCGATAGTTTCATTCTTTCTACTAGTTCCAATGTGTACGCTGAAATGAATCGGTATTCATGTTGGTTCGATACCTCATCTTTTCCCACCGACAATCCGTTTGGAGTAGTACCACGAAACAAAAAGGTGCTCGGATTGTTCAAAGACGAATGTGGAAATGATCCCCTCGTAGGATTCGTAAGCTTGCGACCGAAAATGTTCTCCATTCGCAAACTTTCCCAAGCCTGTATTTCTCGGGCGAAAGGTGTGCAGCGTTCGGTTGTTAAAAACTACAAATTTTAAAACTTATTTAGACTGCTTATTTCGGAATACATGTCGAATGGATACGCATGCCACTATTCGATCAAAATCTCATCTAGTTTATACATTTTTTCAAAACAAACGCTCGTTATCAGTCAACGATGACAAGCGTTATTGGGTTAATAAGTTTACGAGTCATCCGTGGGGTCACTTCCGCATCATGTGTACGCGTCCGTCCAATCAGTATTAAGGAGAGAGAGCGCCCTATCGACAGGCATTTTTTTATTTATTTGGAAGAGTGGTGGTGGGGAGAGCATTTGTTCAATGATATAGGTTACTGTGACGGGGCGACGCACAGTCATTAGCCATTGGACCTTCGTCATGGACGGACATCGCTGTGTGGCCGACGGTGACAACACAACTACTACTTCTACTACTACTACTACTACTACTACTACTACAGAAGATGGTGCCGGGTGGCGTCAGGTGGCATATCACATGTGGAACAATTTCGCGAATGCTGCTGTCGCCTTCGCAGTTGGCGCCACCGCCAAGGAAGGTGAGGGGGGGCACTTAAGACAGACGGCGAAGGCGGCGACGCAGAAAGCACGGACCTCTGGAAGGAGATTGCCTTGCTCTCGAAAGACTTAGCTCTCAGCGCTCGACTCATTCACGAAGGTCATCGTAGCAAGTACAGTAAGGGGTCATCACCATTTTTTTGTGACCTTATCATCAACTTACATTTGAATGTCTTAGTTGTCATGGAGGCGCTTGGCCATCTGCTCCCGGATTCTTATGGTGCAATGTTGCGTAAGCGTGTTGACGTCATTCGTCAGGCTCTTCACTCTCCCCTCTCCCCGAGAAAATGTACCCCCCTCCTATGATGAAATGAGAGTTGTCCTTTCCAGCTTAATCCGGCTTTCTCTTTCTCACGCGCCCCTCTCTGAACGGTTGGTTGATAAATGCCGGTCACGGGTGTATTGTTTAACCTCTATCTCTCTCTATATATATGTATATACACTTCGTTCGTTCGAGACAGGCCACATCATGGACAAGAGACCCCGCATCCTTCCCAAGTTACCGGTCCGCGAGGAGAGTCTACGCATGATGAAATTTATTAATTCGGTGTGGAAATCACGCACTCGGCATCTTCCTACGACGGAGAATGTTACAATGGAGCGTAAATCCAAAGTGGCTTGCAATCTTACACTAACTAGAGCTTACAATACCAACGAATTACTACACATTCTTCCCGATGGCTTAACTGATGTCGATCATGGTGGGGGACTTTCTCTCACTTTGTTTAAAACATTGCGGAGAGAGAGAGAAAAAACGGGGACCGCTCTGATGTCAATGACCTCTCTGAGACTGCTGTCCTTCCTCCCTGACATCTCCTGAGAGTTCTGGGACACACTCCCCTCCACTTCACATTGCGGAGAGAACTGTGGACTTTTCCATTTCTTACGTCATACATTTAACATTGCTGAGAGTTCTGGGACTGCTCTCACGTACTTTTAACATTGCTGAGAGTTCTGGGACCGCTCTGTCGCCATTACAATGCAATTTTGGGGGTCGCATATGCCAATTAACATTGCTGAGAATTCTGGGACTTTCCCCCTCTTACGTCATGTTTCTTTTAACATTGCTGAGAGTTCTGGGACCGCTCAAATACCATGAAAATGCTAATTATGGGGGTCCCAGTTCTCTCATGCCACTTAACATTGCTGAGAGTTCTGGGACCGCCCTCCGGAGAGGTCTGGGACCTTCCCCCTCTTACGTCATGTATTTTTTAACATTGCTGAGAGTTCTGGGATACCTCTAAAGCCATTAAAATGCTAATTACGGGGTCGCAGCTCTCTCAGAACTCCCCTACTGAGGAACGTGATCTCTATCTTCTTCCAACAAGTACAGAATTTGTAATTCCGTTGGGCATTTGCGCACTTCAGTGCTTCAGAGGCACCATCGGATCCGCTTAACCGTGAAGGAGTTAGCGTTTGCTTTTAAGGGTCTGCAGAGCTTCGGAGACGGCTGTCTTTTTAAAGAGAAAGGGGATCTTGCCACATTGTTTTCTTAACAGCTAAGGCATAATGTTTACCAAGTACTGTACTCACCACTCCAAGAGTTTGTACCTTAGGTTCATGAAATAATTAAGAAATATATCACACATTTACCTGGGGAACATGCTGTGATCTCTTGTTTAATTGTAGCAACAGAAGCACCATCACAGCAGGATGCAAGAGGATCCTACAGAAATAAAAAAAATTATAAAATATCTCTTAATGAAGTAAAATATTGATTGAAAATTTTTAACTTCATTTGGGAGGGAAAATGTAATTTTGAAAAATTCCAGTAATCCAAGTTGTCCTATAATGTTTTGTAACCCTGGATCTTAAATTAGAATTGGAAGGAGATTCTTGGTTTTCATTCATTTCGAATAAATAATGTGAATTGTTCGTTTCAGAAATACAATAACTGATATTTAGTGAATTTTCTACGGCGAAACAAAAATAATCCCACATGGTTTTGTCTTCTCGAAATTTTCAATCCTAAAAGACATTTAAAAATTACATTCTTCTGTACCTGGTAATATTTACAAAAAATTATTTATATATTATTTTTGGATATTCATGAATTTATTTTACCAAAATATGCATTAACTCTGCATTGAGGTAGGATCCAAAAATGCATGAAAAGTGCAAAATAACAATTTAAAGAAGTTAATATGCACAATTAATTATTAAAATATTCCAAATTTACATTGTAAATCTAAAATTTATTTCACCACTAGTATTATTATTATTTATTTATCCACTAGTGATATAAAGGGAATGGTTGCAAGTAAACTATCCCTTCTTTGTCACTTTGGTAGCAGATAATCATCGAATTTTTTTCATTCGTGACATTGTCTCAAAGAAATACTAATGTAGACACATTCGAAATTTAGAAAAGGCATCAACGAAAAAGAGTATTTGCTTCATTGCATATGTAAAATCGTATGCACTGAGTAGTAGCGCATCGTTTCGAGTAGTAGCGCATCGCGCGTACAGAGAGCTCCGTAATCAAAAGGGTTTGGAGGCTCTTCTCAAAAGCGGGAATGGATTTCTCGTAAGCGTACTCTCCGGAGAGTTCTGGGACACTGATAATAACGTCACAATGACGTCAAAGGTTTCCCAATGTTATTAGAATTCCCTCTTCGCAATGTTATTAGAATAGGAGTAATCGACGTCATGGCTGTCCAAGTAAACAACGTCCACGCGCGCGATTGAATGTGGTTGTCTGTAAGAACGCTCGATGACGTCATAGTGACAGGAGGGAAGGTGCTGACCTCACAAATTGTACACCTCCAGGTGCACAATTTTGAAGAGTTCAGTGCCCCAGCGCGCTTCATAACCTTTCGAAATGGTGAGCGCTTGTGCGTGTTCACAAGAAACAATGTCTCCAACACGGAAGCGACGCATCAATTGGTGCATCTCGACCGTCTTTGGCGTAGACTGCGCAGTAACATGTCCTTTAAGCCTTTCTGTTTCATAACCGTTGTTCTATGCCGAGTTATTGTAATCGTGAAGCAGGGCCGGGGGCACGAGGGTCCATTGGCGGGTACCTTCGGCGGAGAAGCGCCGCCACATGCCCTCTTTCAGTGTCCGATTGAAACGCTCGATGACAAGTTGGAACAAGTGGAATAATGGTGAATAGATTGTGCAGGCAACCATTTCTTGAAAGTGCTATTGTAAAATTCTGTAGCATCATCTGTTTGTAAAAGAGTCTGTTGCCGACCGCCGCTGGATGCCAAGATGCGCTCAAAACCATACACAACTTCATCACCGGTCTTCTTTTTGCGGGGTTCGGCCCACGCGAACTTGGAATACACAACAATTATCGTTAAGATGTACCGCATACCTCGATTGACCGTCGCATAAGGCTGCATGTCGACCAAACCCGCTTGTCATAAGTCGTCGACTCCATTCGTTATCACATTCCGTCTGGTGTAATGGCGCCGTGCGGGCGCGTGTAGTTCATTCGCTATACCTAGACGCACAGCTGACACTTTGTTGACGGGTGGTGGCGGCTTTCTATCCTACTGTTGCTTCTTTTTCCTCTGCATGGTGACGATGACTAGATGATAATACCAGCAGCGCGGAGTTCGTTCTCTATTTCTATTTCACCATCGTGACCATTGTTACCGGCGGCTTTGGAGATTTGCAGCAAGCGTAGTTTGTCAACAAGTGTGTTGGGATCACGCCAAGATTTCGGGTCAGTCGTGCGCAGTCACGAAACATAGACCTCTCCCTGGTTTCGAGATTTTTTGTTTAATTGACGTTTTGAGTTTCTTCTGCTTGGAAAGTTATGCAATAATCAAACTATACTTCCATTTTTATTTGTCGTGTCGTATTGTGCACAACGCTTATAGTATGTTTTATGTGCTGACGTATAATTTACAATTTGTTTATAATTGGCCATATCGTCTGGCGGAATGTTGGGTTTCTTTTCAAAAAGGAACTCGAGAAGACACTGCGTAGGATCAAAGACCTGGTCTGCTATAGTAAATGTACCGTCATCGTTTATATACATCTCTGTTACCAACATTAAGTATATTGTAAATGAAATTAGGACCGTAAGCTGTATCACTTTTTTCTCCCATGCAGCTAGCAATCTTTCTCTCCATATGCTATCCCCATCAGCTTGTTGTCACTCTTCGTCGTCTTCTTCAGCTTCCTCACGCAGTTCTCTTTTTTGGGAAGACCACGGTGATGAAGTCTTCCTTCTCCTTTTTGGGGGGAAAGATTTGGGAAAAGACGTGTTTACGCCGATATTGGCGTATAGATTTTTTGTGTGGGCATCACAGATAAGGAAGGTAGGTTTTTTATCAGTTTGCATTGCTTCGGTATGATATTCGGTATAGTATGAACGGGTCTTGTGACATACTTTTTGAGGAATCGTTCACGCTGTTACGTGGTTTACTTTATTGCTTTATTACTTTATTAGCTCGCGCTTTCTCCACTTCAGACTTTAATATTTTCGCCGGGGTATCTTTCCAGTGACGATGAGGAGGGGAGCGATAAGTGCGCAGCCTCAGAGCACTAGCTGTCATCCGCTGACTGTCTAGCTGACACTCCGCTCACACGCAAACTATATTTCTTTGGGCAGCAGTGTGGGACCAACAGGTCAGGAGTTCATTACCCATGCTGCGAAAAATGAAAAGTGTGTGTGTGTTCATCAAATTCCCGCTCCCATATATAGCGGGAGAGGCGTCTAATGCTTCAGTCCACGGACATCTGCTGACTTCTCCGTAACACAACGTGATAGTGGACGTAAAGCACACCTACCAAGTCGTTTTGTTTTTCATATTCAACAAAAGTTTTTTCCTTAGTCTTTATTAGTGAGTTATACAAAAATTTATATTATTACGCGCGCATACACATACTCACACAATGGATCGAAACTTACTTTTAGGAGATTTTTCAAAAATTGAATCTCTGTGAAACTCTTGATGTTCTCGAAACTCAACACAGTGGGTCAACACTTTTCCAGGGCAATCTTTTTTAAATTGTTTCGATTGCTGTGAAAAAGCAGGACGAGTAGAGGGTCGCGGTCTCTCTCGCTTTCTCTCCTCGTACGAAACCGTTCAACACAGTGTGTCGAAACACTCTCATGTGTGTGTCATTGTATCGAAACAGTACAATGTTTAACATTTTTTTCTTTTAAGAATATTCTCTATCCCACTCATGCAACAAGACTCGTCACGTTGATTGTGTCATCGCAAATGTTCTCCAATGGACGGATGTTGTAGTCTTTGAATAAACGAATTTTCTTGCTAGTTGCCATATTCCTTTCCATCAAATTGCGGATGCCCGATTGCGGTGTACGTTGACTTTGAATGTTTGACACGCCGTTTCTTCGTGTCGACCACGGCCGAGCCAACCCTCCCTTCTGCCCTATCAATTACATGAACCTTTTGCTGTCGGTATAAAGGTTGTATGTGACTTTGATGATACGCGCTCGCGGTACATCTCACATCGTGGTCCCGATGCTATTACAAAACTTTTAGAAATTTTAGAATCACTTGCCAAAGAGTATGAATACCTGCTGAATCATCCGATTCCCATCATGACGGAGGCGGATGAGATAGCTTTTCAAACTGCCAACATTTGCCATATTTGTAAACAACCTTTTTTATTAATGACATAAATCCTCCTGTTAGGTATAAATACCACCTCGATCACGTTCACGACTTGATGAGTGATCTGCCGCCGTGCCCAGAGACTTGCATACCTCCCGACTCGAACAGCAGACAAGTCAAATTGATGGCCACGCTATGCCCAAGCGTCGCTACATTATTCACATTCAAAATTTACTTCAGGGCATGGAGTTTGGTGAACAACTTTCAAAAATTCACCGTGTCCTTTCTTTCGACCCGCATCCTTGGCTTGTCGCCTACGTGGACCTAAACCATAACCGTCGCCGTCTCGCGATCTCCAATTTTGAAGATAAATTTTATAAATTAAGGAATAATTCCATTTATGGAAAGTCCATGGAGGATGTGAGACATCGCCGCAATCATCTCGTGAATAAGTGGGATGGAAGGTGTGGAGCCCGCCGCCTTATTGCGGACCCCTGCTCTAGCCATCACGTGAAAGGGGACCTAATGACCATCGAGTTGCGCAAAGTTGAGGTGAAACTCGCGAAGCCCATCTATTTGGGGTTTTGTATTCTGGAACATTCTAAATTCCTATTATATTTTTGTAAAAAACATCTTCGCGAGCTTCGCCTACACTACATGGATACCGATAGTTTCATTCTTTCTACTAGCTCAGACGCTTACGCTGAAATGAATCGGTATTCATGTTGGTTCGACAATCATTTCCCCCGATAATCAGTATGGAGTGGTACCGCAAAATAAAAAGGTACTCGGATTATTCAAGGACGAATGTGGAAACGACCCCTTCGTAGGATTCGTAGGTTTGCGTCCGAAAATCTACTCCATTCGCACTTTCCCAATCCTGTTTCTCGAGCGAAGGGAGTGCAGCGTTCAATTGACAAAAGATATAAATTCGAAACTTATTTGGACTGCTTATTTCGGAATAAACATAGAATTGACACGCATGCTAGTATTCGGTCCAAATTCCATGTAGTTTATAGATTTTTTAGAACAAACGCTCGTTAGGTTTCCAATGGCAAGCGTTATTGGCTTAATAGGTTTACGAGTTTCCCGTGGGATCACTTCCGCATGTGTACGCGTCCGTCCAAACCGTATTGAGGGGGGAGAGAGACACCAGTATATACAACCGACCCCGTAGGCATGGTTTTTTATTCGTATTTATTTCTTAGAAGACTGGTGGGGGCGAGAGAGAGGGAGGGAGAGCATTTCTTCAATGACATTTACCATTGGACCGTCGCCATGGACACACGTCACGAGGATGAAAGTAATGTTGCCGGGTGGCGCCAGGAGGCAGATCACATGTGGAACAATCTCGGGAATGCGGCAGCCGCCTTCACCGTTGCCGCCAACTCCTAGGAAGAGGTAGCGCTGAGGAACGGCGGCGGCGGCGACGCCGAAGGCAATGACCTTTGGAAGGACATCACCTTGCTATCGACAGACTTGGCTCTCAGTGCTCGACTCGTTCACGAAGCTCATCTCAACAAGTACAGTGGGGGGGTCTTCACAATATTTCTGACCTCGTCGACGACTTACATTTGCATGTCTTAGTTGTCATGGAGACGCTCGGCCATCTCCCGGATTCTTATGGTGCAATGTTGCGTGAGCGTGTTTCACGTCATCCGCCGGGCTATTCAGCCTCTCCCCTCTCCCCAAGAAAATATAACCCCACATAAGATGAAATGGAGTCGAACAACCCGGCTTAATCTCTCTCTTTTTGCACGCCTCCTGCTTGTGGGAAAACAAGTGATCCTCTCTCTGACCCCGGCTGATTGATAAGTAGTCAAAAGTGCAATGTCTGAGCTCTGTCTACTCTATATATTCATATCGTTCGTTTGAGCTCGGCACAACTGTGCGCCGACATCATGGACTGGAAACGTATCCTTCCCAATTTACTGGTCCGTGAGGAGAGACTACGCACTCGAAATCTTCCCATTACGGAGGTGGTTACATTGGACCGTACATACTACGTGGCATTCAATCTTGCGCTAACAAGAGCTTACAATACCAACGAATTACTTCACATTCTTCCCGATGGCTTAAATGATGTTGATCATGGCGGGTCCACAGCACTCCATCTTGCTGCCAAACACAATATGGCAATGTGCGCCGTTCTCATCGCTGCTGGCGCAAACATCAACGCTAGGGACAGCGACGGCAACACGCCTCTCCATATTGCTGTACGTCGCACTCGACTCGATGTTATTCGCCTTCTCTAATTGGCGCATGCGGACATTCACGCTACCAATAAGGGAAAGACGCCCGCGCCAGTCCAACTCGCGACTGACATCGAGGTGTGTGCTGTTTTCAACATTGCCAACGTCACACAGAAACAATTATGTCATTATCAGATTGTTGTAAAAGCTTCGACAATGCTGAGGTACGTTCAGGTTCGCGACTTGCGAGCGCTTGATGACACGCTTTGCGTGTTGCCTCCAGCCATCTATCTGACGCTGGCCTCCAACCAGGTACATGCTGTTTGGGAGCGACTACCTTTGCATCTCCGATTAGGGATGACTTTCAAGCCCTTCTCTCGTGTTCCTGTCATTGCAGCTTCTACGGTCCACCGCCCCCCAAAACGCCATTGTGTACGCTGTATTCAAAGATAACTTGTAAAAAGTGTGTAAATAAACTAGTTTTTAATTACATTTTGTACATTTCCCCCCTACACCTCCAAGGGATGTTACTCTTTTTTCCTTTATTGTTTTTTTCAAGAGTATAATGTTTTTTTCTCATTGAAAGAAACAATGTCATGGTCAATTATTTTAAGGCAAAACCGGGTCATTTACGGGTCTCATATTTTGTCTTTCATACCTCTAGTCTCAGCGCGGTTGTGTGCGCTGTCTATGACGTCAGCACTCAGGTGTACCATTGTGACGCCAGGACCTTCCCCCGTCACAGTGACGTCATCGAGCGTTCTTACAGACAACCGCATTCAATCGCGCGCGTGGACGTTGTAGGACAGTCATGACGTCGATTACTCCCATTCTCATAACATTGCGGAGAGTTCTGGGACACTTGTGACGTTCTCATCAGTGCCCCAGAACTCTCCGGAGAGTTCTGGGACCTTTGTGACGTTTTAGCGGAGTCCTAGAACTCTCCGGAGCATTCTGGGACATATGACGCAGGTCACTCCCCATTAAATTTACATGGGAAGTGACCTAGGACAACTATGGCGTCATTGTGACGTGCTTTGGTGACGTTTTTTATTGCGTCATTGGTGTCCCAGTTCTGAGATTATCCCTACTCCTGCCGGAATTCGCTGCCCGGTCTGCGTCATCTGCCGGCGCCTCCCCTCCCCCGAACAGGACGGTTCCGGGTTATTCGCGAGTCGCGTAGAAATGTTGCGCACGTTCCTAATGGCTCGAGGCGGGTGCCGACCCGGTATAAATTTGCCGCTGCCGGCGGCCGCGAGTCAGTCAGGCAGTAAGCGGCTGCTAGTCAGTCAACTAAGTAGTCAAGTAGTAAGCAGTTAGTCCGTCAGTGTGTCAGAAATGGAAGCTGAGCTGTAAAGTGTGCATTGCGGGGAACAGTGGTGCAGTGGGTGAACAGCAGTCAGCAGTTTGAAGTCTTCAATGGAAGCTGAGCTGTGAAGTGTGCATCGCGGTAAACAGCAGTGCAGTGGACTCTGGTCTGCGCATTGAAGTGTGGTCTGCGCAGTGAATTGTGGTCAGCGCAGTGGACCGTGCAACGGACTGTGCGATAGTGTAGAAGTGAACAGTGTAAATAATCAAGAGAACGGAGTCGTTTGTAAGGAAGGAAAAAGAAGTAAGGAAGGAAAGGAAGTGAAGAACACAAGGACTGTGTAATCTACCTATAAAGCTATCAAGTAGTTTTAGTGTATAATTGTTTACGAATAAACGTTTTTGTTAAAATTTTAAATACCTGTGTGCATTAATTCACAACCGAGAAACGTTACACTATCCTGAGCCCCTACCCCCACAAAATATGAAATGGGATGCTTTTCTCTGCAATGAGGCGTTGGCTGTTAGATTCTTCCTAAGACAAGCAAAAGCTCTAGAAACGTTACACATGGCAATAGTCTTCTAGTCACAATTGTATGAGCACTGGGAATCAGTGAGGAGAATGGACCAGGAATCACACAGTATCCAAGACTTCGAAATGCGAATGTAACCTGTTATTCTTACCTTATCTTCGGAAGTAAATAATGTTTCTTGCTTCACTGTTGGCCCACTAAACACAGCAATTGGAGGCTGCAACTCCTCCTGAACAAAACAAAAATTTGATAAAACAAAGCTATTGGTGCTAAATCAGCAACTAATCTTAAATCGAATGTGGAATTTCCTAAACGAAAATTTGGATAAAACAAATGTGAGAAATTATCCATTCAAAATATTTTGTTTGATAATTGATATACTATATTGCATACTAATAAATCGATTGTATATCATTTTAATGAATTCTTTGCAAAAATATGTTCAAAAAATGGCCGACAATTTCATCACGCGACAATAGTCAAAGATACTTTAGACGGAACTCCAAAGGATACTAATTTTAGAACTTAATATGAAGATTTATTGTCATTTATAACAAATTCTTAAAAGCCTGGAGAGGTTGATCACATTCCGATTGATTAAAATTGCTGGACATTATATAATTAAGCCATTATCTTTTAGTGCTCACTAGCGAGACGTTGTTCCGCCCTCCACCTCTCTGAATTGAATTATTGCCTTATTTTACGTGGCGAGACTCTGGCCATGCGGCCTGCTCTTCCGTCTGACCACGCAAATTTCGCTACGCTGCTTTCACCCACCACCGAAGAAAGCAGGTATTTGGCGAGAAACAGGCTATTTGAATTTAGCTCAGAGGCGTCATTTAGGCTTGAGGATCTTTTACATGCAAGTAAATCTACTAACATGGGACAGCCGGCTTTACTTCCCCTCCGAAGGAAGGCGTACGAAGAATTTTTTCGCCCTTAAAAATCCACGGCTTCGATCGCCGCCAACTTGGGTACAACCGTCCGATACGCTAACCGTTACACCATCGGCGCGCGCATCTCTCGTTCTCCTTCCCTCTCTCTGTCTCTCCTGGGCACAATTCATAATCGCAAGGGCAGAATATCCAAAGAAGTCGCTCTTAATACTCGTACTTCAGGGTGTGACGGGTTGCGTCGAGCACCATTGCGTACAATGCCCTGCTCAGAGGCACTTGAGTCAGTATTATCAATGCGCGTCTATGTGCGCAGTCTTATGCACATTCCCATCGTACAATGCCTATATTCTTCCCACAACCGCAAGCAATAAGATGAGAAAGTTTTATCGCAATCGGACGAACGGTACGGCAGCGCATTAAGTACACACCAACCAACAAACATTGTTTTTATATTTTGTTAATAAATGCATGATGGACGGGTGGTGCATAATCTTTTAAATAAAAAATCGGAAGTGAATCAAATATATAACACAGGGGATATGGAGGAAGCCAAACCAATTTTCTTAATTTCGAATTTTGGAATTAATTTTGAAAAGGTGATCAAGAAAAAAAAAAGATGAATTCACACCTACAAAAAAATAATTTTCTATTTGCTTTCCAGAAAAGTAAAAGTACTGAGGATGTAATTAATTTGTTACAGACCAAATCTACTGTGCAATTCATAAAAATGAATCTTGTTTATCAATAATTTTGGATTTTGCTAAGATATTTGATGTAATGCATCATATTGTTTGAAAGCTACCTGTTTGACAGAAAACAAGAAGTCCAGTTAAGCGATATCAACAGCAATGAATTAACCCTGGAATGCAAAGTCCGATTTTTCCAAAGAAGGTATATTTTTAAGGCTTGTATTGCTTCCAAATATAGTTTAAGAATTGGGAACATGCATTACATAAATTAAGTTTGTCAAACAGCATAGTTTTCACAATTCCTACGCTTACTTCAATCTTTTCAGAGGTCCATGTATTGTTGACTCTTTCCCTTGCAGAGTCAGCAACCGGTAAAACCAAAGCATATTAAGACACTTTTTTAAGGAATTATTTATTATTGATATAATAAGAAACACAGCAATGTTATTTACAAGTGTTTTATTGGTATTTTCTGAATAATATCTATGGTGAAATTAGCCAATTATAGCAGTTAACCCTCTGCAAATCAAAAGACTGAACTTGTAATTGTGAATCTTCAACATATATTTGCTTATGAATAATATTAGAAAGAAAATAAACTTATTTACTGATCATCAAAACAAAAATTTGTATTATTTAGAAACAAATGAATATAAGACAAAAATGCTAATCAGTAATTGTTATGGAATCAGAAAATACCATGTTAAGATAAAAGCAACAAACCCTGACAACTCAAGCCACAAGTGTGTGCAATAATAATAAAATTAATAATAATGTTTTTCTTTGCCAATAGACTTATACAGTGAAGTTTCAAGCATCGTCACTGTGTATTAACTTATTATGATTGCCTAAGAAAAACATAATTACCTAAGACACATACATACAAACTAAATTATAATACTAATACATTTTCTACTCCATTACTTCTTTCAATTTACAGGGCACATTCCTATTAAATACTTTTTCAACAAGTCATTGAATTTCTTTTCTTCACATACATCTTTAATATTTTTAGGCAGTTTATTTTATAATAAGATGATTCTGTGCTGGGCACCTTTATTCATCGAGGCTCTAGATGTAAATATCCTCTTTGCCTCTAGTACTATAATTATGCAATTCACTATTATGAATAAAGTGTGTGCAAGATTTCTTTCTGAAGAGAATAATGATTTTATACGCATAAAGGGCTATTGCAGTCATTATGTTGTGTGGTGTAGTTTTTACATGACTGTCTAGGTTTTAGTGTGAAAATGCATCTAAGGGTTCTTTTTTGTAGAATCATAATAGTGTTCATGTTTAGAATGCTTGTACTACCTCATATTTCTATTCTACACTCAATATATGGATGTATTATCACATAATATATTGCTTTGAGTGTATCAATTGTCACATATTTCCTAAAATACGTTAATAAGATATTAGAGCTTATTTTATTACACATTTCATAAATGTATACATTGAAAGTTAGGCTTTTATACATATACATTGCAAGAAATTTAAGGCAATCAATTTGTTTCATAGTTTCATTTTTTACTTCAACAAGAGTAGAGTTATAATACAATACATTTATTTTTAAGTATTTAAGATTAAATTATTCATGTCAAAGTAGAAAGATGTATGTTCCATTGATTTTGTCATTTTTTCATCTAGTGTAATTAAGTCTATAGCAATGCTTGCAACCGCAGTGTCGTCTAGTAATTCATGATCTACAGCCTTGGGAAAATCATTCACATATAATAGTTAAAGTAGAGGATCAAGTATTGACCCTTGTAAAATGCTTTAAATTACTGAAGAATGCAAAATCTCTAACACTTAAATTTTGTTTCAAGGGCGTAAGAAAAGAAGATGGGAGAAATTCTATATTATGTCATGGAGATAGAACATTTGTATTGTTTTCATGAGCAGGTCTACAATATTTCATTAACCCTAAAGTGGTCACAAAATTTATTGTGTTATAGGTTATATAGGCCTCTCAGCCCCTGTGATTTACTTCATGTTATTTGCACAATATTTAATGTTTTTATTGAATGTACTTGTTATATAACTATAAATACATATATTTGAATCAAAATATATTTTTTTAATATGATACTAAATTTTTAAAGCAGAGTTGTTACAAGAATATTTGAAACTAGTGTAAAATTCTGTTTTGTATATTTCTTATAGATTAAACTTTTGTAAATGAATATTATAAATTTCATAATTAGACACAACTACGCATGCCAGACAGTAATCGCAATTACTTCACACTTCACTTCACAACTTCTTGGAACACGTCGAGCAATTCAGTTCTGAACCAACAGCTGACTTTGGCAAGACATTTATAGGCTTGTTTTCTTCTGACATTTTCAACTAAACTAAATAAATCAAATAAACATACATAACACATTCTTTCTACGAGAATGAAATATTAACTGAAAAATGTGAGAAAACAACATCTTACTTCGAAAAAGAACTTCCCAAAGTTTGGACAAAAATTATTTTTATGTTTACAGTAACACAGGTTTTCAAGGCCTTCTTGGAAAAATTACACAGAAAGGTTATCACGTCAACGAATGATGCTTAGTTCAGCCACTGATGTTGCAATAACCAGTATAGACAAATCAGCAAAAAGAAATAGACATAGGGTCTGAGAGTCCATTGTCAGCACTTAAGGCTTAAGGTCAGAACAAAACTATAGTTTAGCAAACAAAAACAAACAAACCTTGTTCTTTAAATAATAAATAATACAATATTTTTTAAAAATTGGCACATGCTATCCCTTCCAAAATACACAGTTTCAGGATCCATCTATTAAAATCTATTTCATTATAACTTCAGACAAACTGACCAAAATCATAAATACAAATTAATTGTTTTTATACCTTGTAACTTGATACTTACGTAAAATGCTGATGTGATAATTTTCAATGATTAATATTTTTCAACTACATTATAAATCATTAAAATAAAATAAATTAATAAGAATAAGAATTTACAAGCAATATAACCCAAAATAATCTTAAATATTCCTTCTTTATTAAACATAAAATTAATATAACTTTAAATTTCATTCATTTATACTAAATTGTGAAAATATTGCAATATTATATTGGTTAGGAATACTAAGCATATATATTGTTAAAAGTTTTTGGACCAGTACTGATGGATTCAACAACTTAACGAAGGATTGGCATCTCCTTTTTTATTTTTTTCAAAAGAATTTTAATAATCTTAAATTATTTGGGTACCCAATTTGTGTTAGAAAGTGCGGTTAAAATTTAGTATAGCTAATATATAGAGAAACCTATATATTAGCAATGCTCTAAATACAGCCCTACAAAACAACGTTATGAATTATATAAGGTCTCAGCATGCCACTGCGTTATCCGTTTTCAATTCTGACACTTTTGTTTCAAATGTTATCGGAAATTAATAAATTGTAAATATTATTTCTAAAGGCAACATTCCACTTCAGTTAATAAAATAATGGGTTAAAGTTTAGTATATGGTACACTCTTAGAGAAGCGTGGCGGCGGGGCTTAAGCCCTAATTACTGTACGTGCTATAATAGAAATGAATAAAACCTACAGATAGGCGATTTTCATGGTTCGCCCTTCATATGTTTTTTCCCTTCCGCATTGTAATGCCATTTTACTTTCAAAGGCAAGTTTTCTCGCCTCGCTTGCCCGGATCCAAGTCAGGGCGAGGCTCGGGCCTTCGACCCTAACGTTCACAATAAACATCCTTGAGTCTATCCAACACATAATTACCAATTCACTTTTATAAGACACCACTTTTTAAGAAAGCCCCCAGAATTCAAACTGCCTAGTTAACGCCAGAACGACGTGAAGTGCCGGTTTAAATGACTTCCTTAGGTTGTACCATATACTACATTTCAGTTGAAAGTGCTATTGTGAGGGATCTGTAAAATAAGGCTGAATGTGAAAATAAATTGAGGATAATGGCAAAGGAAGAATCTTTGCAGTAGCAGATTTTACAAATATCATTCAAATCACAGAACTGCTACATGAAAATTCACTAAAAGCAATACACTGAAGAATATTTTCTCTACTAGCTGCTTTATAATATACTGATGAATGCAGTTGAATTTCATACAGCAAAAAGCAAAACTTCCCATTCAAAATCTTGAAATTTTAAATCAAATGAATTTTTCACTTTCGAGATGGTTCATGGTGCATTCAAATGCAAATGATGTTACATCTCTCCAGTGATGTTAACACCTCTTTCTTTTAGATCTCCACACCCAAGAACAGTATTATATTGAAGATAACTTACATGCAGTAAGGTACATAGTACAGGACCTGGTAATAGTACCTGGTTTCCTTACCAAGCTATTAATTAAAAAAGGCCCTCCAGAATGGCCTTCCAAAAGCATTAACACCATTTAAGCAGATTCACCTTAAAATTCACAGTTCTCCTTTTGGCACAACAAATTAGACATTTCTGTGGAACCTTTAATTTTCTCCTGTTCCAATCAGGAATTTAACTTGGGTACTTGAGCATTGAAATCTAACACACACTCTCAGCACTCTTCAATGCTGAAAAATCTGCACTTTCATAACAGTGGGTACTTCTTCTAAACCCCAATATGTCAAATCATAAATTAATTTCCATTTACCATAAAACACTGATTACATCATGCCACTAATGCGAATGTTACTCACGAAAGCATTCCAGCAATTATCTTCATCCACATCAATTGGTTCTTCTTTAATCTAGAAGTAACAGAAAAACACTAAGAAGTTTACATACCATTGTCATACACTGAACTTAGAGCATACAACTGAGTTTGAGCTTCATTCACTTGGTGTTATAACACATAACCCTGAATAATGAGACTTACCGCTTCTGTTTTAATATTTACCGGTTCTATTTTAATAACGCTTTCCGATAAAATATTAATCTCTTCCATCACTATCACAGTCAGATTACAAATGAACAATTACACATCCTGATGTTGACAAAGTTAAGACAGAAACTTTCTCTAACAAGCTAAGCAGGTTGTCCTGCACAATGCAGCACAAACATACCTGACAAACACACAGCAGAGAGTATGCACACAGGGCGCGGCGCGCAGGTGGCCCTTGTGTGGCTGCTGCGTGAGTTCGCGAGTCGCAAGCAGGCCCATTATGTTACAAAGATAACGTCTATGTCTACAGGTTTCTTATAAGTATAGATTATGAATAATTGAACATTTAGAAGACACTGTTCGCATTTCTCACAAATTAGCCGATTTGTATGTGGGAAAGTTGGCAAATCTAACGTGCACCTGCACCCGGCGATACTAGTGCTTTCTATAGTAGCACCCTCGAACTTTGTTCCTAGTTTTGATCCCTTTTACCCCTTTGTATCATAACTATTTCTTTTACCTGGGCAAATGTGCGGTAGTATTTTCATTTGTTTCTTTTCAATTCTGTTCTTATTGTTTATTCATAATGCTTGTAATGTAGTATTCCATAGTATTAATTTGGCATATCTACAAGCAAATACTAAAGTTGCAATTATGCAGGTGTACTGTTTATTACTTTCTGTAATTCAAAATTGTTATTACTAATGAAATTACGAAATTGTATAATATCAATATGCTCAATAAATACTAGATTTTACTACCCTAATTTGACTTTTTTCTTCCATAAAATCCTTATAATTATTATTGTGAATTTTTTAATAATTTAAGGCGAGGAAAGTATGGGAGTGAAATTTTAAAGTTCCCGCTTCGCTGGTTTATTTCAAATTTACCGGTTACATCTTCGCTCTTGGCTGTCCGTTTACCCAATAGAAATTATACAGAACAATGTGGCGGCACCGGAAGTTGGGCAAATAAGGCTTTTCCTTTTAACATTGAGTGCCGTCTTGATATATACTCTTTGGTTTTGATTGAGTTGCAGGCATAGAGGAGAGATACAGATACAGATCTCTATGGTTGCAGCAGGGTTGCAGGGCCCTAGGTTAAGATATACGGTATTACTCGGCCACCTTTTCTTGAACGACGACCTTGCTTCTCCCTCCCTGGCACAATAACCAGTTGCAGGCAAAAGTTAGCAACAAGCACTGATATGAATATTCCAAACATATCTTTACTGACGCGAAATAGAAACTATTTTCTGTTGAAGAGAACTTCTGTCAGTGATTTTTTCCAAAAAATGTCAAGAAATGATCAAAGCAGGTGAAGATTGACCACAGGAGATACCTCGGAACTCCTGAGAAAGTTAGAACGCAAATTCAGAAAGTTGCGACACTGTTTCTCCAGAGATTGGCATTGCTTCATAAAATCTAGGGGCTGATTATGAAACAAATACCCCCACTCTACCCGCATTTCTTCAATCCATCGTTCAAAAAAAGTTGTGCGAGTATTGTACGCGCACGTTTTCTTGAGCCCCAGCATACATACTCCCACTTTTTTGTCAACATCAGTTAAATTCAGAATAAATTATAGCAACGAGCATTGTCAACAAAATTTGGTAACCAGAAATGATCGCTGCGGTGTAATGGAATACATTTTGCTTTGAAAAATGAACAAATAATTTGATACGAAATTCCTTTTGTCCAAATAATCAAACTCCCCACTGCTGTCGCAACTAGCGAAGCTTGGGCTCAAGAAAACGTGCGTGGATAATAATACTTACTACCTTTATTTCGTATTCACATGGATGAAAAATATATTTATTTACGAGCCCTCTACAGTTTATAATGTATCTGATAAAGTAAACAGCTGATTTAGTCAAACATAACCTCGTGACAAAATCTCGATCGCCACAATTGGAACCAATCCATTCTCTCCCGCATCCTGTATTTGTACCAGTGGATAATATTTCCAATCATTGCTGGAATCGATTTGAAATGGAAAACTGCATAGAAAGCGTTTTCTTTTCATTTACTATTAATTTGTTATTACGGAACAAATTTGAAATATCTGATATTGTACTATAAACAGATTCTTTATTGCAAACAATATTCGTATCATCCGCAAAAAGAACTGTTCTTTCGTTTCCAATCGTCGAGGGCATAACGTTTACGTATAGTAGGAAGAGAATAGGATCTAAAATCGATCCCTGCGGGACTCCACATGCAATTGGTAAAGAATCGGAAAGGTGTGTATATGCGCAAGTTTCCTTGGGCCCTGGCAAACCTACCCTCACTCCTTTACTAATATTAGTTGAATTCAAAAGAAATGATAGCAACAAGATTTTTTGACAAACTCTGATAACCAGAAGTATTTGCTCCTGCTTAATAGAAAATAGCTTCATCGAAAAACGAGCTACAGATTTCATATAATATTCCTGTCAAAAAATAATCAAACCCCCCACTCCCCTTGCAACGAAATGAGGGCTCAAGAAAACGTGCGTGGATAATACATATTTTTCCATTATTCCAGTAAGATATTTCTACGATCGTTGTTTAAAGCCAAGAGTATATATCAAAGACGGCACGCAATGTTAAAAGGGAAAGCCTTATTTGCCCAACTTCCGGTGCCGCCCCATTGTTCTGTTTCATTTCTATTGGGTAAACGGGCAGCCAATAGAGAAGAAGTAACCGGTAAATTTGAAATAAACCTGCTACGCGGGAACTTTAACATTTCACTCCCATAATTAATCCCCACCCACAGCCTTAATTGATCAAAAAATTAACAATAATTACAAGGATTTTATGGAAGAAAAAAGTCAAATTAGGGCAGTAAAATCTATTATTTACTGAGCATATTGATATTACACAATTTCAATATAGTTAACAATTTTGTGTTACACAAGGCAATAAACAATACACCAGCTCGAATGCAACTTTACTGGCTTGTAGTCATGCCAACTTAATGTGAATACTATGGAATATTACATTGTTACGGAGCATTATACATGAACAATACCAACAGTGTTGAAAAGAAACAAATAAAACATTCCCGCAGATTCGCCCAGGTAAAACAAATAGTTATGATACAAGTGCCATTTTATTTTGCGAGTTGGAAAGGTAGCATCACAAGGACAAGGCGCTTATGAGTTTTGTTTCCTGCAATAAAAGAACATCGATATGATTACTGAATAACTCGATAATGCGTTAATCTCCTGGGTCCGAGTGACCGGAACGGCCGTTGACGTTCCAGGCGCGAGGCTCGCTACAGCGAGAGGACGCGTTCTGCTTTTTCCCCTGAGTTCGGTGTTCAGCCAGTGCGAGCTGTCACTTGAGCGCAGAGAGTTGGTAGTGTAGTGAGGTTTGTAACCTGTTTTTCAGCTCAGAGACCTCCTTACTGAGTTGCTCCGTCTCTGACTTAGCAGCAGTCGTGTGAAGGCAATTTAGGCGCGGCGTTGTCAGGTCGAGCGGCTCTCTTTTGATTGCCCTTTCGGACATTTAAGTTCGTCGCCACCTTCACCGCGCGTGCTGCTTGCGCAGGGTGTTGTGATGAGTGCGCGCGAAGGCAGTGCTCTTGCGTGCGGGCTGTGTTTTTGTGGTTTCGACTTAACATTTTCAGTGTAGCTCTGCTTTGGCTAAACATTGTTGATCTTCGCTGCTACGGCTTTGTGGGCCTTGCAGCCGGCGTAGTTTGCAGAGTGATTTGCTCCGCAGTTGCAGCAGACAGCAGGTGTTTTGTTGTTGCCGCAATCCTTTGTCAGTTGGCCTTCGCCGCAGTGAATGCAGCGTGGGTTGATCTGGCAATAGGCACGTGTGCGCGACCAACTGCAGCACCTTTTGCAGAAACGTGCGCTGCCAGTTCGCTTCGCGACCTCGATGCGCGCCCGGCAGTGACAGATCGGCTTCAAGGCAAACAGCACCTAACGGTACTAATTTCCCGTTTCGGCGCATCTTCAGCGGGTGTACTGCATGCCTGGATTTCCCCAGGCACTGCGTTGCGATGTCGCCAGCAACTTCATCCGCTGACACTTGGGGAGGCGGGCCGCTCACGTGTTCCTCCTTACATAGTGCGTGAAGTGCGACGTTTGCAGTTTCTTCAGCGCGGACGCGCTCTTCACATGGTCGGTGGCATTCCGCGCTTGCAGCGAGAAGAATTCCCTGGAGTGTTTACCCGTGACCGGGTGTTCGCAGCCATGCGTCGAAGCCATTTTTCGAACCAGCGGCAAAAGCCACCATTAGAAGCCACCGAGGCGTTCGCGACCATGATGGGCGGGACGCGCTTGGAAGCCTTCACAGGCCCTGAAGCGGTCGCAGGCTGCGTGGCTGGCGTAGGTAGTTGCAGTGAGGTGGCAGAGGCGGCGATTTCGCCTGGCGCTGCGGTGAGGGTGGAAGAGGCGACAGAGTGCCGGGAGGCGCGAGTTCCACTTCGGCGTTTCCCGATAGCGGGGTCGCGACGGCGGTGGCGCTCTTGACGGGCAAATTGTCCATTTGCATTTCCTCCTCGCTCGCAGGGAGATCTAGAAAGCTGCCAGGTGGAAGGTGTGAGGCGGTGGCGTCGGCGGTCGGCGCATCGTCTGAAAGGCGGCGCTTCTTGCCTTTGCCGGAGGTGATGTCGAAGTTGGCGGCGTTGGCGGGCAGTGGCTGAACGCAAGATGGGCGGGGGTAAAACTCCGAAAGCCCGTTCAAGGCGGCGGATTTGCTAAACTGTGACTGTTCAGCAGGTGTTAGCTTGGCTACAAAGAGCGCGACCAGATCGGTCGTCACCTCGGCAAGGCATCCGTTCTCGTCGACCTGCATGAAGGACTTGAGGGCGTTAGCAATGCGCGAGGCTATGCTTTTCTGCTCTTTTTGTTGGTCCATAAAGGGGACGTTTGAATGACAGGGAAATCCTTCTGATTGATGACGCTTGGAATTTCTCCCGGCGTCATGTTTACCGAAGCGGTGGCGGATGCAGCTGCTGCGGTGGTGTTGGTGGTGGCGGCGTGAAACGCAGCAAGGCCTTCGGGCGCTATCGAAACCTTGGTCGAAAAGACCAAGGCGTCCCGGTTCGAAAGCGCTCATGACCGCTCCCGTTACATAACCATTACTATTGCCGATAAAGTACGTGCTGTTTTAGCATCACTAGTTTTACTTATTATTTTGTGAAGTGTTAATAATGTTGTGATTGAATTGAATCAAAATGGAATCGATTGTGTGCTCTATCCTTGTACTAAAATCTCAGAATTAATTTAATAAATGTTTCAGATAAAAGTAAATAAGAAATATGAAATGGACGTAGAAGGAGTGCTCCAATCCAACTTCTCCGATTCCTTAACTGTTCCCATTTTTTTTGACGAAATAATTTGTTTCTATCAGCAAATTGGCAATAGAAATAAAAATATTTTCATGATGCACTATTATCACCAAATCACTTTAATTTAATTAATACTTCTTAAATTAAGTTATGATGTCAATGGTATCAATGAGAAGCGAAATTTGCTCTTCAATAAATTAAATTAGCACTCTCATTTTGCAGGTCCACTTGTCAAACAAAGCTGTAATGAAGAAAACAGGAAATTAAAATTCCTAAAGAAATTAAGCAACATTAAGAAATGCAGTTTTGCATTTCATACAAATTTTGGTTATTAACGTATTCTGAAATTGATTCCCCTTATAAATTTTTGCCACAGTTACAACCAAATCTCGCGCGGTGCTTCCATTCTTTTAGTTCAACGACTTGCCGTTAGCGCTGCTATAGGAACGCTGATCCGGTGAGAACCAGAGAGTATATATCGCCAGCGAGTACAAGCGAGCTCATCGGAGCTCATGCAAATATGCAAAGCACATGGCACACGCGAGCACGTGTGAACAGTTCGGTCACGGAGAACCGACCGGAACCGACGAAATCTGACTGCATAGCAGGCCGAGGTAGATACGTTGTGAGTGAATACGTGTAGTAGCATGTGTGCATGGTGAAGAGGAATTCGAGCATTGTTATAGAATAAATCTAGAATTTTCTCTCTGGGAGAATGCCAGCCTACGAAGAGAAATGTTTTCCTCGAGGGGGCAAAGAACGTCCGGAACTGAAGGTTAGGAAATGTCAGAATAGTGCAGAGCACACACTATTGCTTTGTAATATATTCTGTTAGATGTCTTGGTAAAACTAATATTTTATAAAAGAGATTTGTTTTAAATATAATTTTTTTTTTTTTTTTTTTTTTTTTTTTTTTTTATTTTAGAAATCTCCAAAAACTTCTAAACGAAAGAGCTGGTTAGTGGCTCCAACTACGGTTGCAGTTCCCGAAAAACATGTTGAATCCCCTAAAGAACTCGTTGCGAAACGTAAAAAGAAAGTACTTTCTCCTGAAAATCCTGATGCTGTTCTTGAGCAATCAGAAGATGCAGTTCGAAAATCCGCCAGAAACCTGACACTGCGAGTAAGTAGATTCCAAAATGCAGAATAATTCCAGTTAACGGCAGGTTTATTTATTTACGTCAAAAACTGTTAAAAACCGTGTGTGACATGCTATGGAGAGAAGTTAATATGAAGTTACATTTATGACCAGAAGCAAACAAGTTGAATTAAAGCAAACATTCCTCAAACTTGTAACACTTAGAGTGCTATGTAAATCGTTGTGACACACTCGATGATCTCATGGGGCCAAGTATATACAGGATGACTGACTTCTGTAAAAACAAGGAAATTGGAGTGCAGAAATTATACAGGAAAACAATGGAGCGGGTCAAAGAGTAGCGTTTCTATCAACTCTTAACGAAAGGAAAGACTTGATCTCTCTATTGATCTCATGTGACAAAATATTGTAGGGTGACTGTTCTTTTAAATGCCATGTGCAGTTGTTTGAGGTATCTTTGTAATTAGTAACAATAAGTACCACTACAGTAAGCAGATTAGATATTTTATTTTTACTTAATTTGCGTTTGTTTTATAGAGTCTGACTTCTTGCATGTAATTAGCTGAAATTTTGAGAGGTATAATTCATTTAATGTGTAGTAATGAAATAGTGTGTCTTCATCAGTATATTTAACGAAGCAGTTTGAAATGACATCTTTGACTTGGTACTTGAACTTCTCATGAAACTTTTGACTTTCTAACAAAATCTCTTTACCAATTATCTGTGTAATATACACACTGTTTTTTTGCCCAAGTTGCCTTTCTCTCTCCGCTTGTTGGTGAAAGGAGCGTAACGAAATTTGCAAGGTTGGACAGAAAAGTAGGCCTCATGGCCTGAGTCTTGCCACATAAAATAAGGCATCAATATATTTCAAGTGTACGAATGCGTACTTTTATGGATTACTCAATATGATTACATAACATGCTTCTGTAGCTTAATACTCAGAGATTAAACCATTATGATGCATTTTCATAATTTTAACCTGTTTTTTATAGTTTACTTATAATGAGCATCAGAGAATGTAAAGTTTACAAGCCTAATTGTGGTACTGTAGTCTACCAAAGAGTAAGACAGTAAAAAATGCCCCCAAACCTAATAAAACAAGGTTTGGAACAATGATTCTGTAGTAAAATAGAATTTGTTTCACTCTATTGAAGCTCCCTTATCCCACCCTTTTGAACTATTAAACAATGGAAAGATTGGAATGTTTTTGTAAATTAGATTTTTTTATGTTTTGAATATTTGCTCCAATTGTTTGGAAAAATTTGACTCTGAATTTGATTATTTTTTTTTCCTTCAAAGAAAAACTATTCTTTAAATTTTTTAAGGTGATTTTGATTGTTGTTGGATCTGTATGAAATTTTTTTTGTAAGAAACTGGAGATGCCACAAGTTGAGAAAACCAGTTATTGCCACAAATCATTATTAGGCTGAAATGTAGTATACGGTACAACCTAAGGAAGTCGTTTACACCGGCACTTCGCGCTGTTCCAGTGTTAACTAGGCAGTTAGAATTTTGGAGGCTTTCTTGAAAAGTGCTTTCTTATAAAAGTGAATTGGTAATTATGCGTTGGATAGACTCAAGGATGTTTATAGTGAATGCGAGGGCTGAAGGCCCGAGCCTCGCCATGACATGGATCCTGGCAAGCGAAACGAGAAAACTTGCCTTTGAAAGTAAATTGGCATTACAATGCAGCTGGAACAAACCATATAAAGGGCAAACCATGAAAATCTCGTATTCGTAAGTTTTACTCGTTTCTATTAGAGCACGTACAGTAATTAGGGCTTAAGCCCCACCGCACACTTCTATAAGAGTGTACCATATACTAAACTTTAACCCATTATTTTATTAACTGAAGTGGAATGTTGCCTGTAGAAATAATATTTATAATTTATCAATTTTTGATAACATTTGAAACAATAGTGTCAGAATTGAAAACGGATAACACAGTGGCATGCTGAGACCTTATATAATTCATAACGTTGTTTTGTAAGGCTGTATTTAGAGCATTGCTAATATATAGGTTTCTTTAGGTGCTTGTCATGGTGACTCGTTTCTGGTCCAGCATTGTCATTGGATCAGGCATTTTCAGTGTTCAGTTTTATTTAAAATCTGGTGTACCACTCCTTCTTGGTTAATAAACATGATTTTGTAATTGTCATCTTTTTGATTTATGTCGATATTAATCACATGAAATTGATTAAATTACATAATACGAGTATGAAAGTAATTGAAAATAAATTTTCTATCAATGAAAAATAATTCATAGATCCAACAGCTTTAGGAAGTACTTTTATATTTTGTTAGAAAAAGTTTAAAAAAACAAGTTTTTTCGAATTTGGAATTAAAATTGTTCAGCAAAGTACATTTGATTACGGTTATAGTGAACTTCTGGGGACTGACAGTTTTGGTTCACTATATCAGAAGCTCATTATATCCAGTGATGTCAAAATTAAATAGAATTTCTCCACAATGATTGATTTTATTAATGTAGAGATATAGCAAAATACATTAACTGCATGAACTGAAAATTTCAATAATTTTATTAGTCTATAAAAAAATAATTAATTTTCAATTGTTTGCTTTGTGCATTTGCATTAGTAATTTTTCAAGATCCTCATGAGTTTGTGCTCTCTCTGCTTACTTGATTCTGCACGGGCCACCCAGTCTTGACACCCATCAATGCCTCTTGTGCTGGTGGAAGTTCCATAATAGTTTTTTATTTGCCTAATAACATAAAAGATCCTTTCAGTTGCAGGATGGCACAGGTGACTAATGAAACTGATTGCTTTCCTGTGCCGCATGGGGGGTATTGCCAGTCTAGGGCTGTGGCAGTCACATGCTTCCTGTCACTTATGTAGAACACAACACACTATGTCCCTGCAGAATATCAAATAATATCAAACTTGTAATCAATTGCAAGTCACTGCTGCCAGTCATAACCCACATAGGACACAACCTTTGTTTCTGCAGTGAAACTGAGGTCATTATTGTGGTCCTCATTCTGGGTCCGCTACCTTCACCTCAGGGGAGACTTCTTTGATTACGACGTTTGGTTGGAATTTGTGGCACTGATGTCATATTTACTTTTCCAAGAGGGAATTAATTTCCAGGTTGTTGAATTTCCTGTAACCAAGATTCTAGTTCATCGTAACTGAATCTTCTTGTACTTATTTGTAATGTAAGTGTACTTATTTGTAATGTAACTGTAAAGTAACTGGATCAGTGACTTAAGATCACTATAATCAATTATTCACTATATATGAGATCACTATAACCAGAGTCAACTGGGTGCTAAAATCAGCACATTCACGTCTTTCACTGGTAACACTTATAATCCATCACTCACAAATCTTGTAATAGTTCCATGATTTGTTTTGTACAGTTCTTTGCAGTAGATCAAGCATAGTTTGAAGAACATTTTGGTTCTGGCTTTCCTACCATGAGATTCACAATAAAACGACTTTTAACATCAGGAGTTTGAACAGCAACCCATATGAAAGTGTCTCCAATATGGTGTGTAATTGATTGCCTCCTAGTATCAACATGGCAAATAACTATATTACTCTGTTGTAGTAAATTTGATAACCTGGTGAATTTTGTAGCTACAATTTTTCATGGCAAGAATGAAAATGTTTTAAAACTAATTTGACTTCCTTTTTTGACTATAAATTGACTAATAAATGGTTATTATGTTTTAAACCAAACTAAGAGTATGTACTTTGACCATAAAATTTATCTGTCAGTTTCAATGTAACTTTTGAGTTCAGGTTATATTTTAATGATATCATTGTTTTTTGAAATAGTGAAAAAAGAGAATGTTGATTTTTTTTTCCAGACACTCTCAGAAGGGGTTATAATCGTTGGATATGTAAGAGAAGTTACTACGGTTGAATTGAAGGTTAATCTACCAGAATTAATTGTTGGCTATGTTCCAGCTGCAAATGTTTCTGAAGAATATTGTAAATATTTGAATGAGCTTTTGGGAGGTGATGCAAAAGTAAGTTTAATAGAAAATATTTTTTTTTTAAAAGTTATTATTATTACTACTATTATTATTATTATTATTATTATTATTATTATTATTGCAGAAATAATTGTGTACACAAAAGTAAGAAATATGTAACATCATTATATGAATTCTTTTGTATTGTAATAGTTTTATCTTAGAATGTAGATTGTTCTGTAGACTCAATATATAGACCAGAATTAAACAGTATACTCTCATTTGCCTATTATTTACAATGATCTCCATAACAATTAGAAACAAATATTAGTTTCAAATTTTCAGCGATGATGCTTTTCCTATTTTCTTGTAGGAGGTTCTTGAACTGACTAAAAGAGCGCTCCTCATAGCATGAAGTCACTATTGCATATTTAAACTTTCACAGATTCTCTTGGGAAAAGTCAATATCCAGTGAGATAGAATTGTTCCCTCATAGCATTGCACTAATAGTACAAATTGTTCTTAATCTGTGGTTTTCTCCAGAACTGAAGGCCTCATTTTGTTCACTAGATCCCTCATTGCTTCTTAAACGATAAATGAACAGATATACTATTGATTGCGAGGCTGCCGGAAAGTTACAAGGAAGACAGCAACCTTGAAAGTTTCAAGGGAGAAGCAAGTTTGAAGGCTGCTGAAAAGTTTCAAGAAAGATGTGTCCAAAGATTTAATTGCAGTGCTTACTGAAAAATGGGGCAATATAATTTGCAGCTTTTAAATTTGATTGATGTACAACTTGTATTATAAAATCATAATTTTGAGCATTGTAGCTCATAACATCAATCCGGCATTTTAGTGATGGGGGACTCAGAAAAAATGTTTCACAAGGCTGAATTGTTTTTCTGGGTGATTCCTAATTAAAAACAAACAGGAAAAAGGAAGAATTTAATTTCGAAAATTGCACAAAAATTGAAAAATTAAGTAATATGTTCTTCAGGGCAAAATATGTAAATATATTTACTTTTAGGTAAAATATGAAAATATGTGTACTAAAACGTCATAATTTTTGGGCACTAACGTATATGAAACATGAATGGTTGATAGACTTAACAGATACATCAGGAAAATATGTTATTACATAAATATTCTGGCATATATTATTATTATTATTATTATTGTTGTTGTTGTTTCCATCTCCTGTTTCTCTTACCTGCTAAACTAACTAAATTTTTCAGGAACTTCAAGAGCTGACCGATATGTTTAAACCTGGCCAACTTGTTGTTACTAGAGTAGAAGAGATTTGTACTGTAAAGGGAAAGACAAAAGTGGCCCTGTCACTTATTCCGGGAAGAGTTAACAGATCTGTGACTGTTCATGACATAATGGAAGGTTTATTGTTATCAGCATCTGTCCAGAGTAACGAAGAGCATGTTTATGTAATGAATTGTGGTATTCATGGTGTCAAAGCTATCTTGAAGAAAAATCAGGCTTTAAACTACGAAAATATGTGGAATAATGGCAAACCATTAGGTATTAATTTATTAGATATGTGTTACTAATTGAATGTGGTGTTGCTGATGCTGTAAACTGTTTTGAAAATATTTTCATGTGTTGAAAGTTTCATTGTACTTCATTTCTTACATGTGTAGCTTTGTTCAAATACATTCTTACAGTATCTGGCATTGGACTTTCCAATGAATCATAGTAGCTGATAATGTTATACTCCCCTTCAAAAATTTCCAATATCCAATGGCCTTGTATGTTACTTCCATTGGGGATATGTACAGGTAATATTGCAATTTCAAAATTATAATCACCGTAAAAAGATACTTGCAGGTATTGATGATGACTTAGTTTAGTGCAGCTACATTTTTATGATTTTTGCTAATATGCACAATAATGTACAAAGATCACCTGTTGGCTGTTCTGGGTTTTTCTCTAATCCTAATGTAAGATCATTCTTCATTAGTTCTGAAAATTCTGTCTCAAAATCTTCAACTACATTTGATCCTTCCCCGGATTTGCTTAACACTTCCATATTTTTCTTCCCTAATTTTCAAAGATATTAAAATTCTACAAACTCAGCCTAATTTGTGTTCACTTCCACTTCTACAGTTGCGTTATTAATTGTTTTGTATGCAAATCTATATTAACATTAAATGGAAACTGTTTTGTATATTTATGTGAATAAGGTATTGGTTAAGTTTATTAAGAATAAGTTGTGGGTCACATTCATGCGACAATTCATTTGAAATTAGGACTGCAAAACCTTCCGTGATTGAGAAAACTACAGGACAATTGTATGTGTGTTATATTCATATTTTGATAGAGACATTATTAATTATTAGTGTCTGAAATTTCCACAGACAAAAGATATTGTCAAATTAATATTATTGTCCCAATAGTCTTAAAAATAAAAGAATAAATAATTTTTTACATGAAATAAATGAAAATAAAAAAGAATTTGAACTTCAAAAAATTCATGATAAATTTTTAAAATTTGCACCTATAAATTTATATTAATAAGTATCTATTATGCGATTACAGAAGTTTATTAACAAGTAAAGTATACCAAACGCCTCTGTGCACCTAATCCTTGGAGTCCTATTACTCCAAGCGACCAGTTATGTTTGTAAGGTGTTATCTCTCTTAGGTTAGGTACAGCAGAGCTGACTATTAAATGAAGTTAAATAATAAATACCCAGGCAATGCCAGATAATCTGCTAGTGTGTTGTCAAAATTAGTAACAACGTGCAGGTGGTCAATTCCTTTTGTTTATACTGTAGAAACTATTAGTAAGTCATTGTGACCCTAATTTGTGTACACATCTAATGAATATGTTCAGTGATATGGTAAATTTAAAGTAAAATATTGGAAAGCTAACATAATGGGACACAAAATATATTGTGACAACAGTGCAAAGTTGAATGAATTCATCCAAATAAGGATAGTGCAGTTGCCTGTGGAAACTTTTATTGTAAGTGTTTTACATTACTTTGATGGTATGGTAATTTTTCATAGTTTTCTGTCTTGATTTTCAAATTCCTATAAATAACGTTCTTGTATTTATCATATTATCAAACTATAATATTATTCGTAATAATTTCATCCATTATCATTGGTTCTATTGGTGGTTTAAATCAAACTTCAACACGAAAAATTATAACCTATTCATCTATTAATCATATTGGTTGAATATTATTAGGATTAATAATATCAGAAGACCTATGACAACTTTACTTCATTATTTATACCATCTTGTCAGCAAGAATTTTAATAATTTTTCATAATATATCATCTCAACATCATAACCAAATTCCATTCACATGAAACTCATCAATAATCAAATTTTTTACATCTATTAACCTAATATCATCAGGAGGCCTGCCTCCATTTTTAGGATTTTTACCTAAATGAATAATTATTCAAAACTCATGTTATAATGAAATAATATTTACAATATTAATTGTAATTTTATGTTCATTAATCACTTTATTCTACTATTTACGATTAATAGTATCTTCCTTCTTAATTAACATAAATCAATTGAAATGAAATCAACAATCAAATCAAAAATTTCATAACATTAAATTAATTTCCTTACTAACAAGAATTTCAGTATTTAGATTACCTTTATATCCCATAATATTTTTCAGAATTTAAGGCCTTAAGTTAATAAAACTATTAGCCTTCAAAGCTGAAAATGAAAGCTTGAAAAGCTGAATGAAAAGCTAATTTGAAACAAAAATAGTCACATTGAATGAATTACATCTGTGTTGGAAATTGAACAAAAATAAAATTGTAACTGATGGTGGATGCCAATCTAATATAATTATATAACGTAACTAATGTGGTTATACCATCAAATCAAATAAATGAAGTAAACATTCGACTGCTAGTTAAATTGCTTTGTGAAGGGCAAAAGGTTTTTAAGAATCAGCTGAGAAGTGTCAGGTTTAGCAGAAACGAAAAGGACCAGAGTGACTTCTCTCTATTATGTGTGAGTACTTGTCTGAGCAGAAATTATTTGTCAAAGCTCCACCATTCATCAAGCATTAATTCTAAATGAAATGAACTTATCTGATGGCCCTTAACAAAGCAGGGCCGCTGTAAAATGTCTTCAAAGTCAGAATTTGTTTCCATAAAACCACCATTAGCGCCATGGATGTTGCAAGATGGGATAGCACATTGCTTACTCCATGCACAATAAATGAAAGTAAATATTTCCATTATATGTTGATAATGGGAGGTGTGGTTAGTTGAAATTTAAGAATGTGGTTTGATATTTATATGTGGGAGGTTTGATTTACTCATGCACTGCTGCTAGTTATAAGATGACTTGAATGTTACATCACCAATCAGTTTCTGCATTCATCCTTTTTGTAACCATAGTAATGCATTAACTCCAAGAGACCTTATTTGACCAGACAACTCAAATTTGTTTCTTTTGCATTAATTTTTGAATTTTATTTCATCAATAGACATAGGCATTCTAAACAAAACATACGTTTTGGGATGTTAATTTATTAATATTGCTAAATCATTGTATGCTCCTGGTCAGGATGTATTCGTGAATTGTGTTGGCATGAATCTTCTCCTATAATTGCTTACCTGGGGTATGCCTGTGGTTAAATTGAAGGGAGAGGCCTGTGTAAAGCAATCAGTGGTTGGTTCACACTGGAATTGTCAGGGCACAACCAGCTAAAGGCAAACGGTTCTGCTGCTATTAATTCAGAAATTGGTAATAAAACCAGTGATTGGGGCTTTGGAGCGCTCTTGTTGTATAAATTAGCACCATAACAACGACAGAGCAATGGAAGTTGCAAACAGTTGCTGTGCTACAATTAGGACTTGACATGTATGGACCAATGCCAGCAGGGAAGCGCTGTGAGTTCAAAATTAATCCAGATGTTAATGGGTTATGTAGGGTGAAACACACACCTTTGGCATACAAGTATGCAAGTAATCATTGATTTCATCCAACAAGTATTTTATGTACAGAAAGTTGTTGAATTTGTATTACAATTATGCTATAGCTCACAATATGACATGTAAATAAAGAGTGGGTTACTTAAAAAGTTCCCTTTTGATATCTGAATCATTGTACATATCGCAGAACAGTTTTCACTGAAACGAATATATGCAAGGTGTAATATTTTTGAAAACCTTAGATTTTTCGACCATGTTCTGTCCATTAGTATTATGCCACTACTGCTGGAAAATTCGAATTGTTCCCACTCTGCCAATGCAACAAAACAAAGTGGCCTTGCAAATTTTTTTGTACCCTTTTTTTTAATTAAAAAGGATTTGTTCAGAAATTCACCAGTTTGGTGCATATTCTTTGAAACACTTCTGCATACTTATAAGTTGCAATATTGATCTTCCATTGTTATTAACTTTTCTTTAAAGTATTGTTGACAGGCCTGAGTCTTTCCTAGGTTGCTTTTATGTCTGTATTTTGGAAGATCTTTCTTTCCTACAGACTGCTAGTGAGTAGTTGTTGTGTTAAACACACATGCTTTCGCACAGCATGGAAAATATCATGGGAGGGATTGTTAGAAAAGAATAATGGTAAAAAGATGCCTTCATCTGAAATCATAACCATAATTCAGTTCTATCAAGTCCTTAATCCATTGGAGTCTGAAGCACAGAGCACTAAGTCACTGTTCATGTTTAACCTCCCATCAACAATGTTGATGGATTCTCAATTGGCCATGCACCTGATGTTATCCTGGAAACATAGGGGTTCTGCCCAACTCAATTTCAGAGATACCCATCTTCCAGCTTTATTTAACTAATCTACTTTGTTTACACTCTTGGGTACATGTTGGCTCTCAGTCCAAAATGACCACTTCAGAATATGGTGTGACTACTGTGTGGTTAAATGTATTTTTGAAATATCCCAAATAATGTACATTATTATTACCTAAAATAATTATTATAGAATATTGGGATATAATGTGATATCATTTCATTTTCATTGATATTTGTTCTTTGCAGGTGTTGGTCAAGTTCTCAGGTGTTTTGTCACTAAATGCATTACTTCTGAAGGTTCTGCAAATGTGGAATTAACTGTAGATCCTGAGAAATTGTCACAGTATTTTGATGAAGAGAGTTATGTACCTCAGAACTCAGGAATTGTGGGAAAGTGTTTCCAGCTTTCAGTTCAAAAGGTTTGTTTTTACTTTCTACTTTTTAATTTCTTTATCTCATTAATGAAAATTGTACTGCCTTAACTTAACTACTTCCGTCTCTCCCTACTATTTTTTATAAACTTTGTTTTCTTTTGGTATTGTTAGTAATGGCTCAAAGGCTAAGCTCAAGGGCTTGGATGTGTTGTGGTGACAACAGCTAAAAATAAATAAATGTGTTAATGTTTAAATGTGATTATAGTGCAACGTCAATCACACTTTTCCTTAAGTGTGTCTTTTTTGTCATTGGTAATAATGGTATTGAAGTGACACAGTAAATAAAGTGTGCCTTCATTTCTGCACTTGCTCTTTCACCGAATCCACAACAGCTCATTGCAATTATCGCTTCCTCCTGTAGATAGGAGGCAATTACGTAGTCATAGGCACCAAGCAACATTGCCTTAATATGTATGCTTGTGTAAAACTAAACAATAAAAAAAATTGGTTAAATATATATTTTTGATGATGCAGGTTTTAAACAAGCTTTATTTACAGAATAATTATGTTCATTGTGCTTGAATCTAACCTTTCTTTCCCTTGTGATTAAAGCTCAGTATAATATAGAATTAAATTATATTTTCAAGTACAATTGTCAACAGAATTTTCAAGAAGTTTCATTTTTCATTTTAAACTTGTTATCTTTCCAGCAAATTGTCAGTAATATGCAAATAAATTGGCACAATTGTTTAATAATGATAACAAATGGTATTGAAATTTCACAGGTTCATCCAAAAGGTCTCATGGTGAAATTCGCACGCCACCAGTATGGTTATGTTCATTCCAATCACATGAATGGAGATTTTAGAGAAATGAAAAAAAATGCATTGCTTTTAGGAAGAGTGTTATATATTGAACCATTGGATGACTACGTTATCTTTTCTGCTTTAAAAAGTGTGTGTGATCCACACCCTCCTCCTCCTCCTTTTCAGGAATTTAAAAAAGGAAGTAGGTTTTCAGAAGCAAGGGTAAGAGGTTTTGTGCAATCTATAAAACATTTACCATATCATGGAAATAACAATATGTGCCTAAATAATTTAATAATATAAATTTCATTGATTTTTGCAATCACAAATAAATCATTCATGAATAAATTTAATTCTGTAGGTGATCAGCAAGAAAGGAAGAAACTTGCTAGTGGAATTTGGGGAGAATTTTAATTACTATGGCTTGGTGTCTGTACATCAGTTAGATATTGCTGAAAATATACAGGATAGAGCGTTTCTTAACCTGGTGAAAAAGGAATATCCTCCTGGTTCATGTCATGAATGTAAAGTTCTTGAGTATGATTTTATGGCTGAGAAGTATATTTGCACTTTCAAAAGGTAACAAGAATTATTAAACTACTTTGTATGTACATGGTTTTCAGTTTGTTTTGTAACAAACATATTTAACATTAGAGTTACATGATATAAACATATTATATACAAAATTTTGTTTTTCCTGATTACCCAAAATTCAATTTTTTAAAATTTTCATTTCTATAAATTTATTATGAAGAGTAATATATCTGTAAAGTATTCAAAATTCTAGCCTGAAATTTCACTTGCAATTAATAGTTTGTGTTCCTGATGCAGAAAAAAAAAAAGATGATGATAATGATAATAAAAAGAAAATTTCCAGTAAAATACTTGTTTACCCAAATATAAGATGACCGTCTAAAAATGAAGAGGCCTCCTGAGAAATTTTAACTAACTCTATTTAGATAAAAAAAAATTGCACTGTTTAAAAAATTCTTTTGCTGATGAGAATGTAAAAAAAATATTACCTGAGCTGTCACAATTTTCTTCATAATTAAAATTATCAGAATCATGGTTTTTGTTCCTATCTTCATCTTCTCATTTATCGCTGTTTCTTTGGTAGTCCTCCTCCTATACTTCATTATCCTCTAACTTTTTAAGACTTCTTTGAATGTTTTGTGCCTTGAATTTGTGTTGGTCTTTCAACTGATACCAATTGAGAACATACTCTTCCAAATTTTCTTCCTATCATGCTCTTGTTTGTTGCTTTCTCAAAAGTAATATACTACATTTAGAAGAAAGGAAAGTCCACTTGTTTGGAATCAGAGACCCACATAACGTTTTTGCATTACTTTTTCCTGCAGCATTACAATACAAGTTTTGAAATGCCAAAAGCAATGTAAATGAAATTAGTTTGTTTGAAATTGTTGTTTACAGATGGCAGCTCTTTGCAATTCACACAAACATAAGATTTGTACTGAGGGTCTCTGTATCTGAATAGATAGAGAAATATTAATTCATAATGAACAAGCTTTGAATGAATTTCTTATGTCCAAATGATAAGAGGAAGTATGTTGTTCTCATTTCTGTTGATTGCCTACGTTTCATAAAAAATAACCATATTTGTTTGCAGATCCATCATAAAGCAAAAATATACAAGTATAGATGAGCTTTATCCAGGTCTAGTTACAAGATGTACTGTGCACCGTTGTTCAGATAAAAGAATTACTTTGAAGCTGTATGACATTCGTGGGTTTGTGGAACCTATTCAGTTCTCTGATGTGCCTGACAGTGGCATATTGTTGACGAAGGGTCAAAAAGTGAAAGCAAAGGTGAGAATTTGATTATAATTAGATTTTAATTTAAATGTGCTGAGAATGGTAGAGGCTTCTGAGTGATAATTCATTGACATGAAATAAAATTGAGGGAATTTGGATTACCTGTTGCATGAGAACTTAATGAAAAAGTTCAAAAATTAACAAGCGACTGTGAAATTATATTCTATGTAAATATGGTCCAACATATATTTATAGACAGATTTATAGACATGTTTCATATTATAGTTGGTAAGAAATTGGGAAAATTACGTAAAATATTTTGTTTATTATTACAAAAATGTGGATTGCTTCACGATCTTGTACGGATGACACCCAAGATCATGACGCTTTCCACATTTTTGTAATAATAAAGAAAATATTTAACATGATTTTTTTTAATTTCTTACCAACTATAATTTGACTGTATTTAATTTATATAGGACCATATTAACATAATTATATTTAATAATAAGACAGTCATAATATAAGAAAATGAAATTATATTCATAGAATGGTGGTTTTCTGAGGAAGAAAAGCAAAAAGAAAGAAAGGAGAAAAAACAAATCAAATTCCTGTACTTCCTATGCTAAATTATTTCAAATACGTGTTTTACATTTATTCATTTTTCAAGCATGCTATATGTTCATTATAAAAGTCTCTTTAAGACTTTAGAACATCTAAATGTAAACAACTTAGGTGACCAATAAGTGTGAACATTTTCGTAGAGGAGTCCATGGTATTTTGGTGTACAATTCAGTATTCAGGTAGTTTAATTTTGTTGCTACGTAGGGTGTTTCAACCCTCCATTTTGCAATTTTAGGCAAATCTACAGGATGTAAAACTAGGGGCACTAGTATTATCCTTGTGACATGTTTGCATAACATTCACCAATATTGCATGATAAAAATTAGATGCATTTAAACAAAATCTAAAAGTTCAAGAGAATCAATACTTACAATGACAATTTGGCCTGTGTCACAAGAGCGTTACATTGATGCACATCGCCTACCGCTGTTGGCATTAGGATGCGTCGATGCCTGCGCACACGAGGCACTTAACTCGCATCTTAGATTTACACTATCTGTCTAGTGCTCTGAGACGCGCTCTTGTCAAAGTGCATTGCCTACACGACCGTCGCACATTGAAAGCTAGAAAACACACATTATCATGACTTACAATGTAGCTTGCCTGTGGGCACAACGTAAATCACCAAGACTGTTCATGTGCCGATTTGCATAAAATACAGAAAGCAAAAAGACAAACATTAAGCGAATCGTATGTGCAGGTATTGATGCATGTTGCTGCAACTGTCAGCAGAATCAGGTGACTTACATCAATGCAACACTTGTGTAATGGTAACACATTTAATCTCCAGCAACACCACTTTCTGAGAGAATGGCAGTCACCATATGAAAACCGTCGTATCTCAAAACTATCTCAAAACTTTTCATGATCGATAAAATCTAAGCACATACTATTTGGAAACAAGGTGTGACCCTTAGTAAATCTCGCATATTTTCTTTTCTGATGATTTTTCATTGTAGACTAGGCAATACCTTAGGCATAATTCACGCATTTAGCATATTAAAATTATCTTATCATAAAAACGATACTTATTAGAGAAAATGTGAGTACATATTTGGTATCCGGACATGATAAATAGTAAAGCACACATCATTTTATTTCTGATGATTTTTCATTGTTGAGCTGTGTAATTGATGCTCTAATTATTATAGAGTGTTCACACAATTGGAGAGATTTGTGGGCTTGTTTTTAGGATTGTTTGTATAATTGTGATGTTTTTCTTTTTTTCCAGACACAGCTATCAGCTAGTCTCGTTTTTGACACATTGCATTTATCGTTTATTTAAATCATAGAGATTAAGAAGTAGTTGTGACTCTACCCTATTTTGTCCTCTTGAGATTGATTATTTGAGTGTGCCCTCTTTGATATTTAACACAAACATTTAATGAAAAAATTAAATGCTTATGTCCAATATTTTTTTAAAGGATTTAAAATTTATGAGTTTAGCTCGGACATGTAGTTGAAAATAGGCACTTAAAAGCTTAAAATATGCAAAAAAATAGGTATTATAGTTGATAATAAGATCAAAACCTCCTCAATACTCAAATTTAGATGTACCTACATTAAGGATGAACACAATTCTTTAAAACCAAATCAGATTTCTTTGATTGCAAAAACATATTGAGAAGTTTGATATTATTTCCTAAGAATCGACTTGTGTGGAAATTTATTTCTTGTCAAGAAATGGTTACACTTCAAGTTGGATTTTGTTTGTTGTTGGATTTTCAAGTTTTAAAATAGTAAAGTTCGCAGCAATCAGTGCACGGCACAAGTCAGTTTTTCTTGTATTATCTTGATACTACACTTGCTGAAGAAAGGGTTGAGTAGTTTTTCTCACTCTTCCTACACTTTACTGGAGATGCTGTGTTTTATGTGTTAGATATATTTTGGGCTCAGTTTACCACTTACTCACAACACTGACAAAAAATTACATTTCCATCTGCTGAGAAACCTTTTCCGGAAGACCGGAAAGGCAAGAGCAATTTTGTGTTCTCTGGAGCACCCTTTTTTACTATAAACATTTTCCGGTTTTACAAGGTTTATTTCACTTTGTATTGTTGGCTTAATTTAAACTTAATGCCAATAACGTAATTCTAAAAATCACATTTTTGGGGGAGAAATCCTTTGCGGGAAGACCTCAGGGGAGTTACCTTTCGGAAAACTTTGGAAGGAAGGTATGGAAGGGAAATTTATTTTTAATACGGATAGCATGAGTAGGATTTCTACCCAATAGGAGGGGACATATTCTCGTGATTTGAGGAAAGCTATGGTAAAACTGTGTGGAGAGATATGTGATGTAATTTTCTACAGTTTTGAGATGGAATTCATTGTGCAGCTGTTGGTTGGAAATGAACTGTGGTGCATTCATAATTTTATTTAGGAAGCGCCCTAACAGGCTTCGGCAAAATAGATAAGCTTATTCTGCACAGTGTCAAATTCAAACACATTCTAAGTGGTGTCCCTGCTGTATCACAAGCAACACAGGTCGTAGAGTTTCTCAATCGCCCTGATTCCAGTTAGGGAATTGACACTACTTTGACAAAAAGTTTCCCCACATTGAATTCTTAAAAAGTAAAAGACAAAATAATTGGAACAAAAAATATAAAAAGTGTGGAAAAATCAAGATAGTCACTAATAGGTTTGTAACGCTTGAATAAGCAATTACCTCTAATACAGGCATTTATAGCCACTATAAAACTATTGCAAAAGTCATTTCTAAGATGAACACTTGGCATAGATAGAGGCATGGATAAGTGAAGTAAGTTGCTTGAAAATACATTCAAAGAAATAAAATAGGCAAATAGGGCATTTTCTGAGCTCTATTAACGAGGTCCTATGTAGGCATGTAGAATTTCTCTTTTATTTTCTACATTGGAATGTTTTGGAAGTAATTAATGCCAATGTTTTTATTTTTAGGTCCTTACTGTGAAGAATCCTATTTGTGAATTCACACTGAAACCCGCATTAGTGAATTCAAGTAATCCTATATTGACAAAATTTAGTGATGGAAAATGTGGTGTTCAGTATGAGGGCGTTATAGTATTAGTCAATGACAAAGGAGTGCTAGTAAAGTTTTATGCTGATTTTACAACTTTTGTCTCAAAACAACATGTTGTTGGAGGCAAGGACAGGGACCTGAACAAGTTATATTATGTTGGACAAGTTGTAAGTAAAATGTTCATAAAAGTTTGTTGCTTTTTAATAAATGGTGAATGACAACAGATCTAATTAGATGTGACAGATCTTTGTAGATAAGTTTTGTTACTTTTTGGTGAATTTTATTGTGTTGAATTTATATGGAATAGACATTTCAATTTACTCATGCATTTATGATAAAATATTAATTTCATTTATGTTTTGTAGGTGAAATGCAAGGTTTTAAAAATAATTGATGAAGAACAAAAACTTATTCTAAGTGTTCAACCTCTAGAAAATCAATTAAATAAAAGTTGTTTGGTGTACCCCTTGAAAATTGGAAAACTGTATACTGTAATTGTTAAAAAAATTACGCAGGATGGACTGATTGTTCAAGAAGAAGGTAAATTAATTATAATTATTGAGTATTTAAAAAAGCTAATAAGTATACCTATAAACTATTTTTAACTTTTATGTTCTTGTATATGTAGTATAGAGAAAATTATGAAATGCGTAAAAACAATCTGTAGATTTTGTCAAAAATTATTTTGATGGAAATGCACATTTTTGTGGATTGGTGCCCAGGAAGGTTTTTCAAAAACTTCTTGTCTGTCTGTGTCTTTATGTGAAGAACACTAATGTCTAACCAATGCCACCTAAAACATCAGGCCTATTGGCTGGCGGCAATCTTGCTTCTGATGTCACAACTTGTAGTCTTAACATTACATTTGGGCAAAAGTGTGGTCTACGTGTGCATCAGTGTGAACTGCTACTGTCGTGTATAGAATTACATGAGAACAGTGTTTTTATTCATTTTATGGTGTAATAACATCGATGCTTTAAATTTGTGTGAACAGAACATATTTGTAGCAGAGCAATTTTGATACAGAGTACTTATAACAAATTGTAAAAACGTCACAAGTTCGGGTTACGTGAAGTTGCCGTGTTCTTCTACATTGTAATTGTTTCTACAAAATCCAATACCCCAAAAGTGGAGAAAAATCCAGAGTATGCTTTGTGGTACATAGGAATGAAATTCAGTTTGTCGAATCAAAATGACAAGACTGTGGTTCACTTAATTGATGAAATATTCTTTATGTCAGATTCAGACTACAAGGGAGGAACTGCCATTAATAAAGAAGTATCATCATGTAGGTCATAAATTTTCGGTCAGAAAGTTGACAGGTGTGTTGCTAAACCACTATATCAAAATCATATTTGTAGGGCTGGAAGAGATTGGTTTTGAAGAGATTGCAATGATTTCTGACAATAATCCTGTGAAACAAAAAGGCATGTAATGTTTTCTGATCCTCCAAAACTAGAAATATCTTATGAATGTCCATATGAATTCCACAGAAAAAATTATTTTTTCTTTTGACAGTGTGTACCTCTCAAAGTGCTTAAAAAACTGGTTAAATCATGATAAACATGAAAATTAATTTTCCTAAAATGGAAAATGGTGTTATGCATGCAGCAGAATCATTTAGTTGCCTCATTTATTGCGGCACTGGGATGCACAATAATTTTAAATATGGCAATACTTTAAATTTAAAATCCTTCATCTCTTTTTTTGTTAAAATTAACTGTTAATTGATATAATACAATAACATACAGCGATTTTTTTTCTGTAAAGTATTGTTATTAAGGCGGCCAAGAAGGTAAGTAAACGTTAACTGACTTAAGTGTGCTGCCGGCGAAAGATTCGTTTGCCACGATGACTACTCATGTGACGTCACAGCGGCAGTCGAGAGGCCTTATATTAGTGTCTAGGTGGCATTGGTTTAACCCATTCACTCGTTTTCTTAAACATATTCTCTGAACGTTCTGACCAAGGCTGTCGAGGTCTTCCATAATTGAAATGGCTCTTCCAATTTTGGAGAGTACTTCTTAGAATGTAGAAATATAATTCTCAAAAATGACGGATTTTCATACTCTTGCATCTATATCATAGGTAGATAAAGTTATAGTATAACGCTGCAGGAAAAAGTGATGATTTTCTTTCAGCAAAACATGTGTTTGCGGGTCTCGGAAATCATAAAAGAACATTTTTGTTGCTTCTTTTGGTAGCCAAGCACTTTCTCAAGTGCTTGGTAGTCAGAATTCCCATTTTTGGGGTCCTTGTTGCCAAAAAGAAAGTGCCTTGAAAATTTTTTCAACCTGACATACCTTGTCACAGAGTAAAGTAGAAATTGCTCTGTAGTAGTGTCATTTAGGCAACAACAGCACAATTGTAATACAAATTGTATGGTTTGTTAGTAGAATTGTTTATTTTTTTTTGTAAAAATGTGATTTAGGACTAGAATGAGTCTTTGTATTTTAAGGAGGCCTTAATTTTAAAACGTGATAAACTTTTTGGTATTCGTATTCTCAATTGAAAGTGTGTAATGATTATGCGCTATGATTTTGGATATCCTGATGTAGACAGAACTTGTTCAAAAGATGCCCACATTACATGTCTTCCAGTCAATCCAGAGAGAACCAGACAAGCCCAAAATTATTTTGGTTACATCCTTTTTGTCAATATGTATTTAATAAACAATTAAATTCTTGTATACATTTGTCGAGAATCTTTGAGTTCATTTGGAGAAGAATGTCAAAGAATAAAATAAGTATATCATTGTTTAACTGAGAATTTGCCATTACTTGTAGAGAATGGAATTCAATCCAAGAATATTTTAAGATACTCTCTTAATCCACAATAAATGTTTATAATTTATTGTAACTTGTGTTTATTATTTGTATGTGATTGTTGCAAACAAATGTCAGGTTGGATTTTTTTACTTATTGTGGCAAATCAGAAAGAAGTTGACATATTTTTTATTACATTTTTCCTTTTTCTTATTTTTAAAATTTTTTATTCTGATAATGAGATTGCCAATGCATGCTTAAATATTATATCCTTGTATACTTCTTTTACATATTTTGAAATGTAGGTATTTTGAGGTGAATAACCCCTTGTGAAAAGATCTAACTTTCTTATGCCCAGAGTTTATCGCATATTCAAAAATTTGCTTACAATTAAAAAAGTATTGATTTCCTACATCTGGATAAATATAGATTTGTTGTAAACGTTAAACGAAAAGTCTAAAAACTGTTCTCTGTTAAAACTTTTATTCAATACTGGAAGTAGTGTGTGAGTACAATATTATTCTCCTGGAGTAGGTTTGCAATTTTTCGGAATTTTTAGTTTGTCACACTTAATTAGTAAGAAGAAAATGTTATGAAAGTGTGCGCCAGAAAACGGCGAATTTTCGGCACAAAAACATATTGCCTGGACCTAGTAACGATAAAGTGGATATATCCTGTTGCTGTATATAGTAAACTACTTCCTCTAACACATAGTGTAGGCAGAAATGATGTTTTATTGGTCCTTGATACCGAAAAATCAATTGATGGCAAAATGTTTGTTCATCCGTTTGTGAGCAACCAACACCACCTAGACATACAGGTGGTGTTGGGCCAGTGCTAGTGTTTAATCAGTTCCGCCGATTTTCTCCAAAATGATATTCCCTGATCGATCTGAATGAACTTGAGTTTTTGGGAGTTTCAACCGTACATTTTGATTTGGAGGATATTTTACATGAAGCCGAAATATTTTATCTCAATTTTGTGATTCAATTTTGCCATCAAATATAATTAAGACCTTTTTTAAGGGAATGGTGCAGGTCTCATGTTCATTGTAATTCCAGATTTTTCGAAAGGTGCAATTTTTTTGGGGGCATCTTTCTACAACTATAATATTGAAGACAGAGATTTATTTCCTTAATGAAATCTTATCCTTAAAGACACATCTTGAAATGAGGTCGCTCACAAATTTTTGCAAATTTAGTTGTTTTTGTGTAATTTTGCTTGAAATATAAGGAATTTAAATTTTTTTAAAACAACTTTTATCTCTAAAACTGCATTAATTTTTTCTTTAAATTTTCTCCTATATGTATCAAGGGAGGTAAAAAAATATGGTGCTAGTCCCATTTTTTACTATTTTTGAAAATTGTAAAAAGTTAACATTTCAAAACTACTATATTGAAGATAGAGATTTTTGACAAAGACTATTCCAAAAAATCAGCTCTTTAAGAAAGGTCATGTACTGTTTTTTGAAATATGAGTAATTTTTATGTTCGGATTTCTAGTGTGAGAGTATTTCCAAGGTCCTTCAGGAAATTGTCTTTCTTGCTGTCACTTCTAATACAATTATTTCATTGTTCCCTTTTCAAATACGGGTTCTTTTTTTAAAATCATGTACTCTAACATTTAAGAACAGTAATACAAACAATAATTACTGCCTTAACGCCTAAATATAACTAAATTAATAACTAAAAAAATATAACTAAAATGCTAGCTTTCTCAGCATATTTTTTAAATATTAATTAGGGAGTTAGTGACCTAAAACTTGTTTTTGGTGTTCCTAATTAGCACAAATATATGGCACAAGCTTTTTTGAGATTTTAATTAGTGGGGTTGTTATCTTTACCTTGTTTGTTTATTTTTGAAGACTTAATTTGAGTAGTTGCATGATAGCAAATAAATTATTTTTGATTGACTATTTAGCCCAAAATTATGGGATAAGCAAGAGTTTTTGAATTTTTAGAAATTGGGATGGTTTTAACTTTTTGTCCTTGAAGTTAAAGCATGTGGCCCAAAATTTGCTTCTTTTAATGGTATAAAAATATTTGAATTTTGAATAAGCGGGGGAAATTTAGAGCTAGGTTTGCCTCTCCCATTTTTGAATCATAATTTCAGGGAGTTGTGGAGTAGCAAAAATCTACTTTTGGTTTCACTAATTACCCCAAAATTACAGTGCAAGAATTTTTGGAAAATTTTCAAGTTTTGAAAAGTGGAGATGCTAGTTAGACCAACCTCATTTTTATATCTTTATTTTGAGGTATTGGGAGATAGATCAAAATGTTCTTAATCTGAAATTAACCCAAAATTTTGAAGCAAGAATTTTTTTAGTGTTGTAAAGTGGGAGTGCTAGCTTTACCAACTTTGTCACGTGCTTCTGAATCCGTAGAAGGGCGCATTCAGAGGTCACCTATAATGAACCACTTTCTTGAGATCTTCTGAAGATGTTAATAAGTATGCTTTTAGTGGCACAATATGATTAGGAAATTGTCTGTAATATTTGTGTACCTTTCTTTCAGTTCTCCCATCTCAAAATAAATATAAATATGTGCGTCCGCGTGTGTGTGTGCGCGTGCGTGTGCATAAAAGGAAATATAAATTATGTTGTGTATTCCTTGTAGCTGTTAATTTGCGGCATAATTTTTAAATGCTCTTGGCAGTATTTGAAAGAAGGCTAATAAGGCATAGAAAACAAATGGTCAGTTAATAGAAGATTTTTTACTCAGAACAATTTGAAAAGTAAAGTATTAATGTATTATCATTTCCTTCAATCTAGTTTGTAGAAAATAAGTCATCAAATTAGATTTTTAAGAACATATTGTGAAAGAGATTAAAATTTACCAAGCCTTATCGTATCAGAAAAGTAATGGCAAATTTACATTTGTAAAGCAGAAATACCCCTTAGTATTGAAATAGGATTTAAAAAATCAATTTTCGACTCTTCCAGTATCACCTTAATGAACCTAATGTTTTATAATGTACAAAAATAAAATATAAGCATAAAAGTTTACGATAAGTTATTGAGTGAAAATCAAATATAAATAAACTGAAAAATTATATTTTATGTATTTTAAGAGAATGTGTGCCTAAATCACAGTAAATTTAATTACCATATATACTCAAATTTTCTGGTAAGGAATCTTGAAAAAAACAAACTTGTTTTAAATTTTTTCACTTTTATTTCAAAAATGTCTGTCCTGGAAAGGCCTTAAAGCACTGCTTGATACGATTGCAATCATGTGACATTGAAAGAGAAAGGCACGAAATGCCTTGAGACTTGAAGATACGCCCTGATGTGCCATGTTGTAAAAACCGAAATATTACTCATGCCGCCATGTGACAATGTGCAACACACTTGTTCGCAGCACCAACATTGACTGGAATATTACCCACACCCCAATTTTCAACTAGAAAGAAAAAGAAAAAAAAAGAAATAATAATAATAATAATGATAATAATAATATGCGGGTTATGTTCAAGTATATGCGGTATTAGCATATCAACTTACGTGCCATATGGGAGTGTGAAATCATAAAATTGTAATACAAAAAAGTTGTACTTCTAAGATAGTGTGATAATAGATATCTACTATCAATTTTGTTGATAAGAAGGTTCTCTAAAAATAATTCATTATAATTCCATTGAGATTGTAATGATACTAATATATAATGTAGCAAAGTGAAAGCAAATTGTAAATTCTGGGAGAAAATAATTGTTCTTCGCTACACTAAATAATTAAAAACATAGTATTGCACGATTTCAAGTTGTTTAGATTATTTTTTTATGTACTGAGAGCCTAATACTAGAGAGGCATATAAAAAAAATTGGTTTTCTTAAGTATTTTTAAAAACCACTTTGTTTGTTTTTGTTTAAATTTCCTGTGCTTGGCAAAACATGTTTTTAGTTTTATGTTTTGTACAGATTTTTAATCAGAAAGAAATGCTTTTATACGATTCCATAATTTTTGAGAAGTAGTGTGAATGTTTTCTTTTTGTTTCATAGTGGAAGGTGTAATGGGTAGGCTACCAGCATCACAGTTGACAGACAGTCCACAAATTTCACAGTTGCTCAGTCAGTCGTACAAAGAAGGTGAGAAGTTGCAAGCCTTGTGCTTGAATGGTGGGGATCAAATTATGTTTTCTGCAAGCCCAACCTTCAAAAAATATTTGGAGGTGAGTTTCTTGCAATTTATGATATGTCTTTGAATCATTGACAGTGGTCTTCAGAGTTGATAATGGTTTATGGTTTATATTGTGACATTAACTATAACTATATTGTGGATTGGTAGAAACAGACAATGCTTTCTATTTTTATTTATTTTTAATTTCATAATTATGTTCTTATTAATTATTATTTAGTTCTTTACTATTAATTTTTAGTAGTAAATAACTATATATATCTGTGTGTGTGTGCGTGTGCGCGTGCGCGTGTGTGTGTGTGCGCGGGCGCGCGCGCGCGCGCGCGCGTTATATTATTTAACACTTTCAATCCTACAGGCGTATCTGATCCATCACCTTCATTTTACTGCCGTGTCCTATGGACGTATGGCATACGTCCATCTACGTTTCTTGTTTTTGACAGGCAATAAAGGTCTTTTGGATGTTCGTAGGCACCTAGAATACACTTTTTAATATTATTAAGTTGGTCGCAGGACAAACATGGAGTGCTTGTATTTTGTGCAAGTACAGTAAAACCCAGTTTTTACATTTTTTATGGGACCTATGAAAATGTGTAAAATGCAGGAAAGTTGAAAAACAATAGGCTATGCAAGTAATTTCATTATTTACTGCAATGGTGGCTCTGTTTTACTTTCTCGTCCTTCGTAAGAAGATGAAGTGTAACCGTGCGCTGGAAAACTCCAAAAATTTTGACAGAAAATCTCTTATTGATGGGCCCTGGTAATAAAAGTGTATAAATCATATTCTTGTATATAGTTAATTACTTCCTCTAACACGTGGTGTAGCCTGAATCCATTACTTAGGGGTCCTTGAAACAGCAAAAATTGATTGACGGCAAAACGTCTGTGGTTAACGCAAATGCCTAAATCGTCAGCCGATTTTTTCCAAAATTGATATTCCTCGGTTGATCTGAAACAACTCGACGCTTTTGCGAGTTTATTACATATATACTATGTAGTAAATTACTACATATTGGTATAGGATTTATCCCCTTTTTTCTGTATCAGTATGAAATTTTCTGTCAAAAAATCGCTGTTTTGTACCGCAGCATTACATAACTTTATACTACGTATCATATGTACGTATATGAGAAAGTTGAAATTAAAAATTAAAAAAAATTACATAAAAGACAGGAAGCATTCTTCATATCAAGTTATAAATTGCAGGAAGAGAATGCATTGTAACTATGGGCTTTATGATGGGACCAAATGAAAAATTATGTAGACGTAAAATGCGGGAAGGTAAAAACAGGGTTTTACTGTATTTGGAATTTTTCCAGGAAGTGATTGGATATTCGTACTTGTGAGCACTGTCAATTACATTCAGAATGTACATCTTTGTCAGTGTTCGTGCTGTTAGTGACATATACAGATGTTTAGAAGACATAGGTGTAAAATTCATTATGACACAACAGAAGTTCAAGAATTTTTGACCAATGAATTGGAACTGGATTCTTCTGATGAGAACTTTAATTTTTTCCTGGACTGTTGTCTAGTTTGAGTAATGAAAATTATATTGAGAGTAATAATCATACAAATTATTCTATTAGCGGGTCTTCCCTAATTGCCTTCTCTAAGTGATTTCATTGCCTTTAGAATACTGTGAAATTGATAAATAATCTGAATTACCGGTGTTTGAGAAAACCAGTGAAATCAAATTTCTTGTACATGAAGACAACTGGACTAGATTATTTTTCATCATTTTTTACCACAGTATGTCTTAAAGATAAAAAGGCAGAAATTAATAGATATGCAAATGGAGCTATATCTGAACTTCAAAAAAATATAATTATAATGCACCAGCATTGTTGACACATGAAGTTCACTGAGTTCCCCACCATATTATGTTACATGGTTACTTTCTGCAAAATATAAAATGGTGTTAACCATGTGGTGTATCCCTTAGAATCAAATGTGTTAATAACTACGGTTGAAGGAGATAATAATTTCTTTTGTTGGAAGTGGAAAAAGCTACTTAGACACTGTACTTTGAAGCATGTACTTTGGGAATAACTCATATGTTGTAATATTGTAAGTAGTTTTTCATACTTTTATATCATTAAATTCAAATAGTAATTTTGACAACTTGAATGTTTTTTTTCTTTTCAGACTTCTGCTGGTAAAAAGCTAATCAAAAAAGGATTTGCAGGGCTAATGGAAGGTATGGTAGTTCCATCAGTAGTAGCAGAAATTTCTCCAGATAAACTGATACTTTCTCTTCCTGTGTTTGAAAAATTGTATTCAGTTTCTGTTGCATCTAATGTGAGTACACGAGAACATTTTACATTACATTACATTATATTACAATATATTACATTACAATAACAATTAAGCGATGGGCAGGACGAAATCTTCCAAGTGCTATAGACGACTATGTGGATTATTTGTTGGTTATTTTTGTTGTTTTGGTTTAATAGTAGATTTCTTATATGCATTGCTTAACATGTTTTCTTAGAGAATTCATAGTTTTTATGATTATTTAAATAATCCACCTTTTGTTCTTGAAAGTGCCTTGCATTAAGTCAAAAAAGTAATTTTTTATATGTCGCTTTATATTTTTTTCGTCATAACTAACACAAACATAATGAAATCAAAGAATAAAGACGTAATTTGGCCAGCAATGGCGTTTTCATTGCCAATTGAAAAGAAATCCTTTGAGTCAGACTCTTATCACAGTGATTCAAAAGTGATATTCTGTAGAATTTCAACTGTAAAAAGCTGTAGATGAGTTTCCTTTAGAGAAAACTCTTACGTAACTGCTGTAACAATATTCTTGTAATGTACTACATCTAATAGGAATATTTAAATGCAGTTGCTTTCATATATTTTATTATTATTTTATGTAGTTCAATTTTCATTTCATAAAAAAATACATTTTTGTTAATCGTTTCTTTTGTCAATGGATCCTGCAAGTTCATAATGCCCTGGGCCCCCAAAAGAACATTGGTGGCATTAATGTTAATTGAACCATTTTATTTTAGAAACTCGCCAAACGCTTTAGCAACGGATTATTGTTCTAGGAGGATAGATACATTGTTTAGTGCATATATATACGAAAAATTTTCATTTATCAACTTCTTTAATAAAAAAAATATTATGAAATCTAAAAAATTGGGAGACTCCTCAGTTTTCTCAAAATAAGGAATTTGGTGTTTGATCGGTTTCTGAAATCAATGATTCAATTTAATTTGATTGATTGATTTCTTAGTCCTGTTAATTTTTTCAAATTAATTTTTACCAGTGATGTGTCCTATTTTTTATGACTTTTTCTTGTATTTGAATGATATATCCTTATGCGCAGCATGTGTGCAATGGAATCACAGAAGATATCGAATCACTTGGAATTCAAAAGGATCAAACACTAATGGTGCAAATTTTGGATATTTTTGGCTCTGTTATTGATGGTGCATGTAATCTTGAGTTGGTGTGTGACAGATCAAAGATGGTGAGTTTGTTTATTTTTTCTTACATCTTTATTTTCGGAAATGTTAGACTTCTCGTAGTGCCTCATAGTTCCACAAACGTTGGTTTGCTGCTATAAAATATTATTTTCTTAGGTTTTTGAAGCAAGCATGAAACCTGTAAATATTGAGTTTAATTAAAACATTTTTTTTAAATTCATTTTTAATATGTCAGTGATGCTTAAGTAACTCGGTAAGGAACTACACAGTTTGATTCGTAGTACATAAAATATCATCACTCTTCCAGCAAAGTAGGCTAGTGCACTTTTATAAAAATGAGTTGTGTACATTTTAAGGAAGTTAATTGTATCTTAATCATGCTTTAAATATAATAATTAATACTGTTTTAACATTCACAATACAAAGTAAAATAATTATTTGAGAGTTGTGTCATATAAAAATATTTACTTCGCAATGCCGTTTTGGAGGGGCATTCATGATACAAAAATGTATTTTGATATTATTGTGTGTAGTTAAATGTGGATAAACAAATGAAATTGTGGTGTAAAATCTAGTGCATGTAACAGAAACAGAAGGTAAAAAAATCTTCAGGATTACTTCCTTTTGATGCTTTTATGATAGAAACTGTATTTTGGTTGTGAAAAGTGTTAGCTGATTAAATATTACTCTGCTCTAAAAAACATACTTAAATCATCATAACTTCACCTAATTTCACTCCAAATTCTCCCCTTTAAAACTTTCTTTTATTGTCATTTGACAAACATTCTATTAATGGGTTTTCAAATATTGATGGCTTCCTACAAATGAGAAAATCTGGCCTTTATTATTTAGGACAATGGTGTAATTATTTCACTGATATAAAAACATAAGTTAGATAAGAGTTAATATTTGTTGGACATTATGTATGAAACTTTTTAGAGATCACTACAATAAAAGTTGTAGAATAAAGCAACGTTTTGGGAATTTAATTTAATTTTTATAATAAGGCATTTCTGCTGTAAAGACAAGAAAAAAACATTTACAATAAAATGAATTATATATATAATGTACATACGTAGGTGGGTGGGTGCACACACACACACAAGTATGTGTGTGTGCACACACACCCATGTATGTACATACATAATACATGCATACAATTCATAACTTTTTTTCTCTTTAAGTCTTGCACCATAGCCCAGAACAGATCTCAGTGCTGTGTCTGTCTATCTCAGTGCCATAAATACTCGGCCAAGTGCATAGCTGTGTCCTTGTGGCAAACACCCCCTTAGGCCAGTCTTCTATGAAGGAGACGCCAGCTGAATTCAATGATGTTCATGTGAGCCCAGTCCCTCGAAGTGCTGACAGCTGTATTAAATTAAATCTTGGCATCTGTGAAACTCAACAAAACATACAACAAGTAAAACCGCGTGACGTGCACACCAATGAGGTGAAACAGAAAATGAACTGCATAGTTGGTACCATAAGTGTTCAGCATGTGCTGGGGGCAATTCATGAACAAGTGAACGAAGCGCTCTGCACATAAGCAGCAGATTGCTAGAATAACCAAACCTTTTTTATGAGCATTATATAGTGCTAAAAATATCTACTCACCAGGTTGTAACGCTGCTTCTGGTATTGAGGTGTGTTCATAAAATACCTTCGCTATGTTATGGAAGCTTTCATTTTACAGTAATCTGTCTAAGATGTACCTCTGTACGATGGAAACCTGCCAATCTGGACAAAAATCTCAAGAATGGAATGATTTTATAAGTGAAAATCACTTCTTTAAGTAGGAAACCTGTCTAAGACAGAAACAGAATGGTTTTTAGAGAACTTATTAGTACCTTCTTAAGAAGGAAATGTATTTTTCAATTTCTGTCACTATCTTTGGAATGACATAGTGCGAAGGGTCACTTCCTGAGACAAATAGTGAAAAATGAGTTTTCCCCTTATCCCTGCTGTTGAGAAATCTTTGCATCTGAAACTTTGCTTCACTGTGACTTTCTCACACTGTTTGGGAAAAATATTTGTCTCCCCCCCCCCCCCCCAGTTCACCAGAGGTTAATAAACTTTTAATAAGCGGACTTTTAAGATTTCTCTGACCAACTCCGAATGTGTTATTTAAATGTGGTCAACGTTAAGTTATCAACAGACCTGGCAAACAGTAAACAAAGGAGAAAAACGACCGATAACTTATTTTGCAGTCTCTATCCTCTGCGGTTATTTGGAGGGGTAATCAATAGCTTATTCAACAGTCGGGGTTGACGGGATCTAGATGGATGGGGTCAGGAGGAAAAAGACTCGATTAAAGGTTATGGACGGCGTTTATACTCGACGGCTAGCAACCTTTTCGCGTCACCATGACGTAAATCGTTTGTTGATACTAAATAACTCGAAATATTCTAGCAAAAGAAAATCCAAGTTAAAAAATTGCCATTGTTTCACATAAAATGATGCAAAAACTACTCATGTTTTGGAAAAATTAAACGTGTAGATACACCGAAAAAAAAAAGAACCGTAGGAGTATACCAGATCCACGATACTGTAACAAGTTTCCTTGTTACAGAATCATGGATCTGGTATACTCCAACGGTTCTTTTTTTTCGGTATCGACATAAACCGCTAGTCTAGCTCAGTTGGTTCTGCCGGATACCTTTTTAGCGAGTGGATGAAGGATGGGCGTTGTTGCAGGTCACAAGAAAAAGTGAATAGAACAGACAGCATTTAATGTATGCTTTCAGAAACACACACACACACGCACAAAACTCCCCATTTGGAATGAAATGAGCTCATGTGAAAGTTTTTAAAATTAGTTTTATTAAAATTAAATTAGTTAAAATTAGTTTTAGTCTTAATGCTAATGACAACAGTTTTACCAGTATTGGTAATCAGGCCAATGCGCGGCCGCGCTACTTCAAAAAGAAACCTTAAAACAATAGTGTGGATTTTGCTGAAGCGTTATTTTAGGCCCCAAAGCAAGGGTTTTCCTTTGAAAACTAAGGGGATTCACTGCTCGTTTTGTCCGCTGGGCTCGTGGAGGTCATCAACCCAAACAACTGGGCAGGCTGCTGCGCCGGGGAAGCGGCGGTTGGGAAGGGGTCGACCGACGCCGTCTGGGGCGCCTCAGGCGGCCACTGTGCCCTCCCCTTCGGTGAATGGAGGCGCGCAAACGACCTTGTCCCCCTTACGTCACTCGGTGTCTTCTCTCGTCGTTAGTGCGCCGTTCCAGTGTTTGGTTGATGCGGTTGGATCTGATGAATTCAGGGAATTCGCGAATAAAGTCATTACTTGAATTTTCCGGCTCCCGTGATTAATTTTGTTTAAATAGTTCTAACGTAATGAGACACGAGAATATAACATTCGCGGCAGGTCGGCGTTCCGCAGAAACAATAATTTCAAATTTCAGTTCAAACTGAACTATCGAAGGAAACTTTCCCCAGTGTCCTGCACGCGACAATGAAAATTTTACAAGTCTGGCGACCGAATTCACTGCTCTCTTAAATGCGTCCACCCTCCGATCTCTATCACGACTCTCTGCCTTATGATCTGAATCACATCTTCCTCCTGGTCTTGTCACGGCGTGCCCTGGGCTCGCACGAGAAAACTTCCCCATCTCCTTTAACCTCTAGTCTCCCTGATTCATCCCTTCCCTGAATATTCGCTGTCTCATTGGAGAAAGAGTATTGCGTCGTGCTTAATTCCCCACCAATCGCTGGTCGAGCTTTCCTGAAATTTTTCTTCCCTGGCTCTTACTGAAGTTGATACTTCCCCCCTCAACAAAATACCCCTCGAAAAAAGCAAGCCCCACCCCTCACCCCACCCAATTTTCTATCTCCTCAAACCCCTAAGTGCATAACATCTCTGCTCTCTTTTCATACTCTTCTCTCCTCCCAACTCAAACTACCATTAACGAAAAAAAGTCTAAATACCAATTTAGTCCTTGTCCTCCCCTCCCCCAGCCCTCTGGGGAACGGGAGGCAGTTGGCCAATCCGAAATTAGAAGAATGAAAATCCAGGACAGAAGAGGACACAGATCCAGGCCGTCCACACCAAGATGCACCACCTTCGACAAAGTTGATACTCTGCGAACGTGCACAGCTGCGCGTCTCCTCGGTATCAGCTTCTGCATTAACTCTATCGCAATAAACAATTTATCAGCTCGGGGGATTTTTCGTATTGAAAGACCAGGCATGTTCTGGAAACGGGTGCGTCTGGGGGGAAAGGTGGCTCGGGCAGGATAAGTACCAAACAGTGTGTGATTAACACATACTTCCCGTCTTCTCTGATTTCGGCTGTATCACCGTCGAAATATCAATTCAATTGGTGAAAATTCTGTACCAGTGATAAATTATCATATTCCTAATAGGTTATTGTTTCCGGGTGCCACGACCGTGACAACTAAAAGAAGTTACGGCAAATGCTGCTGCAATAAACGAAAACCATTCCCCTGCGTTCGCATTCACATTTATGAAGTATATTTTTCAGTGGGAGAAGACAAATGTGTCTCTTAATTGAAATTTCAAAAGATATGTTGCACTAAGAACAAAAAAGCAATAAAATATGAATAATAACTTATGAATTATAATGGAATTTGATGCATTAACACAGAGTGCACTAAATACGCACGGTAGTACGAATAAAATTACAATATTGTTGACGGTTGTTGAGGAATTGCGTTTTCGCATACTGCGGGCTCTACCGCGTGCTAATAACACTAACTACGCAGAAGAAAGAAATCTTGAGAAAGTCACAAATAGTCAAAAAAATCGAAACTTACCGTTTCTGTACATTCAACTATTCCCAAACTACAGTTTCATGACAAAGTAACAAACATCGTAATTGTGTATTTGAGAAAACTACATTGCGAGCACTGTTAAAAAATGCAGTGCATTTACTTTCTCGACACTACTTACGAAGTGTAGTGAAGATTATGTAATGCCGCGGGAATAAACGGCGAGTTTTCGTTAGAAAAACTTGTTGGGCACTGATAACAAAAAAAAGTGGAAAAGTCAATCCGACTGTCTGTCCGACCGGCCGACCGTCCGTCTGTTTGTCCGATCGACCGACCGACCGGCCGTCTGTTTGTCCGACCGTCCGTCCGTCTGTTTGTCCGACCGTTCGTCCGTCTGTTTGTCCGACCGTTCGTCCGTCTGTTTGTCCGACCGTTCGTCCGTCTGTTTGTCCGACCGTTCGTCCGTCTGTTTGTCCGACCGACCGTCCGTCTGTTTGTCCGACCGACCGTCCGTCTGTTTGTCCGACCGTCCGTCTGTTTGTCCTACCGACCGACCGTCCGTCTGTTTGTCCTACCGACCGACCGTCCGTCTGTTTGTCCTACCGACCGACCGTCCGTCTGTTTGTCCTACCGACCGACCGTCCGTCTGTTTGTCCTACCGACCGACCGTCCGTCTGTTTGTCCTACCGACCGACCGTCCGTCTGTTTGTCCTACCGACCGACCGTCCGTCTGTTTGTCCTACCGACCGACCGTCCGTCTGTTTGTCCTACCGACCGACCGTCCGTCTGTTTGTCCTACCGACCGTCCGTCTGTTTGTCCTACCGACCGACCGTCCGTCTTTGTCCGTCCGACCGTCCGTCCGTCTTTGTCCGTCCGACCGACCGACCGTCCGTCTTTGTCCGACCGACCGTCCGTTTGTCCGACCGACCGACCGTCCGTCTTTGTCCGTCCGACCGACCGACCGTCCGTCCGTCTTTGTCCGACCGACCGTCCGTCTTTGTCCGACCGACCGACCGTCCGTCTTTGTCCGTCCGACTGACCGACCGTCCGTCTTTGCCCGACCGACCGACCGTCCGTCTTTGTCCGTCCGACCGACCGACCGTCCGTCTTTGTCCGTCCGACCGACCGACCGTCCGTCTTTGTCCGTCCGACCGACCGACCGTCCGTCTTTGTCCGACCGACCGACCGTCCGTCTTTGTCCGACCGACCGTCCGTCTTTGTCCGACCGTCCGTCCGTCTTTGTCCGACCGTCCGTCCGTCTTTGTCCGACCGACCGTCCGTCTTTGTCTGACCGACCGTCCGTCTTTGTCCGACCGACCGACCGTCCGTCCGTCCGTTTGTCCGACCGACCGACCGACCGTCCGTCGGTCTATGTCTCCCCCCCCCCCCCCCGCGTTGTGAGTCATTTGTGGTTGAAATCACTTACGGTGTTTCGGAGTCATGCTGGAACATACTTGTACAAATTGGTGTATCAATTTTATTCATTTAGAGTTTATATTTACTACGAAAATCTTTGTCCATTGTAAATGTGGGAGAGTGATGGGATGCTAAATTTTTCTTTTCTTCTTAAGTCAAATATTTGAAAATGGTAATATTTTGTTGCAGGTGGAAACTGGCATTATGCTTCTTCAGGATTTTATGTTTTCTCAGAAACTAATTCATAATTTTTGGAAAAGTGAGGGTAATCCACTTGGAGAACTTCAAATAGGTTCTCAAGTTGAAGGCACTGTTGTTGCTGTGACAACTATTGGTGCTGTTGTTAACTTGAACAATGGAGCGCGTGCTGTTGTGATGCCTATGCACATTTCAAAAGGTAATTTTACAAATCTAGAAAGCAAGAAAAGGCTGTGTGAATAATCCTGTTGCTTGTATTCTGTGGCATTATTTGTTTACTTTTCAGTTACATTACTCCCTTAATTCTTTTGCTTAGAAACTCATGATTCAATTGTAATAATAAACGTGTGTAGTAGTGCAGTAATCATCGGTCAATTAGCATTCAAAGGAGGAGTTTAGAGTACATGGCTGAATGATTGTAATAAGAAATTTTTACTTCAACTCTGTTTCGAGTGCGGGGTGCACACAGAAGATTCTTTTGTATAATGTGGACCATAAAAATTTTCATTTGAGTGAAAAGTATATTTTAAATCAAAGCTGTTGACTTTTTACTTTCTCACTCTTTTCTATAATATTGTACATTTTGTCTCTTTCTTCTTTACTTTTCTTTTTCTATTACTCCTCTTTTGTTCTTTTTCTCTTCTATTTCTTTTCTTTCTTCTCCTTTTTTTCTTTCTTCTCCTTTTTTCTTCTTTTTCTTTCTTCTCCTTTTTTCTTCTTTTTCTTTCTTCTCCTTTTTTTCTTTTTCTTTCTTCTCCTTTTTTTCTTTTTCTCTTCTTCCCCTTTTTTCTCCTTTTTCTCGTCTTCTCCTTTTTTTCTTTTTCTCTTCTTCCCCTTTTTTCTCCTTTTTCTCGTCTTCTCTTTTCTCCACAGCAATACCAAGCTATTGAGTTAAAATTAAGATTACTTTCCTTACAAGTACAATATCATTACAATTAAGATACAAATACAACCTATCTGAATTTAACACTAACTAGAATACTTATGCAAGAACTCTCCACAAACCCATCCTTTTCCCTATCCTTCCATTTTTGTATATTGGTGAAAAGTTGTTAACAAAATATGTTTATTTGTTTAAAAATGTATACATGTAACTTCCAATTTACTTACAGAATATCAAATGAAAATAAAAAAACAACTCTGCAATTGATGTTTGAAACAAATTTTCAATAAAGGTTTATTCAGTATTGTAGACAGATGTTCGGGAACAATTCACAACTCTTCCATAAAAACACTTGAAAAATTAAAAACATTTTTAATTATACAATCTTTCATGATAGCTTTCACTTTCCTTGATAGTCACAAAAACATTAGAAAAAGTTTTTACTTATGAGAAAGCTGCCTAAATTTGTCCATGTGAACATGCTGGATTGGGCCAGTGCAACCTTACTCTTTGCAATATTATTTAAGTTTATTACCGAACGGAGAGGTACACCCCTGCAATTTAATCCCATATAATATCAAGTAATTAGTTCAATTTTTATATAGTTGCAGTTCTGCACTCTGTGAACAGTGGAGCAGTATCAGTAAAACTGCAGATAGGTGAAGTCAATGCCGTCGAGATTAACACCTACACCTGTAAAGTCTGAGAAGATAGTTTTAATTCTTTCTTCCCTTTTTCTACATTTTTTCCTTTTCCTACTTATTTTCCTCTTTTTTTCCTTTCCCTCCTTTTTTCCCCTTTTTTTACTGTCCCTTTTTTCTTTACTCTTTTTTTCCCTTTTTCCTTTATAAAGTAAAAAACTATTTTGTGTACTCTTGTATTTTCAGTACGTTTAGTGCTAGCATCATACCTGATATTTTTACTGGTTTTATTAAAAGTGAATATTGCTATTCGATTTGAAAGATAGCCGAGTGTAAGACTGCTCTAAATAGGTCATGACTGGAAAAAAATCCTCAGCTTTGCTGGTATTTGAATGTAGGTATAACAGGTTAGCAAACGTATGTTCAGCCACTACCCTGCCGCAACCCCTTTTAATTCAATTACCAAACCTTATTGCAATTCAATATATTTTTAAAAAATATTTATTTAATTTGTTTATTGTTTCAGATTTGAACTTGGAAGTTCATGTGCACGTGAAAGGAACTGTAATGTATGTTGATACTGTAAACCAGTGTGTTGAAATAACATTGTGGAAACATGTCCAGGAAACCTTTTCATCAGCTGAAACGATCCTGGATGTTGGCAAACACAAAAAGGGGATTGTGTATATATCAAGGCCAGATGTTCTTGTTTGTGGTGTTAAGCATTTCAGATCCTCCTATATTGTTTATGTTCCTTCACGTTGGCATATCAATGATTTGCGTCCTACACCTTTCTTGCCTATTGGTGTGGGTGAAAGTCTAACTATTGCAGAGTAAGAAGTAATCTTTTAATTATAATATATCTATGGTTTTCATTCTGATAATGCCAAAATTCATCATAATTATTATCTAATGCATGATTGAATATTTTCCTGTGTACAAGTGTTTTTTTTGTTTTTGTTTTTTTTGCTATTTTTACAATTATTAATATCGGGTAATATAATTTCTAAATAATGAAGGACATTTGGGAAGTTATTGCTATGTAAAAACAAGAGAAATGGTAGAGATTATATTACTATTCACTTATGGGTCTGAATTCATTTGACTTAATGTGATTCGTGTAACAAGTCTTGCTTCTTCTCAACAAAAATGGGAACCAGTTTGGGAACATTTTGAAAAAGTCTCAAGAGGTTTCGTGTAAAGTACCTCCAAAATTTGAAGAATTCTTTTATAAATTGCTGGGTTTCAAATTGGATCAGATTGATTGGGAGGAATATTCATATTGGAAAAATCATATGAATAGTTTAGATGCTAGTGTACGTTCGTAGTACCTCTTATCAAAGTGATTTCATGTACGTGTAGTGGGTGGGAGTTTTTATTTTTATTTAGCAAGAGCTTACCCTCTAAATGTAATAGGTTTTTAATAGTACCAGTAATAGTAATTTCTTTCAAATGTTCACTAGAATTTAAACATTACATACAATTTTTTTCTTTCCAGGTGCGAAACCGGCATGTTATTTGGTGTGCCTCGAAAAGTTGAACTTATTGTCAAGAGATGTAGACGAAATGAAAGTGATGCAGACAGTGCTGAGGAAGATGATTCAGAGGAAGAAAAAATTCAGCATAGTTCAAAAGTGAAAGAGAAAGATAATAGAAAGAAAGAAGAGGAAGATAGAAGTTTAGAAAACTGCACAGATTTTATAAGTATTAATTCTCGTGTTTGTGTTAAAAATGTGCAAAAATTAATGGACAATGGTACAGCAACCAATGTAAAACATATCAAAAAAGGTGAGCAAAAACCACTCATTGGTTTTGATGAATCGTTTAACTCAAGTGTGTCTGACAATATTTCTCAGCTTGGGGAAAATGTTTCTAAGTTTCAAGATGGCAGTAGTGTAATAGCCGAACTGAAAAAGAAAAAAAAGATAAAAGCAAAATCTCATGAAAATAATCTAAATGAAATGGAAATGACAGAAGATAGTACTGTATCTACAAATAATGAAAAACTGACGGATGTTAAAGTCAAAAGTAAGAAACAAAAGAGGAAAGCTGAGAATGATAATTCACTGGTCCAAAATGGGTTCCATGTTACATCTAAACTGGTGGAGGAAAATCTTCAACATGTTGATTTCATTAAAAATGAAAGACTGAATAATTCCCTTGAAATGAGTGTAAATCACTCTCAAACTGAAGTGTTGGTTCCTGAAATTGATGAAAAAGATGTTTTTATAACCAAAGAATCTTGTGATCAAAACATTGATTATTTGACAGTAGAAAAAAAAAGTAAAAAGCGAAAGGAAAATGTTGCCAATAATAGATCATTGGTTGTAGAAGAATCATCTGATTTTTCTCAAAAAGTTGAGGAAAATCTTCATGAACTTGTAATAAATAATGAAAACAAAACACACAAAAGGAAGAGGAAGGCATCTTTTGAGAAAAGTGAAAATGAAATTCATTTATCAAGAGAAAGTTTTGTTTCGGTGGATGGAAAAAAAGATTCTTCTAGAAATGATATTGAGAAGATTGATAATAATTTACAAACATCAGGTGGCAATGAATCTCTTCACAAAGAAGATGTCACAAAAATTAAAAATAAGAAACAAAAGAGAGAGTCTGTGGTCAATCAATCTTCATTAGTAGAAAAATCCAGTGATTTGGCATGCCGTGTTGAGGACAATCTTGGTGAATGTGTGATAAACAAAAATGCAAATGAATCAGACATAATGAAGAAGAAAAAGAAAACCAAGAATTCCCTTTTGAATCATCAAAATGAAGACAAGAACTCCTTAGTAAGCAATATTAATTTGACCAAAGAAACAAAAAATGCAAATGAAGAGATAAATGAATGTCATGAAAACAAGGGATATGAAAAGAAAAAGAAGAAAAAGGAGAGTGAGAAAAAATGTGAAGATGTGAAACAGCCATCATTTCTTAATGTGTGTGCAGGGTTTTTTTGGAATGCCACTCCAGATCAACTTCCTGCTGCAAATAAAGTAAAGAATGCTGAACCAGGTTCAAGTTCTGAAGATGAAAATGAAGTTGTAAGTAAAATGGCCTTTATTTTATTGTATCTATGCTCTTGACCAGCACTAAATAATGTGGTAATTTTTAGAAATGTGTATTTGAGGTGGATTGTGTGTGTGTGTGTGTGGGGGGGGGAGAAGTGGTGCGTGAGCATTTGCATGCACATGTGTGTGCATGATGTGTGCAGTACACAAATAAAATAGCTAAATGAGTGAAAACTTCGTAGTAATAAAATTGTAGTAAAAATTAAAATTTTGGAAATACATATGTAATATATTGAACAAAAATGACAATGGTAATATCAATTTGGAAAGAAATGAGGAGAACACTATTATTTGTTCAACTTCCTACCTGGGGTAGAAAGCAGGTCAAAGAATGATGGAGCCCACTCTTGCCCAGTGGTAGATTTATGAATAAGCAAACCTGGGTGGCAATGTTAGAGGGGTGGTAAAGTTTTGGTGAAACTTTTTTTTAATAATGTTTATTAAATGTTACATTAAATTTTAAAATATAATATTTTTATATACAATTTTATGCTTTTTTATAATGCAGGTGAAGCTTTTTGAAAAATATTCACGGCAGAATTTTCTCCAGTTTCTTCAATATATATACATATATTATATTCTGAGAAAACCTTCTCATATTCTGATATGATATGAATATTTCATATTTTGAGAATGCCTTCTCATTGTTGGGAGATGTTTTGGCTGTGAAAAACACCGTTTTAATTGTTGAATTTGTGTTGATATGTTAACTTTAAAGGAATTTGTTTTGCACCTAATGTTCTATGATTTGTAATGAGTTTAACAAATAATAGCTGAGATGTATTAACATGGACAGAAATTGCTATTTCTAAGAAAACAACTAAAGAATTTGTTGCCCCATGGTCCTTTGAACAAATTTATTCATTATAATGCGTTGTTACTCAATAACATTGTCACAATTTGGAATTCTTTACTACTGCGAAAAACATACTCTGAGCATGAGGGATAACAAATTCTTTGTACAAATTTAATGATTAATATTATTATTGAGCAATTTCTGTCTATGTTAATACATCTCAGCTATTATTTGTTAAACTCATTACAAATCATAGAACATTAGGTGTGAAACAAATTCTTTTAGAGTTAACATATCAAATTCGATAATTAAAACAGTGCTTCTTACAGCCAAAACATCTCTCAACAATGAGAAGGCATTCTCAGAATTTCTCTCTGCCTTGTCGTGGCGCGCAGTGGGGCATTCTTGTATTGAAATTTGATATCTCCTGAAATTAGAAAATGCAGCGTGGAAAATTCGAATGTGCAAATCCAAAAATCAAAATTGCACCAAATTACTCATTAAAATAATATATATGACCTATTTTAAATTTTTTTTGGGGAAAAGATATTTAACAGAAGTACTGTTGTCAACAATTTTGTACAAATTTGTACATTTGCAAGATTTTGTTGTTGTTTGCAATTTTCGAAAATACTAAGTGTTGGGCGAAAATGTGACCAGCACTGTTTTCTTTCCATTCTTTGCTACAGACCAGGAAAAAATTTAAAGAAAAATATTGAAGTCCTTTTTGAGAAAACTGTTTAAAATTGCCTCAAAGTTGATTACTATTGATGCAAAAACTACTCTTATTTGGGGGGGGGGGAACCTGACCTTATTTCAAGATCAATTTTTGATGAACAAATTTTGTTTTGAAAAAAAAATTATATTCTAAAAATTGTAGTTACAGGAAGATGCAAAAGTAATTTTGAACTTACGGAATTTTCGAAAATTCAACAAGTTTGATGAAAATGTGACCAGTACCACTTTCTTTACCTTTCTTTTCTAAAACATATTTACGAAGCAAATCTCCCTTTGTGAATAATGGACGATTTTTTCATTTCCATTTTTCCTTTCTCATTTGAAGTGCATTAAAATAATGTTAACTTGTTTGCAACCGTTGAGCACCTGTGCTTTAGCCATTGTCTGTGTTTTGTGATAATTTACCATTGTTCTTTCATATTTCAGACTATCAATAAAAAGAAAAAACAGCGTTTAAGTATGGTAGAGAAAAGAGAATTAGCACGACAGGAAGAGGAGAGACTACGAAAAGTTGAAGAGAGACTAATGGATGCAGAGAGAAATCCTGTGTCTGCTGATGATTTTGATCGGTTGGTTATGGCGGCTCCAAATGATTCTCGGAATTGGATCAAGTACATGGCATACCACTTAGAAGTAAGAGTAGAAAATTGCCTTGTTTTGTAAAAACATCATATTATTATTATTATTATTATTATTATTATTATTATTATTATTATTATTATTATTATTATTATTAACAACTGTTTCACATACGTGTCTAGTAAAACAAAAAATTCTTGTGACTGCTCTGTAGGCTACAGAAATAGGAAAAGCTCGAGCTGTTGCAGAGCGTGCTTTGAAAACCATTTCTTTTCGAGAAGAACAAGAAAAACTGAATGTGTGGATGGCGTTACTCAACCTAGAAAACTTGTACGGAACTCAAGTAAGTCCAAGTGTATGCTCTTCTTCAACCAGTACTTATTTTTCTACTTCTCCATTGTTTCAATATTTTTCAACTGAACTAATTTGCTTCTTCCTTCTGATTGTTACATCTTCATCAAGAAAACATTAAATTTCCTAACACAGTATATATTTCTTAGTAAATGTGCAATTAATTGTTTCAGGAAAGTTTAGAGAAGACTCTCGAGGAGGCTGTACAAATGAATGACTCATACAAAATACACATGCAAGTTCTAAATATGTATAGTACAACAAAAAAGTTAGAAGAACTAAACAAAATGGTGCAGTTAGTCACAAAGAAATACAAAAGTGAAGTAAATACATGGGTGGAGGCTGGTTTAGCATGCATTAAGTGTGGAGAGATTGAAAAATCTCGTCAGCTGATGCAACGAGCCTTGACAGTTCTTGACAAGAAATATCGTAAGTGATAACAGTAAAATAATACCTATTTAATGGTTTGGATGATAGACTTACGATTTTTTTATCACAAAATTATTTCAGTAAAATACTTTTGAAATTCAAATTTTGAAGGGTTATTTTTAAAAATCGTGATTTTGCTTTAAGTGAAAAGAAATGGCAGCTAGATGTATTATCACCTGCTCATAGTGTGGAATAAACACTAAACATTAAAATTATCTTGTTACTAATGGAATGAACACCTACCTGATATCATTTGTTCATTATTTTATTGTGCGAATCATAATCAATGTATTGAAAGCATTTGATTTTTGCCTTTGTGTAGGTGTACGTTAGGGTGAGTGGATAGTGGAGTGAAAATAGTGAGTTTCCTTAAGGTACTGTCCAGCTTTAATATCTGGACATTTGGAAGATTTTTAACACAAACGTCATGAAATCAAGCATTGTGCGTATATCAATTCACAATGTGAAACACGTCCATTTATTTATAATAAAATTTGGTAGCAATTTTTGTCATTTTCTCAACTCTTACCAATGGAGGCATTAAATAGATTACGAATTTTTTTTTCATTAGTATACAGACGAACAAGGTAAAGTAATGATACACATAAAGACAGTTGACTGTTTCCTCATTGTAATACATAGTTACAATTTTCAATTAGGAGGAGACCTTGATCAATATTTCTCTTTTGATTTATGATCTGTTAGCAGTAATGTTTTAATAGCTTTGCAATTAAATAATTAAAATGAATTGGCATGTTAGTAAACGGACAAACAGAAAGCCAGCTAACTAAACTACAGTAGAGTTTCTTATTTCAAAGAAATCGCTGAATTACGGTCGGGGATCAGAGAGACGTAGATAAAAAAATTAATTTATTTAGAAATTATAATTAATCATACAAGTTTCTCATATATTTTAATGCATAATATTGCAAACAAGATTCAGAGCTTGAATATTTTCTTTGGTTCTATCCATTTTTCCTGTATATTAACACAATCTTTGAGTCCAGTGCATGGTATTTATAACTAATAATATAAGGGGTTAGAGCAATAACGCGATTAAGTTTTTGCATGCTTTTTACTGTTATTATGCCCTCCCAATTTTTATCCAATTTCTTCTTTTTCTTTTCAATTGTAGAAAGCTTAAAAGAAATTACAATTGTCCTAAATCTTTTGCAGCTGTCACGAAGTGCATTGGCTCTTGTAACTACCATTTTTAAAGAATGGACTTCGTTCCAAACATGTCATTTGACAATTGTACCAATTCCTATCATGGCACCTTTATCATGAGATGAAATAAAAACTGTCCATTTCTAGCTTTCTAATTCGAAGTCCTCTTTTAAAAGAGTGATGTTAGCAAAATTGTATTTTTTTAAAAATTGTGTGGCAGCTCCATCAGAAAATAGATGTAAATGTTTAAATAATGATTATTTAGTAATATGGGTTTTCAAAATAGCTTGTGAAATATGTCAACACTGTCTATCATGGGTTATGTTTTCAGAAACTACTGCAAAACTATTATATGTTTCTTTCCAATACCATATAACAGCAATAAACAGTGGTATTTGTACAATTCACACATTGTGAGGAATGTCACGATAGGGTTTAATTTCCGTAGGGCTTAATTCTGCAAATTTGCTGTGTCCAATATCCATCTTTGTCTACTGATCTTTAAACAAACAAAAAGCGTCAGAGATTGTAAACAGTGTGATGTCAAGCTACAATTTTCCTGGTACCACTTCAATTTTTTAATAGAAACCCCTTTCCCCCCTGGATCTACCTTACTGATTTCATCGTTATTGTAAAATTGTAGAATTTTTAAATGTTTTCATCACTTAATTTTTTCTTAGTGATCTTCGGTGCCTAATCAACTACTGTCACTCCACACATTTCTGCCAATTTCTTAACAATAGCTACTTGTTGTATGTGGACTCTTCAGCATCACTTTGGTGACAAACACAGTATAAATTTTTCTAGCAAAAACGAAAATTTCAATGTCCAAGATGCATTCACGTACAGAGTGCATGAAATTATTTTAAATTTTGACCCGAAATGGACGCTTTTTGTGGACATACCCTTAAGTTTGAAGAGTATTTTTAAATGTAAAGATTGATGAGTGTATGTAAACACTATGTCTAGCAATTTACTGACTCATGTCCTTTCATAAACAAATTCCAGCTGTTGTGATTTATTATGTTTTTAAGTTTAGGTGGGCTGCAGTATTTCTAGGCCAAAGTTTCCTACAACACACAAGTACTTAGCTTGATAAATATAAAACATTCAGAAACATCTTCAACTCTGTATCAACAATGGATATGTGATTGTATTGTTCCAGAATTTGTAAACCTCCCTCATTTCGTTAGTTTGTGAAAATACATAGAGTGCGACATGAAATAACTGTTCAAAGAATAGAATTCCCCTGCTGGGAATCAAATCCAAATCTCCTGAAATACACCCGTTTGGTCTAACCATGCAATTCTTTGAATTGCCTTTAGGAGTTCAGAATCTCTATGATGGTTATATTTTAGATTACACCACATGGTTACAGTTATAAGTTTTAACAATTACGTTTCACAGTGTTTGATCAGTCAAACGTAATTTGTAACAATTACTTTTGCTAAAAAGTTATGGGGTTCAAACAGTAGTTGGCAAGTGTGTAAGTTTGCATACTCCTTTGAAATTGTCGGAATTTACAACTGTGACCAGGCAGTGAAATGTACAATGTAGTCACAGGGTCTTTTTACTTCTAAGGACTGTTCGAACAGTTGACTGTCTTGGGAGCTCAAGTGGTTTCAGCAACTGGTCATATACTGTGAGATTTGGATTTGATTCCTGGCTGGGGCAGTCAATTCTTTGAACTGTCAAACCTCATTTATTTGTAATTTAGATAAGACTCCTTTAAAACTTTCTTACACTCTTCTTGAATTTAAAGGAAATCTATCCTAATAATAGTAATAAATTATATTTCAAATATTTGAAATTTTGCCATTGTTCTTGTAAAGTATTTGGGATTTTATGTTGATTGAGTATTAACTGAATTACTTTTAAATCTATTAGATGTGGAAGTTTTAACAAGATATGCTCGAATGGAAAATGAGTGGGGGGAGACAGAAAGAGCTGAAACTCTCATGGAGAATGTTTTAACTTCATATCCCAAAAGGATTGATGTCTGGAGTGTCTATATAGATATGCTTGTCAAATCCAAGAAATTTGATATAGCAAGGTAAGAGTTCATTATTACACTCTTAAGAATTTTAAATATAATTCGTAATCTGTATTTTTATTTCCATAATCAGAATTTTCATCCTTGATATAACGTGTAATGAATCTATACTCTATAAGGATGTTTATTTTCCATGATGAAATTATTTTAAGGGAAGTATCATGTCTTTTTTCAGGCAAGTATTGGATCGTGCTGTCATTCAGAAACTTCCAGTTGCAAAGATGAAGTTCTTATTCAAGAAGTATTTGTCTTTTGAGCAGACTCATGGTACTCCAGATCGAGTTGAGAAAATACGAGAGATGGCAAAAAATTTTGTTGAAAATTTGAAAACTGACATTGATTGAAATGTTTATTAGGGGTATTTTGTACAATTGAAGAAAAAATATTACAGTAATTAAGCTGTCTGTGATTGAAAAACTTTTTGGAGATATTTGTAATTCCATGATTTACATTGAAATATATTTTTGAATTGTCGTAATAATGTATGATACTTTTGTGCAACTATTGTATGATGTACTATTGTATGTGCACTATCTATGATGCACTTTTGTGCAACTATTGTATGTGCACTATGTATGATACTTTTGTGCAACTATTTCATTATTTTTTTAATTCATGAATAGTATTATGCCTTTGTATGTTCGTTCTTATGTAAATAATAAATTATTTAAACCTTGCTTTTTGCATATACTTGTTAGAGAGGAAACCTTTGAAAACTAATATAAGTAATGAGCAGGTACAGTCACCACAAATAAATGTTGATGATTTTTAGCATGATATTTCAAATGAAACACAGTTGTGCAATTATCCGAATCTGTAATTTGAACTGAACTTTTCCAAGCATTGTGCTTTTTACTCAGTCCCATTTGTAATTTGTCTGTAATTTTTTCCATTCACCTTAATAGGGAACTATAGATCAAAGATTTACTAGAGTCTCACGAACAGTGAATTCCTAAGCATTTTTGTCACAAATATAATCAGAGAGTACATTGAATGTTCAGTTTTTCTTTGTCCTAAAAAAAAAAATAGAAAAAATAAAATAGCTAGGCCATCAATTCCAAAACATGTAGATACTGTACCATATGCTATTTCATTAAAATTATAATGAAATACAAGAATAAGTTCAAAAGTTAGCAGGGAAACCAGTTTGTAAAAGTAGTATGATGTGAGGAAACTATTTTGAAATGGAACATAGGCCTAGAAATGTAATGAATTTTACCAGTGCAGGAGTATATGTTTTCCTTTGTAATTTTAAAACACGTCCAAGTACTACTGAACTTTCATGTACATAAAGATACAAATTTTCCAGAATGTTTATTGTACTTTACCCACATCTGTTTTCTCCTTTAACAGAGTTAAGAAGTGTATTTTTGTAAAAGCATTCTTTTAAAAAGGCAGAGTTCTGTAAAATAATGGTCCATGATATCAAAAAATCTATTGACTGCCAAAGATCTGTCCGTCCGTCTGTGAACAACACTAGTAGCTAAACCATAAGCAGAATTTCACCAAAATCGATATTTCCCAATCCATCTGGCTGTAGTCGCGGCCCCTTCGATTTGAAACCGTTATTTTCATTTTAGGGGGTACTTTGCATGAAGACCCTGGGGAATTTTTTCATTAAATTTTGATGTCAGATAGCGTGAAGGACGCCTAAGAGAATGGTGCAGTTCTGATTTTTGTTGAAATACTTTCCTTTTCGAAAATTCATAATTTTTTCGGAGTCTTTCTGTAGCTACAATTTCAAAGATTTTTAGAAAATGAAATCTGTTCGCTAAGGACATTTTGAAATATGCTCATGCACAATTTTTTCGAAAATTTCAGTAGTTTTCGCGTAAAATAGACAATTTTAGACATAGCGTTTTCGTAAAATAGACAATTTTAATTTTTTTCTCATAAACTGCAGCAAATTGTTTGATTAAATTTTGACCTTCGATAGTGTAAAGGATGCTTAAGAGAATGACGCAGGACTCATTTGCGTTGAAATCCCAGATTTATATCTGAAACTGCAAAAATTCAAAATTTTTTCGGCGTCTTGTTACTAATACATTTATGAAGATAAATTTTTACTTTCTCACTACCGCATACGCTTTTACATATTTTCAAGCAAATATCAACACAAATTTGACAATTATAACTGCGTTTCATACTGGTAAATCAAGTCCCAACAAGACGTAATTCACAGAAATTAGTTCCCGAATCATTGTTGTATTCCAATCTGAAATTCCCTGAAGGCTAGCAATTTTTACTTTCTCACTGAATTGAGATGTAATGCTGCGCGAAAAAAACAGCGAATTTTCGACAGAAAAATTCTTATTAGAGGGCCCTGGCAACGAAAAAGTGGATACATGCAGATGCTAAATTTAGAAAAAAATCCTCTAACACATGATTTTGCCAGGATCCATGTTTTGTGGGTCCTTGGTACCGAAAAATCGATTGACGGCAAAACGCCTGTCTGTGAACAACGCTAGCGGCTAAAAACGTTCTCCCGATTTTCTCAAAAATTGAAATTCTCCAATGAATCGGGCTGATGTCGCGGCCCCTTGAATTTGAAACCGATATTTCAATTGGGGGGGGGGGGGTACTTTATATTATGTCCCTGGGACATTTTCAAGAAAATGGCTTCAACGTTGTTGCTTACACTTTGTTGTTAAAAAAAAGACGCGCACGATTTTTGGATTAAATTTACACCTTAGCATAAAGCATGTTTAGGAGAATGATACAAGTCTCAGGTTCCAGGCAGCTGAACGCTTCGTAAGTTAGAATTTGTAGTTTGTTTTATGTTTATTTGTTCGTTTCTTACATTCGAGTTTTTGTTATACATGTACAAATTAATCTTATGTATTTCCATTGAAATCTCGAAATCGATTTTCCCCAGCATTACATAACTTTCCCTATACTACGTATATTACTCTGTAGTAATGATAACTCCTTACTGATAGTGATGTGCGACATAGGGTATAATGTAGGGAAACAAATAGTGTCGCGATTGCATGCCACACCCAATAAGAGTCAGTGAGGCATGTCGAACTGGCAGACTACAAAGACCACAAGAATAGAGTGATCCCTAATGTACATAATGTAAATATTATAATGAATATTTTAATGTTTGTTATAATAATAGTTGTAAGTTTACAGTTTATAGATAAGTTAGATATTAAGCACCTAATATAAAGAAATATATTATATAAATACGTATGTATACGGGAAAGTAAAAATGTACCAGACTAGGTACACTGAGAAATTTTATTAAGGTCCAAAAACTTACAATAAAATAATGTAAATATGTTAGAATTGAGCGTGGAGATAGTAATAGTTGTAAGTTTATAGGTAAGTCGAACTGGCAGGCTATAAAGATCACGGAAATAGAGTGATCCCTGAAATAGAGTACATAATGTAAATATGTTAGAATTAAGCATAGAGATAGAAATAGTAAATTTGTAGTTTGTAGATAAGTCAAATATTAAACACCCTATGTACCCGATATAAAGAAATATATTATATAGATACGTATGTATACGGGAAAGTAAAAATGTACCAGACTAGATAATCTCAGAAATGAGAAAATTCCAAAAGAATTAAACGTTCAAGCAATCAATGACAAGGTACCATGTTACAGACAGGAATGGTTACATGTCGAAGAATGGAAGAGACTCGCATTCCAAAGCAGGTGTTTAAGTATAGGCCTCAAGGTAGGAGAGAGTCTGGTAGACCACTAAAAAATGGAATTCTCAGAAGCCGGAACAGGTCATAGTCCTAACCTTGAAATGGAGAAGAAGAAGAAGAAATTATTTAAAACTTGTGTTACAATAGTTTCATTAGGCAACATTCGGAACGAGACATTTATTATAAATTGTATCAATGTATCCAGGAATGAGGAAATTGTAATCGTTCCTGGTTTACTTGAATTGAAAATCCAATCGCCGATTTTTCAGATGAACACATTTCTTCATCACTAATTCATTGAAGTTACTAGTTTCACGGATGAGTTGCTTCTCTACTAGTATTTGACAGGATTGCAAGGGCGCACGATTGCTCGTTGTCATTATATTCCTATGAAATGTTTTTATCCACTTCATTATTGAAAATGATCGTTCAACTTCTGGAGTAGCCATTGAACTAGTGTGGGAAGATTTCTAAAAAGTTTGTAGACTTCCGGAAAAATTTCTTCCGGCATTTCATTTTGCAGCATTACTTGAAATAATGATACCGCTCCTGTTGGATTTCTAAATTCTTGTAAATTCTTCTCTTGTAAATTATGTGCAACAGTGTTCTGTACTGAATTTGACGTTGATTTTTAAAGTACTGTCAATGGTTCTAACAAAATTAACTAACCTTCGAAATATCCCAGGTTTGTCCGATTGTGCACTTTCGTCGTGTCCTCACACCGCAAGCTCAAATACACCACAAAATTTGACACAGTTTATAAGAGTGTCCAGACTATGTCGGTTCGTACGCACTTTATCGTTGTCGTTTTACATTGAAACGATAACTGTCGTCAAGCCAATTTGCAATAATCAAGTAAAGCCAGTTCAACATTACTGTTTATATGGAGACGGTTACTGAAATATATTGTTTCTATGTGACTTAATGTTTTTTAAGTTTCTCACTCAAATGGTTCATGTCATTATAACTGGTCTTCGTCCACACATTTTTCTCCTTGATAAATAAGATGCAAGGAAAACAAAATAGTGCATTTTTTCTCACACTCACGAAGTATGTCGAATAAATATTATCATTGAATCGTCGACGTTTTGCTGATTTCACAGTTGTTTCAATTTTCAGAACAGGTTGATCCAGACGAAGCTGCTTGATTGAAGTAATTGAATACCAGGATGTTCGGACACTATAACTAAAGCATTATTCTAACACGAGATGTAAAACACATTTCTATCCAGATTCTAAGTCGGCCCTCCCCCTCCACATCATATGCAAAACTTCGTATCGAGAACTATGCTTTACTGACGGCGCGACGGAGGCTTCATCTGGGAATTGGGTGATGCGATAGTCCGATAAGTGGAGTTCACGGCGTAAGCGCGATTATGATCCGATGACAGCGCCCGAGTGCGTGAAATACCCACTTGGAATTGGGGTGAGAGAAATATTCCATAAACGTAAATATTCCAGAAATGAACGACGTTTTTCGATATTGCGTCGACTCAAAACGTATTTCACGTCCATTCCACGTCAAATCGAACACTGTGTTGACCTTAGGAGTTCGAAATTGATTGAAACTTCTTGAATGTGTCCTGGGGGTAACTAAAAGAGATATAAATAGTTTTGTTAGATTTTAACTTCATTATTTTGGAATTTATGCCGCATAAAATTTTCCGAAAAAGCGCGCACACTAAGAAATAAAAAGTATTATTTCTCCTGGTACATTGATCGTATAAAACTAAGATTAGTCTCAAATTAAAGCTCAAACACCGTTACTTAAGACTATTTATACTTGGATTTAATTGTTAAATATCGATGGTTCATTAAATCTCAATTAATTTAAAAGATGCCATTTGGCAAATTTTGCAAAGATAAAATTTCACTTTAAAATTAATATTATATTTTTAATCTAATGAACATTAAATGTGTAAAATTTCAAATTGTGATATTTACAAATACCTTAATTAAAAATATTAATTGGACGCCTGTATTTTTTGCTGTCGTAATAATACACGATTGCACGTGGTTAGCTTTCGAATTGGGCTCTGAAGATGAATACAAAATATGTGTTCCTCATCTGCATTTAACCCTATGACTATATGGGTAAATATTGTGAACATAAACATATCTAAACAGGATTTTTATTTTATTTTGCCCAGATTTTCGAGGCCGGGAATCACTGTGCTCGCACTGTCTTGTTCGCATAGATGTTGCTTTCTCAAAATTCCGAGTACTACTGAAAAACCGGGTGGTTGGTCGGACAGTGTGTAGCCGAGAGTCCAATTTCGTTGTCCCGAAGGTCGGCCCTATACTTTGGCCCGAGTGTAGAGGCCTATAGAGAGGTCCAGAATGGCGTCACAACGTTTAGCGGGAAAGTGTAAGGTGGCAAGCTCTGGTGGGCGCATAAGCGTTTCCTAGAGAATTGGTAAGTTGTTTACAGTATTATGCGGTTTCCGAGGGTTTTAAAAAATGTACTTATTGATCCTTGTTAGACAATAATTTGCCTTTCAAGGGTATTGACATTTCGTTAACATCAAATACAATATGAGGAGAGACTTAAAAAGTAACCTCTAAAACATACTACTGACACGTATAAGTATTTTGTTTGATTTTGGGGAGACATGAAGATCTTAAAAATAAACAATGGTTATAAATAAAACATAATACATGAAACTTTATAAAATAAATAATAGATACAGGGAGAAAGTCAACCACGGAAGATGTAAGAGATCTTTTGAATACCGTGCTTTAATTCGCGGAAAATGGTTAAATGTTTTTCCAAGTTGAAAAGATGTATAAGCAGGAGAAGAAGGGAAGTATAGAATTTATCTAAAAGATGAAGAATCCAGGATTTTAGAAGAAAAATACTGAGTTCGTGTAATATTTGATCGTTTTTTATGAACCTGGGTGCTTTCCTTAGATATTTATTTTTATAACCTCTTATTTTTTAATATGAGATTTCGCTGCACGACCCCAAATGGGGTATACATATGTTAATGAAGGGCGAATTATATATTTAAATATAGACGATGCTGAATCTAATGAAATGTGAATTTTGTGTTCGGAAATGGGGATAATTTTAAAAGCTTGACATTAGTTTCATTTATTATTGATGCAATGTGTGGTTTCCGAGTTAATTTAACCGGTCCGGGTGGCCGAGATCGCTAAGGCAGTAGTGCTGTAGCGATCATGGACCGAAGGATCGCGGGTTCGAGTCCCGCCTCGGACGTGGTTGTATTGTTTCGCCCTCTCACACCCCTATCATCATCATATCGTGTCATCCTCATAATTACTATACCGTTACACACAATAGTGGTCGCTAATGACGTAATAGTCGATGCGAGTTTTTAAAAAAAGTTAATTTAGTATCTAGTTGTAATCCAAGATAGGTAGTTGGAGTCTTGTCAGGAACCCAAGGGATTGCTTTATAGGTAATATTAAGAGGATTAGTAGGAGAGATTCTTTTTAAATAAAGTATTTTTGCTTGAGGTGTTTGATCTTAATTTGTCAATTACTGTACCAAGTAACAAAAACGTTTAAATCATCTGGTAAATTATCACGACCAGTTTTAATGTCTGCATGAGAAGTAAATAAAGATGTGTCATCGGCAAAAAAGGCTATTTGTGAATTAATTAAATGTGGAATATCTGCAATGTAAATATTAAAAAGGATTGGTGATTGTGGGGAACCCTAAGGTGCTCCAGCGTGGATATTGAATTCAGTAGAAAGAATATTGTTAACTTGAACTTGAAGTTTTTCGCTGTAATACAAAATTTGATAATATTTTTTGAAAGTATGTAGAAAATCCGAACATTCGAAGTTTGTGAAGTAAACCTTCATACCATACTTTGTCAAGTGCTTTTTCAGCACCAAAAAATAGTGCAAATGCAAATTGTTTCTTTTGAAAACGTGTAGCTATAAAATCTGTGATTCTTAATAATTGGTGCGTTGTGGATTGATTGGGTCTAAATCCAAATTCAGAATTTGGAAATAAATTAATTTGATTAATACATTTAATGACTCATATTAAAAAAATATTTAAAAAAAATTATCAACAAGTTTTTTTTATGCACAATTTAGAAAATGTGGATAATAAGCTAATTGGACGAACATTTTCTGGTCTACTATGATCTTTTCGTGGTTTGTGAATTGATATAATGATTGGTATTTTCCAAATTGAAGGATAGTAATTCAGTCCAAGACAAGCATTATATATTGCTGATAATGAACTAATGGTGGAATTTGGGAAATATTTAAATACTATATTAGGAAGTCTATCAAAACCTGGACATTTATTATTTTTGAGTTTTGTTATAATAAATTGAATTTCTGCCGGAGATACAAAATTGCTCAGGAAACGTGAAATATGGATTTGAAGATTTTTAATATGTTTTAATCAAATGAATAATTGTTAATCGGATTATAAGTAAATGTTCTATAAAATTGCTGTGGAAAACGTTTCGCTTTTTCAGAATCTGAAACGACAGTTTTATTTGAATCTCTTATAGTGGTTATTTGATGTTTGTCTCTTGTTTTCATTCGAATAGCACACCAAAGTGATGAAGAATTCGGTTGGATTTGGAACTTCTTGATTGTGGGATGACGAGTAACTTGTCATTTTCGGCGAGTAATGTGTTTATGAGTTATTAAATTTAGTATTTCTTTAGACAAAGGATTAAAAGACTGTTTTTGGAAGGACAAGAATGAGTCGTGGATTATTCTCGTGCTTTTTTATGCTTAATTCTAGTGGTAGTTTATAATAATTAAAATTTTATTATCCATGTTAGAAGAAGTACGTAATGAGGAGGGATATTTTGTGAAGCATTTAATATAAGAATTATATATAGTCCAGTTAATCCTTCCTTGTATATTTGTAAATAATTTTTCTACGTATAAAAATTACTACGCTTCCTCCAGCTGTGATAAACGTTCTATCTTCTCTATATATTTTATTATTTTAAATATTACATTTTTTGGAATGAGCTAAATGAGTTTCTGTAACACAAGCAACATCTATGTTTTGACTATATAAGAATTGTTTAATTTCAGCTCGTTGACGTAGGAGACCATTTGCATTCCAATTTAAAAATTTTACTTTAGTTTGATCCATTATTAAATAATCGTGGAATAACATCTTGAATTAATAGATGCATTTGGGGAAGTAAAGAGTTTAGTATTTGATTTATTATAATGGGAATGTAAGAATTGAAGTCTGAACTATCAGAGGGAAAATAATTAAAAGGGTTGTTAAGATAGCGTTGCTAGTCTGTAGATACTGAAGGAAGACGAAAATTATTCATATTCATAGAAGGAGAAAGAGTTATTGAAGAAGTCATAGAGGATTTAATGGCGGAATGAGGTTTATTTTTTGAATTATTTTGATTATGCGAAGGTGCTGATGAAGGTAACTTTCTATTCGAATTTGACACTATATTTGTATTTGACATTAAAAATTGTTTCTTAAAGAAAATATATTATCAGTAGTTAGCAGTATCATTCTCCTAACAATTACAACATTGAGGGGTAGAATTTCTTGTTTTCTTTACATTTTGAATAATGATGGTTTTCAGTACATCTCACACAGCGAAATTATAATGTACAGTTATCTTGGGTATGACTGACGTTTTGGCAATTTTTACACTGTATAGGGAAACTAGATGTAGAACGAAATTTAATTTTTACAATACTATTAAATAGATTATCCAGTTTTATGATATCCCTGTCGAGGTCGTCGTCTATGAGTTCAAGTACACAGATTTCTAATGGTTGTCGATTTTTATTAAATACTCTATATACAGATGTAATAGTATATGTTTTAGATAATTCAGCTTTAATTTCTTCGTTTGAGTAGGACATAGGAATATCATATAACATTGCTAATAATCTTTTCTGCATTAGATCACGGTAAGAAAAATATCTAACTTGATTTGTATTGCAAAAGGTTCTATAGTTTCGATAATCATCTATTGATAAAAGAATATGGAGATATGATCACTTTTAACCTTGATAGTAAAATATGATTATGCGATTTGTTTTATTTCAGAAATAAATGCACCAAAATTACTTAAGATCTTGGCAGTTTTTGATATATTAATTGGAGGAATGTAAGTTTTATACTGATTAGATTGGTTCTTATCTTGAGATGAAGGAGTAGAATCATCTCTTTCTTCTGGAAGTTCGTGATATTGATTAGAAGTAGGGACAGAATATGAAAATGTGAATCATATCAGGTTGTTTGCGTTTGGAACTATTGTGATCGATGGCTGTTGCTTTTTCAGGTGGTAATGAAGCACTGCTAAAAGAAGAATAAGCCGACTCCCTTGTATTCGCTATAACTGCTTTACTTTGATTAAAAAAATCCTGTTGAGAGTAAAGTTTTTGCTATTAATCTTGAGTGTGCTGTTTAAAATACATAATTTCTTGTTCTGAAGGACAGATCCTTGATTGAGTCACCATAATAAAGTCATTATTAGAAAGTTTAGAAACTTTGTATTCGTTTGAAATTTCGGGATCATTTGGGTTGTTTACCACTTTGAGTGCATCTGTTGATATAAACTGCCCCGTAGGGCTATTTGAATTATCTATTTTTATTGTTATAATCACTACAATTTATCTTATTTAAAGAATAAGCAGTTGAGTTCAATTTATAATGGGAGAACCTAAGTCTGCCAATGTTAACACGGTAGAGAAGAATAGACTTCTGCCGCTTGGGGCGGCAGCTCCGTGGAACACGCCCGTGCTCCAGCTGTAGTGGAGTAGCCGCTTTGGATGCATAATGAGCACTGGTTTCCTAGCGCGGCGGCCCTCCCAGGTCGAGAATGCGGCGCGTGAGCAGGGACCGCTGCAGGTAAAACGCCGCGACCGGCGGTGCAGTGAGAATATTCGTACCATCATTTGAAGCTGTGTTCTGCTAGCGGTGGCGCGTATGCCCTCCTGAGCTTCGCATAGCGAGAGTCCGCCGCCGAACGCCGCAGCGGCGCAAACCCGCCGCACGCGGGAAGGTCTCCATTCAGACCAATGCTCTGCTTCGTGCCGCGGTGTTCAGAAGGGCGCAGAGGTAGCGACGTGAGAAGGGGCCCTTAGGGCGATGAGCATGGCCTTTACACAGGACTTGCTCATTCTCTCCTTTTTTGGGCACGGGGAAGCTGGCGTGTGCCACTCAGCACTGTCTTTTGGTCTCCGGGTCATACTCGAAAACCCATGTTTCGTCACCCGTAATCACATTATCCAAAAAATTCGGATCATTTTCACACTGCTCCAAGAGGTCACGCGAAATCCTTGCACGAGCAGCCTTCTGTTCATCGGAAAGCACCTTGGGGACCATCTTCGCACAGATCTTCCGCCTGCACAAATCTTCGGTAACAATGCGATGCACAGTACTTTTAGGGATATTACACTCATCTGCCAGCATTCTAACACTCAGGCGTCGATTAGAGTTCAGCATGTCCCTCACTTTCTTCACATTTTGATCGGAATGTGACTTTGACGGGCGTCCAGAGCGGTCTTCATCCTCTCTGCCCTCTCGAAACATCTTGTGCCAGCGGTAAACCATATTGTTGGACATGGTGCTATCGCCATAAGCTTCCCTTAGCATGGCAACGGTCTCAGCGCCCGTTTTCTTGAGCGCAACACAAAATTTTATTGCGTAACGCTGGTCCATGAAACGTGGCATCTTAAAATTCCGACGCGTCACTAACACAAGGGTTCAAACTAGCAGCGATGCGCACTGTAGCTTGCAGACAACTGATGTTTGTCCTTGGCTTCCCTAAACCCCACACAACCATTCACGTCACTTGGCGCGCCTTGCTAGTGGCTTGCTTAGGCGGCGCAAGGTCATTCAACTTACTTTTGGTACAAACCTTGTGTGTATATATATATATATATATATATATATATATATATATATATATATATATATATATATATATATATATTCTAACACACCCACCTATGCACACAACTGGTACCTTCACAACACAGCCGCATGAACTGTAAGCGGGTTGATAAGATATTATGCTCGTGAAGCGAGCTTAAAATCTCGGGAGCAGGATCTTCAGGGTACGAGAAAGGTTTGAACCCTTGACACAATAAAAATCACACAAATTGCACATAAACGAGCGTATAATTTACCCAAAACTCTGTGGCATAAGTTAATGACAAAGAAAAAAATCAAGAATAGAATCACACTTTACAAAAATAATCAAAAAAACACAAATAGAAACCTTTACAGCCCATTAAATGAATGAACACTTAATTTTCTTCAAAACTAATTCTCTGAAACAATTTCTCTAACCTACACTGGGAATTCCCTTTGAAAATTAATTATGTCTAAATTTAAGCTATCCTAGTTACATTTGCACATGAAACCAAACTTAGTTTACAATCTCTTGCTTTTTTTTAAAAAAAAAATATTACATACAAAGAACAAAAATGTGGGCAAGTGCACTACTCTCAATTTATAATTTAATTGTAACTGCTAATAGCAGAATAATGAATGTTCCAAATAGAATGATTTAAGGCAGGCAATAGCGCATCAAAAATCTCCCACTACAATGCTGCAAATTATTACCACCCGTGTCCTCAGTTTCCTAACACTTCTTGTACTAGTCTTTTCCCTGCCGACGTGAACTTGACCTACTTTTCGCAGTTCTAATGTTACCTCGAAAACTGTCCACTTTCCAACCTTGATGTCGCGTGCTGGCTTCTGCACCACGTTGCTCGATTCCAGCCTCTGCGTCGTCTGCGCTGTCCTCTTGCGTCCTCTTCTGTCTTCCTAGACGGCGTCTTCTTCTCCGGTCGACTCGCGTCTTCTTCCGTCCTCCCTAATCGGCCTCTTCTTCTCCCTCGGCTGCTACCGGCGCCTTTGATTACGCCCACGTTGTGGAAAAATGTCCCTTGCACTTCCCTGAATGCTAGTGCAAGTGCCTCGCTCGTTCCTACTTTTACTCCGTTAATCAAGAACTTTCAGAGCTTTTCTCACAACGGGCAACTTTTTACTTCCCGTATTGGTTAATAGAAGAACACTTTACTAATTCTTCACTACTTCGCGGACGACTAACTAGCACGTCTGTGCGACGCCGAAAACTCCTACCTAGCAGTCGTTGCGGCGGCAAATACTATCTAAGTTGACGAGCGGTGATGAAATGCTGCTTACTCGACGAACGGCGACAACCAGAAGAAAGCTGCTTACTCGACGCGTGCTGGCAAGAAAAGAGAACTTCCGCTTGCGATCTCGGGTATTTATGGTTCGAAGCCTGGGGAAATTCTCCGTGGCGGGGGTATTTCTCCTCCTTCAACCCTTTACCAGGAAAAACGTTGCTTGCTAGTTCGTCTGTGATTAGTACGAGCAACGGATACCAGGCTGCGCGTTTAGATACTCTGGTTTTCGCCTGCTCTCCTCGCTGCCCGTGGGTGTTCATGCCGACGAAACGGTGGTGTTATGGGGTCGTACAATCCCATAACGCCACAATATATATATATATATATATATATATATATATATATATATATATATATATATACAGAGTGAACCAATTAAGTCATAACACCCCTTTTATCCCCTCATCCGTGAAAGATACGAAGATACCGTTTGGACAGTCCATAACATAGATAGGGGCTACTTGATTACAGCATATTTCGGTTCTGTACTATTTTTAATTACAAGGATATGAGGTCAACTCTGTTTTTTCAAATAGAAACCTATGATTAATTTTAGCTCATCTTAATGAGATTAAAAAGACGATTTCAAATATGTGTATAACTTCGTATTTAAGTGAATAGTTTTTTAGAAATAGCCGTGTTTACAATAGCCGTATTTTTCCTCTGAAACGGCGCTTATTCATGCAACCTTTCCTCTTGACTAAATGGGAAACTTCGCGAGTCGGCCTTCAGACAAACACGCTCCATTTCACGAGAAAAGTAACAACTACTTTCTTCGATATTTTGCGGAAATATTAATCGTCGACGACCTTGTCCGAAAGAGACCCAAATGTTTCTGAAAGGATTCCGAAAGGTTTTTGTAATGTCAAGCAAATAGTATTAAATCTGTTATTTGACAACTGTGACAACATACGTATTATACTAGTATTATTACAAATTGTAAGTACAATACCAAAGTAAGTAAATAATATCTTGTTAATTTAATTTATTTATGAACATCCGTCATGTACAAAGAAAATATATTTATCAAAATTAAAAACAAAAATGTACAAAGAGAATACAAAATACATTATTAAACAAAATGGTATTACTTAAGCATAGTATGTTCGAAATGTTGTCCATCTGCTGCAATGCACATTTCCAGTCGCCGTTCGAAAGATAAATAAACAGATGTAAGGAGGTCACATGATATAGCAGAGCAAGCTTCGGTGATACGCCGTTTCATATCGTCTGGCGTAGTTGGGAATTCTGCATAGACTTTATTCTTGAGTGCTCCCCAAAGAAAAAAATCAAAAGGAGTCAAATCGGGAGACCGGGCATGCCACTTCACTTCAGCACGTCGTCCTATCCAGCAATCCGGGAACTTCTCATTTAAGACTTCTGTGGCTACACGGGAAGAGTGAGCTGGGCAGCCGTCATGTTGGAACCACATGCACTGACGTGCATTCAGTGGTATCTGTTCTAGGAGAATAGGTAAAACGTTTCGAAGAAACAGTGCGTACATATTGACATTTAATATTCCTGGGATGAAGTAACCTACAACGAAATTTCCAATGATGCCGCACCACACGTTAACACTCCACGGTTTCTGATGATGTACCTGTCGTAACCAATGAGGGTTGTCTATTGACCAGTAATGCATATTTCGTAAATTCACATTACCGTGGTTGGTAAAAGTGGCTTCATCCGTAAAAAGCATTCGTTTAAAAAACGTTAGATCATCTCGCAGGCGTTGCAGCGCAAACCGGCAAAATTCCTGGCGGCGTTCGAAATCCCGACCGCCGAGAGCTTGATGTAATGAGAGGTGATATGGATGGAATTTATACCGATGCAATATGCGTATGACACTCGTCTGACTTATACCACATTCCTTGGCAAAATGTCGCGAACCAGCATGTGGATTGCTAAGCGTCGACCTCAGAACAATCTCATGTGCTTCGTCAGTTGCAGTTTTCTGCCCTGTCCTCTGTTCAGCGTTCCAGCTTCCCGATTTCACTAGTTTCTTGCACATACTTGCGAGAAGCTGGCGCGTACGAAGCTGACGATCTGGATACTGCTCTCCATATCGCTGTACTGCTCTAACGGCATTTCTTCCGCATTCACCATACACTAATAGCATATCTAACTTCTCTTCGATGGTATACATTCTGCTCTAAGAAACTAGAAAAAATTAGCTGTCCTATTCAGGGGCGGATTAATATTTTTGCCGCCTCTAGGCACATCAAATTTGCCGCCCCCTATTTAAAATTAATGTTACAATTCAAATTGTAACGTTTCAGTAACAATTCCCCATTAATTTGAACGTTTTAACATTAAAAGTAACATTACATTTTGCACATTGTTTTCATAAATTAAATATTTTTTTGGATTAGCTAATTTTGGATATAAACTGTATCTTCATAGCAAGTAACGTTCAACATTATTACCGTTTCAACACTAAAACGTTAACATTAAAAGGAAACTAAAACATGACAACTAGAATTGCAACATGTTTTCTTTCGTCAACGGGCCTTACTTTCAGATTCATATACTTCTGAAATCATAAGGTATACTCTAATAAAGTAGACAAATAAATAGCTTGTATTAAATATTAATATGATAGATTTTTATTTACAACCACTGAACGATTAGAATATTACGACGTTGTAACAGTTTTTATAATTTTCGATTTACCGTTATAAACAAGGAATATAGAATTTAACTTTTTGGATGGGTTTTTTTATACAGTTGAAATAACGTTTTATTAATTATAGCTAATTTGTCTATTGATGTAAAATTTTGCGACGTGCCTTTTGCTGAGCAAATTCATCAACAATTATAGTATAATAAAAAACGCTGAGATAATTTTCTTCGATACACAATATCGCTAAGGAGTTCAGTCGATACTCTGTCATTGTAGAACGCAAATAATTTTTAATCCTTTTTAAACAAGAGAATGAACGTTCTGCTGTGCAATTGGCCACCGGAATACATAAAAAGATTCGAAGTGCAATGTCAACGTTAGGATAAATACATTCTAATTCTTCTTTCCGTAACCACTTTAATAAAGCTGCAGGATTCGTTGGGTTAACATCTTCAAGGATTTTTAAATACGAACTTAAATGTATAAGTTCAGAAACAAGATCTTGGGGAAATTGTGACCATAAAAATATCGCTGCTGTTTTCAAATCCATCAAAGATAATTTTTCTATTTCAATGACAGCCTTAAATTTGTCATATACATCTTTATACACTTCAAGTCTCTTATTCAATTCTGCAACTAATTTATCAACAATAACCAAATAAGTGTCGATTTTAAACTTGTCTCGTGCGGTCAGTTCTGCTGCATTCTCGTTAGTTTCATCACAATGAATTTTACGTTTCCTTTTTCTTTTGTTTTCCGATTCGTACGTTTCAGTATTTGACAGCTTCTTACCCTTCTCTTCAAAAAATTCAAAATTGTCACTGTTCGTTTTTAAAAGTTCTACAAGCGAAGTGTAAATACCAACCACGGAACTTAAATCGATATCGACTTTTTGCAGTTGTTTGTTCGACGCATTCAAGCGGTCTAAAATGAATCCCCAATCGGTCATAATAGAGGTTTCAAGTCGATTTAAAGCAACAATAACACCTTTAGCTTCTGCACGCGTTGACGTTTTTTTGCGTAGAATCATCAGATATAATTTGAAGGGCATCTAAAACATTTTGCTAACGATGTTTTAGAGCCTGACATGCATCATCTCGAGCTGACCAGCGCATAATTGAAAGACTTTTCAAAGAGGATGTACTGGATCCTTCATCTACTAAATTTTGAAGTATGTCCCACCTTGATGTAGATGCACTAAAGAAACTATATAAATTTTGAAGAAGTAGAAAATAAGTACATGATTCAGTTCATGATTCAGCTGCATTTGTACCAACTAAATTTAAAGAATGACTAGAACAGGGGATGAATTTAATTAGAGCATTTACGTCTTTCATACGGGCTTGAAGACCTGTGTAAAGACCGGACATATTTGACGCGTTGTTGTAGGACAGACCACGACAATTATTAATGTACCGTTCGTCAATTTCCATAAAATTACATACAGCGTCGAACAGCGTCCTTTGTGTTTGGAAGGAATTCCAAAAATGACTCTTTTGGTGTACCATCTTTTCCCACATGTCTAATAACTATAGCGAGTTGATCCACGTGTGCTATATCTGGTGTAGAGTCCACAATTATGGAGAAATACTTGGCACTTCGAAAGCTTCAGAGATTCTCATCTTTAAATTCTTTAGCTAATATACCTATTAGTTCTTCAACCGTCGTGGTGGATAAATACGATGTATTTCCCTTTCCGCAGTTACCAAATTTTTGTATGTGATCTGCTAAGAAGTGGTCATATTTCGAAATTAACTCAAGCAACATCATGTAATTACCATTTTGATTATTTCCAAACTTTTCGACATGTCCTCTCACAGGAAGCCCTCTTGAAACAAGAGTTTTTTATTACTAAAATGACACGCTCAAGAACATTCGTCCAATAAGTTGGCTCGGTTTCAACTTGTTCAAGCAGCTGCTTATTCACATGGTTTTCAGTCCGCTGTCTGTTTTTCAATGCGGACGTACAGTTTCTATGACATGTAGAATTCTCATCTTCTTTTAATTTGGTATGCGCATTTTTCCAATCATTGAATCCCTCCGATGATAATTTTGTTCTTACTTCTGGATTGCTTGAAAACAATAAACAAACACCGCACAAAACAGTTCCATTGCTCTCAGAGTAAACAGGCAACTTGCGAGGCATTTTTTCTTTACTGATATGCGTATACTCAAACATATTTGACGTTAAGTAACGAACTTTGCCATCATTGTACTCTTTTCTTGATTTAGAAAAGTCAGCGTTTCTGTTTTGTTTGAACCCATGCTTGGCAACATAATTACATGTAGCTTCATTAATAGACCACAAAGCTGGATCGCTTTTCCAACAAAACCAATCAGTCGAAGTTATGGTTTCATCAATTTTATGTTCTTGCAGTTGTATACATTCGGTAGAAACCCTATTTAATTAAAAAAGAAAATAAATTATTGTAATATTATAAACACATATTCTAGAAAGATTATAATATTTATATACATAAAGGTTTAATTAATTATACAAAAAAATGCTTTAACTATTTAGATCGGTTGAATCGTCGACTCATAATCAATCCCAGTTATATTTTCAATTGCTTGAGGAACCATTTCATTTTTAGCTGTTTGGAACTTTGCAGTCTCATTATTAGATTCAGTGATAACCCTGAATAAATAAAAGAGTCAAAATATTATATGTATTATTACATATTATATAAAATAAAGTTTAGTAACATAATTATAGTAACATATTTTATGCTAATTTATTTAAATTCTATATTAAGATATAGTTCATTTTAACGAATACAACAACAACACGTCAATAATATTTAATTTCTAAACATTTTTTGCATTTTGAGAATATTTTGGCAACACAACTCTGCATTAAAAATATATTAATGTTAACATTTGTTTATCACAAGTTGTTAGTACATGGAAAAATATATAAGCTGAAAATTAAATATGTTATCTAATCTATATGTTTATACTAACTCAGTAATAGAATTGTCGAATGAACTGCAGCAGTGATCAGTTTCACTTATAGGTTTACAGAATTCATTTTTTTTTGTCTTATCAATTTCATTTTGACATTTCTCTTCATTTTCTTTTCGGATTTTTGCATATTGACTTCCGCTGAGCCTTTTTCGATAATCACTCATTTTAAAACTTCAAAATATCATTTTTTCTCAGCAAGCTCTTACAATAAACGATACACAACAATAGTAACAAAAGAAAGAAAAAGGGTTATTTCCAGATCCGTCTTCTAGAACTAACTCAAGAAGAAATAGATGTCGCTAGTTTCTATATAGCGCAATATGAATGCATGGCAAAATCAGTAAGCGATTTCTGATTGGCTAATTCAAACTCCTTACTCTAAGAATGTAATTCTTTCTGATCAATCAACCAATCAGAAGTCGTTGGCGAATTCTTTTCATGTATTCTGTAACATTGAAAATGTCCCCATTTGAAATTCAAACTTAATTTATAAATCAAAGGTTGAGGGGCCGGCTTTAGTCTCGCTTAAATCATTTTTAAAATAAAAATATGATTTATGCTGTTATAGTTTTTAGAGAACCAAAATTTGTTTTAGTAAATATCAAGAACATTTTGCGCCTTTGAAAATTTGCCGCCGTAGGCACGTGCCTACTGTGCCTGTGCGTAAATCCACCTCTGGTCCTATTACCCTAGCAGCGCCTTTTATACTCGTGGCCTCCGCCCCGCTACCGTGTACGCGACCTTTGCGCATTTTCGGAAAGCAGGAATGCAAGAGACACTTCCTTTCAAGTTTCTCAGTGGAGAAAAGGAAAGATCGAATTCGAAGGGGCCGCTTTAGTGGAAAAATACGTTACAAAACATAGTTATATACACAAAACTATTCAGTTAAATATAAAGTAATACACAAATTTGAAATCGTCTTTTTAATCTCATTAAGATGAGCTAAAATTAATCATAGGTTTCTATTTGAAAAAATAGAGTTGACCTCATATCCTTGTAATTAAAAATAGTACAGAACCGAAATATGCTGTAATCAAGTAGCCCCTATCTATGTTACGGACTGTCCAAACGGTATCTTCGTATCTTTCACGGATGAGGAGATAAAAGGGGTGTTATGACTTAATTGGTTCACCTGTATATATATATATATATATATATATATATATATATATATATATATATATATATATATATATATATACGTAAACGAGAGAATTAAATGAAATATTACTTACGTGTATTATTCTTTGATAAAAGTTGGTTTATTGCGAGTTTATATGAAAGCGAGATTAAATCAAAAAACACGGGCTCTTTGGTATTTGGTGATTGTGAGCAATATTTTTTCCTTCGATGTGGGTTGACCTCGTTTTGAATTTCTGTAACACATAATTCACTCTAAAATTCTAGCATGCCTTTCGGCATGATGTGTATTGGTTCTTGCAACATTCTTTTTAGCGACATTATCGGAACAAACTAAATCAGATTGAGCTAAGCACTTCAGTCTGGGGAAAGAACAATTTCGCGGATCGTTATGGTCTCCGACAATGTTTAACTGTCTTTCAGCCTGACAAAATAATTTTCGGTTGCACTGAGCAATATATATTGAAGGAATCAAGTTTAGTACTTGTCAACATAAATATTTTACATTATTGTTGCTACAAAGGATTTCTTTGACATTAAACCACAGATATCTATTGATTAGTGATTCTGGACGCGTGAAGTGCTAAGGCCAGTAGTCCCTTAAGGGTAGTGAATGTTTTCAACGTGGGAGGTGGAGGTGATCATCCCCGCTGGTTGGCAAGATTCGGCGCCGACGTAGGTCGGTTTGCGGGAATTTTCCCTCAACCAAGTATCTCCCACCACGGGGGCATCGCCCCAGCCGGGATAAGATCTAAGCCCTCGACTGATCTCCCGGCATGTGTGGTAGTGTAGTGCATGCAATGTGTGTGTAAGTAAGGGGAGAGGAAAGAACAAGGAAGAGAAAGGGAGGATCGCGTGCGGTTCGTTGGTTAAGGTACTGCTCGGGCATTCGCCTGGTGTTCATCGGAGAAACTAGGGAAAACTACAGTGGCTGGACAGTGGCTGAATTCTATCTAGCTATGTAGCCGGTGTTGAGCATCCTGTCACCGTCTGGATTCGAACCCTAACATCTCCCGGTCAGAGGCACTGCACTGACATCTTTTGATGCCCTGAGTCACCTTTGCCGGCCAGTGATATTAAGGTTAGCTTTACAGAGTAACCTCGCGTCTCATGCAACCGCGACATTCAATTAACTTTACGCCGAAATATTTTCATTGTTTTTCTCTATAACTCCATTGAACGTGCTGAGCAGTGTGCTTAAGATTGAAAAGTGGTGTCGTATATCCCAAATAATTCGAACTCTGCGTGTAACCATACCATTTTCTGGTTGTAAGATCCGGCATCGATCAGCCCAAGTTCTAAGCTTCCAAGTGGTCTCCCTTCATGTATGGTGGTACGGTGCATGTAAGTACAAGTGTGTATTAGTAAGGCACGAGATAGGACAACGAAGAGAAAGAAAAACTCGCACGCCACGCTCTCCGTACCCGTTTATTAAGTTACTGATTCGGCATTTACCGGTATTCACCGGAGAAACCATAGAGAACTATCGATTAGAGCTGTCGGCGGCTAGACTTCTCTTCCAGGCAGCGGATGAATTCGATCTAGCTGTATAGCTAGGGTTGAAAATCCTCCCTCGTTCTGAGAAAGCGCGCCCTAGGACCTCTTGGCCAGACACGCTGCAGAGGCAACAGTTGCTGCCCTCAATCATTTCTGTCGGTTTTCTCGTTGCGAAACGTTCTGGTGATGATCATGTTTCCATAAGATTTCTTTTAGGTAGCCAAATTGTAACTCATTTATTACTACTGATCATTTCATTGTGGTACCCAACCACAGATAATACGTTTATCGATCGGTCTGAGAGTCCATACCTCACCCCAACACGACCATCACGAGGCCTTCGACAGATTGATTATTTTCTGTTTCCGGACGCGCCAACTATGGTCAATGCTCCCGTAAGTGGAGTGCTTGCTATATAGCGGGACGTGGCGGCGTTACTCGCTGGGGGAAAGTGAGGTTGGGCGATCGGACCTGCGCTTGTTAGCGGAGATTTAGCCCTCCTGGTACATCTGTCAGCCCAGCCGCGGTTCGCTCTACGCTCCAACTGGCCTCGTGACATGTATGGTGATATAGTGCATATAAGTGTGTGTAACTAAGGGGTGAGCACAGGACAACAACGAGGTAGGATAGATCGCGCGTAGCCCGTTTGTTAGGATACTGCTCCATCGAGACTAGAACCGTACGACGTCCCGACCAGAGTTGCTGCTGTGACTGTTGTCTCTTGTTGCGAACTCAGCTGGGCCTTCGATTGACTAGTGATTCTGAGCGTGTCAACTGTCGGGACGTTAGTCCCGTAAGTATAGAGCATGTTTTTAATTGGTAATCTTCCCCAGTTAGGTGGCGGAGATCTTCCTCAGCTGCATGGCGAGATCCGAGGCCGACCTACGTCGGTTTGCATGGATTTGGCACTTGATTGGCCCCACTGCAGCCGAGACAAACTGGAAGCTCTACCGGACTCTCAACATATGTGGTAGTGTAGTGCATATGAGTGTAAGTGTACATAAGCGGGAGGATTGGCAAGGAAGGGGGAGGAAATATCCTGCGCGATCCGTGGCCCGTTAGGGCATTACTCCGGCATTCGACTAGGGTTGATCGGAGAAAACACAGAAAACTATCGATCACAGCAGCCGAGCGCTAGAATTCTCTACCACACTGCTGCTCAACCCTAGGACGGGACCTTCGAGAGCACAGAGAAGGAAAATTTCAAGGCGGAACGACACCGGCGTCGCGTTTAATTCTTCCGCAGGGACCGTAGCACAATGGCCAGTGCTCAGGACTGTCCTAGGAGGGCCGCCTAGGGTGTCGGTTGTCGAATCCGTGTCAGGCGGGGGAAGGGAGCTTCGCGCCGCACTGCCCGCCCGCCCGCCGGGGGCAGAGAGCCGGGCGGGCAGGCGGGCGGGCAGGGGGCGGGCGGTGGCGGCGAGTGGTCCTGACCCACAAACCAACTGCCCTCGTCTCGTCCCGTCTCGTCTCTCGCCGCGCCACCTGCTCCGCGCAGCTCCTTTCCCCTGGCGTGCGCTCGCCCGCCCGACGCCTTTGCCCGCGGCGTCGCCGCGCGCTCCTTCCCGCGTGCCGCGCCCACCCTCCACGCCGCCCGCCACCGCCCACGCCCCAGGCGCGCGTTCTCACGGGGGGGGGGGGGGGCGTCGAAGCAGCGAACCTCCAGAGCAATCGGCCGCGCGCAAGCACACACACACACTAATACAAATGCACACGTATCCATTCATCATTCATTCATTCATTTTTTAATTACTCACATTCACAAGCTTTTTTCATGGATTATTTCATGGGAAGTTCATTCAAATGCATATTTTTTTGTTAATGGTTATATCTTTCAGAAACTTTAAATCTCTATGTACCATATGAAAAACAGAGAAACTGAGATAGAAAACATTTTGCATACAATTTTAATATTTTAGAACGTTTTGACTTAACGTGTATTTTTTGCGTATTTCCCAGTTCTTGCCTGAAAGAACACATTAATTACAGTTGCAGTGGCCATCCGACTTGATGTTTTCTTATAAAGAATTTTTCATTTGTGATGAATGTAAAATGCAATTTAATTTGTTGACTTGTAGTTAATATTTATAACGTAAATAATTGATGTAATGAATGACTTTCGTTAGTGTAGGAAATTAATAATATATTTCATAGACTATGTTTTTAATATGTGTCATTGGCTTCGGGGAGGTGAAGCCCAATGACCCCCCTCCTTTGGATGCGCCACTGCCATAGAATAATGACTTTCGTTATTCGTTTTTTGCATCGCTTTTCCCTCAACCCGCTCCTCTACACGTGTTGAATGATTGATTGACAACTGCTATGGTCGCTAGTTCCGTTGGTGTAGTGAATGTTTTAACGCGCGAGGTGGCAGTGTTCCTCCCCCGCTCGCAGATGAGAGTCGGCGCCGACTTACATGTCAGCTTGCGGGGATTTCATTTCCAGGTGTCTCCCAAAGTGGCGCATCGCTTCAGTTTGCGAGTGATAACTTCCCGACTATTCTCCCAATATTGTGTGGTAGTGTGGTGCATGTAAGAGTCTACGTAAGATCGTGCATGATCCGTGGCTCGTTTGTTAGGGTGCTACCCCAGCATTCGCCTGGTATTACTAGGAGAAATCACGGAAAAATATCGATCAGAGCAACCGATCGTTCTCTTTCTCCTCCAGACAGTGGCTGAATTCGACCTAGTGTCAGTGTCGAAAATACGCCACGATCGAAACTCGATCCCCACGACTTCGCGGACAGTCTTGTTGCTGGAACAGCGACAACGCTGGATCAGAGCTCAATTCGGCAGGTACCGTACGTGTAATTGTCAGTCACTTCACTTTCGTTCTCATCGTCTATCTCTCCTTGTCATCTTATATTCCTATTCCCAATCCATTGGCGTGATAACCCGTTGAGAAGCGCTGGGTAATACTTGAAAAGTCATTGATATTACCAAATTGTTAGATATTAGAAAATGAAAAGTAGCAGTTAATTTTACATAATTTTGCAATAAAATAGGACTGAAAATTGCGTTCCTTCCTATAATTTTAGAAATTATTATAAAGTATATTAATTGCTTTTCCATTATCTCTAGAGTTGATGTTACTATACGTGCAAACATTTTTGTACATCTACATTCATAAAGTGTAGTCTTGGTGATCTGTTGATGAACGGGCATCATATTTGCAATGTACGTTTTATGTTACTTTTGTACCTATCAATTTTTTACACGGTTGAAAACTTACATTTTTCGTTCTCAACTTCGAAATCATTTACTTTTTTTGTGTTTCTAGGAAAATTACACGTACATCCGTTTGTGACGCAACCTCTGTGACCTCCAGACTCCTGCTTTCCCTACTTGTGATTGTCGTTGGCATTATCATTTCCCTTTTATTCCAAAATTTCTCCCTGTTTGTTTGTTCTCCATGCATTCAATTTTGTTTTCAAGTGCGTGCTTGTGGAGTCTTTCAAAAGCTTCTCTTTTCGCATAGAAAGTATCAAAAGAGTGGTTTGTTGGCACAACAGTTTGAGATATCTCATTTTATTTACGTCAAACACGAGCATTGAACTTTTCTAATATTAATTCAATTATAATTATTGTCTCAAACACATATCTTCATCTAATTTATTTTTATTAAATATAGTATTGTTGTGAATAACTTAGTGGTTATTTTTCTTCGAAACTACAGGTTGTATAATTATTTTGTAATGAATATTTCGACCTCTCGCTCCTCAGAATCCTATAATTTCTCGTCAACTTTGTTGAGGCTACCCAAACCGTTGACTTACTCTTTTGACCGCTCTCTTACTCTTTCAGTGCTCGTGAGACAGAACGCCTTCGTTTGTCTCCTATATTTCCTACCAAAATTTATGTTTTCGATGTGTTAATTTCCCAATATTTTAGATCCCTATAATCTTTGTTTGTGAAATGTTTTAGATCCCTGTGTTTGTGAAATGACGATTTGTCCAGAAGAAGGTACAGAGGGAATATCCACAGTACATTACGGTGAAAATGAGGCAGGAGATGACGACGCTGAGACAGTGGAGAGAATTTCCACTCTCTCACCTGTTAACTTTCACAGGTGTTAACTTCCATATAATTAAACTTTGCTATACAGACATGTGTGACCTATCGCTGTGAATGTGTTGACAAGAGGTAAATCATACAGTTGTAAATTTCACTGCGGCAGAAATGTAGTTTTCTTTAAATGATTGCTTAACTTTTACGTAGCTTTTACTTGCTTACTCCAAAGGTTTCTGTGCAGACGGATTCAGTTGTGACATTTGAACATCTATTTCATTTTAATTGTTGAATTTAAATGTCAATGCTGTTTATATTATTTATTAGGTTATTTTCAATAAAATATCATGATTCTACGAAAGTATCAGAAAAATGGTTTGTTGTACAAATAGCGTACTATCTAGTGACACGACTGAAAATATCAAGTTTTCTATGAATCACGAAAAACATTTGTGGCAATAATGAAACATTACTAAGACAAGTAAATTTATCTGACCAAATGAGAATGGATATAAAGCCAGGATCAAGTGGTGTTTCACGTATTTCTAGAATTAAACCCTCAACACTGACCTTTGTTTTAGTTATGTCAATTTCAGTGTTTTCTTCCGACATATATACGTTGATTATTTACAGTTCTGATACTTTTCTAGAATGAAACACCACTTTTGATGTTCAATTTATCCTTACTGATAATGTTTTATTTCGAATTAATTCGCATGAGGATAGGACTCTCTGACCTATATTCAACAGCATGAATGTCGCTATTATCTCCTTCAGAACTAGTAATAGCAACAATTGATCTTATTTCATTACAGGATTTCTTTATGGATGATGCATTCCTATAACAATTTATCTTAGTAAGTCTTTTTTTTTTCTGCCTCATCACTTGGATTTATTTCATGGTCTTCTTTTCCTTCAATACATTCCGGATTAGCAAAATTCCTCTGTATTATCGTGCAATATGCACGATCGTGCAAACGTCCTGGTGGCACCATCATTATTCTGCTCGAAAAGGGAATAGAAAAGCAAATGTAGGAATATTTTATTAAAAAGTGACACAACTCAAAATATCCTAATCTTCTTCTTCAAAACTGACGCACCTGACGAAGTTCGAAAACAGTTCTTCAAAAGTGAAGCAACTCAAAATATCAAAAATACATCATCCCAAATTATGGAATTCACTCTAAAATCAACAGCATCGTGTTTATTTGGGAAGGCTAACAATGGTTCAATAAGAAAATAACGACACTTTTACAGACAAAACACAGCAATTTACACTTTTCTGTTTATTCATTAAAACTTAAGCAAGTCGAATTTCCCTGAACTGATTTCTCAAATCTGGCATAATTCTAATAATTTCACTGTTTTACGCTTATCTTGTTCAACTCAAGTGTCACAAAGAGAAATATCACGCTGAATTTTTGTGATTTCAATCCAAAAGACCCACACACTTCAAAGTAACACAGATTGCAGCTCCGGCGAATAACGGAAATGTAATTTTTTAAAATACAGAACACTAATATATAATAAAACGTCAGAAAATGTTCTAAATTAATTAAAACTAAGTTTAATACAAGTCTTTATTCAAACATTACTTTCTTAGTTTTATGCGTAGTGCCCATGTTCACCTCTCGCGCACATTGTTCTGTCTTTGATTTTCAGTGGGCACTCGAGTTTTTGTGTTAGTTGTGCATTGAGATAATTGTCAGCAATAGAATTCGTACAAAAGAAAAAAAGCAAAGATTTCGAAAATACGATGATCACACTCCAGCACTTTGCAGCAAGCACTATTGTTTGAACACGTTTTACGGACACTAGTACACTGGTTCATTTCATGATCTTAGTTAATTCTGCTACTAGTAGTGAGGATAACTAAATCAAATTATTTTATTTCGAAAATTTCACTGCCCTAATATGCCAATATTACAATAATGAAAGCTTCTCTATACTCATTCGTATTGAAGGAAATGGGAATTCCTTCCAGAACGGTCAACTTTACACAAAGGCTTCTTCAAAAATTTTGAATTAACAAACCTAAAATCAAATGAAAATTAATTCCCCAAAATTAAAAATAAATAATTCATTCAAACATCTGACAGTGACGGAACGTTTGTATTTTCACTAACATGCGAAATTCATAAAATGAAATTGCAGCTAATTTTAGACGAAGACAGAAAATTGGTATTCCCTCTGGACGCCGCGCCGGCCCGCCGCGCTCTGCTGCCAGACTCCTCTCCCACCCCCACCCCTCTGCGATCCTCTGCGCTGTAAACCGGTGGAGCGATGCAATACGAAAACAATGAGACCTCATGTTGCAGAATAGGGATGCGCGGTTAAAGAGTAAACGCAGTAAAACGACTTAAGAGCGTGCCATGGAGCACTGCCAGGGAGTGCACGAGTCGCCGGAGACAGCACTCGACAGGTCCTTTTCGATTTCGAACTGATATAATGTACGTCGATATTGCAGCAATACCCTGAATTTTGAATGACATTAAAAGAAAAATGTGCATTATAAGATTTTTTCGATTATCTGGGTGTTGTACACCCGTGGAACCCAAGCATGAGGCGCCACTACTTTGAAATGGTGATTTTTCATTGTTTATATTCCTTTCCTACTCCTATTTTAACTAATTTTAACTCCTATTAAATGCTTTTTTGCAATCCTATTCTATGAAACGCATATTTTAACTAAAATAAACGCCTGAACTTCCGAGCTCTAGTTATGAGTAATGACAGTTGTTTTAACAGGGGTTTGCATTTGAATAAGACTGCGTGGCGACAGGAGCAGACAATCACTAACTAAAAGACGGAAGGAACATACGAAGTTGGTTTCCACGCCGATTGCTTGAGCGAACACCGGGGCCTAGTGGAAGTGGGGCGCGGCGAGCCGCCCTCCGGGCCGGCGGCGCGCGTCACTCAACTTTCGAGTGTCCCCGCGGGACGCGCAGAGGCGTAGCCGGATTCCCGCCCGGGCGGGGCGAGGGCGCGCGACGCGACGCGACGGGGTGCGGACGGCGCAGCGCAGAGAAAGGCGGTGTTCGCCGCGTGTGAAGTGTGTAAGTTAGAGATGTCACTTTGATAACGCGGAAGGGTTTTTTTTTTTTGTAATTTTTTATGGTCGCATCAACTACTAAGTCATTAGCGACCACTATTGCTTGTAACAGTATGATAACTGTGAGGATGACACGATATGATAGGGGTGTGAAAGGACGAACACAATGCCACAACCATGCCCGAGGCGGGACTCGAACCCGCGATCCTTCGGTCCGAGATCGCTACGGCACGCGGAAGGGGTTACATCCCGATTACAAGACATTTTCTAGCGGATTAAGGCGAGAAATTAAAACTGACTATTCCACTCGGGAAATTAAAATCAAAATTGTTTATCTATACATATAAAATGCCCGAATCAGTGAGATGTGTCTCAAACAAATTGTCGCTTCTTCTATCCGGCTTTTCTTACCGCCCCTCCCTACTGGCCAATAATAATCTGCGACTCATCGATCTTAGGATGCGATATGATTCCATTGTTGCAATGATATGTAATATTCCGCGTATGTTCTGTAGTATAATATCTGTTTAACATGCTTTCAGTTATTTTCAATGTTTGGCGCATTTTGGAACTCTGTTGGACATTACTTCATTCGTGAAATAGTTCCATTAAATAGCTTTAGAAATTCCTAGATAAATCCCCTCCTCGCTTCGCGAGTGGGGGATTTATCGATAATTTCCAAAGCACTCGTGGTATTTCCTATAATCACAATCCAGCCCATTTGGCACTTGGGCTAGGAGAAATATAGCTAGCGCCCGAAAATCAGGCAACAATAATTAGTGATATTACACAAAGACACAGCATTTCTCATATTTATTTGTGTAGGTTTAGCACTATGATAATCATACTGCAAATTATGTTCTTGAAATATTTTAGCTATCGTATGTAAATCTCTCTTCATTAAACTGCTTGAAAGACAGCACACTATATTACCCGGTCAGTGTCTTGCAAAAACGAATTTTAAAAGTAAAATCGACCTTATTTGTGGCTTACATGTTCAGTAAAGTGCTTTGCAACGCTGAATCTGTATGACATTGAACAGTATTCGTTGCCACAGAAATAATATTTGTAAGTTTCATTGGCCATGCAAGCTTTTATTCTTGAACATATTAAAAAAATTCTCATAATTTTATTTTAAAAAGTATGGGATATACTTATGGACCTTAATAAGATGGATCAGTTTTCTTTACTGTAATATTTATTTTTTACATATTTTCTTTTATCAATAAATACGATCATTTTTCCAGTGACCTAAGAGGTCGAGGTGCTAATGGGGGTTCGCGCCCCCTGAAGAAGCCAGTGATTCATATTCAAAAATTTAACGTTTAGTAATTTGCTGTACTAACGAAAGGCAATATATTAATTGTTAACGTTTTAAATTATTACTATAAGTCAACACGTAAAAATTCATATTAAATGCAGCATAAGTGAAAATATCTTTATAAGAAAACCGCAAGTCAGATAGACACGCAAGAATCGCTGGGGCTGGGGCGGGGTCCTTGGTTCTTTGTTTAGGGTACTGCTCTGGCCTCCGACTGGAATAATTTAAGTGACGGGAAGGACGGATGGACGTAAAAGCATCCGTCCTCTAGAATCCTCACTACATAGTTGGGTCCACCATAATATTTGGAAAATTCTAGGCATCCCAGAATGGAAACATGCCTTGATGTGTAACGTAGGCGATACGTGCCAGCTACCTGGAACGCCAGGGGAGGGGCAGGGGAAAGTGGTCCGTGGACGAGGCGTGTGACCATGATAGTCAGCGCGTGCCCCAATGGGGATCGCGGCAGCCGCGGGTGAGACACCACTTCTCGTCCACCTGGCCCATCAAACCTTTATATACTTTCCCCTTCACAACAGCCGCGTTAAAGAGCGGTTATATTAATCTGCAAGGTCATTCTTCAAATACTATTGCCTTGCGGATAGAAGTAGGACATTGTCTTAAATATACTTGCCAAGACTAATTTAATTTTAACATAAAATTTACAGTGTAAATTAAAAGATATGCTCTTTGGCTTTCCTAATTTATAGTAGGCATGTTCTACGATCGTTTAAAACTGAGGGGTTTTATGGACGACTATGCGGATCTGAAGTTACTCTTTTCTTAAGAGATCTGAAAAGTGTCACTTTACAGTCACCGTGAAGAAGACAATTTTGTCTTGAAGTTGCAAATGAAGGGGGTGCTTCATTTCGATAACTATCAAGAGAACAGATGAAAAAACCAAGCCGTAAAAGAAGCATTTTTATTCTATCGTTGAAAAAAACAAAATCTTGAGTAAAATTGTTTCTTGAACGACCTCGATTTTTTCGATCTATCTAAAAACGGTCTCTCGAAAAAAACATCAATCTTGATCGTACAAAAAGTAATTATTTCATTATTCACTAAATATAAAAATAACACTTTTTCTTCCTAGTATTAATAATTGTTCGGGATGATCTTTCTAATAAATTCTGAATCTTAATTTGTTCCATTCATAAAAAATTCGTACTTCATTTACATAATTTACATTCATCTGTGCCATATATTTACATACAGCATTTATTCATCTGCTGAGCGAAATCTTTCGCTTTCTAGAAGTCCGTTGCGTAACCACGCGGCTGCTAGCTCTAACGGCAAATTGGCGCTGTAACGCTTTATCGCAGCAAAAAGGGATTGCTTTCTCATTCGTTCTGATTACGCCTTTGCTGTTTCTTACTGAATTCTCAGTGATGAATGAACCGATAGTCGCGACTCATTCAGGACTGAATGAAGAGACGACACTCCTTTAGTGGCATTGGGATGAATGCGTAACTTTTGGTTGTGTGGCTTTATCATAGGTAATACCACGAATCCTTTGGAAATTGCGATAAATTCCCGACTTGCGAAGCGAGGAGGGGATTTATCTGACAATTTTCAAAGCACGAGTGGTATTTAATAGGACTATTTTACGAGTGAAATTATGTCCAACAGAGTTCCAAAATGCGCCAAATATTGAAAATAACTGAAAGCGTATGTTAAAATCAGAGGTTATGTTGTAGTGCATACGCTGTTTATTGGAGATTGATGTAAGCCGCTTCCTAAGATAGATGAATCACAGTTTATGATTGGCCAGTAGATAGAGCAGTAAGAAAAATCGAATAGAAAGAGCCATAAACTTTTTGAGATACACCGCCCTGATTGGAGCATTTTGTATGTATAGTAAAACACTACTGGTTTTAATTTCACGAGTGGAATAGTCTGGTTAATGTAATCGTGATGGCTGCAAATGTGTTTCTGTCCTTCTGAATGAAATTGGGGATAGAATATTTGTTCTAACACCTCTTTTTCGTAAACTTATTTAAATTTAAAAAGGGATATTAAAATAAGAGCATTTTAGATCAAGGAGTGTTCTTATATGTATTTTTTGAAAATATTTCATAAATTGTTTTGAAAAGAATGATAATCATACTTGTTTAGATCTTGTTTGGTGATGCATTTTTACATTATTTAGTAGTCTTTAATGACACTTGCATTTTCTTTAAGTTTTGACGAGCTCGAATAAACACATTGTGAAGAATACTCATGCTTCTCAAATTCAATCTCACATGTTTTACTAGTGCTCATTAATATTTAAGTTAAAATATGCCATTTTGTTATTGAATTAAATCATTTCATATCAGCTAAATTCTTAATAATAATGAAGAATATATACATTGTATGTGAATGTGTACGTGTTATTATAGCATATAATAATATTTATTTTCTCAATGCTGTTATCCCAGACGTTATTATGGGAGCTTTGATAAAAGAAGTTGAGGGGTAAAATCTGATCTCCCGCAAGTTTCTTTTTAATATTGACATTAGTGAAAACACACCCTTCAATTTAAATACAACTATCCATATGCTCGGGAGTCTTATGAATTAACAATCAAAACTAACTTACAAATTAAATGCAATAGATGAATAAGTAATGGTAAGTAAATTTACAGAAGTGCATGAGAAGCCCTTGAAAGTGTTGCGTTTGCTGTCTTCCGAGCTTGTCAAAAAGGTTCTGTTGCTGCGGGGCAGGCAGCGAAAGCGAACGGCGAATGGTGGTCATTCGCGATGGGCGATTTCGCCTCGCCTCCCAGCCCCGTCGAGGGCGCGGTCGGGCGAGGGGGGCTTTCGGCGGAGAAGCTCTTCGTTTCGCCGGGCACCGCCGACTGCTTTGCGTACAGACCGGTTTCTCGCTTTCATCTGTGTTGATATCATTTTAAAAACTACGCTGGATTCACTTACTTACCCCTACCTACGCATAAATATTCTGTGCAATGTATTTGTATAAAGAGTACTGTGGTAAAAGCACCAATAGAAGCCATGGTTAACATGATTTTCGTAGTTTTCTTGATATTGTTGTGCTGCAGTGCTAAACTCGTTATGTGAAAGTTAATGCGTGATTAGCATACGTCTTTCTAAATAGATTCCTTGCCTAAAATGGCCAATTTTTCCTATTTTGTATTAATTTATTTACAAAACTCGATTTTGATGTAGTGGTACCTTGAACATTGCACTGTTTTCATAATTATCGGATACCGAACTTGACACGGTAATATCTCAACAGCATTTAGACCAATGACACATACACGTGATCTTAAATATCGTTACTATGTTTTGGTTCGTTTTTCATATCATATCCATTCCTAAGGCAAGTAAGACGATGTTGCCAGGACCACAATCAGTTATCAAACCGTTTACCACAATCAGTTATCAAACATGTGAAGGAAATCCTTTTGCCAATTGTGTAAAATGCAGGACATTTTATTTACACCCTGACATGCCGCCTCCCCCCTGAACCAATCTCCTTCACCCGGCTTCCCCTCACTCATCCCATTTCACCCAGACCCACGTCATCCCGTCCCACGCCACCTGTCCCACGTCACCCCGTCCCACGTCACATGTCCCAAGTCATCCCGCCTCAGGTCATCCCATCACTCCTCAACCCTTCGCCCTGTCCCACCTTACCCAGTTCTGTCGTTAGTAGACCTTTAACTCGTAGTAAGGCGTTTTGAGGGATTTAGAAAGTTTTGATCTACTTTTCTCTTCACCGATTACGAGATATTTGCAAAAAACTAGAAGATTGCACCCTTAAATTCATTTAAGGGGCGGGAAAAATCCTTCTTTATATGTTATCATCTTTATATTCAATGAAATGAGTTGTGTCAGATGAATAACCATATGAGACTACAAAAGGCAGTGATTTTGAAATTTCAGTCACACGTACATTTAATTAATAAATATTACTATATTTTCTGCCACCTTTTGCACAGGGATTCAAAAATCGTGAACATAGTTTCTCGCAAAATAAAATTCATACTTCATACATTTTTCATATACTTACGTATATGTAAAATATACGTTAGTATGCAGGAAGCTAGTATATGGAAAATCGATTTCGTGGTTTTAACGGAAATACACGTCTTGTGGACCCCTGATACAGATTAAGTTGCTTTTATTTTTCAATATAATCTGACTATGTCTGCCTGTCTGTCTGCCTACTTGTCCGTTTGCCTGCCTGTCTGCATGTCTGTCAACCTGCCTATTTTTCTACCTGCCTGCCTGTCTGCGTTACAAAGGGGTAGCGGATATTAGTTTAGCGTTATGTAACATTGGTATTTATTTTTAATTTTTAAACATTTGCAGAAATAATATTTTTCAACTTATACTAGAGCATAACTAATTATCTCTTAGATATAAATAAATTAAATTTGTTATGTATACCTTGTTAAAAAATGGAAATAGTTATTCATCTATTTTATACTGAATCTGTAAGATTACGAAGAAAATACTCAAAACAAATTTACAGTATACTCTAGAATCCAATAAAATTGCTGCAGTGGACTCTCGTCACACGACGAACATGTAGAACCTGAAAAAGATGGTCATGGTGAAGTTTCATCTCTTTCCAATGAAACACCCGTCAGTGGTGAAGATTAATCTGGCAATGAATCACACGATAAGGACGTGATGCGAAAACTCCTTCGACACGAGATAGAACGAGTTCGTCAGCGTCCATTGGAATCTCGTGCATCGTTGAGGAAAATATACCAAAATGCTCAATCTAAGACAGTGTAAGAGACAGCGAACTCTGTCTTAAATGAGGTGGTACATACCCCAGGTAGTAATCTATATATTTATTA